>OZ021683.1:15913047-16559678 GCA_963978505.1 Listrodromus nycthemerus | reverse complement strand
TTTTTTTTTTCATCAGATTGAAGAAAATTGTTTAGTAAGGAAAATGAGCTTACTGACCGAAAAGATTCAAAAGTCTGAAGAACCTTGCGTCATTTATGAAAAAAGTTGAGACTTTTGGCGGAGTAGCTCAATGTCGCTTTCGCAGTGAAAAAAATTCGTTGCATGTATTCAGTGTACTTTGGGTTATTTCTTGATTATTTTTGTATGCAGCGATGAATTATCGAGCGATTTTCCAGACATGCAAACTGTGTCGATCGATGAGTCCTTTAATGAAAAATGGGATTCCTAATGGGCTATGCGGAAGGTCAGACGAAGGTCAAAGTGGTAGGGAATACCCCGTACATGAAAGTTCCATTCGTTGAAAAGCGAGACATCCCGCAACTTTTCACTTCAGACTGTGTTACAATAACTTTTGCACGCGAGTGTTTAATACTAAAATCTGTGCGAACATTATAACGAGACTACAGTTCTGACGTGCGTTATGAATCTACGAAATAGCCGGTAATCCATAAAGCGTGATATTTTTGTCAGTCCCACATAGCGAACGGTCTGCACGGTTGAAAAATAGAAAAGAAAGTATGGCAGAAAAGTTGGCCGATCCGTCAGAGGATACGTTGGAGAGTTTTATATGGTACGTTTGTTTGCCCCACGTCAGCCGGCAATGGGTTCCTCGCAACAGTGCTCGGGTTCGACTACACTCTGCCTATCTGTACTTATATAGCATTTCGTCACACACGCTCTATCTCACCCTTTCCCCGGTGCGAACGGCCCGCGTATCTCGCTGCCGTTCTATCATCCGCTATGTTTCATGTCCGATACTATTCCCCCCGGCAAAACGAAGCCCGGGCCCCGGCTAATGGCGGAAACGTGTCACGGCTTTCGCTATTCGCACAGACAGGAACACACTCGCGCACAGTCGGAAGAGCCCGTGCACCTTCGCTCGCCTGTGCATCCCCGGAGCTCTGCGAAAGCCCCCGCCACCCGAGCGTATATATAAACTCTATCTCCATAAACGTACAGAGAGCCGTAGCTCTTGGCCGTGCGGTGTAGCAGGCGGCGTACGTTGCCCGGTCCCCCCCGCTTCAATTGGCACGCATATTGGAATTCTATTAGTCGGATTACGGAGCCGGTAATTGCTCGGTTCAGCAATAGCAATATCACACCGACCGAGCCGTTGTATCGCACAGCGCCCACCGGTAGCGCGCTCGCGTCCAATGCGAATTAAGTCTTGTACTTTGCATTTCACCCCGTTTACAATAGACGCGATCGCGCGACTATCTCCGTAGCCGTTCCATGCCTCGTCGAGGTTGAACCGCCTCTACCCGCGTCTCTCTGTCCCTCGATCCTGAGAAAAAATTTAAACGAGGTTGATGCCGGCACAGAAAAATAAAGAAAAAAAAAATAATAATAACGAAGACAAATTTTTCACGCAAGGCTAAGCGCGTGCGACGCGCCGATGCGGCTTTTCTCTTTTGCTCGACGCTCGCTCGCTCCTCTGTGCGGCCGGTTGCAGTGGCTTTGATAATGGAGATACTACGCGCGAATGACAAAGAGCCTCTTCCCTCTCCCAATGGCAGTCCGGAGCGCGCGAGACTCCTCTCTTTACGCCTATGCGCGTCTGTCGTCTTTTCTCGCCGCGCGAGGGAGCTCGCGGCGCTGAGCCAGTTCAGCCTAGGCAGTCGCTCTCCGAGGAGCCTCGCCAACAAATCACGAAACACACTCGCGCGCGTGTCTCCGACAGCTTTCTTCTCCGCGCACTACGCTTTACTATCTTTCTCTTCTCTTCATTCGACCCTCCTCGTCCATCCCGACGAAAGAGGAACGCCGCAGATTTTCATTTCAGATCTGGCTTTCGTTGCATAAGGAGTGGGGGGAGGAGCCGGAGTGGGGGGGGGATTCTCGACGTCCCGTGCTGCTTGGCCGCGCGTCACCGAGTTTCCGCACTCGTACGGAGACGCGAAGAAGTTGCCCGAGGATACAGCTCGTTTCTCTCCTCGATTTCAATCTGTTTGACGATCTCGTTCTCTATCTTCTCCCGGTATGCGATATGCTTCGCGTTTCCATCGCCGACTTAACTCGCTCTTGCCAAAGCGGACCCTTCGTTGACTCGGCGAAAGATCTCGTGCAGCCATCCGAGTAACCATTGTACTCGCAGTCTCGCTGTGATACCAGCAGATGTTGTATTAGTCACGGTCGCATTCGTTACGGCTCGGCTGCCAACCGGCCGTGAGAGGGCGGCTCCAGTGAGTTCTGCTAAGAATTGCGTTGTACACGGTTTTACTTGCCGAATTCACAGCGTCACTAATATCGAGTCGAGATTCAGCCTGAACTAGTCAGAAAATTCTAGTAGACTCGAAATTCACTCTTGCTATTGGCTTTCGAGTGAAAAGTTTCGAGTTATCTGGAATTTCGTCACCAGTTCAGACTCTATTCGGTCACGTTGTAACGAACGGTCCGATTGTTTTTGTGCCTGAAATAAAAGTCGTTCGCTCTACGCGGAAACCCCCACTACGTCCTTAAGAGGTAAACAGTCGCGTAGTGAATCGATCGAGTCTCCGAGCAGTCGACTTCGTGCATTTTTTTTCCCCCCGTAACGAATAGATATCAGCTTGGAGAATATCGTACGAGCAATCTCCTCATGAAACCTTCGCCACCTCAACTGTTTCTTCATGCCTGATAAAGGCGTAAAGACGCCCGCGGTCGGAGCTACGCAAGCAAGCGATTCACCACAATTACCCGTGGAATCGCCTCGCCCCATCCACCTCCTACAGTCAGCCGGCTTGGTATTAAAAGATTTTTCAGAATTAGCCAAGAATATAAAAAGCCGAGAACGAGCGCTCGAATAAATCCCGAGAAACGTTCGATTAAATTATCCCGTTACCGAGTCGCAAGTCGTTTTTTCTCGTGCAGTTTTTCGCGCGTAGGTCAACGGAGATTGGCAATCTCCGTCGGTAAGGCTGGTCGAAGACCAAGCTTCGCCGTAGAGCCGCGCGAGTGATTCGATCGTGGAGAGATAAGTCCATGAATGGGACGGTTGGAAAATAAAACCCCAAGAGACGAAGACCGAAGCAAAGTTTACGCCCGCACCGGATATATCAAGGATCCAAAGAAGATCCCAAGTATGCAGTATATAGACTCGTGCACGGGGGAGCGGGGTTACTATCGCAGCCAGCACGCGCGGTTCTAGAGCTGGCCTAAGCTTTCTTCCGGGACTCTCATCGTCCTTAAGGGATGGCGAGAGGCGGGTTGGGTCGGTTCGTCTGCTCCTGTGGGAAAGCTCGACCCTGCTTTTCGCACCGAAGCGAGAAGCGCTTAATCCGTTAGCGGCCGTCTGGCGAACTCGGGCTGGTGCGAAAGGCCGCGCACGCCGGGAATTACGGCAAACGTTGATTTGTGGTCGCGGTCTTCCTCGCACCGGCATTACTTATAATTTGCGACCATTAAGCAGCTCTCTGGCATGTATGTATGTATATATATATATATATATATATATATATATATATATATATATATATATATATATATATATATATATATATATATATATGGAGTGGAGTCTTTGCTCGGCAGTCCGCCTCTTTCCGGCGCTACGTGCGAGAGTTGCGAGAGCGTCGCTGAAGAGGGCGCGCGCGCTCGCGCCAGCACACCGAGACCTCTTGAGTTATTGCTCGGGCGGTTCTAATAAACGATACGGCGAAACTTTTGGTATGTGATACTTAAACTATAACGGTTGGTAAAAGTAATATCGTGTCGGTGAAATTATCTGGGACGATATCTATTGGGAGGGTTTTTTGGATTTATCGTTGTATTCGGGGTTGATGTTACACTTAATTGGATATGTGAGAAGGTAAAATTGGCGAGTTGCGACTATTTTCGAGTTCACCGAGGATAAATAACGTAGGGTATGGTTACTTTCTAGTAACTGATAATGAGCCTATTTGGCTTTGAGGTGGATTTCATTGGGACGATTTCGAGCGGGAACTTTCAATTGTCTGTACCGAAAAAAAAATATCGAGGACTCATGTAAAATCTTCTTGTTGGTCGTCACTGAAAAAAAAAACTGTATTACGATTCTACTGTTGATTCTTGTAATCGAATACGGTCTCGAAAGGACACGTTACTCTGGCAGTCTTGCCGTTTCAAAGTCTTATGCAATTGTAAGAATAGAAACACAAATTTTCATCTCTCGACCCGCAAATTTTTGTCATACCGAGTTATTACGTTCAGCCCTCCAACATCTTCTCGACCAAATCTCATCTCCAAACCCCGCTCCATAATTACTCGCGGCTTACATCCGATAAATAAAAAATGATGTTCGTCGTTAGACCCGGTTGATTCGTCGTTGAAACCCGCGGAAACCAATTTTCTTGGTACAGAGCGCAACGTTCTTTCAACGGACAGATCTACGCGAGGAGTCTCCGAGCTGGTTCTGGTATCAAGGCGCATATGTCGGGGAGATAACTGAATCAGAGATCGGCCAACTTATGGGCATACATTATACCTTACACGGAATAATATACTGTTCGGTGCAACGGTTGCATAACTCACGTTCGCCAGACTAATATCTTCGAGATGGGGCCAAGAGAGGGAGATCGACTACTCTTGGTCCCGCGACTGCCGTAGCGCCGTCTCCGGAATGGGGTTGGGTTTAGCTAACCGACATGAACCGCCGAGTGCCGCTCGATTCGCTTGGGACGGTGCCGCAAGCTTTTCTCTCTGCCTCAGCAAGCTCGCCCTTCCGGCCCAACATCCACCCGGTCGCTCGACGTATCACACGACACGCGGAAATTTATCAAATAATCAGGAAGGAAAGGTCACCGCGGGAGCAGCGGAACCCATTTATTCCGATGACATCGTCGTATATCTTGAAACTAGCTATTTCTCTTATCGAACGTAACTTTTATCCCGCGAGCTACCAGCGTTACCGGTTTATCGTTACGGGCTTTAATACCGTTAATGATGCGATGAATCCGAGTTCTCCGGATCGCGATTCGACGCGACACGAAATGGGTGCCGTGCCGGAATCTTAAGGGAGGATTAAGGGAATTCCTTTAAACCGCGAATCCCCGGAATTCGTCGCAGCTTTCGGTGAATTCCCGCTGTTTGGGCGGATTTGCCGACTAGGCTGGACCCACCGTGGTTCTTGGTGAAGTGTTTAGCCGCGGTACTTCACCATTCCCCCCCCCCCCCCACCTTCATCCGCTTTCCTAACAATAAGTGACATAATTTACGTAATCCCCCGCTCTCACCCAGACACTTCAGCGTGTAAGTTGCCGGCAAACTTGGCCTGACGTATAGTGCCGAGCAACGTACGTTGCCGTACCGTCTACCACGAGGCGTTACCACGAGGCTCTTACAGTAATATCTGATACGGAGGATACGTGGGCTGAACGAAACTTTAGACACACCTTGCAGCGCGTTCGAAGCCATTGCGACGTCAACCGCTGTTATTCTCCAGCGAGGATTTTCATCAATTTTGGGCAAAGAGAGAAGAAAACGTTTTCTTCATTTTTATTTTATTTTTTTGATGATTAAAGCTTTGGAATGCAATAAGTGAAATTAGATGAATCGAATGCAGACCTTAAACTGAAAAACACTGTATAAAGTTACTTGGCGAGTATGAAGAAATATAATGGAAGCGAGAAAACAAAAAACGGATGATAGTAGTAATATTGGATTATTGTTAATGATTACAACAGTAAGTAATAAAAGCAATAGAATGAATTGCAGAGTAACAAAAAAACCACAGGATAAAGTTGCAAAAGATCGGAGTAAGTCCCAAAAATGCTTAAAGATTTCTTGATCCGAATACATCAAAACTGAAGGCAACAGTTAATTCTCTTTCACACTCGACATATTTCGTATTTTCGCTTCTTTGAAAAAAAAAATTAAATTGCTTCCACAATTTATTTGCAGTAATCTGGCGATTTTCTCGCGTGATCCAGACACCTCCAGAAACGATCAATCATGCGGAATTTTCGAGACAATCCTTCATCACCCACAGAAATAAATAAAACTCATCACGTGGCACACTGATTAAAAGTTCAAATTTAAGGATGGGTTTCCAAAGCACGTCCCGCTAATTGACTTCCGGATTTTTGACGTCATCTGTTACGGCATATGCAATTTTTCGCACACACGAGACTTTCTCAATGTTTGATTTATGCAGTACGAAGTACACTTCGCCGGACGCGATCGAGACTTCGGGCACCGAGAACGGTAGTCGGAGGAAGTTCGAACTTATACGTTTCGGTAGGTGGGACAGCTCAGTCGGAACTATGATCGAGGAGCCCTCGAAGGGAATAACATCGGACGGCTTTTACCTCCGTTCTTCTTTTTCACCCCTCGATCTCTCGTTCGATGTCGTCCCGGCTAGCTTCTCCCTTTCGGAGTGACTTCGTCTGTTATGCAAAGCGCTAAGCATATAAGTTTCTCGACATGAACATTTTTCCGTCTAGGAAGCATCGGAAGCTCCCTCTTTTCCCCCCTTCTTGACGTTACTCTCGTGGCTCTTACCGGCCCAAGGAGAATTTCACCGGAATATGCTAAGTGTGTACATTTATAGTTCCGTGACGCAGCGCCGGATCCTTCGTCTGTTCCACTCAAAGACGATCGTTATGGGTCGACGATAATGCTCATCGATTATGCGATATTACCCTGCAAATATGCCTACATCGATTCCTTTGAAGCAGAATTACGTCTCCAGTTTTTGGAGCAAGTTCTTCCATTTTTTTTGGCTGAGAAAAATATTTTATTCCTCAGTTTTGGGTGTTTTTTGAGTCCGGCAATCGAGCATGACTTTGGAATGGTTTCTTGGGAGATAACGTTAAGATTTTGGATTTTCGAGGTCTGGAGGAAAGGACACATGTAAAAAGATTTTTATTGTGGACATTTTTTTAGACCGTAAGTATATCGTTTTTATCGTTGGGAGGGGAACGAGAGGTTGGGTAGTGAATGTGATGGATTGGCGCTGCATCGAGCACCGCTCCGGAGCACGAAAATCCATTTGAATGGCGAGCCGTTGCCGTTGGTGAGGCAGAGAAATTGAAGATATTTACGCGATCCGCCGGACCCGTAAATCAATGGCGAATTGGAATTTCCCGCACCTGATAAATCACGATTATATCTTGCATTACAGTATAATAACGGCGGTACGATTGCTCCAGCAGAAATTTCAGAGGGTTACATTGGGTCTCGATATAGAATTGTAAGCTCCTCGTCAGGTATTTTCCAATCATCATTGAACCAAATGCGAAATATGAAATTTCTCTCACTGACAATGCACAGCTCCAAGCTTCTCGTTTCTCAAACCATGTTTAAATCCATCCAAAGATCAACATAAATTATTTTTCAATTAATTTTCTTCATCGGATAGCCAATGATTCCCCTTACACTCATACGCAATAACAATTTTTCTTCCTCCAACAATCAGCCAACTGTCGTTCCCGCATGGGTTGCGATTTTTTTTTTCTTCCGGAGATGTTTTTATACGATATTTTTCTTCCATCTGGCTCGAAGCCCAAGTGGCTCTGGAGCGGGGTAGGTGGGAGAGGGGGGGTTGGGACTAAAAGGGGTATAACAGCTAAGGAGTGTTCGTGACTTCTTTTCGCCGCTCATCGGACGGCACCGCGTTCGCCTCGCAGATGAGATTTGAATTCACCGTTAAACACGACTAGCCTCCTATCTTAATGGACATCTTCCCTGGCTTCCGCGTTCGTTCCGCTGCAGATTCGTGAATGTTCTTCTCTCGTGTACGCGGCCCCGAATGGCCCTCCATCTCCTCTTCACTCTTGCACCGCCATGAGGACGTCTCACCGACTTTCTCGTTACGTTCTCCACTCTTTCCTCCAACCCCTTCAATGCCCCCACTTCTTATTCCTTTTGGCCATCTCTCGAGATTGGTAGGACCAACCTCTCCGCTCACTACTCCGCGCATCGAGCCCGGTTGCATCAGACGGAAACGGTTATTTTCCATTTGTTCGATAACGATCTGGTCGGTGTGTGCAAAAGTCGCGCGGTAGCCTCGACGACCCCACCGCGAGAAGAGACACAGCAATTTTTATTCGCGTCAATCCTCGCCGCCCTCTAACCTTTCCGTCGACACTCCGGTCAGAGAGAAGCGGAAGGGTCATCGTTCAAATAAAAAGTTGTTAATTATTCGGTAGTGTGGTGTTCAATTTTTTGGTTTTTTTTTTCCGAAGACCAGCCCGTTACCACGAGGTGTCGAATAATAATGCAATGCTCGAAGAGGACTCCGAAACTCATTCGTTTTTAGAGGTTTCGAGTATCCATGCTCCGAATGATAGTAAATGAGGAAACCATCCTCGAATGACTTTGCACCTGTCTCGTAAAGTAAAAAGAGTCTACGTCTCGTGAAATTATAATGATAAAATTCACGGCAAAAATGATTTCAGAAAATCGCAAAATGAAATTAACAGAAATCGTTGTTTTCATGGAAATTTAACTCCCAACGGAATATTTTCCACTCGAGTGACAAAAAATATCTCGGGGAGCGGCGCTTGAGGTTCTGGAGGGAATTAGATGCTGATGTAGCAGTGCTGTTGGAACGGAAAGGTCTCGCTGCCGAAAGCAGAGTCGTCCACCCCGGTGAGGATGCGACCCGGGGTTTTCCTTGCTACCGCTCCAGGACGAAGCTCGGGTCGTTCAGTCGCCGCGTTCTGCTATGCAGAGCGATCTCGTATTAAAATGTAAATGCGTGGTACTGTTAGGGGGGTGGGTGGGTGGGTGGGTGGGTGGGTGGATGGGGCAGAGGTGACGGTAGCTAGTTATTATGCGGACCAGTCTCGTGTGCCTCGTGCTGCAGACCCGCTCGCCGTCGTAAACACCCGATAATGGGTAAACCGTGTCGCTTCCTGCCATCCGTCCACCCGCAACCTGAGCTATTTTCCGTTCTGCTGTGCTGTGCCGCTGTCCCGCGGGACGCTCTCGACCCCCTCATTGCTGACCTCTTTCGTTTTTCAACGTTCCCGCTGACCCTTCCCTCCTGTTCTCCATTCGATCACCTTATCCGGACACATGTGGGACATGGGAACTCGTCTCGTTAAGTTCCGTCACGGAATGATTCAACGAAGATTCCACCGGTAGGTTTTCCGACCAGAGGTGGAAAAATATGGTTCAGCGAAGGTTGCACACACGGGTGAGTGTCGCCTTGTGGGAAGCGACTGCAGGGTTCTCCGCGCCGTGCACTGCAGGTGATCGAGCCAAGTGGCAATAAGAGGGAAGATGTTTGAGAGGATGGAACCGGATACGCCCCGGTGGCCGTCTGCGAGGTCTCTGCAGTCGCCGACTTGGTGCCAGCCTTCGGGTACTCCGGGAACGGTCTATAAACACGCGAGTTTCACCTCTTCTTATTAAGTGTCTCGAAGCGTTTCCTCGCAGGAATTCGCGGTCGCATGCTCAAATGTTGCGGCTATCTTTCTCCGCTCGTCTCGTCGCCGGTACCATCGCCGCCAAGTTCCTGTCTCGCTCGCGCAACCCTTTGCGGTCGTTCTGCCGTGATAGGGTTGAAACTCTCCGGGTAGAAACAGCATCGCTTGGTCCGACTATCTCGCTCCGTTCCTGCCGTTTCTCGTGGAATATACCAACAGCAACCACCGGTGTAACAGCAATACGTATAGCGTGTGTACAGAGAGAACTCGGCAGTAGCAGACTGGGTGTTGTCGAGAGAGGGAGTCAAGCCCAAGGACCGACGGCTGAGTAACTGCAAATAGCTAATACGCGGAGTACCGGCGCGCACTCGCGGACGGCGTATAGACACAAAGTCCATTGCTGCAATCCGTGGACCAAGTGCGAGGAAGGGCTGCACCAGGATAGAGATGGATGCCGGATGCTGACACACTCCACCGCTTGGTTGGCCAAGATATACGAACGGTGTAGCGTACAAGAGTGACGACAACCTTGGTACACGTACCGATACGATTATGTATATACATGTGGATAGCGCACATACAAATCTTCGCTGTGCCTCGTAGGCTGAAGTAACACCCAAGTAACTCGGTTTCCGAACTCGAGTAGTTGCCGGCTCTGTCGCCGGAGCGGGTAATTTTGATCATTCCGCTGGTAAGGATGTGCAAACGTTTTCCGCTTTTCTCGGGATCGAATCAAAGTCGGTAGCGGAATCGGAGAAGCGATGACGGTGAAGACTTTCATTGAAGACGAATGTTGATCGTCAAACAGTTGATCAAACAGTTGATCGGGCTGGGGAAGATGGCGTCGACCTCCCGATGTGCCGAAACGGCCAATCAATTCTTTGACCCGATCGACTCGTCAGCCTGAAGCGAATCTAACCGTCCACTCTGTTGGGTGGTTAATTATCTTCCTTGCAGAAGTTCAATCGAATGAAACTTGCCGATGTCGAACACAGAATCCTCAGAGACGACCGTCGATTCTGCCCGCGCACGTTTCATATTCCTGGTCAATCCGCGCTTCTAATCGCATCACGCAATGGAGAAATGAATCCGCAAAGAAGAATCTTCGGCGCCGGGGTGACCACTGAAGTTCCTACGAAAGTTTGGGTGATTCGGTGAGTCTCCGGCGCTGGCGATCACTTTAGAAAACGATGGAAATCCATGGAATACGGTTTTCTTCGGGAAAGCTTAGCCGAACGAGTAAAGTGAGATAGAGGAGTCGCAGCCGGGTGAATCGCCCCGAGAACTCGCAGGATCGCCGAAGCTATATATATATATATATATATATATATATATACAGCTGATAATCGTGAATGGAAGTTATAACAGTACGTTCTCCGTCGGGAATTCTCTCTATCCAGACCGCCCACAAGCCGCTTGCCGGAGCGAATTCGGTGCTTCAAACTTTTCGATTCATTCGTCTGGCACGATATTTGCGGGTGCAAGACTCTTGGGAATGTTGCAACGTTACCATAGCCGATCCCTTCTCTATCCAGATTCGCGTCTCACAGAGAAACTCGTCGCTTTCCCTACGGGCTGTTAGCGGTGGGATTTTTTCCTCCCCCTCCCCATTGTCGCTCAACGTTCCGGTGCTTCGTCCTCTAAAAAACCGACTTTTCAAAAGACCGTTACCCATTCTTTGCCCTCTGCGAAGGTTTTCGGTGTGTCTGCAAAGAACGCTAACGCTACTCCTCCTTTTTTTTTTTTTTTTTTTTTTTTTAAGTGAAATCAAAAGCCGTATGGACGGAAAGAAGCGAGCGTTCTCTGTTTCGCGACTCTGCTCCCGGACGTCTAATGAATTGCGGAAGAAAAATAATATAAAAAAATGATTCACCATTGAGGTCAACGACATTCGGTAAAGTTGAAGAGCTCGCGTCTTGATTGATCCGATATATATTTTTCTCAATGTAGGTTCGATCGACTATAACGGACACGTCATGGAAACTTATTTGATCGGACGATCAACGATGACGGACGAAGTGCAAATAAAAATGGAGGAAAAAATATTGGCCTCGACGGCCAGTCAATAACATTCGATAGAGTTGAAGAGCTCGTGCGCCGTCGGTCCGCCCGAGTGTGCGCGGCTGTACGGATAAAGCACGATTCCACACCGCGATACGTTGCTCGTGGAGAAGAGCGTATAACGGGGAAGCTTGCGGAGAGGATGTAGCACGGAGGCACGGAAAATGAAACTCCGGAGAGCCCATTTTAAATGAAGCCTGTACTCCATTTCAAAGTGCATTCTCTACATCCTCTCACGGCGTAAGCCACACCGTCGCACCCGTGGAGAAATGTCCTGTATATGGGAGAGAGATCGAGACACGGCAGGGTTCACCTCCCGGAGGAATTCCCGTTGGCATGCGGCGTCTACCCGGTGCCTGATTTCCACCAAGAATGAAATGGAATTTTCCATTTTAAGGCCGCTATCTCTCGATGCCCCCTCCCCGTCGCCGAACGACCGCCTTTCATACGAACGCCTCGGTCATTTCTCTCTCGACTTGCACGGAATTTTTCTAAAGACTACCAAGTGTGAAATTATATGTGCTTCACAGCCGTAACGCTATCTCACCATTTTTATGATACCAAAAAAAACATATATATATATATATATATATTCCTCCGAGGAGAAAATTAAATCAACAAAACCTGGCTCGAAGGAGACGTTGGAACGATGGTTTGATTAGGCAGGGTGGATCCGACGCCGTTGCACCCTTTCGCTTACAGTACAAAGGGTGCTTTCGAGAGGTTAAGATGAGATCTCTGGCGCGGAGTTTGCGTTGGGAGTTGGGTCCCGCGAGCCATGGGCGCGCGATACCGGAACGAACTCGGAAGCTCCCGAAGTGGCGGAGAAGCGTGGAAAAGAATTTCACACCACGGTGGGGCGGTGTCGCGGTTCACGGGCGATACCTTTTTTCTCATTGCTGCGCGACAACCGAGCGGGGTCGCTCGCGGAATCGAGAGAGGGTGAGAACTCGCGGCTGGAGGGTGGCCACGGAAGAAGAGATACGAAGCTCACCTCGGCTAGGTCGGATCGCCCTTCGCGAAGCCGGCCTGGCCCGTCGCCCTGAATATTCGAATCGCTTCGCGAAATACAAGAGATTATTAAAATATTTAAACGAGGCCGTGGACCGGTCGTTATACCGACCGACCTCCTCTTCCCTCCGCGAACTTCTCAATTAAATGCTAACGAGCGAAGAGCTCCTTCCGCCCCGAATACCGTTACGGCGGGAAGCTCTTCGCCCGGCTACCTCCTCGCACTTTGGACCGTCTCGCCTCCGCTCGTCCCATTCACCTCCGTCCTTTCCGCCTTCGGCGACATTGTTTTAACGAGGGTGAGTACCTGCAATTTGTTCGGTAACGGCTCTCGTCTCCGCGACACCTGCACACCCGACTCGTCCTCTCGCGCTCCGCTCCGGTTAGTTTTCTCCCGCCGATTTCTCGCACTGTTTCGTCGATCCCGTCCGTTAATATTCTCTTCGGCCGGCGAAACCGCGGAAGCGATCGTTAATGCAAATACGCTAAACGCAAAGGAATATAAAGCGACATTGTCGTATAATGGCGGGGTCGTTATCGCCGTGATTCGAGATTTGTTATTTCGAATTAATTGAATGTGTTTATTCGGCGAGCGACGAGACCCGCGGTGGAAAAAATCGGAGCGTGAGAGAGAATCGTCGGAGAATGACGGATGTCTCGACTTGTCTTATCGCGGGTAGAATTTTAAAGGTAGGCGAACAAGAGACCGGCACTTCGGATCAAACAATCCTGCTGCATTACTGTTGTGGAATTTCTATGACCCGGCGACAAGGAGCTTTGTTATCTCGAATTAATGAAATTTTTTTGACGCGATACCCGGAGCGGATCGACTCGTTGCGTGTCGAAGGGAAACGCACGTCGTTCGAGGAAAGACGGTACTTTTTGTCGCGTAGTTTCTTTCCCTCGATACAATTATCTTCTATTTTTACGATAAAATAAATAATTAAATAAAACGAATCGATTTTAATGACTCGTAGCTCAGCGGATTCGCGAAAATTTGTTCGCCCATAACCGGTGGATGGCGCGGGACGAAACGTCGTTGCTAATTGAATCGCGAGCGCTCGGGACAGTTCGGGTATTCAAATACGGATAGTAACACGCGGTATCCCAGTTACGGAGGAGGGAATTATACAAATTGTTCTCTCGCGAAGTAGTCGAGGCGGACCATCATTTTGCTGCTCGGCGCCGTCCCGGAACTTCTCGTTCGGTAGATGGTGCGGGACGGAAGAACCAGAGCGAGGAAGAGGTAACGCGAGTGTCGGATGCACGCGACGAAGGCCAAAGAAGAACGATGTACTTGAGTTGTACTTAAATTTGCAACTAGTTATAAAGTTAGCTAAGAAACGGCCAGCCGCGGGCCTCGTCCCGTCGCTACGATAATAATAAGAGACTAATTTAGAGACCGGAGTTTAAGAGCCAGAGGGGAGAAAGTCTCGAGGGTTAATGAAAACTTGTCTCGGATACGTGCTTCTCCATCCGCGAAAATACTCCCGAGGTGAATCGCCTTTTTTTCGTCACAAACATTCTCCCATTTATATCGCGAAGACCCAATGAATAAAGCGGCTGTTTGGGTTTCGGGACGGATATTGTTGGTACAACGACGACCAAATATCCCGAGTAAGGATACGCAAACAGACGCGACACATTCGTGCCTGGTAACTGTCGCCAGGGTATTTTTTTTTTAAGCCGGGACGACAATGTTTCCCGCTGTCGTCGTCGGCAACATCCTATCAATAATTTGTCCTGCACGATATCGAATTTAGGCCATTTCTCAATTATCGCCAGCCACGGAGCTTCGATATCGGGCGCAACAAAATTGAATCTGGATCGTCCCCGTCGAGCGAACCTTTCGCGGCCTCCACTTCCACTCTCAAACTCGCGACGTTTCCTTCGATTACCCACGTAAAAAAAGTTACCCCAGATACAGTGGGAGTTTCCGTAGCACACGAGCAGGATCAGCAACCTTCACCGACTTCCGTGGAAGAAATTATTTGGCGTTACATCCGAACGCGAAAAAATCCCCGAGAAACCTAACCAGAATCTCGTCCTTGTTTCACGAATCAAATTCCAATCTGTCAGTTGAAATTGAACCATTGGAAAATTAATCCCTGGACTGTCTGGAAATTGATGCGGTGTTATCATTTTTTCGACTCGCTTCGTGTCGCAATGGCATCGAAGATGTCGAACGTTCGACGAATCAATAATTTATTCTATTTTATGGGATAAATTTTCCGACGAGTTTCTTGAATTTTTGTGTCAGGTGCACGAGCTAACGGAGTTTCCACTGTAGACGCAACACGACGATAGCGAGAATCTCGTATCGGAGATTCCGAAATGTGTCGGAAAGGGAACGAATTCCGAACATTCGAAATTCCCAGCTGCAAACACGGGATAAAAAGCTGAAGACCCGTTGAAATCGCGTACACGATTCGCCCGATGTATCGAGCGTTGAGAAACATAAAAGCGTATTCCACATTTTGTTATTTAATGAAATTTCGACGTGCACGTTTGTTTCGGAGCAATCGATACAAAAAACGATTCAACAAGTGACCGGGTTACGAATTTCGCCGTGGCAGCCACGCGGGTTTTCCGGAAGTCGGCGAGCTCCAAAAAACCTAAAAGTCACGAATACGTTAGGTATTTTTTTGTTTTTTTTTTTTTAATTTTTTTTTTATCGTATCGTTAGTAGTCAACCTGGACAATTACCGATGGAATTCATGAACCGGGTGTGAGAGAGATCGAGTGAGCGAGCGGAAGTATTATCGTACGACGGACGATCGATCTGGTCGGCACGAATGGCCCGCACGGACAAGGGCATGATCGATCACTCCGAAGCAACTCTCTTTCCGCCGTTGGGAGTAAAGATAAAAGCACACAGAGCACGTGTTCGTGAGGCGTTGATGCATTTTCACCGTGGACATTTGTATTATTCAATAAAAATCTCGCTCGACGATCTCGCCGGCAATCACCCTCGAAATGTCTGCATTATTTATCAAACATAATGAAATTCCCGTTCACGTTCGCAATTTTTCGTCGAATTTTTCCCGTGGGAAAATTCTTATGATAAAAAAAAAGGGTTCATCCATCCATCGTACTTCAGTTCCTCAACGACCAACTTGATTCTTAACACCTGTTCGCCCTGCGTTTTGTCACATTATGTCGTTTTATCCCACTGTCCCATTTTGCCCCGCTGTCCCTTGCCACTTCTACCACGCGTTACTTCAATGCCTACTCGAAGTACTCGGAGTAATCGATACTTCGATAGCTTCTAAAAGCAATCGAGGTGTTCGATACTTCGTTACGTGCTGAATTTACCTGAGCTATCGAGGACTTCAATACTGACGCAAAGTATTTGAATTATTGGCTCAACTTCGTCCGCAATCGAAATTCTCATTTATGGTCTCGATTAGCGTGCGAAGCTAATTGTTCCTGAGAAAAACGTTCGTGGAACGGCAGGGAAGTGGAGAATTTTCTCGCTAAGCTCTCGTGCACTCTCATCGTCGTTTTTCGCAAAGGAAAGCACTCGCGCGTTTAGGAAAGGGTCAGCGTTTAATCTCCCTCAGCTAAGAGGCAATGAGAAGCCTCCCTCGCTCGGCCGCAAGTGCGCCAGGCAAAAAGTAATCCGTCCGGTACGGGGTGTTGCCCGAGTGTTCCACCTCGTCCGGGGAGCGTCACGTCAACCCCGAGACACCGAGGGAGTTCGCCTTTTGCGGGGTGTTCAAGAGTGACAGCCACTTCCTGCCTAATTGCCGACGCTCTCTCCGGTCTTTCCCCCGGAAACATAGCGGAAATATCGCTTCCGGAATGCTCCAGGCACCTCCGAGGAAGGACGCGGGTGGGGAGGCGCGAAGGCGGAACGAAAACACTCGGACAAAGCGGATCATCCGAGACGGGAATCCCCGTGTATCGCTATTTAAAAGCCACTTTTTCACTCTCTTCATTTCTTTTTTTTATTCCTTCGATTGAATAGCCGACGAAAATTCTTTTTTTCCAACTGCGATACTTCGACTATCACGCGATACCCCGAGGATTTTCGGTCCGGGAACATCGAAACCGCGATTGCAGTCGCGACCGAGCCGTCGCAGTCGTTATTCAAGAAAGTTTTAATATTTTTCGCGTTCATCGGGACGACGCGCCTCGCCGGGGAGATAGCTCGGCAACCGGCTATGAAACTGAATTACCAGGCAATAACTCAGAGTGCCCGCTCATCGTTAGCTTTCTCTCTCCTCCCCCCCCCCGTCCCAATCCGCGAGTCTCCTCCCGTATTGTATTATTACCGCGCATAATTAACTCAACGAATTCGCTAATTATCCTGGGGCTCGGCTAAATTTACCCGCGCACCGGTCGGAGTTCAAATATTCGACGGTAATATCCGGTCGACCGGAGCTTGATCTGCGCTAGCGTTGATCCCTCGTCGGCCAGATCTTCGTCGAGATTTCCTTACTCGTCGACAACGCGTTTTCCAGCCACTGCCCGTTGCTCCCGAGGATTGCGCCAGAGACTTTCCACCGGTTCGCGATTCTCACCGGAGAACGGCGGAAGAGTCGGACGAAGAGTCGCGGTGGATTCGCACACCTGGGAGCCGCGGTCGCCGGGCTCGTACTTCCGCTCAGACATCGCCCTCTGCCATTACCAACCCGTGGGACTCTATTCGTAATCGTAATTAACGGGGCAAAAATGGAGCCCGACCAGCCGAGCTCTCCCGCTCGCTCGTTCCCAGTGCGGTTCCGTTCGCGAGAGCGCGACGACGACGAGGCCGCACGGAAGTCCCGTGCACGCTAAGTGAAAACTCATATTTACCGGTTAAAGCGAGCTCAGACATCCGCAGTGTAACGTTGCATTACACGAATGCTCCGGGAATATCTCGGCGACCTATGAATTTTAAGCCCATCGCCCGGGCCGGGGCCGACGCTGCGGCGAATCGCACACCGGCGCAAACAGCCCCGACCAACCCTACCGGTGCGACGCTGCTCGTTACGCGCTCGCGACATACTTTGGCGAACACTCCAACGAAAACCGGGTGAGCGCGTGCGTACCTAAGCTATATTTACAAAGCTTAATGCCATTATCCTTTGAGCCCGAAAACGAGCGACACTCGTTCGCACTCTCTGGCTCCGTTTACAAAGTTCCGCGACGCCAACTGCGCTCGGATCTGGAGCGCATCGCTCGAACGAGCCGTTAACTTTTTTTTTTTGTCTCGCGATCTTTCGTCGGAAGTTTCATGCCTAAGACTGGGAGAAGGGTCTGGTGAACGTTTATGGATTGTTTCTCCGAGCTCGGACGGTGTTCGAGAAATTTAAAATACATTTCGATATCGCTCCGTGGCTCTATTTTGATTATTAAAAAAAAATATATGTGTCTTGTATTTTTTTTTTATGAGTAATTAGTCCTTTGAGGATTTATCGAAAATATTTTGACGATACGAAGTTCTTTGAATTCAATCAGTGCGGAGTTGTGTAGAACAGTCTCAGGACGAGTTCGAGAGGATTGAATCGCGAACGGTGGGAGGAGGGGAAAGGGTCGGAAAAATTGGCGGGCATCGATCTAGCGAACGCCGCGGGATCGGAACGACAGCGGGGAAGAGGGCTGCCGTTTGAAACTAGCAATTAAACGCGCGAGGCAATCACCCTCGGGCTCCGGATGCTCGGAAATAATTGTCTAGTCCCGGTTCGTTCGATCTACGTCCAGGACAGAGGGAACAACCTGCGTCGACCTCGCGGTAACTTGACCAATTATCGAAGCCCCCGCAATGTGCGTACACGCCAGAAATAGACGTGTGCATAATTGCGCGTCGATAACCGACGTTTCGATATTCATTGGAGCCACAACTATTGTAATATCGAACCTCATCATGAAAAGCGCCCACTTCGTCGATTCCGACCCGGCCAAAATACCGGATTTTCGATTAACAGAAAAAATTGATCATTTTCTCCTTTATTCTTTATTTTATTTTTTTTAATTACTCTTTCGCACAAACGATTAAAAATAATTCAGGATCTCGCGCCGCGAATCTCCATCGTAACTTTATCGACAAATTAATTGGATCTTCGCGAACTTTGTTTATTTTCACATGATCCGCGACAATCTACGCGAAACGAAGCGTGCCATTTTTTGTAAAAGCTTTTCGACGACAATATTTAAATAAAATACAATTGAACAGAGCGAGAAAATAATTGCGGAACATCGCGGTACGAAAAATCTTCGTCGGATAGTTGGAAAAATAAGTTACGTCTCAGGAACAGCGTCGACGGACACAGAAAGTCCGACAATCCACCCCGAAAGAATCTGCATTTTTTTTTCAAAAAGCTTTTGCGCCTGCGAAACGCAGATAAAAATCTCCCAAGTCGACGAATCTTCGTCGAACATTGACGCGCTTTTTTTTTTTCCGCTCGCGAAAATGATCGCTCGCGTGGGTGAGCGGCAATCGAGAATCGCGAGAAACGCGAGGCAAGTTCGGCTCGTCACTCCGCGTCACGTATTTCTGTCGCCGTGGGGGGGTAAAACGTGAATTCCCATGAATTACATAAATGTCACGAGGGCGCTAGGGCGCGAGTGCGGTTTTGGTTGTTGCGAGGGGACAAAAATTTAGCCGTACGTACAAGCGGTACGGTACAGTAATACACGGTAATGAACAATTTTCCTATCCCGGCACTCGGGAGCTCGACGGGCCATCGCGTATTTGGCCCCGCGTTCCGCATCCGCACACACATTCCGCACCGTAAACATTCTGTTACCTCGCCTCGGTACTCCTCGGCCATTAGTCCTTTATCATCTATATTAATTAATTCAAGGTTCGTCTACGATGCTATTATTATACATTGCGCAAAACAGGTTACGCGTTGTGTACGAATTGCGGTCGAGTCAGTCCGTACGAATTTCCCTTCCACCCTGACCGCCCCTCCGGTACAATCGATAATAATAATAATAATAATAATAATAATTGACCGCGAATAGGTTTGGTCAATATATTCGCTCGGCGGCGAATATATTGACGGGAAATCGTGGAGGTCGGGGAGAGGTTTGGTAATATGCTGGAAACGATTGGAGTTAACAATCAGCGTCACACGTTGGAATAAGTGACAAACTGCCTATTTGCCCGGGGCGGGGGAGGGACGGTTGTTTGGGACGGATCAAATTAAATTCGTCGAGATCCCTATATCGGTATCGATAATTGATATGGGTTCTCTCGACCGCTCACCAACCGCCGACTAATTTCCCGTCGGTTGATGAAAATTTCCGCGCCTCCTCGCCTCCCTCACTGTGGCTACAGCAGGGCTCGTCACACATTTAGTAATTAGATCCGGTGAGAGGCCTCGAACTGCGAGGCTCTCCATTCTTCCGGAGGCGAAGCGTTCGCTCCGGAATCGGCGAATCGTCAGTAGCGATTTTTTATTTCGATCAGGCGGAGGGTGATTTTTTTTTTTTTTTTTTTTTTTTTTGGAACGCGGCGCGGAGCGCGGAAGTTTGGGGGAAATTAATTTGATCGGGGGATAATTGGGCGATCGAAATTTGGAAGGGACCCACCCGAAGGGTTATATTTTACGGGCTGTGACGGCGAAACACGTTTCGTCGCATACTTTCGATAGCGCGAGCGAATATTTGTCCCTGTCACGGATTTTCGGTTTAAGCGAATAACGATTGTCGGCGTGTTTCGGTTACCGTGAATCTCACCGGTGGCAGCCGATTTCGTAGCGCACGGCGATATTCGCAACGACAACCCGACGGGAAAGCGTGTAACCCGATCTCCGCATAATTTTTCACTCAATTTTCGAGCTTCAGCTACCTTCACGCGACCGATACACTATATTATACTCGCAGTCTATTCTCACTCCGCGACACGTAGGACAACATTTTTTTCTTCTACCACTGTGTAGAGTACTGTTAAAAAAAAATGTTAGGCATGTAATCGCGAATTTTATTTTTTTTTCGCCAATAGAAAAATCTGCTCTGAAACCCGCACCGATCGTCTGCGAAGGTCCGGACGTAGATTAGTTACAAAAAAAAAAAAGATTTTTTTAAAAGATAAATTCCATTTTTCACTAAACGAAGGACGAAAACGCTATCGAAATAAAATGAGCGTCGCCATTTCGATTTTATTTTTCCGCGACGGCTCAGATACTTTTTTAACGTCACGAACAATAACGCCGCAGGTGGATTTTTCGATGGAATTTTTGATTACCAACCGAAAACAAATAAATTACTCCGTTTAATCCGAAATCGATCCTCCCATCCCGCTTAACGGGACGGTATATTCGGTTTTCGAAAATACAATTCCCACCGATTTCGATGAACGCCGAAAATACAGTCGAGAATATCAGCGCGACCCAAACTTCACGACGATATCCGTCGATTTTGGACGATAACCCAAAACGATCTTGAGCGCAACCCGCTTTCACTCTAATTCCGCAAAGTCGTTCGAAATCCGTGCATTAAATCGGCAGGATGCGGCGGATCCAGCGAGCCACCGAGTACACGGCTGTGTGATACACGGGGCTTTGGCGATCGGTAAGCTCATCGATGCCGATCAGCAGGATCGCCGGGTCACGGAAGAGAGTACAGCGGTGAAACGGCAGTCGCTCGACGAGTTTCCATCCAGCACGCGGCATCGAAGGGATGAAACAAAAGCGTCAGTTTTAATTACGCGCCTAGCGCCGCGTATCGGAGTATCGGTTATATCGGGGTATTTCGACTCTTCGCGCTGGTCAGCGAGCGATATTGGCTATCATGTAAACGCCGCGAGTGTGGGATCGGCGCATCGCGCCGTTTCATCGTAATCTGGAAATATTAGTCGGCGAAGCCCTCGACCCGGCTCGCTGTAGAGCCATAGAAATGGTCGCTTGTTCCCGACTCTATATCCGACCCTCTCGGTGCATGTTGCTTTTTGCGGAGGCGCGCATGACCCGCGTATACGTTTAACGCGCTATCGCGACGAAATACCCGTGTACGGATATAACGGCGCCGATAGGATCGATCGTAAGGGATGGACGATGAGCCCGCACTGTGCCGCATTAAAATAAAAGTTCCCTTGTCGCTTTGTCGACTCTCTGCACCATTCAATCTCGATCAATTTTCCGCAACGCACAGCCCCGACCAACCCCAGCCCTTCCAACCCCCTTCGCCCTTCCTGTCTACGGAATGCCGGCTGTACGCGCGCGTTTGTTCAACGCTGTCCAATTACTCAGTGAAATATTGTTTTTGGCATGTATCGCAAACTGATCGACACGAGTCTGCGGCGAGACGGTCGAAGCCCGAACAATAGCCCGTTACTCGGTCGACATTTGCGATTCACGGATTTTTCCAAAATTGACCCGTGTTTTTTTTTTTTTTTTTTTTAAACCAGCGGCGATCGCGGGACTTGGCCGGATGCGAATCTCGGGATTTGGGTTTTTTTTTTCTATGCTTTTTGAGGGTTTTCCGCACTTTTGTCGCCGTTTATTTTTTCGTTGTCTGCTGGAAATCCCGAGTTATTTGGTCGAGGATTTTTTGAAGAGGGGAAAATCTAATCTGCCGGCTTGCAGTGGATTGCCAAAAAAAAAAAAAATTGAGACCATCTCCGTATCGATTCTTTTATTGTATGTAGTTTCTCTTCCGACACACGACGCATTCCATCGTGAGTCAGATAAGACGTAACTGTTTCGAGAGAATCCTCGTTTGCATAAATTCGATCGTATTCGTGCGAGATCCGTAAAGGTCCTCTTCCCTTCGTTGCATCGGGTTTTGGTTCTCCGCTCGATTTACGATTGCCATCTCGGAGCTTTTGTGTCTCGGAGCAGTCGATCAGACGTGCCTCGAGACTTGGCACGCAACGGCGAAACCCGAAAGTTATCGCGATAGGATTGCTTTCGGTGCGGAGAATTTCCCGGATGGACCGATAAGTGAAGCCGTTCGCTGACTGCGGACTCGTTTTTTGCCTCCCAACGAGACACGCGGCAGTTTCGAAAAATTGTACTTAGCCGATGGATAACGTTCGCTATCGCATTATCAAATATTTCTTGAATGGGATTCGGTTCTCTCATTGGGTCAGCTCTTTTGCATCCTTCCCAGGAAAAATTCCAGAATGAGATCCGACTTTGGATTTCCAACCTCGCAACTTATTCCTCCATCGTTCTCGTTCACGGTCGCCACGGATCAACGCTCGTCTCATCGTACCGCTTTGAAATCTCCACCCGTCGAATATTTTTAATTTGACGCATCCTCGGCAAAGCCCGCCCGACGAAAGTGGGTCATCGAGCGTGCGTCGGCGGAGCAACATTTATTTTCAATTAAAATCGTCGCATTGAATATTCCACTGTGGACGCTGTCCATCGAGAATTTTACTTGCCGTCCACAGATATATTTCGTAAAAATATATAACCGCGCGTCCCGCCTCGCTGTATTTATAAATATCGTATCGTCCGTACCTCCGTGTCTCTCGCGATTTAATTCCGTCGGCCTCGGGCTCGCCGGTTAACCGCGTTTCGATCGCGCTTTTATGCTTTCAAAAATATAAAATCTCACGGCTTTTATTAATTGACACGCGACGTTACGATTCCAAAAAATTACGGTACAACAATGTTCCATTGTGTAATTTACAGCCGCGTTCGTCAGCGTTCGTTAACGCGTGTCAAGCTATCTCCGGATCAATTTTACGATTCTATGTACAACGCGCGTACAACGGGAACAATCAATAAACATGACGATGCTCTATAACAGATGCCGCGGACTTGCGCGAATCCCGGAAATACGACCCTTGCGGAAATTACGCGGTTTCGGGATTACGAGGAAATTTATGGAACGGGATTCGAGGGTTTCGGAGCTTCGACAGCGATACCCGCCGAGGAACGACGCGTTCTCTTCCTCCCCTCGGTGCACCGACGCGAGGATACAAAGACCAAAGTTCCCGCGACGCTTTCTCTCGCTCCCTTCGGAATTACGAGGCGAGGATGTAAAGAGCAAAGCTCCCCTCTTGTCCATAACTCCGTCGACTCCCTTTCCTCCCCAAGAGCCAACAACATATGTGTTTTCTCGCTTCTTTGTTTTAAGTATTTTTTTTTTTCAGCCATTTTCTCACATTATCGGATGACTTTTTGAAAATAAACTTATGTAAAAAAAAAAAAAAAAAAAAGATTCTCGTTACTCATTCCAATGCTTTTTTTTTTTTTATTGACAATGTAGCGGGTTCTTTTGGGTTCGTCATTTTTTCATTGGACTTTGTGGTTGGCGTGAACGGTTGGAAAAAAAATTCCGTGAAATCGGAAGTTTCGCGAAATTTGTACTTTTGTTTGTGAAACTGTAAGTTAGGAGTTAACGAGTCAAAAATTGAGGATTTTCGGTGACGATAAGTTGTGAAAAGTGGAAACTTTCTTTGCCGGATGCGGTGCTTTCGCGTCACACAAATTCACGTGAAAGTGTCCGCGGATCGACAGTCACGACTCGCCGTACTCTTCGTCCCGTGGAGTTTCCACCTCACGTCCATTTGCTCCTTGCCACGACGGAAGTTCCCGATGACCCGGCAACTCGCCGACCGCTGTTATTGCGAATTGTGAGAGCTTATCCGCGATCTCCTGTCGCCTCGCTTGTCCGATATTCTCCTGCTTCCCAGGTACTCAAGTCGAAACATCCAGCTCGGAATAAAACCGGCGCTTCCCTGATCGGCGGGAAAAATTGTACGTTCAAAAAAAAAAAAAAAAAAAAAAAACCAAAAAAATTATTGAAATTCGAAATAACAAAAAAAATCAGTATCTGATATAGAAACACATCTGACTCGGAAGTATTCGAAGCGGGTCGTTTATTCGGCGTGGTGAGGAAGCGCAGATTTCGTCGGAGCAGTTTGCAGGATGCGAAAAGGTGAACGGACGGCCGACAAAACGGGTTGGCCATGCGTCTTTCTCCAAGCCTGGCGGTGCTTCACTGCCGCCCCTTAAGTTTTCGAGGAGCAGCTCGACTGTGTGAGAAGCTTGGGAGCGCGGGCCGCGAAAGGAGATTCCCGTGAGGGACGAGATACGTCCGGTAATTGCGTTTGTGTGTAGCCGGGCAGCCTTTATTCCGTTGGCATTTATTCGGGCGGCGAGGAGGCAGCCCACTTAAAGAAGGAGATTAATGTGTATCCACGCTGGCGCGCGAGTTCGAGCCGCGAAGCCAGCAGCGGCGACTCAGCGCCAAACTTATTTCTCCCCGCGATGCCCGACGTGTCGGGCTTCGCTACGGCAACCCTTCTTTACGTCTCGTTGCGTGAGTCGCAACGCATCGTCGCAATATTTCAAGCGCTCCCGTTTCAAATCGCCATCTCATGTCCGTCTCGGGCAAGAAAACAAAGGTTCTTTAATTTTTTTCTCGCTAACGAACCGTCTCGAAAATCCTATGACGACAATTCGTTGCAAGGGTCTTCTGAAAACACGAAAAAAACGTCGAGTTTTTCGTATAAACACCCGCAGGAGGTGAATTTTTTTTAGGTGAAAAATGCAGATATTTACATTCTCTGACTCGCGAATTTTTTCGACTATCAGAACATTTTGAAGATCGATCGACCCTCGATCATTTCCGGCGGACTTAAAAAAAAAAAAAAAAATGTGCTTCCTTTCGTCTGAAAGCGAGGAGTCTCCTCGCTGTCCACCAATTTTCTCGATCCCCATCTCGGTCGAAAGTCCTTCGCGGTATGAAAATGTGCTTTCTAAACTTCAACCCCTTAATACCGCTCGTCGGGATTTTATGCCTCATCGTTTCTGACTCTGCTCCCTCGTTCGAGATTCCCCGATGTACGAATAGTCGATTTGTTCCCTCGGAGCTCTCGTCCCCATCCGTTGCTTATCCGTTTCCCTCAAATTGAAATAACGCGAGGGCGGCGTCGTCTCGTCGGACGATCTCCCCGTATCCGCGAGTTAGCGCAGCATCGGTAACGATTATTTTGCCGTGAGACGGCTGAGGGTGTGCTCGACCCGGTCGTCGCCGTTCTCCCAGGTATTTCCGGAGCACGCGCCGCGTAATAACTGCCTCGCCCGACGATGAAACAAAGTTTCCGTCGTGTCCCGCCGAGCTTTACGGCCCGTCGTAATAAAACGGTGTAATTTAACGTGACCAATAACCGCAAAGCTCGGTGCAACCGGCCAACCCTCGCTCACTCCTGGACCACCGTTCCTCGTACTCCGTCTCGTCCTCTCGCCGCTAAATCCACCGTCGTCCTCTCGAACCTCTCCGGTGGGTTGCGAGCCGGCGAATATTTCTCGGCAATGCTCGACACGTACCGCGGTCCGCGAATGAGAACAAGAACGGCGCCGAAGCGACGGCGGGGAGAACGGACGTATTTCTACCGCGGTACGTACATCGAGACTCGTTCTCGATCCTCCAGCCGATTTATGGATGAAACGAATACCTCCCAGGACAAGAGTAAAGGGATTGGATCATCCGGTAGCGGTTTAAACGAGCATCCAATCTCGGGTCGGCGAACCGTGGCGAGAATTTCGTATAAGAGGGAAATGATAAAAACACGTACTACGGTGATAATAATCGCGATAGTTCTTTTGGGAACGATTTTTCCCCCGCCTGGGAGTAAGTCGGTGAATCATTCGTCATTGGAATCGGGAGCGAAGGTCCTTGCTGAGACACGATCGGCATCCGCGGAAGACCCAGGAATACTCGAATAGACATTCACTCGAAATCGTTTCAAAAATGTTTTTTAATCTTTGCAAAAGTTCGGCAATGTTTCCTGGTCTCGATAATTGAATTTGAAGACCATCGGAATACGTTTGGAAGATTAATGATGATTAATGATGAAGTGAGTCCGGATCACGACTCACGGTGAGGTCGTGTTCCGTAGCCGCAGCAACGTATGCATCCGGGACTCGTTAACCCATCTCGCGTATCCAGAGATATCGTCTTACAAATTAAATTAGTAGCTAACTCGCCACGCACGGGATCCCGTCGTCGGATGTCACCTATCCGGCCCGTCGTTCCTTGTAATTAGTAACGCGGAATTAACGAGTGGAGAGGAAACTAATGAGGTTCGGAAGGGAATAAAAGGGCCGGGAGAGTAAGGAAATACGTTGACCGGCAGACTAGACCAACGACGTTCCGTCGTTGATATTTGATGAGCAGTTTGACTTCGCTAGCTTATTGGTAGACAGACGATACAGGTATACGTGTGTAGGATGCGACATGGAGAGAGTGGTCAGCGAATGCATCGGCGACTGGTCGGACGTAGGGTAGTGATTACG
The DNA here is from genome assembly GCA_963978505.1 of Listrodromus nycthemerus. NCBI lineage: Eukaryota > Metazoa > Arthropoda > Insecta > Hymenoptera > Ichneumonidae > Listrodromus > Listrodromus nycthemerus. Next base: position 16,533,028 of record OZ021683.1, on the reverse strand, counting down.
GCGGTACCGGTCAGACCCAACTTCTCAGGAAGAGGGTTGACTGACACCTGGCCGCGAGGGAACCTCGATACCTCAATTTGCCGAGTGAATTTCCGAGAAAAAGCTACAACTACGTATACGAACTTTCAGACGTGCATCAGCGAGCGATGGCATTTTGAGGTAGAAAATTATTGGCAACTATTATTAAGGATAATCAAACTTTCGTACTTCGCGGGTAAGTTTTTTTTCAGCAAAGCGTGTACCGAGCTGCGTGGCGATATTCGAATAAAAATCGTAGCAGAGCGAAGAGCATTTATTCGGAGAGATTTCAAATTTAACAGAGTTCCACGACTTTGTTTCTGAGATGAAGTTAATAAAGTAAATAGTCTCTATGGCTGCTCGAGTTCGCTGAAACAGTCCGGTTCGCACTGAATTGAGACTGCTCAACCATTTTCCATCTGTTTATTTAATAACGGCTAACAAAATCCGAAAGTGTAAAGAGTTCGTCGCCGAGAAACCCTGAAAATAAATAATTTCACTGATAACACAGCACGAAGAAATCTATTCGAGGAAATGCACGGCCGATTTCCAAATCAAAAAGCAATCTCCATATCGCCGCTCTTTTATCGTAGAATTATTCTCGTCGGGACGATTCGGTCTCACCGCGATTCGTTCGTTTTTCGTTGCTCCTTAAACAAACGTGAAACTCCGCAGGTACGGGCGATACAGTCTTGTCGCGTTGTTTACTCTCCGTTTTTCTCCCCTCGTCTATTCCGTTATGTTTGCACGCGCAACCGTGGATCGCGCACAAACAACGGCACGCCGTTTCAGCGACGGTGACCGGCGTGTGTTCTCCCTTCTGGCTCTGCGAGCGTGGAACCAATTTCTACATCGTTCGCAAGCCACAGAAGTACAGATAGACGAACTTTCGCCCACTGTGCGAACGGTGCCTTTGTCGTTTGACCACTCGATTGCACTTCGAACGTTATCTGCACGCATTCCCCTTCGTCCGGTTGAATCGTCGCGACAGCGCGTGTCCAACGGTAGTGAATAATGTTGTCCGATAAATAGATTTCACAATCGTGTGGCGTTCCAGCGGCCGCGAGAAAGCTTCGAACTTTCATTCGCAAACTATACGTGTTTCCCTGACAGCGCGCCCTTTGACAATCCGTTACTATCTCCTCTCTTTCACCTGTGTGTGTGTGTGTGTGTGTGTGCGTGTGCGTATATGCGCCGACTCCGTCTCTCGCCCGTGCCCGAGAGATCTTACCGTTTGCAAACTTGGTCCTCGCGAATCGAGAGCTGTGAATCGGAGTTTGGATAACTCCGGTCTTCGCTCCCCGCCTATTGTCTGGCTCTCTCGCGAGGAACTTGCGCACACACATACAGAGCGAAGGTCTCCGGCCCGATGATGATTCTCGGCGGAAGATTGTCCGCGGGATGGAAAGTGCCTTCGAGGACTTTTTGTGTTCTCCCTGCCGTGGAGATCGTCCGGCAACGCGTCTGGCCGGGCCAACACCGGCCAGACGCCGTGCCAACACCGGCCGTTGCACTCCCGTCTGGGAAAGTCTGCCGCGGGGATTTTTAACGTTCGTTTTGTTTTTGTTTTTTGGGGGAATTAAATATTTCCGATAGGTTTTATCTGGATGGCGATAGGAGCGTATTACGAGTACGTGCGCTGTAAATGGGAATCGATCGTGCACAACGTTCCCAGCTGCAGCGGCGGAGCTGCAAGGCTGTCGGGCGCATCGCGTCGAACGGGGTTTCCGATACTCGGAGTAAAAAAAAAAATTAATCTCGCCTCATCGTGCAGTCTCCGTAATATTATTCAAAATATGCGGCTGTACGCGCCACGGGGTGGGAGGATCGCGTATATCCAAAGTTAATTTCCAAGCGCGCAACGGGGGTGGCGGAGAAGGAGAGAACGGGCGCCAGAAGCGGCAGCAGGTCCGACCCTTGACGGATGCAAACTGCGCGCCCCTCTGTAATCTACATTATAACACCCTTGCCTCCACCGGTGCTACAGACCACCGGAACACACCCTCATCACAGCGGCATCGCTTCGCCCCGGACGTACACTCTCCATCGCCTGTATTGTTTCAATGCATTTTAATCTTTTAACCCAACCTCCACCTTCGAGCCCCACAGGCGAATTCTCGCTTTTCAAATCCCCACGATGCTCGAACGGAAAATATAAATTCGTAATTCGGAATTATATGGGAATTAAGGGAAACAATTCGTTCGGTGGAATTTTTAGAACGTTACAGATCGCGAGCTTTATTAAGGTCTTATCCTATCGTATCTTATTATCGCATCGTTGTCTAATTATTGAAAAGGCAATTAACCGGCGTCACCGGACAAAATTCGTACGAGGCCTCGTCGTATTTCTGCATTGTTACTCGAATGTCAATTATCCACTTTTGCCGGAGATTATCCATAGAGTGACATCATAATTGTACTGAACGAGGGTTGGTAATTGGCGTTGAATTAATCAACGCTATTAGGTCGCTGAAATCTTGCTGTCCATGTCCGACGGCAATTTTCGTGTTGTGTCATTCCGACGCGACACCAACGCAGTGTGTGAAATTCCGTTCATTTTTATTCAGGGTGAAGACGGTGAATTTGTCCCACACGGTAAAATAAGCACCGACACTTTTTATTTTCCACAAACGTCCACAATTTTTCCCTCGATAATTTGACAAACTTTTTTTCTCTTAGAAAAATCCCGGCGAATTTCACGAATATTTTTTGTGAAATGACCAACAATACAATTGAGGATGTTTGTAGCGGAAAAAAAAAAATGGTTAAAGGTACAAATATTTTTCACTGTGCACCCTCATTGGTAAATTGATCGGGCAATATTTCTCACTTGGACCGTATTAGTCGAATAAAAAAAAAAAAAAAAAAAAAAAAACAAACAGCCGTGAACTCGACGGGTGAGAGGTGAACGGGCGAGGAAATAATCGTCGCGGAATCCCCGTCGGAATTTCTAGATGCGAGAAGTCATCCCTTGGAAAAAAAAAAAAAAAAAAAAAAAAAAAAAAAAAAAAAAAACCCGACTGTCTTTCGAACAACAGAACGGTTTTTCGAGATTTCTCGCTGGCACGAGACTCGACAGACACGATTAGATATTCAAGAGCGAGAGAAGGTTTTTTTCGGGGGGGGGGGTTGTAGGCGGGAGACGAAACGCCGTACCGCTCGGGGAAACGTCCGCGTACGGGTCCGTGACATTCGGGTACGGCGAAGGTCTATCGGGTTTCCTCTCGCCAGAGGGTTTCCCGCCCCGGCGGCCCTGCCTTGTGTGCACGAAGAAAACTGCACGAAGAAAGCCAGCCAAAAAATATCTCTCTGGCTCGTTTTCCGCTCGTCGAGATAACCGAAACGATGTACGACTACGAGCGGGCCGGAGGGAACGGGAGAGCGGCTGGAGGGCGCACTTGGACACGCTGGCGACGAAGGGAACCCCCGGAGCAAATAGGGAGATGGGCTTTCGGTCGCAGAGCGAGGTGAACGTTGCCGTTCGGTTTGCCGTGCAGGTCGACCGGCTGACTGTCGCTTCTCCGCCGTTACCCGCTGTGGACCGAGAGGGAGAGACGGTCGAGATTCCAATTTAGATTCGGCGACAGCGGCGTCGACATCGTCGTACGTCGTTTCGGGACCGCGGGCCGCGTATACAAATTTGTAGACAAACAGGAAATTAAGCACGGCGGGAGAACGAGGGGCAGAGGCAGGGATGGTGTACCAAGATATCGTGTCATCGCAATATCGTACGACCTCGGCTACTTCTTCGAACAAGAAGGATCTTGGTTGTTCCATCTCCCGGCTCGCCCGCGCGAATAACATCGGAGAAGAGACTTGAGGAAAAAAAATGACAATTTTCCAGTTCAAAAAGTTCGTCGACGACAGACTCGCGGTAGACAACTGGAGTCGACGGCTCTGCGTGAGTCGATGGTAGAACAGCTAAAATGTGTGTGTGTGTGTGTGTTTTCTACTTATCACAGACAGGGCGCAACGTCGGTTACTCCTTTCAACAGGGATCTTGGCTGTTCCATCTTACACCACGAAACTAAAAAAAATCACAATTTTTGGTTAAAAATAAATTGTTGATTTAGAGGTCGAATTTTAAAACGTTAGTTGGAACTTGACTTTGGTTTTGAGATCGAGTGTAAATCTACACTCGAATTTTATCTTTGGTACAAAATCAAATTTAATTTCAAGATCGAGACTGATCTTAAATACCCTGTGAAGTTTCATCCAAACTTTGTTATCAAGTCCGATCTCGAGTTCGGATTGATGTCTTTTAATTCGATCCTCGGGCGGACTCGTGATCGAGTCGTTAACTTTTCGCCTCCGCGCTCGAAGAATCTCTGTTTACCACGGATCCGCTCGGTCGTGGGTCAATTTTCGCGTCGAACGCACTGGAACGGTTAATATCGTAAAAATTATTTTTATCACGGAATCAATCGAGCCGATTGACTATAACTGCCGGCCATTTCTTTCCCGATCCGTTGGGAGGGTGGCGGAGAGCGCTCGGGGGTGTAACGCAAGGGTCGCCCTAGTGCGGCTTCCAGGAATATTTATTATCCGAGGCCGAGGTTCGCGCTCGCGCGCGAGAGAACGCCCGGTGTATAGGCACAGCATTTCCGTCCGGAGAATGACGATTTATGACGGTCTAATAACTTCCCCTTATCGGTGAGGTGGCCTCTTTCCACCGGTAGACTGCTTGCCCCGGGAACTCGAGCAGCAGTCCGCGGCGGGTTTCACCCTCGTCGTCTGTCGGTGCGGCTGCGGGCTCTCCGCGTCGATGTTGTTGTACTCCCGTATCGCCTCCTTTCCGATGCCTTTGCCTACTCTCCGGGACAAAAAAAAAAATTGTCCGCCAACCTCACGACCACCTGGAGAACGGGGATAAATAAAGAATTTTTTTTTTTTTTTTTTTTTTTTCTTTTCGCTATACATTTTTTTTCCCAGCCGATACACGTACCCTCGATTTCTTGGTCCGTCGCGACTCCAGCAATTTTTCTCGACCGCCCCCGAGATACATCGGGAATTGCAAACGAAGCAAATAAGACAGAAAGCTTCCAGGAATAGCGGCGAGTTCCTTTATTTCTATCGGCGATACGACCGCACGAAGAATGTACGAGGCTTTTCGCGCTGCGACTATTATTTTCAAACATACCGGACCGCTTTTTCTCGAGATTCTCTCGTGGCGATCGAACTACCGGGGTTAAAAAAAATAATCATTTTTTTTTAGGTTCTCAAAGGACGAAAAAAAAAAAACAAAAAATTGTTTAAAGTAACTTGCGGACGAATCGCTCGTTTAGTAAGCGTTTCGTGCGCTCCGAGGAATTTCGTTGTTCGATTTTGGTATCGTGGAGAATGGTCGAGAGGATTTCGACACGGCTGGGAAAAATTCCGATTCCGAGTTCTCGAATTACAGTTTTCGAGGGCATTTATCGGTCGACTGAGAAGCGAATGAAAACGGTATGCAAAAGGGATTATCCGAGTAAATGTTGCGGAACTTTCGGACTTAACGAAGGGCCGAGAAACGCTTCACCGCTTACGAAAGTCGCTTCTAAAAACAGCCGTTGCTATCTCAGGCGCGCCGCTGAACAAGTTTCTTCTTCTTCTTCTTCTTTTTCGTGTTTTTTTTTTTTCAGTTCTCCACGGCGTGGGATTTGGCCGGGCAGTTTCGGAAGTACCAGACTTTCGAGGCTGAAATGTGAAGCGAAGTGTTACGTGACTACGGGGTCATCTCTTCCTTTCCGTTTTATCGAGGGAAGAACAGCTGTCGCCCGGCATGTGTCACCGTCGCTCCTGCAAGAGGGCAAGGTCTTCGAGTCCGGGTCACGTGGACGCAAAATTGGAGCAGTAGCGGTAAGCTGACGCCGATGCAAAATATTTCTACATTTAGTGTCGCAGTTCGATCGATGCGTCGCAGATGAAATTTCGCAGAAGAAGTCGATTATCTTGTAGTTTGAGGTTGCTCAATATGAACAAGGATATTTGTAAGGTCTCGACGAGCCCGGTCGTAGGTTGCTGTTGCGCCAAAAAATGCATATCGATATATTGGAAGCAAAAAAAAAAATTGATTGACATTACACCAAACGAACCGGTTAAATGGAGTAACTAATTAATTTATGAGCTAACGCAATCCATTGATTATTAAGGAAGTAATTAACTGATTCTTTAACGACGCAGTTCATCGATTCTCGATGAGATAATCGTTGACTAGAATTATCACCACAAGCATAATTAGAATCGGACTTGGAATCGAACCACGAGGAGATTGCAGAAACTTCGGCTCCAACTGGCCCGAGGCTGCTCCGAATCGCCTTCCTAAATACCCGTCCCAGTCTTAACGTAAAACGAGTCTTAATTATCCAAAGTCAGAGGTCTTATCGTCCGAGAGTTCGTTAGCTTCCGAAATTACGAAAATTGCCGGGGAAACAAGGAACCAATATCGCATATAAAATTCAAGGGTTGTACGAAGTTTATCGTGGCAACGGTCGCGGCAACGTCGCCCGTAACTTTTCAGCATGAAGGGCGTGGGTTCTACAGGGTAGTTCCGAGGATGCGGTGTGTGTACGGGACAAAAGGGCGGACGAGGTGGGTTGCCATGCGATGCCTGCCGTGGAGCTTGGCCGAAGGGTATCGGTGCGAGCGAGAGAGATAACGATGGGAAAGCCCGGGAGCACACGTGAGAAAAAAGAATTACGAATGGGCGGGCGGAAGAATGGGACGATGAGGTCGCATGCGCAGAGCTGTGCAAGGTCGAGCTTTCGCGATATATTGTCAGAGGTCGAGCTTTTATTAAAAGTGCTCGCTCTCGCGGTATTATTGCTTTCCGGGAGCGCGTCGAGGCTCGAGAACGGCTTGTCCCCACGATACGTACACGGGAGGATGAAACAACGCCCGTGGCGTTCTCTCCTATGTATCGGATCGTACCTGTATACGTGATACGTAGCTCACTTGCACAACACGAAGTGCGCGAGGTTTGTCCATGCTCTCCGCATCACCATCGCCGTCCGCTGAAGAACGGAGACGGAGAGAGCGGAGCTTTAGCGTGTTCCAGAAATCGTACGTTAGCGGGTAAAGGTGCCACTCGGTGATCCCAGATAATCCCCGCCCGACACAACGACGGACGGAGTCACGTAAATTCCGTTTGTTTCTCCCGAATCAAACGTGCCCAAGGAGCCCGGTAAGGATACTTATCGTTGAGCGAAGTACCGGAACTGGCAGCGGGGCTTTCCCGCTTGTTCCGGACGCTTCCTTGCCTCGAGGGAAACTGTGGACCTGGGCTGCGTTCGTCGCTCCGAGAATTCGAGCTTACACCGACGAAGCTGTAAACCATCGTGGTTGCTGTATTTACCGGTTAACCCTACCAATTATTCGGACGAGGTACATGACTGGCAAAGCTTCCTGAAATTCTTGAAGCGCGAGCAGTTCGCTTGTACTCGGGATCGTTGGAGGAAAATTTATTGAAGAGTCGCGTGCCAATCACTGGGGCTATTCTGAAATTTCTACTCGTAGTCTAAAGCTCCTCTATTTTTTTTTACTCGTAACCTATTAATAAACAACTATTATTCGATTTCATATTGGAAGTACACGAAGACGCAGGAAATTCCGGATGAGTTCTCTCACCATGGTCCGGAGAAGCGAATTCGAGTCGGAGGATCGTCGATCGTCGTTACGGCGTTCCCGACCTCGGTGCGGAAGGTCCGTTGCTCCTCGCGCTTAAGACGCCGAAGCGTCGCATAGTTTCCATTGGATCGCCTCGAGGAATTTGATGCAAATTGATGCGGAATCGATACTAAGCCGGCTGGAGTTTCTAATAAGATTCGCTCCCATTCCGCCGTTCCCGCCGCTGCTTCCGCTTCGGGGCCGTGCCCTTTCCTCGCACCTCTTCCACATCCCTTTCCGTACTTTCTTTGCTCCGTACGCCTTTCGCACCGATGGTCGGGACCGGCGTGTGTCCCGTTACGTGCACCGGAAGTAGACGCGGCAAAGCACGTTCGTACGGAACCGACCAAAGCTGGCCCTGCCGCGGATGGCGTCCTCGTTCCTTCAGCCTCGCCGGGTGCTCTCCGTGACCTCAGACACCACCGCAACCCTCCGCCTCACGACGTGTGGCATCTCTCGAGCGGCCATTCCCGTTCCCACACTAAAGAATTTTACTGCCGTCACCGGGATTTTTCTCCTGCAGCGACGCGGACGACGCGAGAAAAGTCTGCTGCACTCGTCTCGACAGAGAGACAGAGATATCTCCGAGCTTTTCACGATTCTTTCTTGTCCTCGCGGAGCAGAACGCTGGACGGACGGACAGATGGATTACGGCTACGTCGTCCGGTCTCGGACGACATTTGCAAACGAACGATCTTCAAAGTACGCGGACGCACGACTGTCGGCCAATAAAATTCAGATCACCGATTTCGGTCTTCCGGTACAGTGTCCAAAAAATGCATACTTTTGCATATGAAAAATTGCAGGAATCACATCTCTCCCAATACAATTTTTATGTTTTTATATTTAAAAAAAAAAATTGACCGCCCATTTTCGGTAAATTGTAAAGTGTCGAAAAAAAAAAGGTGAACGGGATTTTAGGTGAGATTTCACTGTTTTCGTCGATGAGAAAAATCGTGTGAGCTTCCCTGTCTGGGATCGACGGAAATCGTTGACGCTCTAAAGCGGAAAGCTGCCGCTTGACACACTTTTCTTCTTTTTTTTTTTTTAATCGCATAGCTTCATCGTCACAGATATTACATTCGCATATTTCATAATGTTGATGGAACGTCACCCGACTTTATACCGCGTCTCTCCGCTCCTCTATCGTCAGTTCCGTTACTCCGCTGCTCCACAGCCTCCTCGTCCAACCCTTGGAATTTTCATATGACAGAATTTTTCTCTCCCGCAACGGTATGAAGAGCGAGTCAGAAAAATACGGCGAGAGAAATATCTCTGAGAGATTGAAAGTAGACATGTACATATACGTATATATATATATTGTTTTTTTCTTTAACTTTTCTCTGCGATACGGAAGCGAATGCCTCGGGTATAATCGGCTGTCTTACGCAGACGATGGGCGTTGTCAGACGAAATACGTTACTCGCTTATCGGCAGATGTGCATATTTTCCATCGCGAACGATATTATATTCACGATAAAATTTACTCACCGTAATTACTTGTCCGCGGAAGCGGCAAAAACGCGTTTGCCGTTTTTACGACGTCGACCACTTGCTAATTTATTTCCGACGAATGCGATAACGAGAGATTCGCCCTCGATTATCGCCCCGTTAAGCGGCGATGAATTTGTCGAGTAATTAAAAATTGTGCTTACTCAACTTTGAAAAAGTCTCTCATCCGTTAACGGTATTATAGAGCTGATTAGTGGCGAAAATAACGCGGTGCGTCGATGTGCGTAATTGAAGTTTCATCGATTTTCGTGTATTGTTTATTCGCTCGACGAAATATCGCATTGGTTCGCGTCGCGCTGCGATTTCAATAATTATAATTACAATTCGATGAGCGAAAAAATGATGAGAACCGAACGTGAATCGTGGGACGAAAAGAGAACGTTCCGACCGATTTTTTTTTTTTTTATTTTTTTTTTTTTTTTAAACGTAGACGCGTTTCGAATTGATAAAAATACATTTGCTCAACGATAATCATTCGGTCGCCGTGAAACAAGGTGAAGTCAACGAATATACGATTCGAGTTTTACGGATCGGGTGTAATCCGTCTAGACTGGTAAAAAAATTAATGCCTGCCTGATTGCCCTCGACGATTATTTCGATTAGTTAAATATTATCCGACAGTTGCGTCAATGCAATTCGCTCCAGATAGCGAGCTTTGTCTGCCGTCAAATTCACGGTAATGCTCAATATTTCGTTACCACTGTGTCGCGGAATGCGATCGATCGAAAATGCATCCACCACGGCGTCGAATCGTTCCCGTAGAATGTAGAATATTTATAAACCGGTGGAAGAGAAAACGAAAAAAAATCTTATCTACCCTTTGAAAGCAAGCGTGTTGTTTGAACTCGCTTTACGCGTGTTGATCGTACGGCCATTTTTTACACACCTCCTTGCGTGTCGTTTTCCAACAGCCCGCTCCGAGTGTGTCGGAACAACATACCTGGAATCGCGTTTTTTCCATGTTATCATTTTTTACATTTTTCTTGACTCGCCAAGCCCTCAGTCACACACGAGTCCAAGTCGCGAATGCGAAATGAAACATTGAAGTTCATGTTTTTAATGAGACTTCCAGCAATACGCCTTGTTATTAAATTATTCGAATTATTGTTAATATCTGCGATTTCATCGTAGATGAATCTTATTGATTTGTGGGAGATTTTTTGCAGTTTGTTGACTCCTCTTGGTTTTCTGAGAAGGTCGCTTTTTTTCGGAGCTTAGTTCGGATGTCAAATCGATCAGGCACGACCGAGTAAATTGGATTTCCTGCTCCCTGCATTTTTTTCATTCCCTTAAGAAAACTTGGAGCAGAAACGATTGGCCGGGCTTGTAAGAAAAATGAAAGGCCTATTTTGTTTCTCGGTCATGTCGGTAGAAATTTCGTCGATAAATCTTTCACGATGAATACTCGACCTGTAGATGCACATTTATTTCAACCGGAGTGAGATTCTCAAGTGGTAGACGAGAGCGGGGCAAAATGGGGCAGCGGGACAGACAAAATTTTTCAATAATTCGTGTCTGCCCCGTTTTGTCCCAACGTTCGGATTTTAAAGTCCATTTTTCCCCGCGTATCACCATCGCGACTTTCCACAAATTATCGGAAAATTGCGTTTTTTTCTCATTAGCCGATTTTGCCCCTCTGTGCCATTCTGCCTCGCTCTCCCTTATACGCATCAATTTACCACACTTTACGCGACTTAGCATTTTTTTTTTTTTTTTTTTTTTTTTTTTTCAAATAAGACACTGCGAATCGCGTTGTATATTTTAAATTGCCGACGTGCAGTGCACTCATCTCGCGTTAAAACCGTCGTAATGAGTGTGTGTCGTGTGCCTCGTGGTGTCGTTGCAACGCACATCGCAATGCGCTTACTTTTACAGCGTACGACAGACTCGCGATACGAATACGCACATTTACCAAAAGTCCGCTGTCCGATGTACTTTCAAAAAAAAAGCACCCAGTGCGGATCAACCGTGAGCGAATGGTGGACCAACATGTTTTTCTTTCACACACTATTCACTTTACGCACGGAAATCCTCGACATAAATCGAGCCGAAGCAGCAGTCTAATTAATGACTGCCCCGCGAGGGTTTCACCCGCTGCTAAAACCGACGGAGCGTTCCCTCCATTAAGCTCAAATGTATTCCCGAATATGCAACAACACCGCGGTTGGAAAACCGTGGGCGATTTGGGAAACGCAGCACGGTAGTGCACACTTCGATTGAGTGAAATTTGCCGAGTAACCCAAGGGTCCGAGGTGAAGATCGGGTGAGCGAGTGCGCCGCTCCTCCTCTCTACGTACGGTGTGTAAGCTCCGGTATCCTCGTTAACCGCGAATTATTTCGGGGCCCCTCCGACAAATTGGACTGGCCTCGGGGAATTAAATTAATTGCCTGTACTCGGACGTGGTCCGAGGTGCGAACTCGGCGTGTATACGTACGTGTGTGCGTGTCGTATTGCACAACGTTCGTTTCCGGGTGTCGCGCGCTCGGCCGCGCGCTTTTGAGCCACTGAGTGTCCCGTTGACGCAACTTTCTCACGGAGAATTTCGGCAGAAAATCTGCCCACAGAGTCAACCGTGGCACAGGCAAAAAAAATGTTCGCCTGCCATTCTGTCCATGCTTCGCTTTAATGTTTGATTAATAATTAATAATGCGACACTTCTTTGCTCATGGTGCTTTATAATGAATTTATTTGGAACGCGATTCACGAAGGTGAATTCATTGGTGCGAGGGATGTGAATTATAGCTGAAGCACGAGTGTGTGTTCGAAGCGCGTTTTGTAAATTTATGATTTTTCCGTAAATTGTGTCAAATTGGGTCGTTTCATTTTTCCAAAATATAATACGCAAATAGACTGGCACAGATGATTTTTAGAATCGAATTTTTGTGAAAGTCGATGAAATCACGTAAATTATGAAAAATCATTTTTTTTTTTTAATTTCACCCAAAATAACGATGATTGAAGCAAATTAATGTTCGCCGTGACGCGAAAAAATATCGACAAAGATCTGACCTATTTGGTGACGAAATTCTGTCGGGTCGGTTATTTCAATGTGATTTCACGAATTGATTGGTAAAATAATAATTAAAAAAAAAAAATGGATGCTTTTAGAGAATCAAATGATCAACGGTGGTTTGATACATCGCATTATTTTCCGCTCACGTGCTGCATTACCGTGTAATAAAATGAAGCGTGGATGCAGCCTCGCTGGTCATCGTTCGCTCGTCGCGCCCTCGCGCTTCGCCTATCGCGATCGCGTCGACGATAATCGTTGGTATTTCCGCCTTTGTTCATCCACCATGGGCCGTCCCGCTGCTCCGCCCTCGAGGCAAAAAATCGATTTCACACCGCTGCGACCGCAAAGCACTCGGCGATACGAAAAGCTCGTCCGGAGTAAAAGCCCGCGCGCGTCTCCCCATTAAGATTCATTACGCCAACAAAGAATTGTAATTTGCGTCCCCTTTTCCCACCTCCCCGCCCCGGTTACTTGTGTCTGCGCGCGACGTGACGCCAACACCCGTCGTTTCTTTAAAAATGTTTTTCACCTTCCGCCCATTCTTCCGGTTCTCCGATCCCGAGTCATCGGCAGAAGATTAATTTTGTACTCGCGCATCCGCGCTCGGTTCGGCGAGCCCGATCGATCGGCTTATTACGACCGGACCGACGCGACATGTGTATACGTGACACGATAAAATTATTATGATTGATCGTATTACGTCCGGCAGTTGGAAAGTTCGATCAATTGGAAAATAAATATATACCTGTACATTGTGAAGAACAAGAAGGAAAATGTCCTAGCGACATAACGACGGATCTGGGCCGAGCAATTTTCTTTTATAGTGCGAACGTTTCCTTCTTATTGTCGAATTTTTTTTTTTTTATGGTGTCAGTAATAGTCTCGATAAAAGTGGACGTTATTTCCGCAGAAGGAGGCAGTTGAATAAAAAAAATAAAATAAAATAAATGACGAGGAGGTCGATAGAGCGATCTCAATTTGGGAAGACATCCGTTTGACCTACAGCGTGGAAAATAACGGACAGGCTCATTTACAACCGTAATTGATGGCAATTGAATAGTCGGTATGATTAACAGAACCGGGGACGTAGCGACGTGCGAGGATTTTAATTAATTATGGCCCACTCGGATCATCGCTTAAAACAATGACCCATGAACCGTGCCGCATTGCCGACGCTTGTCCCGATAGTCCGTCAACGATGCGAGTGCAATAAAGCGGACTTTCGAATTAAGCCTGCATGCTGCCTTTTTTATCGTTTCCGCTTTGCCGGTTATGGGGGTTGATTTTCAAAATCCACTTGGTTCGTCCGCAACAAAGTGGGCGAATTTTCGCTACGTCCACACGATACATCCACCGCAATCCAGCGTCAGATTGGATGTTTTTCATCCGCCGACGGTAGGGCGGACGTAACGAATAACAGGCGTCCTAACGACCCGGTAATTCAATCGGGCGAGCCTCGCAGCTCCCGTGTTGTCGGGAGCGGATAGGAGTCGACGAGAAGAGCGCGAGTGGCTTTTCCTTCCGCCAATCTGTGAAATCGCTCGAGTGCCGCGAGGAGGTGAGCATTGCCGGGCGAGCCGAAGAATCAATCGCGCTGGCTCGGAGCTAACTAGGAGCGTCCATTCTGCGCGTGTCTTATAGACAGAGAACTATGCCAGGGGAGTCTTCGGCTCGGGGGTGAGTTTGGGGGCGCAGAAATACTCGCGCGCGCGCGCGCGCGCGCTCCGTCGAGATACGCGCCGTTGCCGACGATCCGGAGTCTCGGAGCTAACAAGGTACCGGGATTGAATCGGAAGGCCGGGAACGCGTTCGCCGATCCGCAGATATAGCTCGACGTACGGTACCTTCTTCCGCTGATTGACCGAAGTGTGGGAACCGAGCGTCGGCACCAACAGCATCGGCCACGGATTCGCGGACGAGTCCGGGGAGGCGAAAGAGAGAGAGGATTCGCGCTCGATCGAGTGAGAATCCGACTCGAAACCCGCGCCCTCGTCTAATTACCTATCCGGCTCGCTATACGTGACACGACGGATTTCTACTTGACTGAAGAGCAGTCGGGTTGATTATGCTCGTGAGCGAGCACAAGGGTTAATTTTCGCGAGCTACTCCCTTCGAATATATGTATATGTATATATATATATATATATGTTGGGTGAATAAGTTGGGTGAATAAGGAGATGGAGCAACGAGAACGACTGTGATGTCGATCCTGTTCAAGTTTTCATGAATCGCGGGTCTGTTCTAGTATTCTTGGTATTCAGACCGCAAGCCAGGTGACTGCATCGCATTGTCTCGACGCAGTAATTGTCGATGCATCGGTATTATATCCGCTTCGCCGTATTATTGTACCACGTACGGGTGGCACGATTGAAATTCCCCGCTAATTCCGGACGATCGGCGACGTATCAAAGATCGTATAGACGTTCATGAATCGCATTTTACGCTCCCGGGTTGAGCGCCGAGGCTTCGCGGTACACGATCGTTGCACCGGAAACCCACTAATTTCCATCGGAGACTTCGGGCACAGAGACCGGATCCTCAAAGCTGTTTGATCAGCATTATTGACGGTTAATCACAGAAGAGGTACCGCAATAGCCGACCCAAGCCGGCCCATCCACCGAGGGTTTTCAATGAATTCGTTTGAGGGGAAAAGCTGGCCACAGTCAACCCGGGTCCGTGATTTCGGACGAAACTCCATCATCTTCGAGTTCCGCGGAATATTGATAAGAATCGTCTCGTCTTTCGTATGCCGAAGGCAAATCATGAGTCGGCTGAGCAGAGCCATCCGAGAATGATGTCCGTCATCTGGACTTTCTTTTTCGAGGGCGCAAAAGAAGGCGCGACTTACGGCACAAAGTTTCCGATTTTTCAAGAATTTCTTCCATCTGTGAAACTTTTTTTACAAATCGCCCAATGATTGTCATGGGCGTGTTAGTTCCTCCTTGAAAAAACTGCCGAATCCTCGGTTTATGGAGAAGAACGATCGAGTGAACGCCGATGGCTTCCTTTCTCATCGTTGTCCAGATAGTCGAAAAACGATGCAATTAGCATAATTCAATTTATATTGATCCGAGTTTTGCCCTCGCCCCCCCCCCCCCCCCGCCGGTTCGGCCAATTTCTCACTTTCTCGCCGGATCTGCCCACGTGACAGGGTAGCTCCATCTCCCAGTGAAGTATAACATCGACGATTATTACCGTGTACGGATCATTCCGCTGGTTAGCCAGTGCAACGGAAGTTTGCGCGTGGATCGCCGGCTCCACTGACGTTTAAATAGGCTCTTTCTCCCTTAGCGCACGTACCAACCTAATTGATCCATTTCCCGTTTGCCTCGCAGCTACCGATATCATCGACTCGCGCATCCGGGCGTTCGGCCGCACATTTAGTTCCTTCGAAATTCATTGAATAACGAATTGACCGACACCCAGATTTTTTCGGTCTCTAAGTCCCAAGCAAAATCGCCCTTTCACCTGCCCACTCCGACGGCGGATGAACCATCGGATCCACCAGTACAACACGCCATCGCACAGCTAGCTTTGTCGATGAACAAAGGTACAAAGAGTGAACGCGGACTCCGACTCAATGGCATACATAAATGCGAATGGATTACCGTGCGTGCGCTAATCGCAAATGGATGGCTAATTGGGTGAATTTGAAAGGCGCCAGTATATTTCAATACCCATCGTGTATAAACATCAGAGAAGCTCGACGACGCCAAAATTTGAAGCTTTAAACTAATCCCGAGGGTAACCAACGGACCTGTATATCGTACACAATTCGCCCCGCCAAGCGCGCAGCTGGCTTCCCACCCAAACTCGACTCTCGCTAATTCCATTGCACAAACGCAATTGAGTCCAACAACCGCAAATGCGTTCCGCATTTTGCCGATTCGATAAATAATTATCAACAACGCGCGACGTTGGGTTTGTTTTTGGATGACCAAAGGCGTGTTTTATAGCTCGGTGGAAATCTATCTGTCGTTATAGCCGAGAAAGATTTCGTTTCATCGACGATGCGTCTATCGGGAGATGCGCGAGTGAACAAACGAAAATCCGATTTGTAAATTATGGAAATCCCGTTGTGGTTGCGAGCGAATTTGTCATCTCTCGGCTCATTTCGAGTCGGACTGATTTACCCTGTTTCGCGAAGTGTTTAATCGATGCAATTTGCCTGCATTATTCAGGAAAGTTGGAACCGAAAAGAACACCGATACGAATTCGGCACGCTGAAGTAAACATAAAACGCTATAGCTTTTAGATGAATTAATTATTGCCAAGATATTTCGGAGGGGTCGAACACCGTTTCCGGTCAGCATGTGGAAACTCGTATTCGGAAAGCCGGATTTGGAATTATCATGTATGAGGTGAGCCGAAGGTTTCTACTCTTAAATAGACGGGTCACGAGCTAAATTTTACTAACTATTATTGGCATTCCAATTTTTACCATCACTATCATTTAGTTAGCCATTGCTCTCTTATTATTATGTGTGTGTGTTAATTTTTTTTTTTTAATTGCCAAACGATACTCGCCTCATTAGGGTGTTGACGCCTAATAATTTATTATTCTTTATAATTGGGCTCGGTTTTTACTATAAAAAATTAGCCGTGTAACACGGTAATGTATCGTGAAGCTGAGTAGAAGTGTAATTATGATTTTATTTTCCCACGCCAGTAATCATTGGTTGCTGCGCGAAGTACGCAAACGCAATTTGTGACGATGAATTTCTTTCGATGCCTCGGTTACCGGTCGCGGAATACGCGATAACGCGAGATCGAAGGGTGATATTTATTCGGCGAGGGGACTCATGGAAAATCGAGGTGGTTCCGGATTCCAGGACGTAATTGACTCGGCGACCGCCGATGCGCCCGGCGCTTTGTAATTCATTGAATAATGGAACAGCACACTAGCGCCATCGGTGCATGCGGTTTAACCTTCTGTCCCGCGCCAAAGCCAGATTGCCTTTCGTTATTCCGCGAGTCGTTTAATTAAAATAAAGCAATTACTTTGTTATTCCCGAGAATAGGCGCGGCACATTCTCATACTCCGGCTGCGTCTGCGGCGAAGGAAGCTTCCCTTTTCCGCCGGCTTCCAGTCTGAGACGATCAAGCCGCGACCACTGAAGCGTCGTGGCCTTTGCGGAATAACGGGTCAACCGCTCGTTCAGAGCCCGACAGCAAGGAGGAGCAGAATTATTAAAACGGAATAAATTGGTGAATCAAATGAAAAAAAATTTAAATACAATAAATAAATTACCAGCCATGAAGCGAGAGGTTGCGCTGCGGTTGCGAACGCGAACGATGGCCGACATTTCACGGAAATTGAAATACTTTGAGCGCGATAGTGCGTGCCGATGGCAAAATATGTCCGAGCGACGGAAAGTCATTGCATAGGCTGAATTATCGTCACCGGTTGATTGGTGCGATATTTTTCGTTCGCGCGGCCACGGCAATCTTCGTAATTGATCATTATCCGCGTTGTTTAACGAGCAAACAACGTTGGCCAGAGAAAGGTCGCTGTTCGCTCGTTATTTATGACACGCATGCATATTTTACCTTTGATCATGCATGACACAAGTGTATGACTTTGTGCGGTGTCGTCGTGGCCGTTGCGCTTCGTAATTCCCCGAGCATGGTAAACAGGTGGGCAGACAGAGAGGACGACGGGGAGGAGCAGAAGAGGCAGAGGAGCGTCACGAGTCCAAACGGGGTAGGTCGAGGACGCAGACGGCGCCCGGGGCTTCATGAATTTAGCGACGGGACCGGGTGCAGCGGTGGCGGGGTGTGCCCGAAGGAGGAAACCAAATCTCCGAAACGTTTTCGTGTGCAATCGACTGCACGCGGTTCCACGTATCGCCGAATGGCCCGGTGCATTTGAGCTTTCGTGAGGATCAAATAAATTTAAAAAAAAACCCAAAAAAAAAAAAAATTGCGAAAAAAATGAAATCGAACTCGAGCGATTGATTTCGCGAGACAATCAAATTACGTGGAAGTTCGTCGTGATTGCTCGTTCGCCTCGTGCCGCGATTTCTAGGTCCGTGGTGTAAGTCCAGCATCGATTTGATTTTCCGAGCAAATTACAATTGCTGGGAACATCGGAAAATATCGAAAATCACATCTCAATCTCCTCCATCCTTAATTTTCATTTATCGACGATATTCGATTCAGTCATCCATTAGGATAATCATAGTTTTCATTCGGTTCGATTCGGCTGAAGAGTCGCAAAAGAGTCCTGTAACGTCCTCGGCCGCATTCGTTCTTGATCCAAGATAACTGGTATTAATACACGTCCGCGTATTGTGCCCGGCTATCAGAACGGTTTCGTCGGATGAAGGAGGAAACGCCGCAAGAAGCGCGCGCACACACAAACGCGCGTTTCCGTAGCGGGCTCGGTTTACGTGTTACGTGTACATCGGAGAAATGGAAATGTTGCACACCGAGAGACAGATGGCCGTTGCGTTCTGGGTTTACAGTATCAGCCGTTGGGATAGGTTTGGCCGAAGCTCGTGTGTGCGTACACGAATTGCACGGTTAACGGGTAATCCATTACCGGAATTAATATCTCGAGCAAATTGCGTTTCTCGGCGGGTATTCCGGCGAGGGAAGAGGAGGATATATGCAAGAGAGTACGATCGCGGGCAGGCGGAGAGGGTGGGGTTTTGAGAGGGATAGAACGGGATTGCTCTCGCGCTCGGCCGTTGTCAGCGGGCCATTACTAATTCAGAAGGCGGTTGCCGCGCCGCAACGTTATACGGCAGACGACGCATTCTGCATAGCGTATTCAGGGACACAATGGGCCGTGGATGCGAGTTTTGAAATATGAATATGAATACCGAGCCGAGGTAGCACGCTTCGGTGGGCTGAAGTAACGAAGATGGGACCAGGTGAGGAGAGGCGAGAGAACCTCGGAGGGTGAAGGTGGTTGTATGGCCGATCGATGACGTTTTCCGTCCGCGCTTTTCCTCCCGGATCCTTTCTCCTCGACGGCGCTATCTCTCGCCGGGCGTCGATCGCGCTGACTGTTGCCGCTATCGCCTCGACGACTATTATCGTCGAGTGGTCGTCGCACACTCGTCCGCGAATGAATTCCGCGCCGCGGCCTCGGCTCCATTACGTAAAATCGCTCTGGATTACAGCTGCGTTTAGTCGACGGATTAACGGATCGATCGGATCCGCTTTGCGTTGTGAGCGGATGTCCTACGGGAGTGGGCGATTCGTTGACCAAAAATTCAAATAATATCGCGGGATAACAGAGACCATCTTTTCTCAACTTCCATCCTCATGCTGACTTCTCGACGGCTCCAATTTTACCCTCGACTTATCGAATTCAATTGCGACAAGGCGATTGGACTGGAGCGACTCGGCTTGGATATCGTTAGGTGGAGTCAAGAGTGCGGATAAAATGACGACGGTGAATTAATCGTGGAGCGCGAGACAACACACAGCGAGAGATAAAATATGCAATCGCGAGCGATTGACAAGGAAGATTTCTCTGGTACATTTTTATCCGATAGTTGCCAAATTCCGAGTCATGCGACAAATATTCGGCTAAATAATTCTTTGTAGCCTGTTGCATTATTTATCTAGTTTTGTCGCCGGGTTCGTTAGATGGTAATCATCGGAATTATCGGTATCACGATTAAACCGTCGATGATTGGCGAAACGGAGGATACGACAAATAAATTGTCGAAGCTATTCTCGAGCAAACCGCGATCGCTTTTGAATCAGCGACATAAGAATACGCGCGCGTCCGGACAATCGCACCGATCGAAGCGCGCGAGTCAATGGCGCTTTGATTGAACACGAGTCACGTAACATCACCGACATAATCGGTTAAATGCGACGAACTACGTGACGCGACGATCGAATCACTGTTTTATCTTCGACACGCTGAAACCACAATTTTTTTTTTTTTTTTTTTTTTTAATCCAATTCGTTCGATGTGCACGGAGTCGGAGATTTTTCGCGGGACTTTTGCGGTTGTTCAGAGTTTCTCGACACGAGCGTCACGGGGATCTCATAAAGCCAGTATGCAAACCGATAGCGTTACGTGACATAGCCACTGAGGTTGACCTGCTTCACCGTCTAGACACCGGCTTTGTCTCACCCGCCGGACGCTCGATTTAGCGAGCATAAATTACCGCAATGGTCAATTTTTAAAATTAATTTCTTACTTTACGTTCTCGCTATTTGTGTAATTTTTCAATATCGAACAACGTCGCCAACTGAATGATGTATGTGCACCCATATTGTCGACCTCTGGTTCAACTTGGGCTTTGTCCCGGTCGACCGGACACTTTAATAATAATCGAACCATTTATTTGCGTGATCAGTTTAATTAAATTTTTATAAACAGGATTAAAATAGTGACCACGACGCGACTCGTTTATCGTTAATCTATAATAATTGAAGTGTTCCATTTTCGTCTGTTTTTTTTTTATCGAAGTCACAGCAACACTGATTATAACTCGTACGGCGATCGTGCGTCCGTCTTGCCTGAGAAAAAAAAAAATCGATTGTCGCGCCTCTCGAACACCCCCGAGGAAGAGTATCGGAAGGTGTGAGCAACGATACGCTTCGAAGTCGAAGAGATCGACCCCGGTTTGCCGAGATCTCGTGTAATCGTGCGCGGCTGATTCGGTAGTTCAACCCCATCCGTACGGTTCACATTGGAGGGTGTCGTTCCGTAGCTCGCTGCAGAAGTCGTTCCGTAGCTCACTGCCCAAACTTCGCTAAGATGCCGCGGCCGACAATAACCGGTAACGTATTACCACTTCTGGTCGGTTGAACGCATTTAGATCGCCTATTTGGCGAGGCAACGGAATAATTTAACGTTTTGCCCCGGTCCCGAGGAATCAAACGCCGGGTTTTCGCCGGCTTGTGACCGCCCGCTCGGGCTTCCGCCGCGGGCTCGTTTCTCGGTATATTTTTCCCCGAATCCCGAGCCATTGCCCCATTGAATTATTATATTATACCTCGTGGACTGTCGGGCACGTCTGGGGGTTCGACGAGGCGACCCAGAGCGAGCCGCGACGCGGGAGAGCGAGAAAACCCCCGTCGATTATTCCGCCTTTCGAGCATGAGAATATTTCCAGCCACGAGCAACGGCCGACCAGATATCTACTTGAACTACTGTAGACCTCCCTCGAAGATCCTCTCGCCGCGGACCCACATTGGCCCTACTTAACTCCGCTCCATTCAAATCTTCACGAATACTTGGCCAGCCACGTTGCTTCTCTTTCTTACACTCTGTCCACCCACGTGTACAACGCTCGAGGATTTGTACACGGTGAAACATGCCGGGACCGTTCGCGGAGAAAAAGGTGCATCAATATTTCACGGGTTATGCGCCCTATCGCTCCCTCGCCGGTTCCCAACGTCCCTCATGCGAAATCCGATGGAGAGCGAAAAAAAACGTCGACGCCACTCCGAAACTTCTTATTTAAGGATTACCATAGTATATTTTTTCCACCCCCGACGAGACGCATTTTGAGCGGCTTCGCGACTCCACCGAGATTATCGGAACCATTGTTGGGAGGACTTACTGTGCACGCGTGATATTTCACGCACCGGCTGTCCCGAATGTCATCGTGGATTCCCAAAGTCGACGAGACACGGCGTCGTTTGAGCAATGAAAGAAGGAGGGGGATTTTTTTTTGAACTGGCGAAAATGGCTCGGGAGCGAGAGAGGGGCAAGTCGAAGGTAGCGTCACGCGCACGTACGAGCCGTTACGTGGGTCGAATACCATCCCTCCGACGAACGTCGCCGAATTGTCCCAGCGGAGCGGACCCACTTTTTTTGTTCTTCCTCCACCACGCCTCCCTCTCAATAATTGATGTCCAACTTCTCCGACGTGTTAAATAATTTAATTCCCCGCCGATCATAAGTTCCACCAATCAAATTGGCAATTGACTCGACCTCGTTGTGTGAGTACCGCGTGAGTACCTCTGCGGATTCCGCACCGATCGCAGAAGCGCGCATCGTAGATCGCACGGGTAGGAAATTTCTATGATCTTCGCTCCATCGCCATTATCGCGATTCTGCCAAAACGCGCGGATCACTCGGGATTATCGAATAATGGCTGGTGCGGTATTGTCGGATTGTTTGCCTTCCGGCGTACGAGTGCGTGCATTATGAACCGGGACGGAAAAGTTTAACAAAGCTTCGGTAAATGTATTCCGAACTCGATGTAACAATGCACAGGTGCACGGAACTCTCGGTGCGAAGCAAACTTTGCGCGGGTGGAGAGCGCGCCGTTTCGCAAACGGGGCGCGCAGGGTGCGAGTGACGAATATGGCCCAGCCTGATCGGCCCGATTAGATTAATCGATGACACGCTGACCCGCCAATGTCGAACAATGTTCCGTGTATCGATGTGTCGCGGTAATTGCGAATTTACGACAAAGGTTCCGACGACACGTGGGACAGATGTGCCGAGTAAAAAAATTACCGTGGGTATGAAACGTGGAATTCCACGTTGGGCCGATGGGGATGCGAAACTTTGCGATTCGGCGAAATTATGCTAATGAGTATGTTGAGTAATATCGTCACGAGTGGGAACCATACGGTAATTGGGTGCCGGAGCATTCGGTTACTTTGGCCAAAACTGGAGCAACATTGTTTCGTCCGACAGGTTGGAGTGGCGCCTCGCGGAAGTATAGGGCGTACGCATACACGTGGCGATAATAAACTCGAATAGCACAATGCGGGTGGAACAAACAACAAACAGTGCACAATGGACGCGCAAAATCTCTCTCGCTTTCGCATATTGTGATCGCCGTCTTTTGTTAGGAGCTTCGATGACCGCGACCCGCGTTCAATGCGTGAATCCAATTCACTGTCTCGGACCTACGTTCCCAAAAAAAAAAAACAACAAAAATGATACACGATAAACCTTTTTATTCGAAGTGGATGAAAAAAAAAAACCGGGGCTCTGTGCTATCGATAAAGTGTTTCCAGGTGATCGACGGGACTTTGCTGGTCGCGGCACTGTCGTTCGAAAGATATCCATGTAATGAAGTAGAATCATCGAATCGAGTAACAAACTTCATCGACGTTATTGAAACCGATTAGCGTTGACTTTGGTTATACCAGGTATTCAAGGTATTTCCCTCAGAGGCGACACATCGACTTTTCCTAATTTAATTTGCATCTCAACCGTCTGAGGAGGAACACATCGGTATGCCGCAATATTCGCTGTATCGGAAAAGACGTAATTGGATTACAGACAAACGGTCGCTGAGCCTCGAATCGGTCCCCTCCGGATCTTGTTTGACGTGATCGATAAACCTGTACCGTGCCCGAGTTCTATTCTCGTTCGTGTAACGGTGTTTCGCGGTGGAAAGAATACGATTCTTGAAACTACGTCGATACCCTAATGAATCCAACTTTTGCTAGAGCAATTGATTTTCTAGGTGGAATACATGACGTGGAAAATGCGAAGTTAATTCGGTCGTTGCAGTATCAGGGTAAATTTATTAGGTAGGTCTGTTTGCATCCTGACAGATCCGGTGTCGGGTTGATATTTCGATCGACGATGGAAAATAGGTCAAAGACGTCACTGACGGATTCTCGGAGACTGGGACGACCCAGTCGGATTCACGGAGACTGGGACGAGTTTCTGGGCTGCGTCGGTGGAAGACAGTGCACCGAGTCGATTCGAAGATCAGGACGGTAGTCGCCATGCAAGGAAGGATATGTATATAACGATTATGTATCGGAGATGGAGAGGGAAGGGAAACGATCGGACAGCCGTCGGGGGAGAACATATCGACGGTGAGTGAAGCGAAGGGATGGAGAGCGAGGTTGATCGGACAGGTCAGAGTTGAGGGACGACGAGGAGGAGGGTTGATCCTCTCGACGTCGATCACGTGCCAATACCAATCGGCGACCGCTCGACTCCTCGGCGTTTCTCCCTTTCCTCCGTTCCTCCGTTGCCCGGCCGCGGATCTGGTCGAACGTGCGAGGGGGCCGTCGAGCGGCCCCACGAAGATCGTTACCGTTGCGATGTGCGGACTGCCAAGCGCGCGTATTTCGGTCGCAAGAGACATCTGTCAGAGGAAGAGCCATATCCGGCTTCCACCAGCTCCGTCAGTTTCCGATTCCGTCATCTCGAGCCCTGCCGCCATTGTGTCCGTCCATTATTCCGGCTACCGATTTTAACCCAATTCACGAGATTCAGTGGCCTCTTCAGATTTTATTTGCCAGTCAACAAATTTCTGTTGAGCTTATTTTTTTGACACAACGTCCTCTCGGTCTAGCTACTGGAACCGAGATCTAGATCTCAGCTCTCGGTCCCAAAAGACGTTGACGAGTCGGCGATGCAATTCTTGAGAAACTCGGAGCACTTTCCGAAGCCCGGGGCATGTCCCGGAATTCATTACTTTCTGGACTCTAACCGACAGTTACCTCATGGCTGGTTACAATAATTCCGGCTTCCAACGCGTCTCGCAGCACTCAACGTAAATTCGTCTGGAACATCAGCGCCGAGCGCAATAAAAGTATAAAACGGACAGTTGTATACCAATAACGAGTCGCTCGTCGGAGCCATAACGACCATAACTATTGGGTAGGATCCGTGCTACCTCGAACGAGGGGAGCGTCGTGTCGGAACACAGTGCGGACTCGCGCGAGTTCGTTGGGTTCTCTTTGCTGCCGGTGCTGTAAATGACCACGATAAAATAACTGTTGCGACGACCACATGGCAAACGCGAGATGCTGCGATAGCGCCGGGGGTTGAAGCTGGCGAGTGGAAGGGTAGATCGTTCGTTCATTCGTTTCCTCGCGAAGCGAAAGTGCGTGTGCTCGCGTGAAAACGAAAAGATAACCGGGTGTTCGCCGCTGGCGTTCGCTGGCTTTTCCACCGTAGAATCGGGTATAGCGGTCTAGCGCTCTTTCGCGTCCGCGTGACCATTTCAGCCCCATTAAACTGATGCCGTCCGCGCTGACCCGTCCACCGCGAGGACGTTCGCCGCGGCTACCGGCGGCCGGGCATTAGCCTGGCCTTTAAATTAAATATTCGGTGTATCAACACAACGCTGACGGCCGCCGGATGATATCGCACGGCACTCTTTATCGAGCGTGCACGCGCGCGTCCACGTATACGGGGGATCGCGATTCTCTATCGCAAACGTACTGCAACGCTCCGCTGGAGTTTCAGCCCGTGAACGAGCTATCCTCCCTCGTCTAAATGCATAACTAATGTTTGCACTCGGCGTCACCGGTCGACGATCGTCGGATTACGCTGATACAACGTTTCGCCCCGGAGCTGCTCAGTCTTCAGCAACATTCATTTTTTTTTTTTTTTTTTTTTTTACTTCTCTTCCCTCATTCATAGATAGAGTCGCTGTGTCTATATATTTTTTTTTTTTATATAGGAAGGAGCGTGGTAAAATAGGTTCGTTGGGCAATGCTCAAATTTCCAATGATTTTTGCCAGTCCTACTTTGTCCCAGCGATTTGTCTGGATTTTCAATCTCATTTTTCCCCGATTGGCAACCGCGCTGTTATCCGAAAGTTGCTGGAAAATTGTTTTTTTGTTTTTTTTTTGGTTTTTTCTTATTCTTGTCTTTTTTCCTACTGTCCCATTTTGCTCCGATTCTACTGTGTACATTGTTCACTTTTTTTTTTTACGAGTTCCGCGTGCAGCGGATAAGTGCACAGCGCGGTCGCGTGTAACTCATCGGGGAAGTTTGCAGCCGCTGTCTTATTGCAATTAGTCAATTGGCCGAGCTCACCGATATGGCGAACACGAGAACTTGTTTGCCACGGCGAGAGCGGCGGGAAGGGCGATTCTCGCGTGCACCCTCTTCGTGGGAATCGATCGGTCGTTCATCCCTCGCGGAAACCCAAGTCCCACCGCTCGCACTCGTTGAATATCGCGGCGCGGCGTGGCGGATTCGTCGAATACGGGACTCCGAGAGCGACTTGTTGAGTGCGATTCTCGCCGTAAGGCTACGAACAACAACCTCCTGCACTCGCCTTCATTCGAACTGTTATCGTTATCGCATTCCTAGAACTAGTGCGCCTTTGCAACAAGATAAGTCGCATACCGATCCGCGAATTTGTAAAAACGTGGCGCAACCGCGCGTAACCGACCCTAGAAAATAGACTTTCCATTTTACAACGAAAATCTTTCTCAATGGCGAATAAAAAATGAGGGTTTTTTTTTTTTTTTTTTTTTTTTCGCTATCAGACAAGCAATCTAATCGTTGAGAGGAATTTCTCTCCATGTTGGAAACACCATGACCGAAGTTCCGGAAGCTTCTTGTCCGGAGTCTCGGCTTCGTTCGAAAAGTTCACAGAAACGGAAAAAAAGGAAATTTATAATCGAAGTATAGACAGAAAATTGATGGATTCTCTCGTACTGGCCGGGATAACTGGTTCTGCAGCTTGGAGGAACTTCTTCGCGGCAGCGATTAATCACCATCGCGAGCAGTGTTACGGAGGCACTAATGAATGACTGGCTGCGTTCGATTTTATTTTATTTTTCTTTTTTTTTTTCTCCCAACACTTTGATACATTCGATTTCTCGCCGGGTGAAATATATTTCAGTCGTAGGGACTTTCGGAGTCTTTGGTCTGAAAAGCTCGCGATAATAGAACACACCTCGCACGGCTTGGCGGACGTCTCGAGCAGGTGCTTTATTTTCCGCGCGCACTTTGTCTCGTCACTCGATTCGCCCTCGAGCGCAGCCATCTCTGTTTTCCGTCCCGGTCGCGCAGCCTCGTCTCGGGTTGACACTTCGAAGTCAATCGCGATACTCCGGTGCGAGCTCGGCTATCCAGCGGTATCGTCGCGCGCACACGGTAAGCCACGGATCGGTTTCACCGGTAAGTTAAGAAGGCAGCCCACGGCTGACGGTAAACGCTCCGTGTCGTTTCAATCCGCTATTCGATTACCGGCAACTCACCTGTCTTAGCTCACGTTACTGCGTCGCCAGTGCCAAATCTGAGAATGACTCGCGGACTGGTTTCGCTCTACGACTCTTTCAAATGCCCGTCCTGTCCTATCCCTTTCCGAGTCGCTCTAGTTCTCCGGCACGAAGACGGGTTGCCCGTTCGGAGCTGCCGCATGTGTGATAGTTCCGGCCGTCTCCATTGGCAAGCATTGTATCCCACACTCGGTATGAACCACAGGAATTATTTACGTTACTGCGCTGAGAGTAGCATTTTACTCGTGACGGCAATGAGAAACAGAGACGGTTGGATTGTTCCAGGTGATTGAAATCAATCAAAGACGACGGATCGATCAACCTCGTTTCTTCTCGAAGCTGTTATCTGGCTGGTAACACCAAAAAAATTCAACGGAATCAACGAATCTTGAATCTATTCGAGCAACGAGTTCTTCAATTTAAAAAAATGATTCACGTCACCGCGATTTTTTTTCAATCCAAACATTCATTTTTCACGGCGGATCCATCCTCGGATCCCGACAATTTAATTCCTCGGTGCACCCCGAGGAACGCACATCTTGCCGATCACGTCAAGATCCAAACTCCCGTCGAATTACGATCCTTTCAATTTTCAGTGTGAAACTCTCGCAGCTAATCGACTTCCGAATTTTGTACCGCCACCTCTGCCATTGGTGCTTCGGTGAACTCTCTGCCTCGCGCGTCTCCTCCTTCCACCGTGCCCCGGATTATCCCTCTGGGGAACCACAGCCGTGAGCCGTAAATAGTTCCTCCTGGCTGCACGTGACTTTACGAGCGGTACCGTGTGCCTTCACACGGGGTGGCCCTTCCTCCTACACTCCATCTCATCCCTCTCGCGCCGTGACCCTCTGAGAATGGAAGAAACGACCGGATGAAATTGTACTCGTCTGCCCGAGCTTCACCGCCGTCCATTAGGCTCCATTACAGCTGCCCCCCCCCCCCCCCCCCCCCCCCGCCCCCTATCTTACACGAACCGGTGCATTCTACCAAAAATTTAACCTTCACCCTTGTCGCCCTTTTCTCATTCCCAATACAAGGGCGACAAGTTTTATCTTTCGGAAAATACGGACACCACTGATTTCGTCGGATTCGACCGTACGCGGTCGAGGGTCGATGGCGGTGCGAAGCTAACTCCAATCCTATCCGTACGTACATCGCGCACATACCCGAAAAGCCTCCCTCGACGTTTCCATTCGCGCCCTCGATCCCTTTTGTTGCGTCACTACGCTCGAATTCCGAGGTTCATTTTATCACTAATTAACGTGAGTGAGAGCCATCGAGAGAGCTTCAAAGAGGCCCGATGTATTCGCGCAGAGCGATAACGTTTTCTATTCACGAGTGCGAGGTTCGTTGGTTGAGTGTAGGAAAAAAAAATATTACAAAAATCTATTCGACCAGTAGTTCCATCAGTTGTGGCGAGGAAGCGGTTGGGTCGTATGGAAGGTGAAACTTCCGCACCTCATTTTTTATTACGGTCTTCGGAAACTACTCCGATGCCGGTGATGGAAATTCTCGGTTTTAATCGACGAAATTCAGTGAGCGAAATTTCGCCGTTCCACCCTTCGGCAAAAATGACCATACGGGTTGGACAAAACTTGCCACCTGCCTTGTGGAAAATTTCACCTGGCGCTACTGTGCCGCGCCGCCTGCTTGAAAATTGTCACACGAGACTTGGCAATTTTTTTTGAGATCCTCGAATTGTTAGAAAAATTCTTTGGTCCGTTCTGTTGTCCAGATGCGAGCTGACACTCGCATGTCAATTCCGAGCAACAACGCGCCGACAACCGTACGGTTCATCGAGGACGAAACTGTAATGGAAAAAAAAAAATCTATTCAACCGGTGTTTCCGTCAGAAACGGCCAAACAGCCACGGATTCCCAGTCATTAGCAGCGAGACTCGTCCACCGTCTTTTTTCTTATACTTTTTCGCGAACGATTTGCGATTGAACCGAAGCCCCCCTGAGGTTTGTGCAGGAGCCACGGGGGAATGGGAATTGATCGCGAAAGTAGGGTGAAAAGCAACGAGCCGTGATGCGGGAGCCAAACCGCAGACCACCGCGCGATCCTTCCTCTGCTTCAGCTCCACTGCCGCACCTACTATCGCCAACAGAATCCTTGCGGGCGTCGTTCCACCGATTATTACAGCTTTAACAAGCACACCGTTGTGTTAACAATACTCGTCGACGTTTTCCATACACACGGTCGCTAAATGAGCTTTCCTCCCCGCCCATCTATCAAGCGTTACATTTTTTTTTTCCTCCCTCCCAACCCGGCGTTATTGAAAAATCTTTCTCTAACCGCACTCGTGTTAACACACGTATTTCCTTTAACGAGATGATATTTATTATTTAATATGCCCGACACGATATCAAGCCGGCTGCATCGCGCCGGCACCGGGTATTAAACTACCTCGTGAAATAATAAAAGTAATATAAAGTTTTAAAAAAAGTTGAGCTTCGCCGGAGCAGATACGCGAGGCGCGATAGGCGTGCGTGTCGCTCGGGCTACACGTAAAGGGTGAGAAAAAGGAGTGGAAGGAAAAACGCAACGGGGGTGACGAGGTGTGGGTACGGTTAACAAGTATCGGGCGCCGCGGAAAGCTCCGTCCCTCTCGTTCTCGCGACTAAAATGAATTAAGGTCACGGCGAGTCGGAGTGAGAGGGAGATTACACGGTTACACGAGAAGGTATGCAGTTGCTGGTTCAATGGCGTTTCTCCTCGCCGGTCGTGATGGCTAAGCGAAATTTCTAACGTCGTGTGCGTTCGGTAATCGCCTTAATAGGCAGACGTAGCGCGGGCGTTCCGGTCGTTAAATCAACGTTTACACATTGGTGCCCGGCGAAGGAGAGGAGGGTAAAGAGCGTTCTCTCTCTCCTGTACGTAACGTCTACGCTGTGTGCACGACGGAGACGTATCGATTCGACGAAGTAGAGAGCTTGCACAGCACTGTCGACACCATCCCCGTCCTATTACACTATCGGCACTTTGCTCCACCGCTGTCTCTTCCTGGCCGAAAGCATTCATTGCATAATCGAGTTGTAACTTCGAATTTCTCCGCGCAACGAAAATCCAGTCGACTCGGATTAAGAAGAATCTCCAAATATCGTGGAAAAGTATTCGTCGGAAAGTTTGAGCGCGCGCGCACAAAAAAAAAAAAAAGAAAAGAAACGACAGGGAAGTTTCGACTTTGCGAAGACCGAGGCGTTGAGTTTGGAACAAGACAGCTGTTGCATTCGTGTTAGACCGAGACAAAAATTCAGTTTAATGGGTCGGCTGAGAAATGATTTGGAGTTTCGTTGATATTACAAAAAAACGTGACAACTTTATCGTGCTTTTTGGCAAATTATTTCAATGAGTTTGAGACAAGACATCTGTTGCATTCGCGTTCGGCGACGAAAAAACAACGAGTTAATGAAAGAGAAACAATTTTATCGTGCTCTCCGCACGATATTTCTCCTCTGATGTTGCCAGTATTTACATCTAAAAGAGACATTTAAGCAAGTTACCAGTTTGCGTCCCGAGTTGCAAGATCGATCGGCTTTTTTTTTTTTTATCGCCTCGACGAAGCGAACCGTCCTTCCTTCGCGGTATATCTTCCGATAGATTCGTCACAATTGTTTTTTTCCCCTCTCATTTTCCCGGCCGGCACGCACTTCGCATGTCAGCCATCGATAGGACAGTCGGCCCCTTCGTCGCGTCATATCGAAAGACGGATTTATCCACGGATAAAAAAGAAAATTGAACTACGTTGACGCCTATACACGACGACATTCTCTATTTATAATCCCACCGTTCAATCGCACTTGCTTGGATTCAGCGCCATCGTTCCTTGAAAAAAAAAAAAAAAAAAAAAAAAAAAAAAAAAAAAAAAAAAAAAAAAAAACTACAACCTATCGCGAATTCAATAATAACCGTTCGTCAGAACGTCGCCGGCGCACCTGTGTACAGGCGGTGTACATAAAGTCCGTTCGTGTACAGCCCGTTCCCGCACCGTCCATTGTGCAACAATTCTCGTCATACTCCTTTTTATACGTCGCGGAAAAATTTCCAATCAATGCACCCGGTCGCTTTTTCCCTGTCTCTCACCCGAGTTGGAATATACCTGGCCGTTTCCGTTTCGTGATTGGATGCGAGCGAGGGAAAAATTGCACGGAGCCAAGACGACGAAGACGAAGAAGAAGAGGAGGATGCGGGGTTGAAAGGGAAGGATGACAATGCGAAAAGGCGAAATAAGAGGGGAAGTATGCGCGTGCAAGGAATCGAGATAGGTATATTGAAGCGGATAACGTAGAGCAACAGACGAGATAATCGTTGGACGTCCCTTGGGGAACGAGCGTTACGGCAAAGGATGCGCGAGGAGCTCGGATCGTCGTAGCCGGCGAATGTGCTGCATCCGCAGGAGAAGGGACGAGATCTTTCTCTCGTCTCCTGGAGAACGGGGAAGATTAGGGAGATGCGAGACGAGGGTTTCCGAGGCGCTTCGCTGCACGACAGAGCGAGAGTGCGGTTTAATCGGTGGCCGCGAGCACCGATGCAGAAGCCCACGGGGTCGCAACTACCGTCGGCGGAAGTGAACCTTCCATATAGAGTGGGCGGCCAGTTAAGTCGCAGCCAGGTGAGTTCGACCGGAGAGGTTGAGAAAAGACGACCACGCGAGTTGGTGGCGGTTTGGGTCTCCTAACGGAAACCTCGAATCGAACGGTTCACCGGACGGTCCTCAACCAGACCTCCACTCTACCCACTTACTTTCTCTCGAGTCAAGCTCCGTCATAAATCTGCAATGATCTCGGAGTCAAAATATTTTCTACCATTCAGAAAATTATCGCGATTTTATTACTTCTCCGTCCGAGCAATGCTGGAACACAAGTTTCATTTCCTTCGCTTCGGCCACCTGTGAACATTCGACTTATCCGCTCGTGTCCGATGTGTCTTGGTCTTCATGGTTCGAACTTCTCCGACGGTGCACTGTAGTCAACTACGATGCATCCTTGCGTCCTCGGAACCCTCGGTTGCATTGTCCTACGGTCTACATCCGTCGCTGAAGCGAACAATACGTCCTATTCCGTACTATGCACGAAGCTGAGGCAACAAGACCCGATGGAAACCGAATGGTAACTCTCGCTGTACAATCCGGTATTGTACACATCCCCGTCCCTCCCGCTGATTTGATTTGTTCATCCAGAATACACCTACGGAGAAAGAGTCTCGAGAATGGATGAAGGGAGTGACCGGCTCGCCAGTCTTTGCATCACCGCTCGAACCTCCGCGATCATCTCTTCCCGTCAACGCTTCCACTGGAATGTTCTTTTGCCATTCTACATTTTTCACCAATCGCTTCGGCACACAATGCTCTTGTTCGCGGTGTGTGAAAGCTCCTTCCATACCTCGCCTCTGACTAGGACACTCCCTCTTCGACGTCGTAGTCAACAAACATCACGTTTCATTTCGCCTTTGTCTTTGTACTCGATGAACGAGTATCCGGCAAAAAACGCGGAACACAATGAGAAAAAAAAAAAAAAGAGAAGAAGAGGAACAAACGATGGAGAGACGCAGCCGGTCAATGTATTCCGTCGAGAAAAGTATTGCCAGCGGTACGGATATTTCCCGACGGTTTTCCAATAATACGTTCGCGTTCCGGCATCCACGGTACACCACGGGAAAAACTATTCTGAATAAAGGCTCTCCGATGATATTCCGCTTTTGTCTTCATTCATTCTCCAGCTCCGGTGTATGGGATTTCATTGGATAGATACGGTGAAAAATTTGTGGCCGATGCATAAATTTATGTGCATTCCGTTTCCGCTTAGTCGGCGAGTGAGTCGAATCGAGAAAGACGACAGCCGAGTGTCATGGACGGTGCGCCGTAACGCGCTTCGTCTAACCCGGATCTCGATTGCTGACCGTGCGACCGTGGTTCGGTGAAACATCGAAGGTGGACGATTGAAAGATGAAAGAGGAATATGAGGGCTGGTCGGGGAGGGTGAAGCGAGACTGTAAGTTCCAGGCAGGTCGACGCAGTCCGCGTGACTCTCGTTCAGCGCTCGTGTCGGAAGGGTTTCTCGAACGGGACCGAGGTATACGGCGTTGCGGAGAGCGAACGAGGCAGAGGGAAAGAGGGCGATGGGGTGAGAGGGAGGAGAGAGAGTGAGGTAGGTGTCACGTTCGTTGAGGCGACGGATACCTGTTGGTTTCCTACGCTGAGGGTGGCTGGACGCCGGCGCCTTGGCGAGCACGGACGTCGCGACGCCGCGCGCGGCGCCACCGTTCTCCGCGCGAAATACCCCCTTCGACTTATCGTTACCCCGTATTTCCATTTCCGCGTTTTCCCTCCCGTTCGTCGCTCGCGACCCCTACGCTTTCATCGTCGCCTTCGTATCTCCCCAACGCGACCGCTGTTTTTCTACACCGACCACACTTTTCCGTCTTCGCTCATCTACGTCGTCGCTTCTTTTTTTCCCCTCCGGTATTTTCATACACTCGTTCACCGTCGCGGCCACCCTCGGCGTACGGTCGCGTCTATCTTTCGCGAAGCATCGCAAGCGAGAACGCAAATTGGAAACGTGAGTTGAAAGCGTGACACGCGCCGAGCTCCGGACGTGCTCCTCCTTACGTTCGTGCACGGGCGGCGGATTTCCTCGCTTTTGACCGATTTTATCAGCCACCACGACTCATCCACCTCACCCGCCCAACCAGCCGGCTTTTCCGTGTAGCGTATCAACTGCCGGACACACTTCGCGAGCGTGTTCTACATCGAATTACGGATGTTCACACGTATTACATTGCATCCGCAACGGGAATTCGACATTTCCCCGCCCGTGCAGTTCGAAATACACGGCTCTGGCTGGTGCGGCAATGCGTTCGCAATCCGCCTTCGCGGATCGCGACGAGGATCCGCGAAATCGCGCATGACTGATCGCTCTTGTCCGGTGGCTGGACGGTCTCCGAATGCAAGAGCTGCTGCACCAGGGATGGAAAAAAAATTAATCCGCAAAAATTCGATCCACCGAATTAACGACGAGCAGCGCTACTCTTTCGAAATTCGTATAGACTGTCTCTTATGAAAAACTAGCATTTATGAATGTTTAAATGAGTCGCGAGAAGACTAACCTTGTTTCAGTAGTCGAAATTCTATCGACTACGAACTGAATTTTTTATGTTATAGAATATAATCGACATAGAAAAAATGTTACCGTGCAGAGCTCGAAATTATAATTGCGGAGACAATTGAAATAATTGTCCATTAGAGAATAAAATTGTGATCGTCGCTCACTCAATGATTGCTTTAAGTAACTTTGGTGAGTTACGCGGTGAAAATAGTTCAAGCAATTCAAGTTACTTGCTTCGGTACCAAAAAAAAAAAGAATCCTGGGAAAAGGAATTTTTCGACATCGACTAGTGTCCAAAAATCTTAATTGTAAATCAGCGCAAAACAACTGGAAATCACAGATGGACCACGAGTCCTCACCGTCCCACGCGGTATGGACCGAGGCCCGTGAAAATATTCTCGCTTCCGATTCGCCAGAGTCTTCCCGACACGCGTGTACTTATATATTTATTTCGCCAGTAGTGAATTTCGTTCGTCCGGTAGTCGGGCGAATCCCAAGACCGCGCCATCAGCTATCTCTCCGCGATCGCCACTACGGCAGCGAACTAACTGGATCGGCAGTGGATCTTTTCCCGGAGAAACGCTGAAGTATGGCACTATTTATATAGTAACGCTTGCTCTTTTATCTTTCCCGGGGGAAAGATAAATATGGAGATTCGCGTCCGTGCTCCCGGTGCCATAATAAGCTGGCCGGCAGTTTCCCTCGCGACGCCGTGGGGAACGAGGGTGCGATGGACGTACATCGAGCGGAAGAGCCCTGGCTCGAAGACCACGGAAGGGAGATGAGAAAACTCACGAGCGTCGGGTGAATATCGGAAAGATGTTGCGAGAGGCGAAACGCACTTCCGACACCATTTCTCGGGTATCAATTTTCCAATATACTCCACCCGGTTGCCTCCCCGTTGCGTATCTCAAAGCTCGTAACGTGCTCTTTCCATTCGGCTTCGACTCGCACACATTCGTACCCTTTCAATCCACCGAAGTCGCGTTTCTCTCTCTCTCTCAGCACTTTATTAAAGTAACTCTGATCGACGATCGATGACTCTCCCAACGGAACCCATTCCCCGTTACTAACAAAATTGATCTACGTCGCAAAAAAAAAAAAAAGGAAAAAAAAATCAGTTACACTCGTCCGGAAAGTGATGTTCTCCGGATCGGCGAAATTGCACAGCCTTCCGTGAATTGCACATTAGTCCAGGGTAGATCGCGTGGTGGCCGGACATATCGGATCTCCGACCGCGGACCGGCTGCAAGTTATATTCCCGCTCGTTTCCTTCTGATTCACCGACACAGGCGTCGCTCGCATTAGTCTGTTATCTCAATCTAGAGCAGCGTGGGACAAATAACAGGGCAAAGAGAGAGAGAGAGAGAGAGAGAGAGAGAGAGAGAGAGAGAGAGGCGGCCTTCTCCTAGGAGCTTACACGTTCGTGGCGTGTGTGCGATTCACGTCCCGGTGCGTAGTCTCGTTTTCCATCCGCGATAGTCGGAAGCATCCGCGAGCTTTCCCGTCTCTCGAGCGGTGGTCGACAGGCTTTCCACGCAGCGCACAGCGTGGTGTCCTGGCGAGGATCCTGTACTCGCGGTCGCGTTCGCGGTCACACCTGGGGGAGGACTTTGAGTGGAAGGAGGTGGGGGGGGGGGGGGGGGAGAGGAGGAATGAGAGGGTCGTGTGCACAAAATGTGGTCCTGCCGGTGCGCTGCTCCTGATAGCGAAGAGGAGACTACACCGACTATTGGCGAAAACGCCGATGTCTCTTCGGAGTGTCGCGTGGCAGTCGGCGGAAGCGTGAGGAGGAGGAGGTGGAGGAGTACGAGGAGGATGAGGAGGACGAGGAGGAGGAACAGTGAGAGAGGGCGCACGCGATAGGACGGGGGGAAGAGAAGAGAACCGGCAGGCGCAAGCGCCTCGCCGATCGATGGCTCGGTCTCTCCCGCGCGTATAAAGCTCACCGTTCTTCGGGGGCTCGCGACAGTTTCGCGATAGCACTCGGAACATGCGCCGCGTCCAGGGTCTCCGGTACCTCGTGCCCGACGCAACCATCATCATCGACGACAAACGGCTCTGTTATCAAAAATTTTCACCGGCAACCGGCAAATCGCGGGGCTCCTACGTCGACGAGGTCGTCGAGAGCGTCAATACCAGAGTCGAAGGAGACTGCGAGCCGATCGGCGAGACGAACTTTAATGACGAAAGGTCGAAACCGATAATCGGACTACGTTAAATCGGCTGATTGCTGGGCGAGGCGTTCGGTTCGGAACTCGAGCAATTTTCAGACCAACGAAGATCGACATCGAAGGACGATCGATCGGTGAGAAAAATATCGAACCAATTTACCGGTCGATTTATTCGTAAAAAAGAAATGTAAAAAAAAAGGACACGGTCGAGGAACGAAGTCAGCGAGATAACGAAGATTGCGCGTTTTAAGGAACGAGGATCGAGAAAAGAATCGTAAGCCGAGTTGCACCGAAAAAAGGACTGAAGGGAGGACTCGAATTTTCGTGAAGCGTTCGCGTTTCAGCGAGGAAAGGGATTCGATCGAGGCGACTCTTCCTCGAGTTCGGAAAGTGTCCGTGGATTTTTTCATTGATGGATTATCGTGAAGTGTGTGAGACGAAGTAATCGTAACTCGGATACTGCGGAAATCACTCGGCCTGGAATCGACCAGATTCGAGTTCCAGCGAGGACCTTCGTTGACTCGAGACTCTCGAAGACATATCGGAGTCGGGTAAATTTGGGCGAATTTTTTTTTGATCGGTATTAAAATTCGTTGTCGGTCGGGCTGGCAGCGATCTCGCTGGGAAAACTGTCTACCTTGGTCCTCGAGTGAACCGCGCGACCGTGAAGACGACGGGGCGCCATCGGGCTCGGTGTTCGCCGAACGTCGTCGCCGTCGCCATAGTCGACCATCGACCGGCAAGGAGACGAAGAAGATCCGTCGCTGCTAACGCGAACGTGCAACAAGTTAAGAGGCTAACGCCAACGATTCCCTCGAAGCCGAAGCCGCGATGTGATATGGATATCCTAGCCGTAGCCTGCGCCATAGTCGCCACTGCACTCTACTACAATACCCTCGACGCCGGTTTCGTTTACGATGATCGGTGAGTCGAATGTGTTTACATTTGTTTTTTATCACCCTCGACATTTTCCCGATCATAAATCTTCCGTCCACCGTCGATAAAATAAAATCTAGGCGTGGAGTATGCAAAAAAAAAAAATGAGTTGAAAAAATATCATAATAAGTGAGCGATTTTTCCTTAAATATTTTATTTAATTTAATTAGATAGTCGCCTCTATTTTCACATATTTTATTTTTGATTTTAAATGTGGAAATCTGAGAGAAAATTAGGGAACGCTGATGCATTTCGGAGCAACCTTTATTCGATCGATGTGTCTTTGATAATTATTATAATTTTTTTTTTCTTTTGACCGTGGATTTTTTCGGAGCGAATTTTTATCTCGCAATCGATGCATCGGCGTATCGAGCAGTTGGGAAATCGCGTACCATCTCCGTCTCCCGAAATATAAAATCACAGCTAGATTGAAATTTAGAGCGGTTCGGAGTTGAGAATTTCGTGAGCGAGTCATGGTCGGAGTCATGGTTCTCTCGTCGCCCGTGTTTGTGACGACGAAATGGGCGTCACTGTGTTTCCGCTTTCGTTCCCGATGTTTTCCGTACGACCGTACCGGCCTGTCGTCGTTATCGCTGCGAGAAATCAGCGATTGTCCGGCCGGTGCTTGCGGGCACGCACGAGAGCTTCCGTGTTTCCATCGTCGCAAACGAGAATTCGATCAACAGCGGTATAATTGTTACCGGCGCGATCATCCACCCGACCCTATTAGCGTTGACTCAAAAAAAAAAGCCCTTCGGCTCTCGCGAGGGATTACCGCGGATTCCAATTCCGAGGGAGTTTCGTTTTCATCGGGATTTGGCATTCCTCCTTGAGGTTTCTCCTGTGGCATCGCATTGAATCGTCGATGGCAATAACCGGTCGAGAGCTCGCCGATTCTGCCGTGCCAATGACCGATCATCGGTCACGCCGCTGTTCTGCCAACGACTGCGTCCGGTCCCGCGGAAGCGATTAGAGGGATCGCGTGACGAGCGCTGCGTCGTTTCCCGACCACTCGGATCATCGTCGGTGCCGGAGGAAGCTACGGAATAGACTGGCGTCTAGTCATGGTCTGGGAATTACGTTGTTTGACCAACAAGTCGTTAAAGGTCTCGTGGTTCGCCCGCGAGGACAAACTCACCGAGAGGCGTCCGTACAGACCGCGCTCATAAAAGGTACGACGCGACGAACGATAAACCCGAAGACGCCGAATTAGCGGTCGAAGCTCTGAACAATTATTTTTTTTTTTTTACGGTCGATGGGTCGCTGCACGTGGTACTCATAAATTATGCACTCAGCAGTGGGACGGAGGATGGAGAGAGCCGAGCGAAAAAGCCAGCGAGGCGCTCCTCTGTTTGCCTCTTTACCGGCGAGAGCAGCGAACCACTTAAACTTTCGGTATAGCCTTTCTTGTACGCAGTTACTAGAAACCGCAATAGTGGAAAGTTTACTCGTTCCAGGGTCGACGCGAGGGAGAAAGCTGTGGAGAAACGGTGAGGTTTCGTATAATTTTCTTCTCAACCCTCGATGATGTTGCGCCCTCTTCGGTTCCGCACGCCCTTTGTCGCTGATAGCGGGACGAGTCACGCCTCTCTTTCCGTGTTTCCAGTTTCCCCCGTGCCTTAATTTCCCTCGCTCGTTTGCGGCTCTATCGAGACCGACGCACCCGTTAAACTTTTGAAATTACGTCTGTTCGGCACCCTTCTCTATCTTAACGGTCCCCGGCGGATTGCTCCGCGAGAAGTTCATTCGCCTCGAATAGTTCATAGGCACGATGCGACTCGACACTTTGCCGCTGGCCCGAGACCCGCTCGATTTACCCTACGACGTTGTTCGCCGAACAACAAGTTGTTAGGAGAGCGGTCTCGGTGCGCAGAGCGAATCGGGACGTTTCCCACGGGAACCTCCCCGACACGCTATCGCAGTTAATGTTCCAGTCTACCTCTTGCGCGGGCTGGCATTAACGTCGCGACGTCGCCGGATAACTACGGATAGAAGGTCGCAGCCACGTATCCACGGCCGAAGTAGACGGCGCAACGCCACGCAACGTTCATCCCTCCCGATAAGCGCCCTTAATCCGGATGCCTCTTGGATTCTGTGATCCCGAATCCTATAATTGAGAATTTCTTGAGCTCGGAATGGCTGCTCTTAGTGATTCATCGAAGCGCCAACCGAGTCACCCGGAATGACTTTTCGGTACGCGTCTCTCTGCTCGTCGCTTCGCTGAGATCCCTTTTCATCCCTTCGTGAGCCTCTCACAGATTATTCCGCGATGCTCAAGATTCCGCCCGCACTCGAGCCGCTCTTTCTTCGAGGATAACTCGACCGTGCGCGAGAAAATTTGCCCCACCGTGGCAAACTCTTGGCGAATCCGTCGTGCGCATCCGCAACTCACGGAATCGCGGATTCTGGCTCTTTACTCGATAAGGAAGTTTCCGGTTCGTTTGTCGACATAATCAGAATTCTTATTGTCCCGCTTTTATACAGTGTATGATTTTTATCATGTGTTATTTTTTTTTTTTTTTTTTCGATGATTCTGAGAACGAAAAGGTAGCTCATTAGTAACCAAAAGCCGCACCGCGGCCCGCGAGCCTGGAAATACAAGACGCAATAATAAAGTAGGTCAACCGGCTTGCGAATAAATAAAAGAAACCGTACGTATTTCTTCGGGTCGTGCCCTTTTCAATAACTCTCCGCCTTGGCAACAAAACGGCGAAAAAACTTACTTCTTGCCGCTCTTATCGGTCCATTCGTTGGGTTCTCGTTAGTCTAGATTTTTTTTTAAATTTTCCCCTCGTTCGTCTCGCAGTGCCGCTTCGAGTGGCGCTTTCGACGACGCGACGTTTAATTCTGTTCATATTAAATGCATGTCTCATTAGCGACGTGACTCGATAGGGTAGACGAGCTTTCGCTCAGCCGCAATCAATTTCCATTTCGAATTAGAATTCTGGCATTGAAGTTCTGTGTCCAAAGGGAATAATGGATTATTTAATGTCGAATCTAGTTCGACCCGCGCTGATACGAGGCTCGATCACGCGGGTCTCAACCGCGGATTAATTAATTTAAAGTTGACGTACCACCCGCCCGAAACCTTCTCCTCTCTCTCAGTCCGACGAAAAAAAAACCTCAAGTCGCCTCGCGGATCGAGCGTGGCAATATCGAGTTTCATCGCGCAATCGTAGTGACTTTTACACACACCCCAAAAATTTATTTCGCATCGAGCCGACTGTTATTTTAGGCAAAAAAAAAAAATAACTCCGCTCGGATTGATTGCATTGTATTTAAAGTGCATCACTTGCGCGTTGAAAAAAAAACAAACATCCGTCCTAGTACAGACTCGACGTAACGCTCAAAAAATTTTATGAGGCATAGGCACATTTTTGCGAACATAACGAACAAACAAAATATTTTTTAACTCGAAGCTCTTTGGAAAACGGATCGGGAACCATAAAAGCCGAAATTGGAATCTTTTAGCACCGCGACACAATGGGAATTACCTGCGATAAAAAAAGTAAAAAAAAAAAAAAAAAAGAAAAGAAAATCCCCAAAAAAATACGCATGTTCAACTTCGGTATTTGGTCAATATTTATATCGTATTTTCCATTAGAGTGCCTGCCGTGCAGGAGGCCATTAATCGGGTACAGCACACGGTCAATACGCCGGTGGCGACCGTAATAACGTCCGACCTTTATTAACCGAATCCCAGCGGTACACCGTCCGAGCGAATGAAAATCTCCGCGCGAGCGGGTACAAAAGTCAGGCACAGCCGCACCAGACTGCATGTTCTTGTGTTTGATATCCGGGCCATGCTCGCGCAATCTTCTCGCAAGGCGCAAAACGCGTATAAAAATTTATTAATTTTTTTTTCAATCAATAATAATGATAATCGTCACTGTTAATTAATAAATGCTCGTGTATTAAATTGCCCGGCAAATATCGAACAATTAATATGCGACAGGGCTGGCGTTTTCAATATTGGCGTAATGAAATTAATTATTGGCATTTTGCTAATTCACCGCTCGTCGCTTCGGGTTCGTTGATTATTAATAAAATTCCTTATTGCATCGATCTCTGTCATCTCGCGATCGTCGATAAATTTTTATAATTCGAATTGTGCTTGCAGCGCGAATTTTCTCATCGGCTCGCGTTCGACTCTGACGCAGCCTCGACGCTTTTCAACTTCAAAAAATTGATTGATTACAACTTGATGACATAACGGAGAAGACACGCTCGTCGATTATTTGCTCCTATCTCGCGGGTGTCGGATAAACCATAGCGAGCGCGCGAACGAGGGTTTAGGTCAACAATAATCCCGCTTCATTTCGATTTTCCGTTCCTGATGCGGCAGTCGTAACCCGAGTTTGAAGTCGCTCGCTTCTAAATTTTTTACCAAAATTTTCATGCATTCACGCTTCACGCGACGCAACTCATTTCCATCCGTCGGTCGCTGCTCGGTTCAGTGTCGGCAAAACAGATCGTCGAACTTTTTACAAAAGTATTCCCAGGCAAAAAAGAGACGGAACGCCGGATCGCTCGCCCCGAACATTAATCAACGAATGAAACATTTGTTGAATCGTCCGGTAGAAAAGCACGTTTTGTTTTATTTAAAAAAACATGAAATCTGCATGGAAATCCCGTTGACGAGGACGTTCGATTCACCCTCCCGGTCAGATCGTTCCCCGTCTTTCTCGCGCCCGGCAATTTTGATCAGAGCGGTCTGTTTACGCATCACGATCAATTAGACTATCGGTGGTTAGCGTCAACAGGATTAGGCGAGTCGAGTATCGTAAAATGAGGGGATCTGCCT
The DNA here is from genome assembly GCA_963978505.1 of Listrodromus nycthemerus. Classification (NCBI taxonomy): domain Eukaryota; kingdom Metazoa; phylum Arthropoda; class Insecta; order Hymenoptera; family Ichneumonidae; genus Listrodromus; species Listrodromus nycthemerus. Next base: position 16,490,895 of record OZ021683.1, on the reverse strand, counting down.
GTAATCCTCTTATGCAGCGACAGCGACAATAATAACCAAGAAAGTAAAAGAATTCGCCTTCGTCGACCCACCATCGGCTCCGGATTACCCGAGCTTTCACGAAACATCGCGTACTTTTCATTCGCCCTTTTGCGTCTCGCTGCTCCAAAATTCCTCCAATAACTATGAAAAAAAAAAAAAGAAAAGTTAATTAAACATTCTCTTTCCGATGTCGCGAAAGTCTGTGAGCGGCGTAGCCGCAACCTCGACTCTTTCCACGTCCGCCCCGTTTGTTTGACGACGAACAAAATTTCGCGGCAGAATTTCTTGGGCGATGTCGCGCGGCTCCAAAAAAAAAAAAAAAAAAAAAAAAAAAAAAAAAAAAAAAAAAATCACACCAATCTATGTCAGCGAGACAGCGAGCGTTTCATGGAGTTTAAACCGCGTCAGGATTAAGGCCAGCGGGTGGTCTCCGGTGGATTGCGGCGATATTCCGTTGGTACCCCGAGCCGGAGCTCGGGTCGTCGGAGTTTCGTGGTGAAAAACTCATACGATATGTATAAATGGACGGTATTTCAGGGAGGCGGCGAGTCGACTACAATGCCTTGAAAAAGAATACGCGACATATTTATTTGCATAGTTTACGTCAGCGGCGGTTTGGCGGGTGGGAAACGGGGCGGAGAAGTGAGGTACGACGGTGGGTTAACAGGAGCGCGTTCGCGCGACTTGGAGAACGGAAAGAGACGAAGCGATGGTGCGCGTCGGGAAAATAGAGTCTCGGGGATGTGCCGAAGGACCGAAGGAGACGGCGAAAGAGCGGATGGTCGAGGAGAAGCGAGGCGGAGAGAAAAGAGGCGAATGGGGGAAGACAGTGTGCTTCCAGCATCGGTAACAGTAGCGGCATCAGTAACAGACGAGAACGGGGGACGAGAGAGGACCGCGGTACGAAAGTTGGGTCTTGTTCCTTCCTTTGTATCCCGCTACCTTGTAAACGAGCTGCCGTTCGAGCACGGCGGACAAAACTTATTCTCACAAACCGAGAAGCTGTCTGGCCCGTCCCTTCTCTCTATCGCGGCTGGCTGCTGGTCCACGCTCCGCTTTTCAAGATACGTTGATGCCCTCGATTATTCAGATCCGTACCGTACTCCGACTCCTCTCGTAACCTGTCTCGGTATCGCAGCTGCAGATGGCCCGAGATCGGCCGGAGAAAGCACCCAGCTTTCTTTGCTCGCCGGTCGAGCAGCTCGATACGAAACGATGTACGTGACGGTGAAGCGCAACTGTGTGCACCATTTTTTTTCCCCCCCCATTGAGGAGCATTCGCAGTCGCACCTGATTCCCCGGCGGACTTCGGGACAAGTTTCAAACGCAAGCTTGCGGCGAACCAATGAGATTTCGAGTCGTATCGGTAATCTTTATCGTAAATTTCGCATGTCGCACGGCAGAAATAAATTGTCAAGTTAATGAGCGGAACCAGGAATTCGCCTGGGTTACGTGCGTCGATCGAAAAATAAAATACCAGATATTAAAATTGTTAATAATTTGCCTAATATTTTCAAAAATCTTGATCGAGGAATTACAATCTTATAGTAGAATTTTTTCGGTCTGTGCTTAGCCGGACGAGGAAATTCGTTCTCGCGAACAGTAAGAAGTCGAACGAGCCGTGTGCAAATTTCGTGTGTCGATCGACGGGGCAGCTCGTCACGCGCGGCAACTAGCCGAGACGTTGACAACTTCAACTTCTTATATGAAAGATACATACATGTATCCTATATACGTTCACCTCACTAGCGGCAATACCAATGAAAACCCTCCGGCCCGCTCGCCGCGCGCTAACCTCATCTTTCAACGGTGGCGTATCACTTTCCAAACTGGGTCTCGCCGCGTAGTTTCCGCCAAGTAGTTTATTCCCAACGGCGAAACGTTGCCGTGTCCGCGTAAAACACATTATTTTCTTCCACCTCAGCGGCGTCGTTGCGAGAGAAAATACGGTTTTCGCTGGAGCACTTTTTACCTCCGCCCGCTTCTCACCGTCACCTGCGTCGCGGATCCGATTCTTCTTCGGCCCGGCCGTCTGCCGGTCCCGTTTGAGAGCTCTCGACACCCGCCTGTATCGGATGTTAGAAAAATTTGTAAGGAACGCAAAACCACTCCGCACATATCCGACACTCTCGCATCATTTCGCTCCTCCGGTTCTTTCCCCGGCGCTAGTGCGACTCTGACGAGTGACCTTTTCCGCAGGAACGGCAATGCCAGAAATAAAATGGAGCATTAAGAGAAAAACAATAGCGATAAAATTTCCATGGAATACTCCGACAAAAAAGTGACTCGATTCCGACGGGGGAGGAAAGTAGCGCATCGGAAAATGCGGATCTCGTCGGAAGGTTAAAGTTCACGCGGCAAGGAGAGTAGCGCAGGTGAAGGGTAAAGGGAATCGAAGCCCCACGTGGCATTCGCTCACGGCGATACGTTCCCTCAGCTGTCTCGTTTCCGTGGATTTCCCGTTCCGTGCGATCAGACCGGCTCCCGGTCTTGTCACGGGATTCCGCCGTTCGCATTTTATTCCCAACCCGCGTTCGAACGACAACGCCGGTACATTATAAATGGCTGCCTGGTGTCATTCAATCTCCCGTGAACGCGGTCGTGAAACTCGTCCACGGGGTAAAGAACGGTCGAGGAGAAGAGCCGGAAAAAAAAAAAAAAAAAAAAAAAAAAAAACTAAACGGGTTGGTACGGATATAGCGAAATGGCGAAAAATCCTGCGGCAGCCGAAGCTCTCGTTCGGCGCTGTGCCTGCGAGATGGAGAAGAAAGAATGGAGAAGCCTGGGTGTGCGCGCGAGAGATAAAGAACAGAGGCGGCGGCGCGAGGGGTGCAGCGCGTCAGTCGATTTTTCGGGTAAAAATTCTTGCAAATCCATGGCTTCGCAGCGAGTCCGGGCTTATTTATTCGTATATACGAGGTGGGTCGGATGGTTTTTTGGTGCGACGGGAGAGCACGGGGCGTGTGAGCGAGTCGATGGTCCGCGAGCAACGATTTATTCCGCGGCCACGCTACGAGAACGAGGATCGATGCGTTTTATCGCAGTAGAAAGAGCCGCGGCTAGGATTGGGAGGTGTGCCGGAAATCGAAGGGGGTGAGCGAAACGAGACGGGGCAGAAAGTGGGCGAGGGGGTTTGGAGTTGCAGTTGGCCGTGAGCCGCGCGGGTCCAGGACCGCAGGACGATGAGGAAAGCGGTGGCTGATGGTGCTAGCCGGCCCATACCGTCGAAATCACGCGGGTGATTTAGGCGCTCCGATGGACCGATGTGCCACCGACGATAACGAGCGATTCCACCCAAACCCCTCCCCGCTGTTCCGCCTCTGTCCCCTTCTCGCTGTGGTAACTCACACCAAGAGAGCCGAGCCGAATCGGGCTAACTGACTCCGTTATGCCAGAACGGAGTTAATGGAAACCGGACGTCACTGCATCCCCGATGTCGCTCTGACACCTACCTGAGGAATGCCCCTGGCATCGATTATCAATTTCAATAAATGCATGCATGAACGCTGGCACATTTTTTTTTTTTTCGATAATACGAGCCAACTCGAAAAATTCCTTAAATTCCATCTTCGGTGCGATTTTTTTTCCACATTCATCGTCCTCTGGTCGTGTGTCGCGAACCGAGTAATTGTGTTTTATATGACACGAGTTTGCGAAATTGCAATTTTTTTTGTCGGATTTCAATGTGTTCGATGAAATAATATATCGAAGGTTTGTAGGTAGCGGAAAGGACCGTTAACTTTTCCGCTCGATACGGATATATCGTTCAGATTTTTTCGATGATACCTTGGATGGCTTGGAAAATTTTGAAACCCCATCGCTGTTACAATTTTTGCTCCACATTTATCATCCAGCTGTCGGGTGTCGCGTAATGGCGTATAATGAATTATATGGTACGATTTAGTGAAATTACAAGTTCCTCTACGGATTTCCCGCCTGTCCGATAAAACGTCACATGGAAGGTCCGCAGGTCCAGGAAACGACTGTTCACATGTTACCGTTTATAGAATAGCTCAATCAGTATTTCCGCGGTGACCTGAGCTTATACAAAGCGCGCTGTCGGATGTGAATTGAATATCGGACATTACCTATGCAGACGGGTTATCTGCATAACGCTGATGCCACTTATGGCTCGCATTGCCCGCGGGACGACCTGCGGTTGAGCTACTTTCGAGGATTTTGGCCGCGGTTGCCAAGATCCGAGCCAATAGCGCGGTCCCGATAATCGTGCTCGACCAATGGCGAGTCGGCGTCTTCGCTTTATCAATAACGGAACTCTGGCAGCTGCGATGTATACCCTCGGCTTAAAATCATTGTCCGGCCGGGCCATTACGATGGAGCATCGGCTGAACGGTCAACAAGCGAAATCCAAAACGCCGCGCGGGCAAAGTCCGTGGTAACTCCGAGGACAAAGGTGAGGACGAGCCATTTCGGGAACAAGAAGGGAATCATCCCAGCCTATCGTAACCAGTCTCCGGGGTTCCCTTTTCCGGATATGCTCTTCCGAAAGCTTTATCAGTGGATTATCTCGCGAGCGGACAGACAGCCGTACACAGAGACTCGATTCAACTGAGATGTCCGGAACACGCGGGAGTAAACGAAGTCGTGTTTTCGATGAATATGCCTGAGCAGCTGCGCGACCGAGTGTACGGCTCCTCACGGGAGAAAAGACCTTTCTCATTTCTCTTCATAGCCATATACGATATTCAAGTTACCCCGTCCATCTCCCTACGACTGTCTTTTGCTTTTGCATCTCCCGTTCCGATTCTGCATAGTGATGGAAAATGGCAGAATACATTCCTACGCTCCTTTCCATACGCTCCGCAATCTCTCCACTCCGGATCCACTCCGGGTCTCGTTTTCACAGTGCATCGAGAGTAATGCAAGTTGCAGGTCGCTCGGAATCGATGCTTCTACGTGGATAAGGAAAGGGACGGAGCAGCGTCGAACCGAAGAAGCGAAACGAACATGTCGTCCAGGTCATGGCAGAGCGGAGAGCTCGAAACGTTATCGTCCACTGGATGGGGTCGCGTCGGCACGTGTCTCCTCTTCCGTCGCTCCTCGTGTCGCGTCCGACGAGAGACGAGCTTTCACGACAAAATCTCCCGGAAGCCCCGTGTTTCGGTGCCCGAGTCACCGTTTGACGATTGGAAAATCTTCTCCAACAGCGCGGCTCACCACCGGGACTATAACCGAGCCCTATATAGGTCGATCGGTACGTGCCGCGCTACACACAGACTCACAGAGTGACCGTCGCCTTGCGTCAATTCCCGACATCGGCCATTTCGAAGGCTCTCCGGACGCTCATTATCTCCGCGGCGTTCGATTCTCGACTCGGCGAGAAAATAAAAATCGCAGTACCGTGCAGCTTTCACGGAGCTTCCCGGAAAAATCGCGAAATCACCGACGCGGTCCGACGGTTTTACACACGTCCGCGCTCTCGCGTCAGATTATTGCCCGGTTGACGCGACATTTTCCCCAGAACGCTCCACCGAATCTTCGGACGGTGTCGCGGCTTCGGCACAGACACGAACAAGAAAGAAAGGGATGGGGTGTGTGAACATTTCAAAAATTGCACTTCGACTCCGGCGATAATAGGTGAGAAATTCGGATCCCAGTTTTTTCCGCATTTTTTCTGATACAAGGAACAATTTTGAAGAAATTTTTCTTTCTCGCTCTTAACGGTAGAATCGCTGCTTCTGACTTATCCGAGCGGTCTTTATTTCTCAGATGGTCCATTTAGCCTACCCCCTTTGGTCGCCATCGTCCATGTGGCGAGGGTGAACGCGTATCTACCAGGAATGCGAGGGAGCCTGCCCGATGACAAATGGAATGGTCGGTGCTCTGGACGTCCGGCTTCATCATTAGTCAAACCGACTCCAGTCTCGGCCCGAGGCCAGATAAAGGCACAATTGTTCCGTTAACTGTACGCCGTGGAGGAGAGCCGGCGGACCGGCTGCTCCGCTATGACAATCAAGTATACATGCAGCTAATATACATGCATGGCCAGCACCGCTCTCCGGTGCTCCACCGGAATAACCTTTCCCACTTTAACGTCGACTACCCTTTATATTATTCAACCTCGTCCTATGAGTTCTCCGGTGGGCCGTCAGTGTCGCAAACTCTGTAACTCCCCTCGGAGATAAAAAATTACGTACAACGACCGATTGACGTTTGAATTATTAAAAGATAATCCGCGATAATCGGTGTTCGGCGATAGACGTGAATAAAACGGTTTGTTGTTCGTAGGCGCATTAAAAGCTCGCGTCAAAACGCAACGGCTCGCTTCGCGGGGAGTTTTAGTCGTACCGAGGGCTACGGATATAAATTATGAACGCGACAGGGAGGATATTTAAAATTGAACGAGACACGCGGCTACTTCATCGACGCATTAATGGAAATTCACTGGCGTCGTTTTACCGTGACGAGTGACGCGCGAACCGGTCACGGTGCGATTGCGCCGAAACAACGATGCAGTTCCGAAATACGAATCGTCTCTGCTACGAGCCGATTGAACGAATCGTCGAAGCGTTGATCGACATGTGCCAGACTCAACGGGTCATCGGGCCGAGCAGAAAAAGAGCCAAGACCGACTCTACATTTTTCAAATGTTTGTCAGACACTGCGGAAGTGTGGGAAATTTTATTCGGCGATAGCGCCGCGTTCAACGAACGGAATTGTTTTTAATAAAGATTAATAGAGTTCATTGTAGCCGGCGATGGAGGAAAAGGGGAAGAGCGTGCGTAACCCGCGTGTGATACCGCGAGGCCGCGATACGCTGTTTGCATAATCAACGCAACGCGCGGAATACCGCGACCTTTCCGTTCTCCCGCGAGAGAGCGAGCGACGAAACGCCGCGGGAGAACGAGCCGGGTCGCACACCCGGGGATTTTACGTGTACTCGAGCACTGTCGCTCCGCGCTTTTACACCGTGTAATTTGTAATTCCATCCGAGGCATTACTTTCCACTCTGTCCACTCTGCACGACCGCGGCTGCAGCGCTGTTTTTGCTGCGCCGTCGTCGCTCTTTTTTTTTTTCTTCTTTTTTAATTTTTTTTTTTTTTTTTTTTTTTTTTTTCTAATTTGGGACTTTGCTATTTATTGTCGAATTTCGCGAAGACGCGTGAAGTAACTTTTCAACGGATTTCCCAACGGAGTTCGGTGCATTTTTTTCTTCTCGCTATCGGTGTCTTTGTAAATTCGAATTCAATTATCAGCGTTGACTCGATGACGATTTTGCCAGAAAGCACCAGCTTTAAAATTTTTTGTATTTTTTTTTTTGATTCCTGGTGGAGTGATTCTTGCGTTATTAAATTATTCGGCACCGAGAAGATAAATACGACGAAAATGTTCGTTTGAATACAGTCAAGCGAATAATAGTTTTAAAAAAATCGCATATTTTGTTTCCAGGACTTTTGGTAAAATTAACATTTTTTTGTGTTTTAGCGATTTATCGAACGAGCGTTCAAAAGTCGATAAATGTGATTTTTAGCTGCAGTGCGGATGTTTGTCTGATTGATGCTCGATTTTTCAATTTCTTATGCGAAAGATGGAGTATGGAAAATCGAGGTATTTTTTTCTTTACCATCTTCCAACCATTGGACGGATCAGGTAGACGTTTGATATTCATAAATCGTCGAGTTCCGGCGAGGTAACCAAGTGGTGTTCTCGGCGGCTTGCGAATAGTTCGTCGACGCTCTCCTGAGATTAATAATATAATCGGGTGGGTCTGAAAATTAGGGATGACGCCGCGTCGTCGCTCGGCATTGCCGCCCAAGTTATCCCATGGGAAAGCCGAAGATAATTAGAGCACGGCCCCGGCGCGGCTTTACCGTCGGCAGAAGCTCCTCGGCTTAGCCGGGACCCTTCGAAAACCGAAATGCACGGGCCCAAAAAGCGATGAAACGAGAACCAGCGGGGTAACGTTTATTCGCACAGTGCCGTGGCAGTTTTTACACGAATATGACCGAGCGAGTTTAATCGCGATGCCGGTTTTAATAATTCAGAAAGTAAATGTCACTGAGACCGGACAGATCGCCGCACACTATCGTACCACTTCCTCGTGGATCGCGTGACCCGCGGTTCGTGCATAATTACACATTCGGCCTATTCCAAGAACGAGCAAAAATGCGCCTCGGCGATCTTCCTCAGCTCCATCACCCGGTTTTTGCTTTGAGATACAAATTTAATGAGGAGAGCACAAGACATGGTCACGAAGTATCGTGACATTCCGCGAATAATTCCGTCTGTCACGTATGCAAGTTAATCGCTGGCTGACAATTTGCGGGCAACATTAATTTTACACGTTATCCCATCCGCGAGCAATAATATCGATGTCACAGAGTACCAAAAATCGTCGCTCACCGCTATCTTTTTCGGACCTGATTTATTAGTATCGCACCGGAGAGAAACCGGTAGCAAAAAGTCTCAGATTATCCGAGAATTTTTATCATAATATCTAAGAATTTATTTTAAAAAAAAATTATGAATTCTTATGAATACGGTACTCGTCGAACGAATTCGGTTCGACGGGTTTTTGGTTTTTGGTCTCGAACAGGTGAGTCACAAGGTGCACGCGAGAGGCAGAAACAGTCGTGGTTCTCTTTATTCTCTCCAGTGGCGCGAATGAGAACCCGTCACGCGAACGTGCACACGCACCGAGTACGGTAGTCAGGAGCAGAAAGCTAAGGGAGGGTGTGGAAGCGCGGGGAGTTGTTTCTGCGCTGCTGAGGATACATAGGAAACACCAGATGCAACTTAAGCGTCGCGACGTCTGCCAGAGCTTATCCTCTCGCAACAACGCGGTGTTTCGCTTTCTCGGATATTCCAGCCTTTTGTCTACCATAACGCGTTTGTTCATAAAGACGCAACACACACTGGAACATCGCCATCTATCAGCTACTTCCCCCGTAACGCCTCTATGACTCGGAGCGCACCGTTGATTCACTGGATTTACACAGCGAACGTATTCCGCGAACTTATAAGGGAATGAACTGCGCCGTACGATCTGTAAATTTGCGTTTCGCGGCTTGTGTACCAAACGGGCCGAGCTTTCTCCATCTCCGCTGTAAGAAACTAGTTCGGCATTCGTCGTTCGTACCATGGAAAATCAGTATTCCGTCGAGTCGAGTCATTGGGTCGTTCGATCGGCCACGACGGAGTGCGGCACCGTAGTCGAACTCGCTCCAATAAAAATACCTCGAGCGACGGTGACGTTCGTAAAGCGGACAATTGTTTTCGTAAATTGAATACAAAGCGTGGAAGTTGGGGGTGTATAAGCGAGTGGAGAAAATAACAAGATAAGCGCGAACCAGAGATCGTTTCTCGGTTCCTCATCTCCGCCACGTCGGCTGTTCGAAACTTCCGCCAGTTTCCACTTTGCCGTCCGAGAATTTCGACTTTCCTACCCGACCCGTCGGTTTCCCCATCGAACTCGGCATTGGCTGTCGAAACGTAAAAGTGGCCGATGCCATGTGAGTCTGCAGTTGATCGTCAAACAATAGGGTAATCAGTGCACAAGCCACTCAGCGCACCGAGGCGTGCCTCGCGCAACCTTGCCCTCTTGCCTGCTTATTTTTTGTTTTACACTCGCTCGTACGCTCTTTTCCCTTTTGACGGCGCTGCACCCTGATTATAACGACGCCAACGGTGGAGAAACGAAAACAGAGAGACGAGTGAAAGGCTTGTGTAGGGAGGTGTGCACGGAGAGGGTGGAAGCCGCCTCGATCCGAACCCCTCCGGTTGCCACGCTGTGCAGCATTCTCGCTTTACTTACCAACCGTCGAGTTTTATAAGCGGCTAGGCTTGGCTCTCGCGCGGCTCTCACCGGTCCCTCGAGGGTAGCGGCGGCCCCGGAGCTGATATCGCCGGGGATGAAAGTCCGTGTCGAGGTATGAGCCGAGACGAAGACATCGAGGGCGCTACCTTATTATTTTCATCCCCTAACGCCCGGCAAACATTTGCATAGCAGCGAAGAGGTTCGCGCCGCTGGCGATGAGCAAGCTCTCCCCGCCCTTCGTTGTCGTCGTCTCGTCATATTCGTTGTAAGATCGCCAGGAGGCCGACGCGTCTCTTTAATCACGGTTCGGGCACGGAATCTTCGAGAGTTCGCGACGAATGAAATTATCACCGTGGAGCTCGCGGCGCGAAAGCTCCGACGGTTAATCCGCGGAGACTTATTAAAATTAAAAAAAAATAAAAAAAAAAAAGTTCAAGGAATCGCGGATTCCGAACGGGTTGCACGGATGTGTATAAGCCGAGTACACCGCGTCGCTTTTCCACCTTCCGCTTTAATCCGACAGCTGTTCGAATCCCTCACCCGAAGGATTCATGTTTATTTTTGTTCGAGCGATCAGTTGAACGCTCACCGAGCTGAGAGCTATTACGAAAAGTGATGCAAATTAATGGACTTGTAAAATAGCGAGGGGCTGAAGCGTCGCGCGCGCGCGCGCGTCCGACCGTAGCTAATATTTGTACCAGCGAACCTCTATTTACTCCGGAGCTCCGTCACTCGCGATGTTTAACCAAGAGATAAAAGAACCGAGCTAAGAGCCCAGACGTACACAGAGCGAGCGTCGGCGAGACGACGAGAGCTCTTGGCTAATAACAGGAAGGAAAAAGAATACTGATCATGACGAAAAGCTCGCGGGATCGCGAAAATCGGAATTCCGGTTGACCACGGCTGGGATCGTAAGAATCAACATGCTGAAGCAAGGAATTTATAAATTACCTACACGTGAACGGGGTTTCAAATTAAAATAAAAGTCCGTTTCGTCTCTGGAGGATCGTCCGGCTGCTCGATAAAGCGATATTTCACGAGACGAGCCGAAGATTCCACCCCATTTTACAGCATTGCATCTCGATCTCGTCGCTAGGCAGATGTTGTTTATCTGGCTTTGTTTTTTTTTTTTTTTTTATAACAGAGAACGAACAACGCTCGAGCGTATCGGGAGAAAGATACCGAGAGTAGTTCGACCCGTAACAGCCTCGACTCGACAAGCGCTCGTTGCCCGTGTTATCCTTTCCTCCGCCAGTCGGAACAGTCAATGGGGAGGAACATTCGGAAGCAGATTCGAATCTAAATGCGTATACGAGAATCCGGGCGCGTTACGTTCCTCAACCACTTTCGGTCACGTCGCATTTGCATTCCATTAACCGGTTGAATATTCACCGGCAATCCAGCGTCAAGGATACGTCGGTTGTTACCACCGTGGAGCCCCGTTTCGCCGAAATTCGTGGCATTTGAATGGCGTTGTCTGCTGGTGGAATTCGCACGAAAGTAACCCCGGCGCACTTTGGAACACCGTACGCGGTACAAGCCGTATGCGTTAGAGCCGAAGGATTCATCCTCTCCGTTTCTCCTCTTGCCAAGCGCCACGGAGAAGTTCAATCCGCTTGGGCTCTCGATGTGGAAACTTCTTCGGATTAACCGTTACTTTCTCCGACTGTCTACGATAACAGGTAGTGTGTGCTTTGGGTATTACATTAGTTATCTTTTCGCCCGTTTGTCAGTTTTACTCCGAAACTACACCGGAAGACACACTTGGCTGTAACTGCGCAACCCCATAAATATCATCGGCATCGAAATTTTTGCCCGACCAGCGAAGCACGCCGTATACGACCGTCGCGAGTACCCAGGTGTTTCGTCGCCGACTCAATTTACCTATCGCTCATCGGCGCCGCCGGCAGAACCAGCGAGATAATACACACAACGTCGCTGAAATGGCTCGCCTTCTGCGCGAGTAACGGTTTCTCGATAAATTCTCACAGTTCGATTCCGCGCGCACGCACGCAGGCACATTCGACCATCGACCCTTTTCCTTCACGGGGGTGAATTGCCGCGCGGTCCCGGTCGCGGTGCACACTCATCCGCGTCGAGGTCGTTGCGAGCGCGTTTCGAATCCACTCCTGGAAGAAATAAAGCGCTGGCTCTCGTGTCGCGCGAATGAGGAACGAGGAACCGTGAGTGCAAAAATAAGGGATGGTCGTTCTCCTCGGCATTCGCAGAATAACCGTGAAGATATCGGCGCTCGACCAATTTTCTTCCGCATGCATTTCTCCCTCCAGACATTTCCGTGTTGCGAACACCCGTAATTGTAGCTAATACGTAAAAGATGTGACGCGAGGAAATTTAGACACGGACGGATATGGATAAAGCGAGGAGCTCTCTCGTCCTCGGAGCTTTCGTGTAGTGAAAAAGTTGGCAAACCGCAATCTCCCAATATTTTTGGAATAACGGCCTCAACGGTGAGTGGGGCAAAAGGGTGTTGAGAATCCGGATCTGTCTTTGGGACGAAAACTGGGCATCGGAAAATGATAGGAAAGCGAGCTTACCCCGTCTCGTTTCGCCCAACTGTTCTATTTCGTCCCACTCTCCCCAACCTAACTCGCTCCTATCGCGTTCGCACACGGGGTGGTTGCGAGCTTTCCATTCGACAGGGAAGCTTTCCCGTCGTGTCAAAGATCCCATTCCTGCCGTTGGGGCTAGCGCTTGCTCTCGATAAATAAATATTCCCTTCATCCACGTCCTACTCCGAAATATCGAAAATGTTGAGTGATTCGGAAGGGTTGCGGGCCTCGCGCTTCGGCAGCCTGGATCTTCGCGGACCAGGGCCCTCAGTCCCGACAGGGTATGCAATGTGTACCGAGCCAGACTTCACACATTCCCGATGCTCGACGCGCGCGGGTGACTGACTATGTGTTCAACACTCGTGGGACTCCTTGAGGGAACCGTGTCTCGCTTCATCCCGGCCATGGCCCGGCCGTTTCCACTGCACCACTGCAACCGGCTACTCTCTACTCTATATTCCGTTCGACGCGTGTAATCCTCTTGCTTCGCTGCAGTCCCCGACACATTTCCCCGCGCTACTACCCTTTGTGTTAGCTCCGGCAACAGGGGAAACGCTCCTATAATGCGCGGTAACGTTCACTCGGATTCACACACGTACACCACACGCGTTCCAACGACTACCGCGTTACTCCGCATTAGCCAGTTTCCCGGACGGATACGTGTGTGTACGCACTGCCTACGTAGTACGAGCACTATCATTGACGCGTATTTCCTGGCATTCGGCTCCTCCCTCCGACCCGCTCCAGACGGCATTCACCCTCGCGTATCGTATGCAATCGATGATACACCGCTTGCACCCTCGCTGTCTCGGGCCGGCATCTTCTCTGTATACCGATACTCGATATTACACCAGTGGCCACGGATCAGTATATCGTGTTGATCGATTACTCCCAATTTGTCCCGCGTTAATTTTAATCTAACCGTATCGAGTATTTGGTACCATGGTCGCTCGAATTATTGGCCGTGGCGGCGGTTGGTCTATAATTAGCTGTGAATATTGGGGGCGTCGCGGTCTGTCTCGGAAAATCTGACGCGGATCGGTGCTCATATAACCTTTGACCCATATCATTCGAATAAATCGAGGGGCCAATAATGACCCTGTTGTCACGCTGGGCGGACAACGGTCATCGACCGTCCTGCGAGGATTTTCCGTTGGCAACGAGAAACCTCGGTGAAGAAATTCGACTCACCGACCGCCGATTATTCTCGTCGCTCAAGGCTCCGTTGAACCAGGGCAATGTCACGGTGATAAATGCGATGATCGTTCGCTACCTCATCGATTGTATTTGTATTTTCGTGGATGGTCTACGTTTTGACGATCAGCTTGCCGAACCAAAAATGATTTTTCTACCTCATGGAAGTTTGTTTGCCTATACGCTGGTATCGAATCGAGCATTCCGTCGGGAATTTCCGCAGCGAGAAATCATGGTGGGGGAAATTCACAGATTCGCCGATTATATTTGTCGCTCAAGGCTCCGACTGCAATATCGTGATGGCAGATAAACATGACGTTCGTACGCTATCTCCTCGATTGGATTTTAATACCGGAATCGTCTGGAGTAATTCCCGTGACCCGGATTTTCGACATTATGGCAATCAGCTTCCCGAGCAGGTCGAACACGATTAAATTTTTCATTTGCTCGCAAGCTATCGTCAATCTGTGATCCAGTAAATTACGATGATCGTCCTCACCGCAGAGACGACCTATTTCGGTCACTTTGTCATTCAACATCAGGTCCAATGTATGTATAATGCGACGGTGGAGTGTTCGGTTGAGAAATGCGCTTTCCTGCCGGATACTTCGCAGTCATTGGTGTCCTGACGGAAATTCATGAGTTACCTAAAAGTGGTGAACATGATCCGAGCAGTTGTTCAACGTACGCTCTCGCGCACACTTTTGCTAATAACCGGAGATGCTTCTTCGTAATTCGCCATTGCAGCTGCGTCACCATCGCCTAAAAAAAATATTTTATTCGGGTCAACGAGCAATTTAATTTTTTTTTGTCTCTTCGCGGATACACGCACAGGACACAGTCACGCAACCGAAGAATGTCCCCGTCACGGAGAACGAACTTAGCTAAACGAAGGCGACCGTCGCATCAGCCACGTAGTTGGACTGCGCCGAGGCTCAAGTTTCACCTTCGAACTCTCTGTACCAACGCCACACCCTTTGCTTTCCCGGTTGTCGTCTTGGCGCATACGTACCAGTCCTGTTCACGTATTCAACCCGAGCTGTTGCGTACGCCAGCGTAACGCTTTGCCGTTGAGTCGCAGCGTCGTTCTACGCTCCCCATCCCATTTATACGAGCTTTCCCGCTGCTATGTAACGAGAATACGGAACAAATTTTCTCACCCTCGCTATTCGAGCCAGGCCTTTCGTTTTATCCACCCTCGGCTAGAACACACGCGCCACTCACCCTTTACTCTACCACTCGTTGACAAATTATTATCGATTGCGGAGGAACTGTGAATATTTTTTTATTTTGTAGGTAAGTTTTTTTTTTTTTTTGCCGGTTTTATTTTTTCGTACAGACATCAGCTGATAATTTGAATCGTCATTGACGGGCATCGAAGAGAGAGGGGGTTGCGCTCTTCGTTATCCAGTGCTCAGGGTTTCGCGGTAGAACGTTGCCAATCACATTATTCACTGGTCATGATACTCCAGCATCCATTTAAATCTGATTATAAATGCGAGCGAAAATCATAATCAGATTGACGTGGCTCTTTGATCGCAAAGCCAAATCTCCGTTTAATGCCGAGAGCAGTTAATTATACACGCGCGCGAACCTATCATGCACTGATCGGAGCAGAGGCTTTGTGTTATGGAATTATTACCCACGTCGTAAAGAATGTAATTGGACATTGTCGTGCCAATTACACGGTAAAGCAAGTTTCGCTCTTACTAACGAATGGTAGCATTTTTTTATTTTCAAATCCTCGTCAACAAATCCCAATCGCAATGCCAACAGCGAAAATTGTGTATGTTCATGCGCGGGAAATCCGAATTGACCGAAAACCATTGCATTAAGGTTTTCCTCCGGATGTCCAACGTTCGCTCGCGCGGACCGAGCACGCTCCAAAAAATGTTTGTCATCGAGGTCGTTGGTCGAGAAGCAACAGTTTATTTTTCACCCAAGCGAACAATAAAATTGGTACTCGGAAAGCGGATGAAAAACTCGCGAACAGACTCCGGCTGTTTACCTACCGTGTCCCGGTGCGTATCGTACGAATACGCTCGGAGCAAAAACCACGCGCCACGGCGAATACATCGACACGGATTAAGATTATACTCCAGCAAGAAATATGTTTAATCCCATTGCGAAGTTTACACTGCGGACGTGACGTTCATTCGCAGTAAGAAGTCACCGGTGGCACGGGCTTTGCGGACCACGCATACTTCCCAGGTACGCTTTTAACACTGACAATCGTGCGTCTTTGAGTCGCGCACTATGCACGAAAGTGTAGTGTAGGTTGCAGTAGCAGCGTGTGCGGTAAGGTATTAACTTCGACGTGGCTCAGTCTTTGAAGCTGCTTGAGAGCGTTCTCCGAGCGCTCCCTCACAGTGGGCACTGCCTACCGTCGCTTCATGGACTCCTTGCACTCGAGCAATGCGAGGCAACGACGAGAGAGGCGCTCACCGAGACTCGAGCAGCGCACAAACTCTCAACGCGAGTGAACCCTTCGACATTGCGCGGTGTATGTTTGCCCTTTGGGCCTCAACATCCCTCTCTCCATTTTGGCGCGTATCAAAGCATAATTCGCGCGCCTCTGGATGGAAATTTCCTTTATCCGGGTAACTCTGATACACGGACGGACAACCGGACTATCCCGGGTTCAACAATTATTCTACATCGCTCGATGTGGTAATCCATTCGTGGATAATGCACATCGCATTGCGGTACTAATGCCCCGGAGTTGGAGAACAAACGTGTTCGTCTGAAGTTGTCGGAACCAGGGGCACATCGTTGCGCGTACGAGCATTAAATGGCACATATGAATTCAGTCGTGAACAAAGTGCGCGCGGATACGCGCAGTCACTCCGATGGCCCGGATGCCCGAAGCGGAGAAAGAGAGGTCACAGATGCGCGCCGGAGCGCTGCCACACACAGGTGCATCCTGCAGAAATGGTCTTAATATCCAGAGAAATCTATTGTCTACGGTGCCGGAAGCTCGATTTCATTTTTCCCCGTGCGTGGATTCGCATACAGGTGAACACACGAGGACAGCCGAGCTCTCGCGTTTCACAGTCCCATAGTGCACAGGCCACACAGTGGTGGGATAGAGAAACGCCGGCGGTCCCATTCCTCCTCGTTTCCGCCACTGGTCGATGTACCTACACGTCCGTCACGTGAAAGAGAACCCGAGGGAAGAGAGAGAGAGAGGAACACCCGACGTGGAGGAGAATGGAGCATCGAGAGAAAATGACAAGTCTGCACACTCGTATACTATCTTGCTCCCGGTTCTGCCTCCGTCGAGTGAGCGAGTGGTTTTCAACACTCCTCGGCTCACGACGGCTCAGCTCCAATCGCAGTTCGCCCCGGAGCTAAAATCCAACTTCATTCCGGCTATCCCGGCAGCCCTTCTCGTCCTCGTTCGTTTTTACCTCTTTGCGAATATAATCGAAGAATCGACCTCATCCTCGAACGACTCGGCGAAGAGATTCGGCGCTGCGCCGCGGGTACGCGCCAATAGCCGGGAGTAAATGTAGTGATTGCCTGGCTGGAGACTCCCCCACTCTTCGTCACTTCGCAAACCGAATCTGGACGCGTCTTCTCCGTACCTCTTTCCACCTCCGCTGAGCTCCGCGAGTTCCCATCCGCGCTCGAGTATAAATGGCCTGGAATATGTTCGCCGGTAAGAATCTTAAGAGGAGTTATGCTCCCTCGGGGGAAACGTCGTCGCTGGATCGCGCGACGAGTTCCTCTCCCTACGTTTCCTTCTCTGATAAAAGTTTATCCACCGAGCCCAGCGCCCTCCCCGAGTAGCTGAAATCCAGCTACTCTCTCCCGCCGACTGCCTTTCCCCGGATGATACTACATCTTCCGAGAGCTACACGAGTCTATCACACACGTCCGCGCTCGACGCTCTCGAATCAATCAATGTTTCTCGGCGACACTCCCGGCACGATCGGTCAAATAAACTGCGCCACGGATTATTTTTATTTGCATTCGCAAATGCGATGCCGGAGGTACGCGGAGTTCGGGCGAACGGAACTCTCATAATTCTCAAAGAGCGATACCAGTCGAAGGTGATTTCTTTCCACCAGGAAAGATTAACGACGATCTCCCGCACTGACGGAGCTTGAAACGAAAAATCTTTACTCGGGCTCGCGGCGAATCGCCGAAGAATATGAAAGAAACGATCTCGGAGAGAGATTTCGGGGGTGTCGCGGAAGGCGAGTGAACTAGTTCGCGAGCCGGAGCTTTGAGAGCCAAGCGTTGGAACGCGTACGATTCCTGATCTATCTACTTGCCGCAAGGTGGAGGAGAGAATCAGATTTCGAGAGAAGCAAGCAACCAGGTGCGCTGTGGGAATAGCGCGCGTCAAAAGTTTTCAAATAAAAGCCACCCTCCGGAATCATCCGCCTCTTCATCTTCTTGTCGCTTTTGCCCTCCTCATCCTCCTTCGCCACTCCCTTCTCGCCCGGCGCTTTTACTATTCCTACCTTTATTCCGAATCTCCTCCGGTTTATCTGAATTTCGCGAGTGAAGCTCGCTAATGAACTACGGGCGCGTTAAAGCGGAGCGCAGCACCGGCAAAGGATACAGACTTGCGCTGAATCTCACCGGCCGGAACGAGAATCCGTGAGAGGCACCGATATCTGTGCGAGTGCCCGCCCGTACCGTTCCTATCGCAGTCTACCAGTCTCCAAAGCTTTGTGCGAATACTTTGTCGCTAACTCTGTAGTACGTACAAGTGGGGCAAAAATGAATTAGACCCTCTGGCTGTCGTAGTAGTCTCGAATCCACTTCTTGCACATTGCAGTGGGGAGTGAAAAAGCTCGATTCCTCGGGGCTCCGACGCTCGGCGAGGGATAAATCGTTCCGGGCGCTTCGCTCCGTACAGAAGTGGATTCTCGACGAGACTCGAAAGAAATTAACAATGATACCAATTTGCGAGGATTATGGTAACAAAGAAACAAATAATCCGATATTCTCGGTGGCGTTGTCAAAGGGAAACGGTGGCGACCCTCGCATCTCTCGAGCGAAACCACCGGCATCGGGTGAATAATTTGTGCGATGCTATTCGAGACAGCGGTTCGGCTATCCCGGTAAGGTCGCTGCAGTTAACCGCATCATAAACGGGCTTCCGTAAATAAAGTTCATCGACTCGCGGATTTTACACGACTCCGTTCGAATCGATAAGACGCTTCAACTCGGGTGCAACGGGCTCTCTCTAATTTCCCAGGTGTCGGTGCGAGACGGCGCGATGAGGAGATTGTAAGAAACCCACTTCCGCCGATTTCGCGAAAGCTGCCATTCTCATCGAGTGTAACTCGACTGGGACCGGAGGAGAGTGTGAAATCTCGTAGTTTCTCCGAGGACGTTGAAAATTTCTTTACCGACGCACTGGTGTGTGAGATACCGGAAGTTCCCGGCGATAGACGGGTGGAGGTGGGGCAAAACGAAGAGTTTTCGGAGCATGGATTTGTCTTGGCACCGAGCGGACCGAATAATCTTGTCGGTCCGCTCATTCTTTTTCGTTATTTCGTTATTCTCCCGTTCCCGGAGATTCCATCCCCGCTGTTCGTGTGTTCGCGCGCTTGTCTCGACTCTCTCACCGCGCGCTCCCTCGCGCCAACACACATACGCAAAGACACCGTCACACGCTCGGCAGTGGACTACTTTTCCGTTTATTAAGTCCGTGAAATATTGCCGCGCGTGGAAGGAAGTCACCGAGCACGGTGACTCTGTAGCTGAGCTCGCGCATGTATATAGGCTTGGATGATGGTGTGCGCATTTATATACATACATATATATGTATATAAGTATAACTGACGGTGCTCAGCCCGGCAGGAACAGTTGTTTCCGAGTGGTTGCCACTTGCACCAGCACTAGCTGCGACGTACGACCGACCGAGAGAAGGAGGCAGACTTTTTGACTGTCTAATATCGCTGGGAGTTACGAAACTGCTTTGCAATTGTGATTCTTCGCCAAGAAATTCTTACGTCGCTCCTTCTATTTCTCCTCCCCCCCCCCCCCGGGTCCTTTCCCACCCGACCCCCACTCACTTGAGTCGGCGCTGCCACGAATGTCGTCTCTTCGCCACCGCCGCGCAAACTTCCACTTCACCACCGTTGTCACTCTACCTCCTTTTTTGTCCTCGGTCCTCTTCCACTTGTTCTTCTTTCGCTCTGCCGCTATCCGTTCGTCGTGTCACGTTGCAGCCTCGCTTTTACCAATCGCCGCTGGCCAACGTACTTCTGTCTGGCGTCGTCGTTTCAACAACCATTTCGAGGTTTTTACATCGTTTCGCGGATACAAATGAACGAATTGAAAAAAATAGATCCCGGCGTCGAAGGGTGAAGCGGAAGCGAAGGAAAAAGGAAGCGTTTAGTGTAGGAGAGTAAAAAAACGTGTTGTTGACGAGGGCGCGTCACGTTTTTCTGACATCCGACAGGAGGGTTCCGATCGCACGCGGCCACTCTTGTCACTGGCACTCAGTGTCAGTGGCTTTGGACGTGTCCCAGTAGCTTTTTTTGATACGCCGAGGATTTATTTGCGTACGCATACGTCGAGGATCCCGGACGGGTGTGGTGAAGAACCCGAGGGTATTCGGGAATTTTGGGAATAGGAGGTTGGTCGGATCGGGGGAGACTCTAAAATCTGCTGACGTTACTTCTGCGCCACCGGTGCTGGAACAAGACGAGAGTGCTCTTGCTCGTGTCACCGATTGATCGATGAGAACACGCGTCGGACAATAAACTCGGTCCGCCATGTACTGGCGGTAACCACCGTGCGGCAAGGAGGATCTTAGCCGCAGCGACGAAGCCCCGAGGCCGCGGAGCTCTTTCGGGGAGGTGGAATTTTTTTATCGAGGTAGGGAATAAATTGGGTAAAAATTCTCGTGTTCGAAGGCGTGAATGAAAAAGGGGTTGGGACGAGAGATGGCCCGAGGCGTCGTGTCTTATCGCGGAAAGGCCCAGCCCGTTCCAGCGGCATCTCACGAGGTGTTAATGTCTGTTCCCGCGGCGCGATTCATGCGAGCTCCATTTTCACCTCAGGGTTCGTCCGAGAAAAAAAAAAAAAATGTTTCCCAAACAAAGGGTGAGTTTGGACCTCGAATCAGCGAAACGTGCAAACTCGAATTGATCTTAAAAACTGGCGAAGCGCGCATTCGATTCGGACCAATGCCGCACCGATCCGACCCGACTCTATCGAGCCACTGCTCGGAGATGGATCGCATTGCTCAGATGCTTCGAGAGCAAGCAATCCCATTCGTGTCGGCTTTCCGGCGCTGCGTCCAGATACAGTGCGCGCGCCTTGTGATAAACGACGGCAGTCTTCTTGCATTCGGGAGTGGTGGTAATATCTCGCACACGGCTTTTGCCCGAAACTCGAGAGAACGAGTGACTACCGGTGGTGGAAGCAGAGAGAGAGAGAGGCCTCTGGGGTAGTGTGCTGGTCCGCGGAGCTTCCACAATTCTCGGTGAAAAATGACGTCGAACGGTAGACTGTGACAATAGCGGAGAGACGGGTCTTGGCAGTTGATACCACTGTGGATAGGTCGGTACCGTTCTTTCCGTACGTTTTCTCCACCTTTCTGCCCCCCTCGAGGTCTCCGGTCTCTTCCTCCCGCTTCGCGTATATTGTGTTTCCTCCAACTGTGCGTTACCGTACGGCTCTTCCTCCCTCAGCGTACGGGTGACCGAGCGAGTACGGAGGGCGAGACACACCCCAGGATTGCGATTCTATTTATCTTCGCTTTACGAAGCCTCCGTCGTTGGCAATAATAGCGTAGCTTTGTCACCGGCAGAAGGATATCCGAAAGTCGGAGAGCAATTTTGTAACTGCAGCGTGTACAGCGTCGTACGGGTGGGGAAACTTCACGACCTTCTGGTATCGTTGACACCTCGGATGTACTCTTATGTACGCTCACGTGTCATCCAATGTAGCGAGGTGTCTCACACGCAATTGCATTTCAGTACGAGGGCGATTATACGCGAGGAACGTATTCTCTATCCATCTCCGTAACCCTCTCAGTCGTTCATCATTCCGTTGGAAACTTCGCGACTTGTCGCTTTCCTCAACGCCCTCTGTCGTGACGCTAGGAGAGAAGGAGACCGGATAGATAAGAGCACGCGCTGTTCTCATTTCACCGTTCCGTCGCTGGGGTATACTCAAGACGTGAGGTTGTAGCTCGATACAGCGAAGCAGCTATCGGATGACAGTACCCATTACCGTGTCGACCATTAGTAACGCGATAACCTGCTCTCTCCCTCTTACCCCAGTGGCCCGATGAATCGGCAGTATCCCCGCTTCCTCCGGGTCTCTTCACTGCGGAAGAGACCGGATCGAAATGGCCATCTTTTCATCCGGCTACAAAGTGTACATCCGTTGGGGAAAGCCAATTGTCACTCTATCGTCAAGGGACATCGAAACATCCGGGCAGAGTACATTAACCTGAAGTTAGATGGCAGTTCTCAAGATTGGTTGCTTTTCCAGCTCATCCGTTTATTTGCCATGGCGACGCGATTTGTAGGGATTTGGGTTTAGGGTGGAAACACGCCAGATGCGTCATTCTGGTGCAAGTTTCACGCGGTTGAAATATGTAGTGCCAAGTGGTCCCACAAATTGTTCCGGGGACAGAATGAATTATGTACGCGGATGAATATGTGAACCACCATTAAACCGCCGAACACGGTCACTATATCGAACTTAACGGAACGGATTAGCAATGGCCGATACGCTCATCCATCGAGTATACCTGTATGTGGCGGTAGTTTGGTGTCTTTGCGGATTGCCGATCGACGCGTCACGGGGCGAGTCGCCCGCCCGTCTATTTCGAGCAATCGGGCGGTTCTGGTTTCGTCGAGAACTGGTTGGCTCTCGAGAGTGCTCACGCTCTTGGGCAACTTCGCCGACCAAACGAGACGATTAGCGAGGGAAAACCGAGTGGCCAAAGTTTGCCAGGCTTTCGCGCCATCCCCAGACGATCTAATGGCTGATGAAGCCTTAAGGGCCTTTAGAACGCTCACGGAGAGTTTCCGTGGCGCTTCGAGCGCCTGACTCTTCCACTCCGGATCCTTCTGTTCGTTCTTTATCCCTTTCCCGCGCTTATACCCTGTCGACGAAACTCCGGTTTCATTCCACTAGGAAATACAAGACGAAATATTTTCTCCTCCTCCTCCTCGGCTGACGACCCAATTTCCTAAGATTGAAACTACACTCGTGACCATTCGAGGAGCCCCATTTGCCATATTCGCACCTGCGTAGCAAGTACTTCTCCCGGTCGTGGAAGTATTTCTCGCTTTTGAAGGACGTGCGAGTGTGCTCGATACTCGCTGGGTTATAGGACCCTAAGGTACGGTTGAAAATGGCGGTGGAGGTTAGTGGAAACTGTAGAGGTCGATGAACAGGGCAGAGCGAACGGGGGCGTGGAAAACTCGAATGCAGGGTGAAAATGGAGAGGGAGAGAGGGGGAGAGAGGGAGGGGGGGGGGAGAGAGAGGGAGAGAAGGGAGAGAGAGAGTTTAGCGAGGTCCGGGGTCGGTAACGACTGACGTGTATAGGTAGTCGTTAAAGTGCGATGGAGAGGATATCGGGTCAGTATCGATATAAGCCCCTGGGTTGCCGCTGCTGTTGGTTTCCGGCTGCTGGATTGACTTCTGTGTTTCCGTACTCTACTGGGTGCTCCACACCAAAATGAAGTCTCTCGGATTATCTAGCACGAACCGGTAAACACGTTGGTCGAACTAAATGCCGAGTACCGACTCCGCTCTCCTACGAACAGGTAGAACTGTCCACTTTGAAATATCCGTCCAGTGATCTCGTTGGGCTCCATCAATTTCTCGCTAATCGTTTAAGCTGCCTATCGAATCACTCGAGTCCGACGGGATCGGCGCAGCTATGGGCGAAACACACTTTAACTGTAAACCGATATGATTTTTCACTCGACGACGTGATCGTTGATAGGATGTGCATGAGTGTCCGAAATTTCAACTCGTACCGAGGGACATTTCTTTCGCGTTCTACTGCCTCGTACGTGGGGAAAATGATGTCCTCTTTCAACGGAGACCACCCAGTGAGACGAGTGGTCGACAGTAAACAGTCGTTGTAGGTACTCGAATACCGAGCGCGGTACTCCGATACCGAGGATTTCGTTTCGCCTTGGCCGTCCGTGCGTCTCGGACTTGTCCGAGGCGCGGGCGATATCTCGGCCGAGGAAGAGAACTAGGCCAATGCAATTCGCTCCGGATCCCTTGGTTCCCTGCACCGAGGGAATTTCAGGTTCTCGTTGCCAACGCCAATCTTCCGCCGCGAGTTTTCGCATCCGAGTCGAGAATCGAAGAACCCGAGCGAGGCTCTACCGTGTACCGCACCACAGTGTCGGCTGTTTGTTAGCCAATAGCGTCGTTAGTGCCGAGTTACGAGATTCGTTTCTCTCCGATCCCCCTTTCTTCTACTGTTCGTACTTTTTTCTTCACACCCTCCTTCCCTCTCCGCTTTAGATTCCCCCCCGATTTCTTTATTCCCTCGTAACAACGCCGTTACTGCCTGCGGGTCAACATCTCCGTATCGCCGGCCAAATGGACTCTACACGCTGTACTCTTCATTACGAACTATTCCGGCTAACTTTTTTCACTGCGAATCGCTGCCGATAAAGGCGCGAATCGGGTCGGAGATTTCGTTGCCGGACTGATCGTTCCATCGCAACCACCCTGACCGATTAATTCGTTGACCCAGTTATGGTGTCCACTTGATGAAGAACCGCTTCCGCATGATCTCCGAAATGGGGAGGGTTGAAAAAAAAATAAAAGCGTTAAGATATGACACAGTCGACAGAGTTGAACGGGAGTTTTTTTTCCCGCCCGTTTCTGTGTCGCGACTGTAGAAGATAACTGATTTTTACACCTGAAATAGCGCTCAGTCAACTAGGTGTTCCTTTTGTTCAGTCTTCCATGACAAAGTGCAACTGTGGGCTTTGACGGAGTGGACTTTTCGCCACAAAGTTGAAAGGCACGTATAGAAATGGTGCGGGCGACGAAGTCTAGCGGGTAGATTTCGCTTCTGTTCCTCGCGGACCTATCGTACGTACGGTTGGAAATTACCGTAATCCGATAACGCGGGCTGGAAAGTACCGTCGACCACGCTCTATCCACCGCAGTGATCTGTGGTTTCGTTCACCGACAGCTCTTGGTGCCGCCGCTGCTGCTGCTGCTGCTACCACGTACTCTGCTCTACTTGCTATACTCGTATCGTACTCGGTTTCACCTAATTTACGGCTCACCACGAAAATCATATGACGGACTCAAAGTCACTCTTCATTCCTTATAGACTCTCTCTTGCTTTCAAGATTAATCCACCTCGTTACCGTAAAGCATCAGTGATTATAACAGGTCTTCCCGATGAGCCAACGTGAAAGAGTTCGAGGGGAGAAGCGGGTGAAGGAAAATCCTCAGAGACGTCAGATTTTAGGGTAAATTTGGGCTCAAAGTCGTATTGATCAAACGGACCCAGTGAAGAATATTAATGGTATCTCTCGATTGGTTCCCTATTGCAAACATATTCGCAGCCGTCTGGTAACGCATAGTATTATTCTCGACGCTACATTCTCCCGGCCAGCTGCAGCGGCAGCGACACCAGCAGCGGCGACGCAGATAGCCAGGATGCAGCTAATTTGTCACAGAAGGGACGACGAAACGCAGCACGTGTACATAACGTGGCTATCTAATTGGGTTGCTAGCGCATATCCGGCGAGCACATGCATATGCCCTTGATGATGGTTTTCAGCCGCAATTCGCGTTTGCCTCCTGGCAACAGTGCCGCATCCCGTGTACATAGCACATGGCACATTGAAGTCACGGCGTAGGATATTCTGGAGAGCGTGGCGCGTTAGAATTTCACTCCAAGTGTATCCACTGTACACGAGCTCATCGTACGTTTACCTGTAACTCCCTGTTTCCTCCCCGAAATCCAACTGAACAGCGAGAATTTTTTTAACTCTGAAAATTCAAACGGTAAACTCTATCAGTGTTTAAATGACGTACAAACTAGTTTCAAAGAAGTTCCATGCTCCGACAGCGGTTGGGAGCGCAAAGCGGTTTTGCGTTCACGACGCTTCACTCGGTTCGACGGTGAAGTCCGATAATGGAGTACATTTTAAAGTGGAGACGTTGCGTCCTCCAGCGTGAACCATTTCATTAGTTTACGAGATACACCGAACAGGTCCCGTAAGCGGCGAACACTTCGAAACGTAAATCTGAAGCAAAAGAGAGGTTTGCAATTTGCAATCACTGGTTATAAATCGCCGGAGAACGTGACGTTTGCACGGGAAGATTGTTCGATTTATAGGCAATTTGAGTCGCGGCTCATGCGGGAGGCGTCGGGAAAGTTACACACGGTTACTATGGCATAACCGTGGACACGAAGTACACCCTTAAGATATGCATCGATCGTTAAATCTCAGTCTAGCTCCTTGGCGATTCAATCTTGGGCCGCTCGCGAGTCAGCGTTCGCCGGCATCGAAACGAGTATTACGAAGCCGGCCCAGAGGGATAGACGGGCAAAGAGTGAGCAAAGTAACCCGTGGCTGCGCGTATCGGTTCGCGAGCGAAAGAGAATGAAGGCAAGAACGAAGAGGAAAACGAAAGAAAACGACGAGCGAAAAGGGAGCTGGATGGCGGATAAAAATGGGCGAGAGTATAATCGTTGTGCTACGAGAGGGAGCGAGGAGAAAGGTTTGCGCGGTCGTCGATTGCGCTTACCGAAAGAACGAAGGGATTCTCGCTCACACCCCCCTACGAAGACGGTCTTCCCGGTGTCTCCATCGTTCTTTAAACGACGACGATCAATATTCATTGGCGTCGCTGGCAGAGCTTCATATAAATATATTCTCGTCTCGTGATTTCGACTGATTCAACCACCAAAGCCCTCCGAGCCCCTCTTCGCCGTCCGGGCATTGAGAAAACCCGCGAGAATTCGTCATGCGAGATCAAATTTAGCCGAGAGAAGAAGAAACGATCAAGGTTTATTGGGCTAGATGTGCACGATCTTCCAGCAACGATTCCAGACGTTACTCGAACAATTATTCAAGAAGGTTTAGGCGATCCGAAGAGACCTAAAATTGTTGCCCCGACGACTCGCGTTTGATTTAAACTTTTCGAGAACACTCGCGGTGGCAACATCAAAGAAACGAACTCCCCTCCATCGCGCCCCGATCGACTATCGCGATCAATATTCATTCGCCCGTCTCCGCTCTTTCGGGAATTAGCATCCATACACCTTGGCATGTTGGATATTCCAAGCTGACTCCCGTACACGATCATCAATTCTTATCATCCTCGAGGCAAGACCGGCGATGCCGGCCTTCCTTTGACCCGGCAATCGTGATCCCGTCCGAGATAATCCGAGAGCCCCGATAAGCAGGAGCCGTTGATTCGTCCCTTCGACACCGGATCAATGCGAATCCGGCGATACCCTCTGCTCCTCCACTCACGATCCAAACTCCGTGGAGCCTCCAGCGACTGAATTTCACGCGGCAAATAAAAACCTCCTACAATGTCGACGATTCTTGTACGCTGAAATTCCAAATCCACCTTATTGGATTTTTGGCGAAGACAATATAAAGTCCAGTTCGCCGGAACTGGACTCGATCGGCTCCGGGCCGATCGCCCGACGCAATCCTTAAGTTCCTACTCGCGTAGACCGGGTCTAGTTTGAACTAGCCACAGCGGAAAGTATGGAAGTAAAGCTCCCGAAAGTACAGTCTCGTCCGCCGACGGGCGAAATGGTGGCCGAGCTCGTGTTTACTATATCGATTGCTGAAGGTAGAGAAGAGGAGGGAATCTCCTTGGCGGAGAGCGCACGGAGAGCTGATGTACCTCGCTCGGTTCTCTCCCTAGCTCGCGCTTCTCAATCAATATTCATGGGTATCACGCGGACCCGGAGTATGGGCAATAGGTATCTCTCGCCTCGCCTACCGGCGCTACGTATCGCGTAGGAGAGGCGAGGTCGCACTTTCGTCGTCCTCGGGGCGAGACCGCGTAAGGTGGAATCACGATTCGTCGCGATTGAACTCGGCGCCCGCGCGAGGCGCTCTCAGCGCCGCGGTGTTGTCGCCGCGCATTACCGAGTCACGGCGAGTCGAGCGTCGTGCGCGCGTTGACGAGACGGTAATGATTCAACGGGACACACCGAGCCGAATCGATCGTCCACTGCGTAACGAGACCTAACATCCGTTGGCAATTTAACCCGAGGTAAGCTATCAGCGTTAATGACTTTGTCACTGTTGTCGCTGTCTCGGAGACTCTCGGGATTCCGATATAAAAACTCTTCGGGAACTTGTCGTCGGAGACTATTTTCAGAAGACTCTCGATCGGTCTACGCGAAAACCGCTTCTATTTCGATCGAAATCTATTTGATACGTGTAGCTTCCGAGATTTATGTGAATACACTTGAAGTCAAGTGTGGATATGTATTACTCCGGTAAAGGACTCTGAGTACATATTTTCCCGCTGCGGAGGGATAAGGCTGCCCTTCTCCGATCAAGCTTACCCCTTGTTCGACTATCGTCGTCAATGTCCTGCTGTGTATATATATATATATATATATATCGAATACAGTTGGATCCGCTGGTGCTATGGGAGCTTTCGTTCGTCACTCCAGCCACCCCCTCGCTCGAGGACGAGTAATAATTTAATAAACGTGGATAAATCTGGGTACCTGACGAACTCCTCTCTCATGAAAGCGGGTTAACGTTGAAATGGAGTCTATCGCGTGGCAAACTGCAGCGAGCCAAGCTCTCACCGTGAATTCGAAAAAATTATATTTCATAATCGAGTCTCGCATTCCTGACCAATCTGTACTCCAAATAATTGTACAATATTATACGATATTATTAATGTGATAATTGATATTTCACTGTGACTGCATTCACACCATTAGATTAAACGAGACGAGAGAAGAAGCTGGCCGAATTACACGGTTCATAAATCGCCGCCATACGGCTAGTATTTACCTTTTTATGAAAAGTTTCAACGACTTCCTACCGGAAAATCCTTTTTCGCATAAAAAGAAAAAACGCCGACACAAAAGTGATTCTGAAAAATCGGAAACAATTATAATGAAGTTATTCGGTCGCAGAGAAATAATAATTCATTGCATCGGCAAACTGCGAGGTTAAATGTACTGCAGGCAGTTTATTTTGTTGGGCCAACGAATTAGTTCCTTTCCAACAAACTCATTGGTTGGCCGCCACGTAATTTTTATAATACCAAAATAAAGAAAAATGATTAAAAAAAATTGAGTAAACACCAGAAATATTGTTCCCGTTGTTAAACGTTTCAGAAACGTTTTGCGGAGCGCTCCGACGATGTTTATAAAACCATTAACCGTGCACGCCGGAACAGAAGCCGAGTTATACACAAATTTACATTCGAGACGCTGAACTGTGATTTGCCAGCCTGCGACAGCTTGACCGGATGGCCGTTTTCATTCGTCCCACTCGCTGGAGCTGCTACTGCGCGAGACTGCCATAGTTCCGGAGTCTCGAAAATATATGCGAGAGCCGCTGGAACATAAATTGTAAAAGTGCGCAATCGCGCAAGCCCGCCGTTCGCGGGCTATAATAACTGCGCGAGGGAAAGTTCCCTCTCGTATTTTGATCGGGTTCGCGGTTTGTATGCCATAGCGAAATTAAGGTCGCGACAAGTTGGCGGTGCGGGAACACGGCCGGGCGAAGCCGACGGTTCGTGCGACTACGAAGCGCGCCCAGGTGGGCGGATGTCGCTAACAAATCTCCATTCACACTGATTGCCACATTCTGAGTTTCTCGCGGGTTCTCCCAGCAGCAGAAACGCGGTGCGGAGCGAAGCGCCGCGGCTTATATTCGCTTTACCGCGACTTGTTTGCCACCCCGCTCCTCGTCGACCGCCCTGCATGCATGCTGGGCGGTTCCTCCCTTCGCCAACCCCTCAATTGCATATCTTCCATTATCTCTGCCACTGTGTACAATTTTACCCCGAAGACCCTCTGCGAGAATCGCCTTGTTAATGGTAAATTGAAGAAAAAAAAATTTAACAATATTTACCGGTATTTCCAATAGCGCTGCACTAAAAAAAGCCATCAAATCCGTACCGCGAAATTTTCATTTTTCGACGGAACGTATCCGATCATTACTGTAACGAACAGTAATTTTTTTTTTTTTATCGAGTTTTACTTTACCTCCGTACAACTAATTTCGTTTCCTGTTCGATGGAAAAAAAATTGCACAGTACTTCCACCGTGTAATTTTGTTCGGGAGGATAAAAATGCTTAATTTTCATCATAAAAATTAGTTCGTAAAGAGAAAGTTGCTACGGAATTTTTTCTTAGACGATCAGTCGTTTTTACCAGATCCTTCTCTCACTGCAGAATTTCCCTCTGAGCACCTTGTACATCCCTTGCTTCAGTAAAAAATGATTTTTTTCCGTCTACTCTCACTAAATTTCACCGCAATTATAATTCCACCATATTAATTCCTGTAATATTATAAAATTTTCACTCGATCAGCAGCGAGCCCGGTTCCGAACGTGAAATTCTCTGCTCCGCACGTTGAGCATCGAAAATTGTCGTCGCCGCGGGGTGACCGGGCGAAGGCTTGACCGTTGAAAATGATAAAACTACCACGTCGAATGGGCATTTCCCGCGTCCTCGCTCGACCCCGCCCCGAGATGCGAATTTGATCGGGTGTCAATCGTCAGCAGGTGAAAATACGATCTCGTTGACGAGTGGCGGCGAGTACATTTTCGGTTTCGGGGAGAGAAATGCCAAGCACGACCCCGGGCGTAGTACCGACGGCAGAGCAGTGAGCACGTTGATCGACGTCTCGTTATCTCGTTGAGGGGCTGGGCTGCACGGTGTACCACCACTGCGTGGCCCAAGGTAATTGGTGATAAATTTTCGCTTCACTCCAGCAGCGGGAACAACGTTCGGTCACCCTCTCCGTTTTCCCCGTTCCCCGATACTGTATGCCGGTTGACACGCGATCACGTTGTGCAAGCGTTTTCTCGCTAGCTCAGCGCCGAGTCTATCATAACGTCGAACGTGTGCAAGAGATACGTTAGGTTCAACGTGCGTGACCATTCGGTACGCATATCGTGAAATGAGCATTCGGGCGATCACCGGAGCGTGGATTTTTTTATGCCGATCATCCGAAGCGTTGCGATCGCTGCGACGATCCCTGGTCGAATCGAGTCGCATTAAAAAAAAAAAAAAAAAAAAAAAAAAAAAAAAAAAAAAAAATTACAAAAGTGCCAAGACTCCTCTGTTGCGAGGGTCGTTTTACTCCTCTGCTCTCTTTGCTGCTCCGAGTGGGCAAATGCGATTTTCCTCACACGGGCATCGAGTGCCTACCACCTTTGCCGTTGCCCGGAGTTCTTTGCGCGTCAAAGTTCTCGTGAGTCTCGTTCGACTAGCGCTCTTCTCTCACTCCCCGAACAATCGCACCGCGGAGTACTTTGACTTGACGGCGCTCGAACAAATTGAATTTTCCCAGCCGCCACTGGCACCGTTAAATCGGAAAGCGTTTAGTCGATCGGTTGAAGAATTATTGGTTGACGGCTCTGTCGGCCAATATCTCCGTCCTCTCCGTTCCCCTCTTCCCCCACCTACGTATCTAGCTCACTCCACATCTACTCTCTCCAAAAGCTATTTCTGTCTCATTTTTTTTCATCCCAACCCGCGGACAATAAACTCCCGTCATTTTCCATCCCGCTTCCTTCGACCAGTTTCAACACCGCGCGATATCATCTCTTCCGTACATAACTTCGTGCATATATATGTGTATATATATATATATATATATATATATATATATATATATGTGTGCGCAGAAATTGAATTAATAAATTACAAGGGGAGAGAACCGGTAGCGGCTCGTTGGAACGTGTGCGAGTGCCGCGTATCGATTTACGCCTGATATTAAAATCGACCGATGATTAATCTATCGGAGGCTTCTCATCCCCCTCGGTCGGGGAGTCTCGCTCTCGGTACCGGTCCGCTGGCACGACGAGAGAAAGAGGGAGAGACGCGGGCGCATGAATTCCGGAGGGAACGACGGCGAGGGTGCGCGCGGCTTCGTATCGATTACACCGAGTTTCCACGAGGAAACGCGATCGTGCAGCGTAACTTTAGTGGAAATGCGAAACAACCACGAGGAGTCCCGGCGACAACGTTGATGTCATTGCGTGACATCGAATCGTTCGGTAACGAGGTTCCACGTGAACGATACCTCGCCCCTTTTGGCAGACTTTATTCCTCGGTACGCTTCTCAGCTGCCAGCACCGAACTTCCTCATTTTCCCTTTTCCTTCGTCCGTACCGTAACATTTAATTGTCGACGGTGGACGGTCGTTGAAGGCGACTTTCCAGAAAGCCACTTTCGTTAGTTTCCCTCATCGTGGAGACGGCTGCGCCTCGGGCGTACCGAATTTAATATCGTGCATCGTCCGTACTCGATCTGTCTCGGTCATCCGATTTTTTTCTCCGGCGACACACGGCAGATTGCGAGGATAAACTGCGGAAGCGCGAAGGTCGGATGATATCGATGATCTGAGCGATCTCCGTATGATCAGAGCGATCTGCCTAAAGTTCGCTGGAGTCATCGATACCGGTCAGTCATTCTATAAGGCTTGTACTCCGAATTGCACCTGCCACGTGCCGAATTTTTTATCAGTCGGAATAAGTCATCGGTCAAGAAAATAATGAATTATTTTCCCCAAACGAATAATTGCTAAACAATAAATTTCATCTGGGTATTAACTATCACGCTGATAAAAAAATACAGTTAATCAACGAAGCTAAGAGACGTTGAAGTGAGCATTTGTTCGAACAAAATATTCCAACGCCTCAAAAGTATTTTACAAAGACTATTTTAAAAAAATGACTGACCCAACCAATGTCTTAGCTGTACCAAAAAAAAAAAAAAAAAAAAAAAATTATTTGAACGTCTCCGCCCGGATCTTTAGACGATTCAACCGTGATTTTTTTTTTTTCATCAGAGTACGGCGTGTGATTCTGCAATGGCAGAATTTAACGAGCCCTATCTCATTAAATAATTTCTTTCGTGTCGTTAACCCTTTTCGTCTACCGGGGATCTCGGGTGGAAGGTTTCCGCACGACCCGGGGTCCACGCCAAAAGGTTGGGTTTCCTCGTCGAGGTGGAGTCCGGCGGAGTCGTCGGCGGAATCGAGTTTCTCGCTCGACGGGAATCCCGTACGCAGTGGAAGGGTGATCCGGCTTGATGACACGGAAACGCCGACTGTGATGAAATTTTTCGCGGGAAAGCGCCGGAGCGCGTTTCTCGTCGGCGATTAACGCTCGAGCGATATCTCCGAGGAGAGCCGAGCCGGGTTGCAACAGGGGATGAATGAACGAGTCTCGTCGACGGCGTCGTCGGTCGGACGTGAGAGCGGCGTGTTTGAGCCTCGCGTGATTAAAAGTCGTTCGTTCGAATTAAGCGCTTCGATGAACGCTCGACTTCCAAGGATAAAGGCGGCCGAAGCGGGTCTCGATCGCGGAAAAAGGTAGAGAACAGGGAACGCAGCAGTGGTAAATAGAAGAAGAAAAAAAATAATAAAAATAGAAAATAAACAAAAAGGGGTTGACTGTGGAGCACGAGGGTTTGTATAGTGTACGTACCAGTGGAACGGAGAGAAAATTGCTCGCACACACGCTTGCTCCCTCGAGTATGTATACATAATTGTGTGTACTATTTATAGAGACGGCCGCGCGTTTGAAATATGTGCGTACATAGATTCACAAATATAGCGCGGTGAGAGAGAGAGAGAGAGAGAGAGAGAGAGAGAGAGAGAGAGAGAGGGAGAGAGAACGTGGGAAGTGGTGGAGTGTTTGCGCGTATAAATACAGGTATGCGATATAGCTCGGCGCAGAGAAGTCTTTTTCTATACTGCATGAGTCAATATTTATTCAGTCGCGCTCTTCGACACGCGAAATTCGTAATTCGACTGGTACCTGCAACGATTCCGAGCGCATTCGGAACTCTTTGAAATAAGTAGGAATAAATGCACTGCCCCCCCCCCCCCGTCCCCCCGACCCCCGCCGCTCGCTTACTCATCCCTCGTCGAAGTCCCAACACCTGTGGATCATCGACAGTCTAGCGCGCCCTCTTCGCTATTTACTCTCGCTATTTACCGTTCCTTCGTTAACAACATTCGTTATCGATCGGTCGTTCAGCACGTCTTAAATCCTTAAAGTTCATTAAAAATCCCGGAAGTGTTCTTGAAGTTTATGATTTTAGGTCTTTGGAATTTTATTATTAGTTGGTTTACTCAACTTTTCGCAACAGCGGATCAATATTCGCGATCAAGATGAGTTGTCGACAATATTTTCCAGCGTAGAAATGTAGACTCGTGATGCAGCAGCGTAGCAGATCCATTTTATTAGATTTTTATACCGTCCACGCAGAAAGCATTGCTTCTAGGCTCGCGTCGCCCTTAAGGTTAATAATTTTTTCCCGAGAACCCTGAAAATCCGTCGAGTATTATTTTGAACCTACGCGAAGGCCCGCTTGTAGACTCGCGATCGCGCTGGGTTGCCGGGAAAAGGCACGTAAGGGCTGGGGCGCGATTTTCTCGCTTCCCTTGCTACAACGGTAACGCGATATTTCGGCGTGGGTTGACGGAATGTATGCGAAACCGGGAATCCCCGCAATTCATCGCAGAGGCCGAAACAAGTAAGACCGCACATCCAGGGGCTTTCCCGGTGACTTATTGTGTGTACATCCCTCCGCCGTAGCCGCTGCAGTGGATACAGTGGAGTTCGCACGAAGATGGAGCGGCCTTTCTTCGGTGGGAATGGCTGGAGAGAGGGCTTCTCGAATATGGGACAAGGGAGAAAAAAGGTGGAGAGAAACCGCCGCGAAGGGTGGATCGAGAAAATTCACCGAGAGTGAAATTGCCAAAGGGTCTCCCCAAGCCTCCGTTCCCCTCAATCTTCGTAGTCGAGTGGCAACGGTGCGACTGCTGGTAGCGATTTGCCGGCGCACCTTCGCGTCTCTATTCCTAGGATAGAGTTGGCATTGCAAGGGTACAACCGGAAGCCGGGTTGCCGGAGAGATTCGGGCGCTTCTCCCTCGTTCGTCTTTCTTCCGTCACGACAACCGCACCACCCTGGTCATAACCACAGCAGGGAACAGCCGAAAGGAGTACAGAATGGGAGGCAGAGCAGCGTTTTAAGGGCGAAGAAGACCGCGGAAACGTCGTTCCCGGGGAAGAAAGGAGATCACGGACGTGTCCGGATTCCCCGGCAGGCTCTCCCGGAGCTCGAAGATGTTCCATTCTCACCCACTGGCCGAACGAAGTCACGAGTAGCGCGGGCTCGGTGGAAAATCGCGAACCACCCCTTGTGCGCGGTGAATGAGCGACCCCGAGCAAATAAATACCGTGCTAAATCGTCCGGAAAGCTCATTCCATCTCTCGAGCGTCCCATACGCTCCTGCCTCGTCTCTCTCTCTCTCTCTCTCTCTCTCTCTCTCAGTCTCGCGGAGTATCCTCTTCGGACGCGCACGAATCGTTCTTGCTTCGAATTCAGAGAGTCTCCGTGCCTCTCTTACTCCACCTCGTTCTTCCTTCCCTCTGTGGACCTTCGCTCCGTGTACGGCGCAACAGAATACGCCCGGAAAAGAACCTCTCTCTGGCCGACCTTTACCGTCCGCATCTCTCGGGTCACGACGAAGACTCCGGGAGAAAAAAGGTACGACGACGAAGGTACGAGAGGATCGAACGATATATATAGATACCGAAAAAAAAAAAAAAAATAACGAAACGGATATTCGATTTGTGCAGTTGAATCTCGCCCGGTGGAACATCGAGTTGGGAGGGAAAATTATATAAAGAGTTTTAACGTTGGGTAGTTTACGTTCGTCGTGCGAGTAACTCGGTTTTAGTCCCTCGTCGCATCTAACGTGGTCCTTCCGTCGCGTCGTATCGGACAAGTGTTCGAACCGCTGTCGGTGAGAAACCAAGTGAGCGACTACGCATGACCGGAGGGCGAATTTTATGTATACGAGTCCGTTCCTTTCACCTCCGAGAACGAAGAGTTCACCGGGCATTGGCGACCTCGTTTTGTCTAGCCGACATCGCGGGGTTGGTCATTGGCGCTGGAGGGATTCGCCACGTCCGCCTCCTGGCGTACGTACGTCGGTAGTGGAAGCGACCGGATGCGCCCGAGAGAACCTTCACGCTCGAGAAACGTGTGCGAACCGTCGCTGCTGCTGGCCCGCTTGTAGATGGCCACATGCTAGGAGTCGCCGGGAGTCTCGACCGCGTAAATCGATCTCTTATCCCCGACCCACACGCGAGCCAGCTCAGCCGGAGCGTGTCGAGGATCCGAGGACTCCGGCCGTCTCTCCGACCGACGTAATAGAAAGCCCTGACGGGGGTCAATCTCCCGGTGGAAAAGCCGGCTAACTCCTTACCCACTCTCCGCTCTTTCGACTCTGTCGTACGATCATCGATCACTACCCACGACCGCCATTCGACTTTGCCCGTCCGCGAACGTCGTACTTTCATTCCTTATTTCTACATCCAGCTTATTTTCACAGCTTATAGTTCGGCAGTCTCGGGGTTCCCGCGGAGATCGTTGTACTTGGTGGTCGTTCCATTTTGTTCTCTCGGAGATCATTTTTGTCACGCGTCTGCAATGCTGGTTATTTTTTTCTGCTTCTTTTTCTCAGTGAGTGACGAGTTTGTGATCCACGTGTTTCGGGAACGAGAGCTTTTCGCATTGAAAAAATGTAGGGAACCCGAGTTTCGCCTCTACTGTTCGTCAAAAATACATGACTTCACGAACATCCCGGTTAATTAATGCGCTCATCGCGGCCTTCTTCGAGCTCGTCGAGAGAGTAGCGCGGACTTGTGCCTGCAATCGCAAAAAGATCATCCTCGGACGGGTGTATTTTCGGTAAGAACCATTTCGCGAATTTAATTTCGTGCTTTGAAACAATAGAGACGGTACGTACGAATAAATATAAAACAGTACCGAATAGCTTCGTGGAAACACAGTTCGTCCGCTTCATATTTTCTCTGACCCTATTAGGAGAGGAGCACTAAAAAAAAAAAAAATTTCTTCCACGCGAGCTTTCTCTCGGAGTTGGCTAACGAGGACTCTCGAGAGACTCGGGACTCCTCGTTGAATTGTACTCTTGCACATGGGACTCCCCAAAGCTCGACGTACAATTTATTCGTCGAGCTTATCAAGTGAGATGCTGTGGGCTACGACGCTGGTGGAGGAAGAGACGGAATCGCCAAGGAAACCGCACACTAACCACTACAGAATTCTGGTTATTCGACGAAATATATAAAGACAAAAAATTTATTTTAAATATAGTTTTTCCTTGGCTCCGCGTCTCTACCATGGATTTTTTCTGTACGGTAAAAAGTCAACCACTGGTGGCCGAAAATCTATCGGAAAATCTCGACCACACTACAGCTTCCTTAGACGCGCTTTACGCGGGCACGATGCCTCGTCACAATGCGGATAATTAATAGCGATCATCTTTTTGATGGATGAAGCGAGAATTACAAAACGTGTCAAACAAAAGTCTTCCGCGGAGTCAGGATTAATTAATCGGCTCGCGTAATAGAAACTGAAGTACGCTGCGAGACGAAAGTTAGGAAAAGCTTGCGATAATTTTTTTTCGTGGCACGTCCGAAGAAGGTTTGAATGATCGGCTAATTCTGGTCCGAAAGACTTATTCTTCAAACGAAAAGACGTCACCCCGAATACGTCGTATTCCATCTCTTCCGGTTGGAAATAATATATTTCGATACGAGTGCAGCAAAGCGATCTTTGCACTTTTGCAGGAAAAATGCTGTGCCTCTTGGTTGTGGCGTTCTCCAGCGTGCGTAAAGTAAGACAAGCGTGCGTAAAGTAAAATCGGCGAGTCAAATTACACTGAAAATACTACGGATTTAGAAATCCAATTTGTTCGAACATTGAATCATCCTCCTCCTAAGAATTCCTCTCCTCTCCCGCACTCGATTCCGCCAGGTTGTTTTTTTTTATCCGGGTCAGGTAAAGAGGTGAACGAACCACATGGCAATATAAAAAAGTGATAGGGTTGGAGGAAAGGGAATGAGGGAGGAGATATAAACGATTAGGTCGTCGGAAGAGAGTGGGCCGCGATGTAATAACGGGAAGAGCATGGTCGAGTGAGCTCTCGCGAGTGCCTCGAAGGTGATGGCGCGGCTGGAGTAGCAGCAGCAGGTGTGCGACGTGTCTGTCATGTCGCCCTGGCCGCAACCGAGTTCCTATCGCCTCGACCGGGTACGACGCCATGTCAGGCAAGCTTTATTATTGTATCTCTCTCGGCATACATTCCATAATATGGGTGTAGCCTCGCGAGGTGAATGACCGCGTATACAAATCGAAAAGCTCGCCGCCATGGTTCCTGAGCGTCGGAGGCGCCGTCGCTTATTGTCTTTCTCATCCGCGGCCAATGGGGAGACACCCCGGCGACGTTCGATTACTCCGACCGACTTTGACGCTTTTTTCCGCTTATCCAGCACGTGGCATCTCCCCCTTCACCTCTCCCGTCGTCCCCCGCGACATTTCGTCCCGCGAAGAATTCCCCGTGGATCTCGCGCGAACACGCCCCGAGAATAAATGACGCGACGACCCCAGGCTGGGAAGCGGTTCTTCCGGATTGTTAAGTAAATTGAAAAGCTATTTCGCGCGAACGAGCGATAGAACGAAAGTCGTGAAATATATGGCTCCGCGCTTCTGCAAATTCATTGTCTTACCTAGTCGAAGCGGAGCGTAATGTATGGCCATCTCGGGAGGAGGAAAGGACCGTGAGCGAGGTGGAGCGGGACGTTCGATCACTCGTGGTGGCGTGAAAGTTTGACGGGTTTTCGTCGTCTTTACCGCCGTTTTCTCTCGCCTTCGCCGCGTATCTTCCCGGTAAAAATTCCTAGTCACCTCGAACGCGCCCCAACGCCCGAAGACAAATGACACGACGCTGTCCGCTCCCCCCACGGCGAGTCGCTGGATTCGCGCTCTCTCGCGGACTCTTAGGTAAATTCAAAAACTGTCTTGCCATTCCCGTGCAGTAATGCACCTCACCGTCGAGGAAAACAGACAGGAAGAATCTATTACGGGACACTGCGGCTGTCATTCTCGCGATGCCTCCGTCATACCTCGGCTGCGTTGCACTTCTTTAACCCCCGCATAACTCATGCAACAACGTACTCCGACTACTTTCGTGTTTGTCGCGTCTCGGGAAGTGAGCGATAATGATATTGGAATTCCTCCGGACGGATTGTCAAACTCCATCGCGAGACATCCCGCGCAGGAATTCGTTCAATCCTCTTGTTTATCACCTTCCGGTCCACCCCGCTTCCGTCGCCATCCGTTCGGTATTCCGGCGAATTCCTGTAAATTCTTTCCCGGCGCCGCTGTTCGTCCTGCCGAGGATCGGATAACTGCAAACGAATTTTTTGTTCGGGGGAAATTTCACGACGCGAACTGACCAAGTCTGGGATAATCGACAACGCCAGTTCGGGTCTTCTGGCTGACCCATCGGCGAATAGTTCGGATAGTTCCAGTGGCCGATTGACGCTGATCGTCAAAGTTCGCCCAATCGATCTCTCCTTTTGCCGTGGCCAACCTTTGCCCCGATGGCTTGCAGCGTGTCCTCGAACCGGTGTCGTACACACTCGCCTTCCGACCCCGTCCCTTATTCTTTTCTCTCTAGGCCGTGCTCCACTTCGAGCACCGCTGCAATTCCAAGTGTCGTCCCTCTTCTCTCCCTCCACACGTAAATAGTCGCATGCCGGGCGGTACTTTCGCACAGCCACCGGAAGCAGAGTTAATCCGGAGAAATCGTGAACCGGCAGCGAAAACTCCGACGCCGAATTTCTGACCATAAATTCACGCCACTCTGACGTTTACTAAATGAAGTTCCCCGGGTAAAAAGAGAGTACACATCCCTCCCATTCCCCCGCCTCACTCGTCCTTTACATACGCCGTCCGCGCATCCCAGCTATGCGCCATCCGGACCAAGGAGTAACTAGTTTTAATGCAGCCCTGCTTGCTTTAAAATTCCAGCAATGTCCAATTTCCTGTACACGACTTCCACCGGTTGCCACACGTGACTCTGTCTCCCCGACTGTGCGCCGGTGAAAGATGACTCCGGTGATGTAATTTTTCTCACTTCTGAAGGACCTTTTTTTTTTTTTTTTCTCCTTACAATCCTCACAAATTCGACTCTATGAACGATCACCGAAACACAAACGAAAATAGGTCGGAGTCTAACGAGTGTGAAACTAAGGATTAAAGGTTCGTCCGTGTGCGACCACGACAAGCCGTGATAACAGAGAGAATCGAGAATACGCCGATGCAAACGAGGACGCGGTTCGACCGACGTGACACAGAGGCAGTCGGCGATAATAATGGAATAGAAGAGCTCGGTGCGATAACGAGAGAGGCGCATGATGAGCGAGGACAGCGAATAACGTCTGGGAAAAGGTTTCCTCAGCGCGGAATTCGATATTCCAGCCGACGTGAATTTATTGTGAATCGTAAATTGGAGAGACACAGCGCAAAAAAGGATATCCGGCGTGCTGCCAGTAGTCAATTTACGCAAGGGCACAGTGGGAATAAATACTCCTGCGTGTCAAAGGACCGTTGACGAAAGCGGCCAAGTGCGCTTCAACCGTGACATTAAAAACAACGTGACATCAGAGAAATTCTTCTGTGCGTGCGTTATCGCGTGAAATGAAAAAAAAAAACCCCACACCGTTGGACAATCGAGACTCAACGTCCATTTGCGTTTCAACGTCTTTGACAATTTTTGTTTATCGGAAAGCGTGGAAGAAATTGGGATATCCGAGGAATAATCTGGGGCATAAATTTTGCTCGGTCGCGGTACCTCGGAACCTCCCTCGACGGTCATTGCGCCCACGGCTTAGAACGGAGGGATGCAAATAATCCAATAATTTCCGCCCTCCCCGGGACCCGAAGAATTCACTGAGGAATAAAGAGGCTGCTGCTGCTGCTGCTGCTGCTTCTGCCGCGCGTATCCTGAAAATGAACGAGCGGGAGAAAATGCGATGATCGAGTGGATTAGTTTGGGAGACAAAGCGCTCGAAGCTGAGAAACGTCGGGTGTATAGACGTAGAGTTCGAGGCCGGTGGTATCCATCGCTGAGGAAATGGAGTAATCAGCCAAACGGTTGTAGGTCTTTGATGAGATCTGAAAATAAGTCGATGGAATCCTGTTTGATGCTGTGCCCCGCCGGTGAATGGCGACCGATAGCTTCGCCTTCGCCCAAGGGACCGCGCATCGATTCTCCGGAATGCCGAAGGTTCGTCAAGCACAGTGCCAAATATGATTGCTCAAAGCTCTTCCAGACTCTCCCTTTGTAGTCCGTCGGTCGACTCATTCCTCTGCTCCCGGGCGAATTTTTCTCGGCGAGACTTCTTCTCTCCAATCTTATTCGGCTCGAGATTTAAGAAATATAGAGTAGCGTGAGTAACTCGAGCTGTGTTTCCGGTAGACGGGTCGATGACAACGGTATATAAGACGGATCGTCTTTCCAATTATAAATAAGCTTTTTTACGAGTTTGCCTCGCTAATTTTGATCGTCGAGTGGACAGCTTCGAGATATTGACTCGGGTGAAATTAAAGAGTCGCGAGCGCTCACACAAAGTCACGATATGACGCAAGGGAGGCGGATGAAGGGACGTTGAACGATGGAGATGGAACGTCGGTTGAATATTTCTATCGATAGTCCGAGAAGAAATTTCTATCCTACTCCTGTAATCACTTTCCCCGTGAAATATATAAGGAGTAGTCGCGAAGATTCTGCAGAGTGGAGATAAAATTCAGCTGGTTAGGTCGGTCGGCGGAGGCAGCGAAAAGAAAGGGGAAAAAAAGGATGAAAGTTCATCTGGCTCGGAGATACGTACCGACGAAGCACAAATTATATTGCAGTACTCCCGGGCAGGAGAGCGAAGAAGTGGCTCGAGGGGATGATGGGCTCGAGTACCGACCCGGCGGAAGAAAGATCGACGTAGGCAGGCACGTTGGCGGGGGTGAGTGTTAAGGATCGAGGATTAATTCCACGATCTTCATTCGAGTACCGCGTCGTCTACCTCGTCGTAATACGATATCCTCTGCCTCAGAGATCAGCGAAGAGTTACGCGCTCCGCCAGGTTTATTTATTTGGAGCATTGAATGAATATTTAATTATGCCAATTCGCGCGTATAACAGTTTCTCGCGACTTTATAGTCGGCCGAGAAAATACGACGCACCGCTCAGCCGACCGACGCGTAAAAGCTTCGCCTCTTTTGATCCAGCTAAGTATACCGTGGATCATAACGCAGCAAAAACAGGCGTCCTCCGGCAGTTGGAGGAATTATCGAGCTTCGCAACGAGTTTCCAACTTCGAGAGAATCTCAAAGACTATTTTCAAACTCTCGACTCTGGGTGTGTTCTATTCATTACATGGACCATAGAATAGACTATCGACCGACTGGAGAGCAGCTTCGAGTACGCGTTATTTTTTTGTTCTTTTTTTTTTTTTTTGTTCTTTTCCCCCCCTTTCTGTCTCATTCACCTCTCTATAAATGATACATCCTTCTTTGTGAGCTATACTCGAAAGAGCACAGCGAAACCGTACCGAATCCGTCGAGGCAGCCTTTCCCGCTGCCGTTTCCGCGTCCCTCCCGACCCAGGCGCCTGGGGCTGCTTTCAAAGCCCACAAAAGCCGATTTATCCCGTTTTCGCAAGATGGATCGACGCCGCCGTGAGCCTAGCCAGAGCCCGGCACCGCCGACACAACCACGAGGAACAGAAGCCCCGGTGACGTTGTTGCTTTTCGCCCGGCAACAGCTCTTCCATCTTGATTTGTCGTACGGTCTGGATATCCAACGCTGCTTTTACCGATCCATTTCGACCGAAACTTCTGACGTATCTACACGCTCCATCGACTCTCGGATATTAATATATTACCTGCGCCTTTGCCGTTCGTCCGTTTCGTCAAACAAATTTACTAGCCGTGTTCCCGGCAACGGCGCCCACGGTTATCGCTGTGGTGATTCTCGTTCGTCCGACGATCGCAATAACGCCGTAATTTCATTCCGATCCTTCGAAAATTCTATAGAGAGACAACCTGCATTATCGCCAATGAAAAACCTTTTATAAATTCCCTTTTGCTTCTTTTGTCCGAAGGGAGATTTAGCCGGGCAATATCCGTCTCTTTCACGAGTAAAGCCTCCTTGCTCCGACGCGGCTGTCTCTTGATCTTCGAGACCGGGCGGCCAGACCAGCGAAGCGAAGGAAGGTCGGCGGACCAGCCGGTTCTCGTCGAGAAAGAATATTAATGAAAACCGTGAGCTTTCTGACGAGAAAGATGAGAGCGGACGTCGCAAGGAATAAGGAGGAGTCGCACATGAGCGAAGTGACGTGCGAGGGAGTTCTCCATTGGGAATTGACATAAGCGCGCGTGGCAGGGTTGTTTTTGGTCATCCGGGTTGAGAGTCTTTTCGTCTTTGACGAGGGTTCTGCGAGGCTGGCCGGAGCCGTTGAAGCTTCGGTCGCGAACTTCCTTGCGGCCTTCGCACAGTCACGACAAAGAAGACGAAGAGTAGGGAGAAGACGGAATCGCCTATCGGACCCGCGCTAAATTGTTTATCGCGCCGGTTCTCCTGGGAACTCCAAAACCGCCCAATCGTTCGTCTTTCCGAGAGATGAGAAAATATCCTGTCGCTCATCCACACTGTATATCTATCGGAGATACAGACAGGACGCTCTCAGTCGGTCATCTCAGACCGAGCCGAGTCTCCCTTCGGCTTCTCCTCGATCCACCCCTGTTTCACATTCCCCCGTGGTCTTGGGAGTATCGCGGCAGACGACTACGACAGGGAACACCAGCTATTATTTGCGTTTCAACGTCGTAAATGAGCCGAGGATTAAACGGAAGGCGAAGTGCGAAGGCGCCGAAAGTAATTGGAAGTTCGTCTCATTTAAATTAGACGACGGCAGGAAGGTGAGGAGGGAGACGGAGAAGAAACGAGGGTGAGTGAAGTGTCACCGAAACTTGTCGACAGTCCCGCGCCATTGACAGCCAATCGCGAGAGGCCACTTCATTATAATTACTAAATTAATCTGTCAATTTCTCGTTTTTTTTTTGTTTTTTTTTTTTTTTTTCCAACCCTCTAACGAGGTCCAACGCGATTGAAGATCGCAATTACGAAAGGAGGAACAATGATGACTCGGCAAAAATGTCAGTTCTTTGCTGATTGGGTAAGACGTGAATGTACGGATGTAAATTAAACGAAGAGTCTTCCGGATATTACCACCGTTTTAGCGTTGGCAGATGGAATTGGAAGCGAGACGACGGGAGTCGAGGACGGGGAGGTAGAAAACTGGGATATAGAGAAGTTTCATAATGGCCCAAGGCAAATCTCCGGTGAGTTTGATCATTAAGGATCAAGGTCGGGTCGAGGGTGTGAAATCCGCCTTCCAGCATCTTCCCCCCATGGCGAGGATCGTCGCAGACCCTGCCTGTCTCGTTGACAAGCGAAATATAGCTTTGGAGAATTTATGTTGCCGTCGCTTCTTCTCGTAGAGGAAATTAAGAAACCCGCTATATTAACGCTTAACCGTCGACGATAAATCACAATAATGTTAACTCCTGTGTACAAACGTTGCGCACTCGAAGATGTGAAAATAACGGAGCTCGTTGTACGATAAGGTTTCGAGTGTCTCTGAATTCATCGGTCTTCATCGCTGGCTGCATTCGCGATCGGTTTCAGAAAATAGTGAAAAACATAGAAGTGTTCTCTGCGACGTTACTTCCAGTTCGACGATGTCAGTTTTCAACAGGAATGCATGTTACTCGGTACATCATTTTCGGTTTGATCCATCATATTCTTTTCGTTCTTTTGCCATCGTCCACGTATGAAGTTTTATGTGAAACACCGATAGCGCATTCATTTTCATGCCTGGTTCTTTGATGCATTCACTGTGGCGCATTACAAGATTTTTCCTCACCCGGCAACATCAAAAGCCGACCTATTGTGTAATCGAATCGTACACTTTTGCCCTTGTAGAGTGCGAAAGAAAATTACATCTCGCGTGCAAACGTCGACGCAGCGGAGTATAGCTTCGAGAAGAAAAAGGGTCCTGAATGGGTTTTTCACGCGATCTCAATGGCGGCGATAGGCCAAAATTATGG
Organism: Listrodromus nycthemerus; assembly: GCA_963978505.1. Classification (NCBI taxonomy): domain Eukaryota; kingdom Metazoa; phylum Arthropoda; class Insecta; order Hymenoptera; family Ichneumonidae; genus Listrodromus; species Listrodromus nycthemerus. The sequence continues at coordinate 16,446,123 of OZ021683.1, read as the reverse complement.
GGGAGTTGGGGAGTTGCACGTGGGCCGATGGAACTTTGTCCGTGATTTATAGACGATCGTTCAACCACATCAGAAGATAACACTTCGTGTTCCCGGGGCATTAGTTCAATATACAACGTGTCATTTCAGTTGTGGTACAATGTATCACGAGTCCGGAAACCACACGGCTCCGGTAAATTTCTGAAATTTGGCCGCTAAATCAACTCCCGTTCCCTCTGGGCTCGCTGCTCCACCTCGGGGAAATCTGAATCTCATGAAAGACGCTCATCTAGGATGGGGTTGGTCGTAAGGATATTGTTGGTTATGCCGTTGTCCACGGGTTGTGCCGTTGAGAATGGCGAATCTAAACCTCATCAGAAATGACCTCATTGACAGCGACGACCGCACGGACCAACGACATTGATGGAGAACACGAAGATGACGCTGTTGGTTTTGAATAACGCGATAAGGTTTACACAACGGACAGTCTCTGTATTATGCAAATCCGTTATCTCGGGTTGTCCTCACTCCTTGTGCCATATTAAATAGTGTAATATAAACCCGTACCCAATATCCCGTGCGCAAAGGTATGGTGGGTTAACCCAGGCAACTCTACCAGATTTCCTCATGCGCTATTCGCCGGAGCAGAGTAGAAGTAGCGGCGCCCCTATAGCTGCACAATCTTCTCGTTGGTGGTGGAGAAAGGGCCGGACCATCCTGCTGGTTGAAGACGAAACTAACCGGAGTCTCGCGAAAGACGCTGCCACGATACATAGCCGATGGCTTGAGCGTGATAGCTTCATCGATATGCATATAGCTGGCTCCGGCAACCACTATCAGCTATGTACAGGGATGGATAGGACTTGATGGGTATCAGGAGGTCCAGCGAGGTCCGACGGATAGCGAGACAGAGGAGTACTTGAACAAGGATGAAGAGGCGTTCCGGCAGAGCGGCCAGGAACAGCTAGCCTTTGTCGTCTTAATTAAACATCGAGATCAGATTCCTCGGAACCTCCTCATACTATATAGGCATGAGACTACCTACCTTATATATACATATATATATATATGTATTCACAGTCCATACTGTACACAGTGCAGTCCGGTTATCATCTCTCGGCTCTCGTAAGTCCTTTTGTTTCGAATACAGACAAATAGATGAGACGATGAACACGCTGAACTTGATTAAAGTAGAGACAAGTCAACCGCGATAGATCATTCTCTATGAACTTTCTTATGAAGAGGAGGTTTCCATAGATCGGACAACACTGAAAAAAGCCGTAGCAGCATGAATGAAAGAAAACGAGAATAATGATCAAGGGATAATATCCAGAACAGAGGTTCTTCATTAGATAAGGAATTACGGTTCGGCGATGTGTCTTTCTCCTTTCGGTCGTCTTCTTTATTGCGAGTGGGTTGTGAACTACTGACCATAGACGGCGCGGGTGAGCGTTTTGTGAGCTCTCCAAGTATAGGTTGCACAAATGGAGGTTCGAGAGAATGGCAGACGCGAGACGAGCTCGTTCGAGTTGCCTCGCAGCTCGTGAAGAAACGAACAATCCGGATCTCGAAGGATGAAGGGAGACTTCTCAAAAGACCATTATATGGCTTCGGGCGTCTTGTAAGACAATCGGACCATTCGCACATAGCCCTCGGTTGCAATTGTTTGCCGAGGACAAGGGTAGGGAAACCGTCGGGGACGGAGCAGACTGAATATACGTGATGGGGGGGGGGGGGGGGGCAGAAAAAAAAGGCGCTACAAGCGAATCGATTCAGCCTGCGGAGAGGCCCCAGGAAGCCTAGAATCTCGGCTCTGATGCATTTACCTCGCAACCGATGTCTGCGCGGAACGGTACGTGTAGAAAGTCACTGTCACAGAAAGTACTCTATTTTTTCATACATATACCGTTGAGTTACATCCTGGCGTATTATAATTTCGCAGATATATGTGGGAGTAGAAAAATTGGAACATGCCTCGCGTCTATCTTGTTCCTCGAAGGGGTGGGCGGGTTGAGGGGGGGATTCTCTTCTTTTATCTCTCTTATTCGGTGTACTGCTGGCTGGGGAGGCGTTCGGGGCCTCTCTAGTTCTCTCGGTTCTTCCTCATCGTCTCTAGTCGGGCTTTTCCTCGCGCGCTCCACTCCCAGGCCTCGGTCGTTGTCGCATTCTTCCCTTTTTACTCCTTCTCTCGTCGGCTCTCGCGAAGATTAATAACGCCACGGCGTGCCTCGCATAAAACTCCCTTTAATCTGGGCCAACGAGAACCCTGGCGAATGTATGGAAGCGCCGCCGAGCGGCATTGAATGACGTGGGCTCACTCGTCTCCCTCGTCTCTCCTCCTATTCCTCTCGGAGTTGCCACCGGCTCGTTCCCGTATCTCTCCCTCACCCTTCGCCTTCCTCCATCTGGTAAACAGAAACTGGGCGAGATATTCCGGTCCGACAAACGCGCGTCCGTTTTCAGCTCCACTCTTACCACTCGTCCGTCCTCCTCTCCTCTCCCATTTATTTTTGTTTCGTCTCTCTATTGTCGTTTCTTTTTTTTTTTTTTTTTCGCCGTCTTTTTTTTTATAATTCTTTTTTTTTTTTTTTTTTTTTTTTCGTTACTCCGCGAGCTGCTGAAGCGTCATGTCGTCTGCACGGCTTCAGAAATTGCAAGACAAACCTCGAGCAAATACCAATCGCCGTTGAGCCCTTCTACGCTGCGTAACCACCCACTGCACGAAAGTTCTTCCTCTCACCCTCTACGGTTGGAATAGAAATAAAATGAAACTTTTACCCACCGGTTATTTCTCTCCTTTTATGTTGCCCTCGTTCCCATTTCGTGTTGCTGGTCCTCGCACATTTTTATCTCGGCCTCTCCATCACTTACCTCTTTTAGGACGACCGACGGCGCTGGGCGATCTCTGCTTCGCTGAGCCGGCCAGCGAACGGGCACTCCGACTCTCGAGGTCCGCAAGCTTTCGCCACCACCGACTCGTTACAAAAGCATTAGGTCGCGACCGACGAGCCGAGGAGTTCTCCACCGACCCAGCCACCGTTCGCCCACGTAATCCGAGACCGGTTGCTTAATTATTGGCGTACTCCTAGCTTCGCCGACCATGGCCTCGCTATCCGCCATTCCCTTACTTTTCGCACAGGCACTTCGAAGAGTGAAGAAAACGGGATATCGCACTGGCGCACGACCGACGATGGGCGATGGTTGCCGAGGGAGCGAGACGAAGAAAGACCAACCCAGTTGGATTTAATTAAAAGAATCCAATTCGTATGGATTTTCCGCTACGGGATTTTTCCGTCCGCTCGCTATCCTCTCTTTCTCCTCTCTGATTCTGCTCTCATTTCTCTTATCCCTAGTCCCTTTTTTCCCCACTGATTTTCATACCTCAGGATTTTCTCCTCTTGAATTCTAACTCCCTCGGCACTTCCGCCTTCATCTCCGACCTCGTTTCGTACTCATAAAATGAAAGGATCCACTAAGAGATGATGATCTCGCCCACCCCATGAGGATTCCCGGACCAATTATACGCTCCCAGTTGCGAAGTTAAATCCTGAAAAACGTTCACAGAACTTTTACGCGTTGATCGACTGAGCTGGAAAAATATCGTTGACAATTACCGATAGAAATAAATACTTTCAACATCCACAAATAAAAGCATTACCGCGAATCGCATTTTGCATTCTCCACCGACGGGTTAGTCTCGGACAAACGCGGCTCGTGAACAACGCTGTTCCGTTGATTGATACGAGAAGCGACGATGATTCCATGACGGACCACTCGAGCCGGAAGCAGTAATGAAATCGTCAGCATCAATTAATCTCTTGAGGTAAGCGTGACGGAAGTGCTCGCAACTCCCATACATACCGGTAAACCGTCACTTGGTATTAAGTCAATCCGCACAGTATCGACCATCCTGGGCTGAGGAAAACACGGTGATTGGCATAGCGGTGTTGCCATGCAGGGTTATTCACTGCGTATACATTGCGTACAGAGCGAGTCAACGAAGGACGAAAGACCGGTTGGGCTTGAACGTCGCATTCAGGATGGGGTAATGCGACATTAAAGCGGTCTCCGTCACGTGACTCCATCATTCCGCCGGGAGACCTCGGTATCAACCGCGCATTCAATTCCTCGAATGCTCGTATTTAGTACCTCTTAGTTTAATTTGCCTATCCATTGGGAACGTTCTGATCATATCAAGATCATCGTTACGCGTACGCCAGATGCGGATGTGCTATCCGGATCTGGAAGTTACTCGGATTCCGCACATTAGATGCGCTTCGTATGGCTTATGTGTAGCGGAACGTGTCTGCCTAGATGATTAATTAATTGGAATGCTCAGCGCTAGTGTATGCATGTGAGGGAGTTCCGTTGGAGATCACGGACTCGTAAACGGGTTACGTGATTCATTTGACTAACAGGAGAAAGCTTAATGATCCTCCAATGTTAACCAATCCAATTCCGAAGGTATCGATGCATTGATCGTACTTCTTACAGTGATGTCGAAATTGGATCGCGACGGATTCACGCTTTGGCGGATATCTCGTTGCAAGAACGCAGCGCATGAACGACGTGACCACCAAAAAATTTACCACTGTATGATGTTTCATTAACGGTGAACCGGACACTGAATGAAGGACTCAGTAAAAATGACTACAGCTTGAGAAACGTTGTCACTCCACATATGACATGGCGCTGGACTCTTCCCGTGGTAGAAATACCGGATTTATAAAAAAAAAAAAAATTCCAAGATGTTGCGATCAAAATTCTTGGATTCTTGGAGACTTTCCATTGGTGGCGGTGTTACGTCTATGCGCTACGTTGTCTCAGATGTTCGGTCATTTTTGCTGGAACTTTCACCCAGTCCACAGTCACTGAATTCGATGTTGATGCTTCACGATTGTTCGACTTGAATCAAACAGCTGGAAAATTTTGTCTGGCAGGGAACAGGTGAAACTTATCGTACACTGTAACGTGCCTTTCCGTCTGCAAATGTGCGGCCATCGTACAGTTGTAACTATATCTGACGCTCGCCCACTCGCCCGTAGTACGTCGAGTTGATAAACAATTTCCCAGCGGATGTTCGTGCACGCTGGTGTGTATTCATATGTATATATATATATATATATATATATATATGTATATATATGTTGAGACCGAGGGGTGGCAGAGATATAAATTATGAATGCCAGAAATAGTCGGGGTCGCCAGAGCTTGCGGAGGCAACCGTGTGTAGCATTGAAAATTCATGGCACTGGAGCCGTCACTCACCTTCCGTCTCATTTACGCTGATGGACTGAAAACAACAGTGAACAGTGCATCGGGGAGAAAAAACGAACTCGTGTTACCGTAGTGTTTTTGTTTCCTGTTTTTCCTTTATTTATGTTCACAGAATTTACAAATTCTCGATGTAAACGATAAAACGAATTTTGCTGATTTCTTTTTTTTTTTTTTTTGAGCAACCAAACTCAGACACACATTGCGTATATCGCAACTGCTAAACCGTGTTCGAGCAGTGTTCGGTGGCCCGTAATGCTGGGCTTTGTTATTCGAGAATGTGAAAAGCATGGACGGAAGGAAAAACGAGGCGTACCGACATAGGCTTCTTTCATGGTCGAGCGTGGAAGATGGGAATGGCTGTTACGTGAAAGATGGTTCTTCATCGTTTAATTTTTCACTATCGTTCTCATTACGTCGTGTTTCAATAATCCATTAAATAAATTCAAATACGCCATCAAATATTTAATTTTCATTCAACCAAACTTGAAAAGACTTCAATGAAAATGTCTTTTTTTCGGCCAATGTTTCAATAATAGTTTATGCCACAGAGTGAATGAAAATATCATACGATACTCGTGCAAATCGTCTATTTTACCTGTTCCATTATATTCCGTCGATCGGTGACTCATTTTTCCCCAAAGGTAAATCAGTCGCCATCCCTTTCGCAATTTCAATGGTCCGACCTACCGCTGATACTCGAAAGCGAGATTTTTCGGATTCGGTCAAAGGCCATGCTTTTACCTTTTTCTTTTTTTAATTTGCCCGTTAAAACCTTGTCAAATGTAAAGCGTTGGGTGTCACGAGTACTTTACCGGTGTTTACCGATGTCGAGCAGCTCGTAGACCAGTTCGTCCCGGACAGTTGTCCGTTCAGAATGCCGAATCGAGGCAGCATGAGCACGGCTGTGTACGCATACGGAGGTCGAATGTGGCGGTGTAAAAGCGCTTTTCCGAAATTCGATCACATTCCCGGACTTTCGGTGGTATGCGTGGAATGTCGGTGTCGACTCGCTGATGAATTAATTCCTCCCTCGTACGGTGCGTTATAGGATCGTCTCGACGCGTGTATCGCATGTATCCAGTTGCATTCCCTCTCTTGCAACGCTATCCGCGGAATAAACTCATATCATCCGAACCGACTGAACTTTCCAGTCAAACTCTAACTCCTCTAACGTCAATGGCAACTTAGGATAGCAAGGGCAGGGAGTTTTTACATTTTGTAAGTAAAAAAAATGCCTCGGTATTATCACCTGAATGCGATGGTTAACACGAAGCTTGATTCAATGAAAATTCATGTTGCTGTCGTAAAACGCCGATAAATCCTAATTGACTTCCCAAAGTTCGTACTCGTTGCTCATTTAATTTTTTGAATCTCACCTACATTCCGCACCCGAGACATCATCGACATTTTTTCCACCATAATTTTCCGGCACTCGCCGCTTTTTTTGGTATCCACAAATCGCTCTCGGCCCTCCGCAGCGTTCCCTAATTGCGCCGAAGCACCGACGATTGCCAACGGCAATTGCGGACTAAACTAGAGCCGAAGATCGCCCGGGGCCACCGGAAGTTGGATTATTTTGAACGGAGATCGCGATAAGTCGAAGCTCGAACGTTGGAACCGCCTGGCGGCTGTTGCTGCTGTATTACACCCACTACAGAGCGTGTACTTCCCGAGGCAGCTGCAATCCTCACTCCCGGCACAGCGAACGAAAATGAGATATCGAATGAATGAGGGAGCTTGGGAAAGCTGCGAACCACTCGAAGAAGGTTCTCTTCGACGATGCTCCGAAAGGTTTCCGCCGATGCGAAATATATACGTTGCACTTCGATCTGATTCTCTCCTCCCCCCCCCCCCCCCCCCAATCTTCCTCGTTCCTCACTCCTTCATCTCCCTCGGCACACCGTGTGTTACGGAATAGGAATGGGGTTGCAGGGTTGGACGATGGCTCGGGGTGGTGCGAGTCGACAAGGCCAGTACGCCGCCGTTAACTTTGAATTGGGAAGTTACCCGATCGTGTGATTGCGTTCGCCGAAGGAACTTTCAGGCTGGTACAGAGAGAGAGAGAGAGAGAGAGAGAGAGAGAGAGAGGGTTTTCCATTCGACGTTCGCGGAGCGTGGCCCAGACGTACACTTTCGCAAGCGTTACCCGTGATTCTCATCTGCCCTCTTCCCGGCGAAAACTTTGGTGAAGGAACGAGCGAGCCGGAGCGAGACGGAGCAACGTAGTAATCAGATTCTACTTATTGAGAGAGGGAGAGAGGACGAGAAGGAGGAGCGCGCGAGGGTGAAACGAGAATTCCCCTCTGGAGCACTGATATCGCACTTTAGAAATGAATCAGATCCGGAGATATTATGAATTTCCATCGGCACACGCGTCCCACGTAGGATCGTGGTAGCTGCTGGATTCGCAAGCGCGAGTATGATTTCGAGGCGCAAAGAGCTGTTTGCGAGCAAAAGAAAAATCATAACAGGTAGAGAAAAGACGCCGCTGTTATACTGTTGGCGGCAAAGGGGATGCGCGGAAGTACCGGCAGAAGCGGGAGGATGAAGATAGAGACCGGCTGCAGCGATCCACGGGGTTCTGGAGCCGCCGCCCACAGCGCCGAGGCTTTGCCCCGAGGCATACATTATGCTAAGTCGGCCATTAGAGAGTGAAATATGTTTCGCGTGCCACAGTCAGTTGCAACGGGCGTCGTGGCAGAGCACCTCTCTGCATTCGAGGCGTTACATTACGCCGGTTGTCGTCTACCAGTCCACCAGTTATTTGCAACTCTAACGACCACTAATTGGCATTAGTCTTGGGAATTTTGACCGGCGGTCGTGGCTCGAGCGACGCTATTGGTTTTCGCCGACTTGGTCAAAGTCCCCGCTGATCGATTCCTCATTCTCGGACCTCTCGGCGAAGACCGAGTCCGGAGATTTTTCCCGAAAACCGGGAGAATCCGAGGTTAACCGCCCATTGGAATATATCCGAGTCGTTCCAACGTACATCGCCATTGGATCAAAGTTCACCCGACGGCGAATAGAATTTCGCGACCGAATTTGAATTTTATCTTCCGCTCGCCGACAGTAGTTACAGCTTTGCGTCAGAGGGTCGAACAGATATGAGCGGGTCGAGTGAGTTCGGGAAGGCTCGGCCGAGCAAAAAATACCACGCTTGAGAGGAGAGAGCGGGACGAAACGGAACCTCTCGGAAAATGGACTTCCGTTCGAGAGCTTCCTTGAGACTTTTCCTCGTGTCGCGCACGGAAATAGGTGCGGATAGTCCGTTTTTCCCCGCAATTCCGATCTGGTCGGATCTTATCCCCATCTTATCGGGTTGGAATGACATTAGAATCTTTTCACGTAACGTAGAATTGTTTCTGTTAGTCCTTATTGAATGCCGTTAGGTCGATGAAACTCAGTCGACTGCTTTGAATGCGATATGGAATCCAATTCGCCGTGGCTGTATCTACTGAATGGCCAGACGGGATTGATACTCCGGCAACTACCACTTGGACCGCAAGTTATAGATCTGCCGCCGAGTTCTCAATGCGAGCAACGGGTCGGGGGTCACTTTGCGAGAGTCAGTGGCCGAAAGTTTCGGGGGGAAGCTTTGGGGTGGACGTGGCCCGAGCCATACCGGCCACCTGACCGATATAGTGTATGACTTTCTCTTTTGTTCCATCGTTGGTTTACTATCGAGCCGTGGGGAGTAGAATGGATCGCGTGCTGAAAATCGGAAGAGGCAGCTGCTGCGGGTCAAGTTTCACTCCGCCACCCAAAATGTCACGAAAGTTCAAATTTACGTGACCGAATAGAGAAGACACGGCGGGTGTTCGATAGATACGCGACTACTTAAATTCGCTTTTTCATTTAAATGTACAGGTCTTTTCGTGCAATTCATGTTCGTCGAGGTTCGCGAATCGTTCGACTTCCCCTGTTTACTCATCGTCGACGCGGATTTCTATAATAATTACTTCCGGGTCGATCGATGCTTTATGACGAAGCACCGCGCCGGCTCTTTTCAATCTTCATCCCTCGAGTATTCTCGATACAGTAGGAGGAACAAGACGGAATATAGTTGTTTCGTGATATTCTGAGATTTTTTTTTATCGTCGATCTCGTGATTTGTTCTTAGAATGATAACTCCATCAACCAAGCATCATCCGACTGAACTGCTCCATTCTGTTTCGTATCTTCTTAAATGTAACAATTTTTTTTGGCTCGTGCATTTAAAAAAACGTACATTCATATTTATGGATATTTATTTTAAAAAAACCCACTTCCAGTTTCGAAATATTATTTTTGGACCTGCAGTGACGTTTCTCCTAGACGAAGTCGCTTCGCGTCGAAAAAACGAGATTCGTGGTGAACCCAAATTCCGCGGTCCATAATGAGGGCACACAGCGACGAACCAGAAGTTCGCATATTTTCGTATTCGAGGAATACATATTAAGTAAAAAAAATATCATTTCAAAAAAAGGATGGACGTTGGAATTTATAATAATAAAAATATAGGAATTAAAAGTTTGTGCAGTCTTGCCAAATTATGAAAGCGGGTTTGTTACGTGTTGAAAAAAAAAAAAAAAAAGTTGAAATAGGAAAATGTATGAAATCTCCCAGTCACTTAGCCCAACCGCATTGCCGCTCCTCGTTAGGGAGAGAAGACTCTCCTCGCGAATTGAGTTACCGCCCGTTATGCACACGCGGCGAAGTCGCGAAATGGCTCGGGGTAATTTGAATAAATATCGCGCAACTCGACGAATCTATTCGCGGCGGCTACGTTAGAAAGTACGTGGTGGTAGATTGAGGAGAGAGGACAGATGGGGCGCAGTTGAAAGCTGTTCCCGGATTGCACTATGCACTCAGTCATTGATAGGATCGATATGGAGGAATGGATCGCCCCGAGTACTTCTGGCAGAGACATCGACGGCGCGCCCGACGTAATCAAACCTTGGAAAGAAATAAAAATCTGTCCCTCTCTCACCAATGCTCGCGTTCGTCTATTTCCATTCTTTCTCGGCCGTCTCGGCGCTCCTCTGGAAACGTCGTACTGTTCGCTGTGCTGGCCGGGAGACGACGAGACGGTGAATACCACGGGGCGAGTCGCTTTCATCATAAAAGCACTCGTTTCCTTTTCTTCGTCATTATTTGTAATTCGAGAACCGTAAACCCTCCACTCAACGTTTTTAAAATTTATTTTCATCATTTTTTTTTTTTTTGTCTCTTCGGTGCACTTAGTACGACCGAACATTACGCTTTTTTTACCCCGCATTAATTTTGCCGGATACGCGCCGCGCAGAAAAAAAAAATCCATATTTCCGAGAATAATGGAAGGAGAGGAGAGTGAAACAGCCGGTCCATTCCAATCTACCAACGGTTGCCAATCTTTCGAGTCGGGTCCTCGTTTGCTTTCTCTATACCGCTCGCGAAATCTTCGTTGCTCCTCTCTCACCGGACTTCTTCCGTTTTCCTTCTGGCAGCACGTCCAGCCGCCATCCTCTGTCCGGTACTCCGTCTGTTTTTCGATCGTCCTTTTTTTGCCCAAGCTTTTATTCAACCACAGTTAAAAGGGTTTGTACATTTAAAAAAAAAACATTCTCGTCTGCAGAGGTTAACAATTGTTTTCTTTGGCGACTTCTGGAATTCGCTTCTTTCATGAAATAATCACACGATTATGAAAAAACATCGTAAAATTTTGCCTACTACTTTCTTGTATCCTGTGACTTTATAATTAATTTCATCAGCAAGATGAACCGATAAAATCGTTTATATCCACGATATGTGTGAGATCAAGACAGAACAAAATTATGGACACTTGTGGACAAGAAATAGGGGAAGGCAATATAATGTGCTCTTGCCGTGACCAATCGACGACCGAAGCTCACCGTAAATTTAGGACCTGAAAAAATCCTCAACTTACACGAAGTCCGTTTCGCGAAACATTGTTATCCAGGCCACTGGAAAAATTCCTACACCCTGTCGGAGTACGTACATCACCGGCTACATGGCAGACCGAAACGGACTCGAGGTATCGTAATTAATGAATGTATATCAAGCCCGAATCGCTTTACCTCAATTGATAAAAAAAATCGGTGACGATTTTTGCGGTGAAGTTTTGGATAATAAAATGCATTGTCCATGATCCTTTGAATATCTCATTATCGGAATAAATGAATTCAGATATTTTTAGGAAAAAGGACATCGAGCTTCGTTCCGAGCATCGCGGGAATGAAACGAAAGAATAAAAGCCGCGCGCGACCGCCGCGGATGCCGGCGACCGAATTTATATACGGTTGTACGGTGGCGTTCGGTTAATTGACAAAACTTGGAGCCTCGTAGAACTCGGTCGAGGCTTTCGCGATGGATATCCCGGGTCTTTCCTTGAATAATAACGATCCGCAAGAGGGGGCGTTGCGAGAGCTCGTCGACGACCTGATTTTAGATTCCAGACAGGAACTCTACGGGGTATAAGTTCCTTCGCGGGCTCCTTTGCTCCTCGGGGACTCGGCATCACCTTCGTGTCGTCGTGAATTGTACGACGGATGGGCGGAAGGGGTGACGGAAGTGCGAGAGAGAGAGAGAGAGAGAGAGAGAGAGACGCGACGTGACAAAGATGGTACGACCAGAGATGCTCTCCCGAAACTCCCCGAACTTTCATGTCCACATTGGCATCCTCGCTATCGAGGGCCATTTCGGCATGTACGAGATGTTGAACTCTATCCGGTGTCTCGATACGGGGTGCCTCGAACTCCGTCCACCAAATGGGAAGTCGATATTACGCAGACCAAAGTGTAATCGCTACATTCAAATGTTCACTCGACCATATTCCGCTGGCCGTGTTCAAGAAACGGGGTGGAATATTTTCTCGACCCGCGATGGAGCAGATTGCAAAGTCTTTTTCTACGGACTTACGACACCACGAATTGTATTCCCTCGCCAGCTCACCGAGCGTCGTTCATCGCTCATAACGTCGGCATTCCGGAAATGCCGCACAAAAGAACCAAAAACTGCAGGGAGGGTATGGAGAGGACACGCGATTTTCGTGTGCAGGCCGCGTCGTTGCCGCTGCCAGGATTATCTCGCTCGTGAAAATGCCGATTTGGCTTGAGTCTCGAGCAAACCAGAGTCCCGTCTTCCGCGCGATTTGAGTGGCTGTGTAGTTCGCTGGTTTTCATGGATTTAAAATTCATGAAAACCAGCCCAAAAACAATTTTTGAAAAAAAAAAACACAATTTCGGGCTATTTTTTCATGAATTTTAAATTCATGAAAACAAGCCCAAATAATATTCAATTTTTTTCGTTAGTCAAATGCGTTGGTGTAGAATTGAAAGTAGAAAATAAAAGTTCTTAAAATTTTTTCTCTTCGCTTATTATTTGACCCGTGGTAGCGTACCAAAATATAGAATTCATAAAAACTAGCTCAGAAAACTGAAAAATAAGAAATCCGAGAAAATGCGTCGGTGAAGAACCAAAAAACAAACAAAAAAGTCCTCAAACTGTATTGTCTGAAACCGATGATTCAGACGCTACACGTTGCCAAAGTGAATTTTTTGCAAATGCAGATATTTTCATGATCACACAACAAAACGGAAATTTTCATTGATCACTGCAGAAAAACATAATTCACTGTGAAATCGTTCAATTTTCTTTATCGCACGTGTGTGTATATACGAATAAGTGCTTGGAAAGGATTTTTCTGGTTGACGGTGGGACGGGCGAAAAGCCTACGTTGGCAAAATCGAGTCTCGGAGCCATTGCGGTATCCCATTTTCCTTCTCTGCACCGTGATTCTCCTCGCTCTGGCTTTTTTTTTTGTGTTTTTTTTTGTGTTTTTTTTCCTCTTCTCTCAAACACGCGGTGATTCCGTCCGACTTATCGACAAATGAAACGGAAAAATTCAATTTGGATTCCCCCTTTGTCGCGTATATCGGGCCTCGGTGTCGCCAACACGCTATATATACGCGAACGGAGTTTGCTTGGCTCTCGGCGTTGGGGGAGCGCATAGATCTCCAGCCGAAACTCGAATGCAAAATCGAAGCGACGAAACCGGCGCTGGTAGTCTATCTTCATTCCCTCCGCCGTTCCTGTTCACAACTGTAATACGTACGTTCTGGCCTCGAAACGGAGGGGCAAGAGAGCGTGGGCTGTGTGTATTCTGTTTTCCGCCTTACCTCTCCACAACGCGAACGTTTCCTCGGATACCATAAATCGTCGCTCCACGGATAAACGTACTCCGCCTGCCGCGACCACCCTCGAGTCTGTTCGCAACTCGCGAATCCCTCGAGTTCGAGTATCTTACGAGGAAATCCACATCATGACGGGTTTCTCGCGTTTATCGGCCCCACCGAATATCTGAATTTCTTCAGCGGACGGCATTTCTATTTGTTTGTTTCTCGTTTTAACAAACACTCCGAGTCACATTTCCAGCACTGTCGATGGAAGAATCTTGCGGGTCACTTTTCGGGTCGTAGGAATTCTCGACGATGTCGACCTAAAGAAAATAAAACACGAGCGCTTTTTCTGTACATCGCGTCCGATTGTTCCCTGATGCCATATTTTTTGTTTTATCTGAAAAAGTCAAGACTGCAAGAGTCTCGATATATCGAGCGGTCTTGCTGTACTGTTGCCGAATTCTGAGAGCAAAATCTCCTCTTGAGAATCTGCGATAGCGACGCAAAAAAATGTTGACCTCGTATTTAGCGTGCATTCGTATTTTGCCGTCGCACTCGAGATAGGTCACTTCAGATCCGAGCCCAAATACTCGCACCGGAAGTGCATATTCACAATTGAAAAAGAGATTTCCAGACCGAACGTGACAACGTGGACATAAATTAAACTCCCGGTGAAAACTTCAGTGTTGGCATAATACGTCTTCCGAATTCTACAACAGATCCTTGTCTGACCTTTTTTTTCATCTGGTGACAAGTCATGCACTTACCGTCACAAGTACAAGATAGGTCATTTGTCACCACATTGTAATTCTTCAGCAGAATTTTTCGTACAGGCACTTTCGGGATTGTGTCAACAAAAAAAAAACACGCAAAAGTCTATAAAATGATTTACCGCATGATGTATAGATCGGTAATCGAGCACGTCGAGGTGCGGATGTATAGCGGAAAATGCGGCCAAGTAATCAGGCTTCGAATAACACGTCGTTTTTGGTTCACGAACGTTTTTGGGAAATAACGCAATAGGGGGGAAATAAATAGCTGTTCGAGGTTTACGCGGCCTGTAGGACAGCAACTGCACTATTGTCATAGTACAAAAAAAGGGACGAGAGTAGCGGAGGAAAAGGCACATAGCAGCAGCGCAGGTCCACTGGCTTCTCTCCGCTATATAAAGCAAAATCTTTCCGTCTCGCTTGCGCGCTGCGTCATCGAGAGAATTATAACATCGTCGGGACGAAGGAGCAATTTCCTGTCGAAGGTTGCGGATTCTGGATGGTCGATTCGCGCTCGTTGTAGGTAGCTACATGACCTCCCTTATTTGGCGTGTACGTACAGGGAGAGTGCCTGTACAGGGTCGAACAAGCGGTAGCCAACATCGCCGAGTTCCAGGATGAATCATGTGTCCGTATAGAGGATATACGTATATACGAAGGCCCCTCGAAAGGCGGCGGTCGCCCTACCGTAGTTGTTGGCAGCGGACTCCGCAGGGTAGAAATAATCGGTGGAAATGCTGCGTCGCTCGTTGGAGAGGGTTGGTTCTTGGGCGTCGTCGTCATCGTACGATGGGAAGGACAGGTCGATAAAGAGGGGAATGGGAGCTTGGTTGGCTTCTCGGTTAGTTCTGCTGGACGCTCGGATGGAGTTGTATAGGAGTCGGAGAATCCGAACCGAGCAGGGACTCGAAAACGTCGGAAAGCGGATAGTGGATCCGGTCTCTCTCTTCCTCCTTGCAGCAGCAGCAGCAGCAGCAGCAGCAGCAGCAGCAGCAGCAGAATCGAGAACCGCTATGCCGACTCCACGAGGAGGAAAACGGCATGGTCCCGGTCTGCGATGGGCCGTGCGGACCCACAGGACAATGGACCTCTTCAACTATACCGAGCGGTCCACTCGACGTCGCAAACAAGCCCCTTTCGCTCACGGCACGCCACTGAATCCTCCCCTTCGTCCTCTCGTCAACGTCCCGACGAACGCCACTTCGTCCCAGGCCGTCCGCGAGGCTGCAATAAATTGAATTTCCTAAATAGGCACCAACAACCAACATAGGTTCACAATAATCGCGGCCTTCCACCTTCCGCAGTGCACGCACCCGTGCGTATTAAATCGCGTGGCGCGTCAGTCAAGTCCTCGTGACCCGTGTCTCAGTCCACTGCTGATGTTGATGCTCTTGCCCTACATACGCGAAGAGCGACACCCCAAGGGTGGCTCCTGCAATACCCGCCCGTCACTCTCTTTCCCTTCCTCGACCGCGGTTTCACCGGCTCCCTCGGTGGTTTTGCCGAGAGGCTGCCTAGCCGGAGGATAAGAAGAGACAAAATAGGAATAATGAAATGTTGCCTCGGCAAGATGAGATCAAAAGGTCACTCTACCGTCGTGCGCGTATACCACGCGTGCAACATACTATATCAGTACCAGTAGGGGCGGTCGTGATAGTATGAAAGGTTGAAAGAGGGAAGGTACAAGGGCCGGGACAAGAATGCTTTGAGGACGCTCGCGGTTTGGATGTCGCGGGCATGCGAAACTCAACCCTGTTTCATATACGCGTTTATACATCTCTTTGATACATCTCCTTCATTTCGGCTCTCTAGCTTCCGTCAAAGAAATGTTGGAATAATCTCGTTTCCAAAAGCCGGTCGGTCGAATCACGGCTTAACGCTCAACGGAAACTGAATATCCTTGTATGAATAGTGTTTGGCGCAAGAGCGAGAAAACGACTTCGAGATGAATGATGGTAACACGAGGTGTTGAAGAACTACAATGGGAATACTCGTGACTACCAGAAGGCTGACGCATAAACCGTTGCTGGTCGTGCGGGCTACACGACCGTGTCGTTACAGTTCGCCTCTCGAAGCATCTTTGCCTTCTCGTTGAACAGAAAGGACGTGCAGAGATGCAGAAAGAAATTATTTAGATAACAAGGGCTGAAAATACATCACTAGAATTAGGCGCAGCTGGTAAATACCAGAAAAAAGACCTCGGAATATGAAGGTGTAAAATTCATGGGTGACATTGGTGGACATTACCAGCCTTGAATTAACGATTCTGTTTTTGGCTTTATTCTGTCTACGGCCGTACTCGCTGAATTTTTTTTGGAAAAATAATAAAATCGCGATTTGTTTTTGGCAATTTCAGAAGGGCAATCCTGACGAACCCGGATCTTCTGCCGAGCTCGCCATGGTATCCGCTCCTGTTCGAGAACGACTTCTGGGGCACCCCGTTGAGAGAACGGGGCTCTCACGGTAGCTATCGGCCACTTTGCGTCGCTACCTTCCGACTCAATCACCTGCTCGGCGGCCGCGATCCACGTGGTTATCACCTCGTTAACGTGATTCTTCACGCCGCGTGCACCGGACTCGTCGTCAGGGTCGCCAGGAAGGTGAGTTCAATGGATTAAATAAAAACGAAACAACAATGAAATGCCATTTCGGACTCGCTGCTCCGTCGATGTCCACGCCTAAACGAATATCTATTAAAACTTTTTTGTGAGGCGGTAATGCGTTTTGATGGCCGTCAGAGTACCCGGCACTATGGTACGATCGGCGTGAACGAGAAATCATGTAGCACTTTCATTTTTTAATGTTTCGACGCAGTTGACCGAAAGAGCATAGCAATTGGTTCAACGAACACCGCTGTTAGGGGATGGATATAGCGGAGCACGACGAAGCGATAAAGCCGTGCAGCCATGCAACAGCAGCAGCAGCAGCAGGAGCCGCAGCAGGAGCAGATGTGCCAGCGGGTGCATCGAAAGCCAATGTATCATAATTGGATCATCGATAGAGTTATAGTGGGATTGCATGTTGGCGAACTCGACGAGAAATCATTCACGCTCTCGCTTGATGGTTCGAGCTATAAAAAAAAAAAAAATAGCAAAAGCGATAATGAAGAAACGATTGGATGGGAGAGCCGAGAGTAACTCACGAACATTAGGATGCTCCGGTGAAATTGTAAAGGCCGAGCCAAAGGATTGAGTTATAATTCGGCAAAGTCCAAAAGGTTCCTCGGGAGACGAAGCGATTCGAATTGGATTTGCCACGATTTCCTCCGGTGAAAACGTTCGTTGACGCGAGTGTTTCCACGGTCTCAATCGTTTGGCTCGCTTTCAAGCATCCGTGCGAGTGGGGACTCTGTCGCGAAACCGATTCCGCGCTCCGGTCCACTGGGTAACGAGAAATAATACAATTTACGAGAGAATTTCGTGCATCGACGTTTCCCTCGTTCTTGCATTTGCTCGCCGAGAACGGGACGTAACATCCGTCGAGTGGCTCGTCATTTGGCCGACCCCTATACATTTAATTCCCCGTACGATCTCGAGCGCAATAACATTGATCAAGTGTCCTCGCAGGTTTTTCCAGGTCGGAGTCTTGCGCACGCGATCGCCGGACTTCTCTTCGCGGTGCATCCGATTCACAGCGAGGCTGTCGCTGGTATCGTGGGCCGCGCCGATCTCCTCGCCTGCTTGCTGACCCTCACCGCGTTCCTCGCCTATGTCGGCCATTGCAACGAATCAAGACCACCCTTACCGCTCCTTCTGGCTCTAATTTCCTCGCTGCTGGCCACCCTCGCCAAGGAGACCGGCATCTCGTCGCTGACTCTCTGCCTCCTCTGGGAATTCTGTCACGGCGAACCAACCGGCCGAAAGGTAAGGAACGATCATTCTCGTCCCCTTTCGACATTGCACACATAAATTTACTCCCGCTACACGTATTGCTTCGCTAAAAGTGTCAATAAACGTTGACACTGTTGTGAACATTCTCACTGTCATCCGGCTCCTGTCGATACAGCGCAATATCTGCCAGCTGATGCTCCCCAGTCTTCTCTCCTCCCGCTTGTTCACAGTCCCTCCTTATCAGGATATTGCGCTCTGTTCTCACACCCTCTCGCACCCTCGTAGTCGGCACCCCCGGCGATCCTCGCACCTTCTCCATCGTCCTTTTTCCTTCCTACACAGGCTGCATCCGGATGCGCTGGTTGCACCAGACGTCTCGCATGATGCATGTCGCCTCAACCCTCCCCGCCGTTTGCCCGGGGGTTGGAGATATGCCAAGGGTCGTTCGCATTTCCCAACATATCTCTTCTACCGCGTCGAAACTATGTGTCGTCATCTCTCTATGCGAGCCGGTACAATGCGCTCGGCAAGTACGAGAAAGCCACACAGTGGGAGCGAGAGAAACGAGTCGGAGCACAACCGTGCGTATCCTCTCACCATCCGGTCTCTCTCTTTCCGCTATCTTCAGCTGTGTATATAGCGACGATGGCTTCTGTTCTTGCAGAAACAGCAGCTACGTGTCTCGGAAGCCTCGGGGCCCAAGAGATACTCGGTAGGCGGCGTTAAAACCTCCGTGTCTTCGTTGTCGTCGTTTTCGCCTCTCCCCTCTCCATCCGGACGAACGTTGAGCCCTCCGGCAACCGAGAAAACCGGCCTTCCATCTCACTGTACACACGCCTGCGATACCAGCCTTATCCGGCGTTTCTTCGCTTCCTCTCTAAATCGACACTACGGAAAGTCCTAGGGCTATCGCGACTACATCTCTGGCGAATGCAACAGCAGTGGAGAAAAATTCGTGTCTGTATTCGACCAATAGCGAAAGGAATGCGCTCTTCCGCGTTGAATGTGCAAGGCTGGATTCCTTTGCTACATGTGAATGGGTTCGATACTTTTCCGGAAAATACATTCGAGTTTCGCTTCATCGATGACGTGGAATCTGGCAATTCGTACGACAAGAGGTTTTCGACGAGTCGAGCTTTTTGAGTAACGGTAGAGAGACCAACATGTTCACCAGCGACGATGCTATAGCTTCAACGTTCCAACCATCTCGAATGCATGTATTCAGTTCCCTTCGTGTCTCCGCTAGTCGCATGAAATTAATTCGGTACCTGAAGAGCTTCACGGAATGATGTTGTGTTTGGTATTTTCAGGAAAGAGGCAGAAGCTGGTCCCGAAGCCGGAGTGTCGGTGTTCTGGCCGGCGGCTTGTTTCTCATCGTAATCGGAAGATTGAAGATCGGCGGGGCGACAACGCCGGAATTCGCGAGCGCCGACAATCCGACTGCGAGACATCCGTCGAGGCTGACGCGCGGACTGACCTTTCTCTACTTGCCGGCGGCCAGCGCGAGAATGCTCCTGTGTCCGAGCACTCTGAGCTTCGACTGGTCGATGGACGCCATACCACGCATAACGAGTCTCTCCGATCCTAGAAACTTGGAAACGGTATGCCTGTACGCGGCTCTGGCCGGTGCAGGAATGTGGGCGGTGCGAGGATTACGGGCCAATCGTTCCCGTCTCTTCGACAAGCTCGGCTGTCCAATTCGTGCGTCATCGAGATGTCCCGTTTGCGCCGGAAGAAGAAACGGCGGATGCCACACCGACGGTTGCAGAGCCGCGAACAACAACAACAATAACGGACCGGGCGACTGTCACTGCTCGAAGAGAGCGACGATGGCGAACGAGGAGTTGTCGGCGAGAGCGAGATCCGCGAGCGCGGTCGCCACGTCTCTGGGCTTCCTGACGATGCCGTTTCTGCCGGCGAGCAATCTCTTCTTCTACGTGGGCTTCGTCATCGCCGAGAGAATTCTTTATCTGCCGAGCGTCGGGGCTTGCCTCTCGGTAGGTGCGGGAATCGCGGGAACGTACAGGATCGCCAGAAGAACATCGAAGACGAGGGGAAGAATGGTTCTCGCGGTCACCGCCGTACTGCTGGGTCTCATGCTGGCCAAGACCCTCAGGCGCAATCTCGATTGGCACGACGAGGAGAGTCTCTACAGATCGGCCCTTCACGTCAATCCACCGAAAGGTCAGCATCCACCATCGTCACCTTTCGCTGTCCCAGACCTCTCGTCGTCCAGCTTTCTTCTCCCGTGGGCCACGATCGATCGAACAGATTTTTATCTTAATCCCTCAGAATCCCCTCGTAAGACGCTCCGTCCGGTTCTTCGATGTCTCTCGTTACGTCGGACACACATTTTTTTTTTTTTTTTTTTTTTTTTTTTTTTTTCAAATTTATATCTTCAGCCCGGGCGCTAACGGCAAATAAATAGCTCGCTGCAGCGGCGTTGTAAAACACAAAAGGACATAGTTAACGAGTGGCTCGCAGTTTTCACGAGTTGCACGGCGATTAAAACCGTTTTACAAATGGGTTGAGGAGAGAGCGCGCGACGCGGTGTTTCCACGCTCCCGAGGCATTATTTACGGGTCGGCGTCACGTCAGACGCCCGGTACCGCGATGTCTGTATGCGTGAGTGTTCGTGAGCATGTATACGCGAGCGTCGACGGGAGGACGGCTCGTATATTGTTTTTAATTTTCTCGACGGAGCGTCGCGGCTGGCGGCAGGACGCGCACGCCCGGTCTCTGTTTGACGAGAGTTGGGTGGTCACGCGAAGTGAGCCACCGACGCCGCGCTGGCGTATTTTAATTGTCTCGACAGAAATTGCGTGTTACCGTGTTAACTCAGCTAGGTTGGGAGAAGAGATTTCCCATCGGTTTGGAAAAATAAAATTAACATTTTGTTGGCTCGGGTCGTGGCGGCGATGGTTTCTTTAATACGCTTTCCATTCTCTCGTTGCTCCGTGAGCGGCCGACCGGGAAGAATGGCCCGCTCTCGACTCGCGTACGCATGACCGGCTAACTTTTAGCCCCGGACCCGCGGCTTGAACGGGACACGACCGGGAACATAATTTGATTGCGAAAAATCTTATTTCACCGGCGCAATTGGAATAGTACGGCGTTCAACAGTGTCGTTTTTTCTCATTACCGCAGCGTACGGGAATCTTGGGAGCGTGCTGAGCGCACAAGGCAGGAGCGCCGAGGCGGAGGAGGCCCTGGTGCAGGCTCTTCTCTATCGACCCAACATGGCAGATGTTCACTACAATCTGTGAGTAAAATTTCTCTTCTCACGTAACAAGTTTTTACTCCGACTTTTGTTGCCTCCAATATTTAAAAAAAAAAAACACCTGTCAGGTTTATCGGTGTCGAAGGGACGCGCAGTGAGAGATATTAAAAACATTTCTGACGAGATTTATTTGTTTCACGGGTGTCGCGACGCGCCACGAGTCGGTTCATCTCGCTTTAGAGTGTCGTACGCGTAAACCATACGCCATC
Source organism: Listrodromus nycthemerus (assembly GCA_963978505.1). NCBI lineage: Eukaryota > Metazoa > Arthropoda > Insecta > Hymenoptera > Ichneumonidae > Listrodromus > Listrodromus nycthemerus. The sequence goes on along the minus strand of OZ021683.1, from coordinate 16,424,622 downwards.
GGTACCGTGCAGCGACGAGAGCGACAGTCGAGATTCCTATCTTTTTTCCGGCGGAATTCCGCGGCGGGTAAACCGTTCCTCACCGGGTACGACGTAAAACACCGTATGCTTTACACTCCACCGACTCTATATCCGACACGGGAAATTCGCGATACGGCCAATGTCCCCACTCACCTACTCCTCCCTCGTTTCCCATAACTCCCATTCTCTCTCTCTTCTTCTGTTTTTGTTCCTTCAAATCTTTTTCCACTTTCCAATCGCGGTAAACGAACCCCGGGTGGCACGTGGTCGTGATAAATTCCTGACCGACGTCCAGCTGCTACGGTCTCTCGATTCTCTCTCTCTCTCTCTCTGTGCACGCTTCGATGCCGTACTTGCCCGGAGATCCTGTCTCTCCGAACCCAGCCGTCCCGAAGCTGAACGATTGGAACGAAGCTTCGACGAAGCTTCGACGAAGCTTCGTTCCAATCGTTTTCGTTCGATTTACCGACAGCAGTGTTCCGTTCTCCGGTAGTCGCAGTTAATTAACCGTACTGCCGTGTATATTTCAATAAATTTCATAACTTTGTGGTCACGACAATTTATAATCCGATGGGAATCAGACTGGAATCAGATTTTTCCCGATTTCAAAGTTCGTTTGAACTATTCCTGACGGTATATTCTTTAAATATTCAACGACACGGCTCGATAATTATTCGATAAAATTAATGCTGAAAGAAATACGCTGTCAATAACTTCTGAATTGGACTCGCGGTGATGACCGAGCTCAGACACATTGTATGTTCGAATACATTAATTTACCATGAACTTAGACGATGAAATTTCAAAGTTCGCTACAATTTCACTATTTTTCACTTAAATGAATAATTAAGTGTCAGATCTATCTTCGACGCGAGTGCTGGTTGTGTTTTTGTTGTCGGATTAAAAAAACAGTCTTTATCCTCCGAACCGATTCGATTGGTATCGACATTGTAAAAATCCCGAGCTTTCGAGTGCAAGCGCGATCAATCTTTTTTCGCTCTATATCTCCCACACGCGCGATGCAACACAGTGCAAAAAATGTGTAAATTTAACAAACTTATTTGGTCCACAACCGTCAGCAACAATTCTGATCTCACAGAAAAGTATTCGTTAAACGATAAGAAATTTATGTGAAAATGCACATGATTTTTCTTTTAATTAACATGAACGGAATTACGGACGTTCGTGAACAAGAAACATCGGTACCGATTTTACTGCGTATTTTCCAGCGGCGAAACGACATACCGTAATACACAGTTGAGTACGTTAAATGTTTAACGAAAATTCGGCAAATATTGAACGTCGGGGCTCTCAAAAAAATGTATCTCCGTCAAAAGAGCGCGTAGTTTTTTTTTTTTTTTTTTTTTTTTTTTCTTTTCATATTAAAAAGTATGCTTCGCGCTCCGGATTGATTCGCCGAGTATCAATAATGTAAAAATCCAGGACTGCCGAGTGCGGCACGACGATGCGTGAATCTGTCTTCTTTCTCTCTTCGTGCCTCGCGCTCGACGGTATTTCGGAACGACGTGTGCGCGGGTAAACGAGATACAGCGCATTATTCAATGGTCGGGGGAGGGCTTCCGCCTATCTTCGCACATCGTTACCCAACCCTTTATCGAACACAGCTCGCACACACCTATTTTCTCGCTGTCGAGCGGTATTCAAAATCCTCGCGGATTTGTCGTAGCTGCCGTTGGCGAGGGTTGCGCATCGAGTGAGCGTGGAACGGAGAGCGATAAAGAGACGGAGAGAGGATATCTGCCGGTGCTCTGGCTCCTATCTCGGGAGCAACCGAGCGAGCATATTCTACATAGGTGCCGGTGAGTGCGAACGGGCGTCATACTCGAAATAATCCAGAGCTCAGCGGCGCGCGTATTATCAGCAGTCTACTGGAAATCGCATTTCTGCGATCTTTCCACGGTCGGTAACGTCGGCCCGATTCCTCGTCGTCGGATTCTGGGATCGTAGCTGCCGCCTCGGGAGTTCGACGGGCGAAATGGGTTACAAGACGCCTGGAACCGAGGAAAGTCAATGGAGAAAATCATCGAACTGAGGGCATTTCAACTGTACGGAGTATCTTCGACCGGTGGACGAAGGAAAGGTGGGAGTTCGCGACGGGAGACGGACATCGGTTGGGCCATTCCGTTCGATGGCCCTTCGGTTCGTAGCGTGGCGTGTCGTGGACCAAGACGCGTCTTCGTGGACGAGTTCCGGAGACCCGGAGACGAGCACACGGACGTAGGAGCGTGAGCGGAGCTCCGGCATTAGTCCGTTGAGCGGTGCGAAGTCGATAAACCCCCAGGATGGCGTCGCCTCGCTGCAAGCTCGCGATAAGCCGTCGTCCTTCCCGGTAGCAACACGTTATATCGGTAGAGCGAGATAGCGGGCTGGTCTACGGTGGCTGAGAGGAGTGAGAAACCGGTAACCAACGAGTCGACGCTCCTACCTAGCCATTATCTGGCCTGGTCCGCGCGTCTTCTCGCTGCCCCTTTATCCCGTGCACCCTCGCCGCTCCATAGTCTCAAGGAGACAAGAGGCTGGCATGGAGTCGGGGTCGACGAGCGGCGTCGCCGATAGCCGAGGGATGAAAGCAACCGCTCTCATCGTTGCGCCTCTGCACCGTGTATAGAGAGGGTGACGACAGAGAAAAGTGAGGCACCAATGAGGAGAGCCAAGGGTACGGATGGTACGGTAATAGCGACCCTCGTCTGGAACATCCATCGGGTTAGAACGATCACGAGTAAAAAGTCTGCATAACTGTATCCCGAGGCAAACTGTGTACAAGAGTAGAAGGAGTTGAGTCGGAATGGATAATAATTCATCCGAGTAATCAAGGAAACTCCCCGAACACAAATCGCAACGATAATCAGGATGCGAAGTGTGGAAGAGGAATTCGCACCCTGCCCGGAGTCCGCGTTTCAGCCCCGTGCCTCTGTCCGAGTCCCGCGATGAATTTTTCTTTCGTAATATCTTGCGCCAGACCATTTCGCCCCGCGTCTGCAGTTCGCAGCTTCCACATTTCGCCCCGGTCTCCTCCCCGTGCCGGCGGTCCCGTGGCTCCTTTGAATAATCGATACCAGCCAGGATATATGTACGTTGGGTTCTCCGAAGCTTTTGATATTTTTGGAATTTTCATCCCCGACCCCGATCGTCTTGCACCCCGAAGATCCGAGTAGCCGAAGAATGCAATGGCGGGGGTAGTTGCAAATTGATTTTCAGACCGGTGTGATAACCGAGGGAGATGGCCGAGCGAATATCTCGGAGAAATTCACCGGATGCGCGACTCGAGTCGGGATACCGGCAAGAAGAGTATTTAATAACGATCAACGTCGACGAGGTAATATCTGCCGTGATATTTATCGTGTATCGACGAAACGGGACGGGGGCGTTGAATCCGCTTGTATAAATGTACCTGTTGGTACCGCGGACCAGAGTCCGGAGTACCGATCGCCCATCTCGTCTCGAGGTCTCGAATGTCGATAGATCATCGTCGTCCGGACGGGAGAGAGGAGAGGCGGTGCGGCGGAGTCGAAGGAGCTCGTGCCACGGGAACGCCTTGACGTGACTTGATATAGATAGTCGAGGGGTGGCGCGGGTATGCAGTTGCTTGGACGTCCGAGTGGTATTGCTCGGTGTGTGTATATATAAGGAGGGATGCGGGAATGGACGTGGGGAGAGATTCGCGGGGTAACTGGGAGAGCCAAACGGATAGGGAGGAAGAGGATGAGGCGAGCGGGGCTGATTCCGAATTGAATGGGAAATTGATGGGCTTCGGCCTGTCGTCCGTGTATACGCGTATATCCTGTGCGGAAGCGGCATCCGTTGTTCCCGTCGAGTGTATGTATACAGCGAGGGAGAGAGCAACGATGCCCGCTCGGACGATCCTCCATCTTGCTCCGGCTCGTTCGCGGGACTACGGGCCGTGTATGCCGAGGCGGTGCTCGCAAGGGAAGGATGACCGGGGGGGGGGGGGTTGCGGAGGTTGTCTCTATGTACGAGGGAGGGTAGGTAGGAGCGGGCTGTAGGGTATCTACTGTGACACCATCGCCACGGTGAGTATATGAGAACGCGCCGGTCAGCCGGTACGTATAGTATTCCGTTTCGGAACCCGCGCGCTCACCGCACCTATACCTCGTACCGATGTTTGCGATGGGGCGAGGATCGAAAGCGTGGGGAGAACCCGGAGAGCTCTGCATCGCGCTCGCCCACACCGTCCTGACCGCTTGAATATGTATACGCATAGAGGAGAGCGAGAGAGTTTCACCACCGGGACGGTAGAGAAGCGCCGGCAACATCGGTGACGGCGTCGCTTTGATTGTACACCGTTGAGGTATTTGCATGCCAGAAGTGTCGAGCCTTCCCACCGATCCCCATCCCGATCAGGGTTGAGTCTCGGAGCGAGAGAACGTCCCGTCGACCCTCCATCCCGGAGCTTACGTATACATCAACGGCGAAGATGCGACGCGTGCCGAACGTGCCGGGGCAAAACAGAGAGGAGTTTCGCGTCCGAAGCACTCGTATAATAGGATGGATCGAAGATAACGAAGACGGTGCTTCTGTTCTTTCGAATCTTGGGGAATTTTTTTTTTGTCTCTTCGCTGGGAAGCTTCGGTCTGCCTGGTGGCGAAAGAACGGTTCGGGACACCGTCTGCGAGCTTCGTCACTGGTGGAATGTTCTGTTCTCGCGGAGGCGGATTCGTTATCGAGTGGATAATTGAAGCCTTCTCGACGGATTTGGAACACAATTTTCCACGAGAATACTCAGATAATGGGAAAATTAAACGCTGTTGCCCACCGTACGAATTATTTCCATAATCCATTTTTCGCAATTTTTCATCATATTCCACTTACTCTGTCGTATGTATCGCCAAATCGCAGAGTACCAAAAAAAAAAAAAAAACCATTTGGAACCAGATTCTACGTTGTACTGTATTATCGTCCGATTCACGTCTTCACGGTTGAACTTTCGCGCGAACTTCTTATAAGACATAACTGGGGATCGAAAATCATTTTTATTTTTAATGACACCTCGGTGTTGGTTATAAATCCCAAGTAGAACAGTGGCCGCAGTGCCGCAGTCTTCGGTACTCGAAGCGATAATTCATAAATGTTATGAAATACGGTCTGAGGAAAATATATATGGGAGAGGTGAGAGCCGTGTAGAGAGATCTTTATAGGAGTTGGCAAACTGTCGACTCGACTCACCGCAGTAAGGTAGAAACTCCCTACTCGGCAGTTGATCATAATTACTGTAGTTGAGTACGTGAGAGACCGAAGAGCAAACGCCCGCGCACGAGAGCCACCGGTGCTTTGCGTCTGAACGAATCAAAAGCAACAGCCAGCGTCTCGGTACGTTGAATTCTACGTATCTGTCCTCGGAGCTTACTCGACTTCCACTCGGAGAAATGTCAAATGATTATGTGTACATGTACGGAGAGAGGGCGCCTCCTCCCTCTCGGGATCGTTCCGTCTCGTGTTTCCAGATGACATGCCAGCGGGAGCCGTTCGTCATATCAAAGATGAGGAGACTCAGAGAGGGAATTACCGAGCTGATTGTATCGATCAATACGTGGCTTGTGCATGTGCAGCGTGCGCCGATGCACCGTGTGTGAAATTTCGTGAAGCCGAGAATCAAATGAGTATCGTCGGTGAGAATGGAGATAATTTGTGATAGTCCGAACGACTTGGTTCGATTGATCAGTTTAATACTGTGCGATGGCTCCATCGATGAAACTTCGCCGAAATCGAACGATTCTGTGGCATCCTTCTTGTTCTCCAGAATTCAATTGATTATCACGAATTAATCACCGGATATCATCGATAGGCGACGCATGTGTGACCAATTCTGATCTATAGATCCGTATCATGGATTTATCAAGGCTTTCATCATCGCCTGGACCATCTGACCAGAGCTTCTACCGGGAAGCAGACCGACTGTTAATCAGTGAAGTTTACGTCTGCAGTCGCATTTGTCCGATTCTCCAGTGAGGGGACGTTTGGTAGATGCCCGTTATGGATTCGAGGGCAAGTCGATAGCGGAGTGAATTTTATTTTTCGACACTCTGTGAAGAAAACTCATTGGATTCGGTTGTACCGCGGCTGACATTAAATTTGAAAAACCCTTGCGGTTCGATTGCCTCATCGACGAGATATTCAAACTCTTTACTCGTGGTATTTACATAGAGAATTGTATTGGCCGACTGAACTCTCGAGTATCCGGAGACCTTTAATTCCATTAGTGGACGAAAAGAGTGGGCGAGGAGGTAGTTATATAGGAGGAGTACTTGCGAAGACACGAGAGACTGCGAGAGACCGGGGGTGAAGAGGGAGAGCGAGTAAAATCGAGGAAAAAGAGTGGAAGTCTGTCTGCAGTGACTCTCTCCGCAAAGTGAAACGACAGGAGGGAGTTTACTTCTCTATTTTTCCATTAGCCATCGACGCTCCATGAGAGAACTAACTCTTTGCGCGCTCTCGACTCTCCGAGAGTCGGCACGTCGAAAAGTACAACGCGTTTGCTCTCCGCACAGTGCTAGCTTTCTCTGCTTCACTCCGACTCTCTCTCTCTCTCTCTCTCTCTCTCTCATCGTTGCATTTGTGATCTCTCGAGTGCGGCCTCCTTGCTTCTTTCACCTCTCGAGAGCAGCGGCGTTGCACCAGCAGTACAACCCTCCCTACACTTTGACTCGTTCCGCCGCCGTGACTCTTTCGCGAGAATAAGACGAAAAGAAAAAGAAACAAGTGGAAGAGCGAAGAGGGAGGGGCGGGAGGGAGGGGGGACGGGAAAAAAAAAATGAGTAAAGAAAGTACAAGCCAGCGGGTCGAGCCTCGGACGGCCGAGTAACGGCAATAAAAAATCAACGACCCCTCTCTTGCAAACTCGGAATCGCTCGTTACAAAGTTCGCTTTGCACTGGCAAGAAGAAGATCCGAGAAGTGTAACGGAAAGCTCGTACACGTCGGCGGACGGATGAGACCCGTACGGTAATAAGAGCCTTTCAACAGATTCGAAGTTAAACAGTAAATAAGCGCCGCGGCGAAAGTTCCTCCCCCGCCCCCTCCCGATCCCGCTGTCCATCCTTGCCGCTTTATATTCGCGGCCTCGCGCAACTCCCGAGGATCGGGAGAAAGAGGCGAGTTTTAAAACCTCGGTACCTCGGCGTTTATTCCTTTTGGCCCGGACTCTTTCGGCGTTTATTCCTTCGGGTCTGGACTCTTTCGCGCGAGGCGTCGACAGGACCGTGACGAAAATTTCCGTGAAAAGCGCTACAACGAAAAAACGGAAAAAAAAAACGGGAGGGGACAACCTCGGTTTGGTCACGCAAACCTAACTCGACGACGTCGTGCCAGAGTCGTGTCCTAACTTTTTAATTAAATGTACAAGAGGGTAATAGCCGGAGCCGGCCGATGGCGTGTGTTTCGTGAGAGAGCACTAAGGAGGACGAAGATCGAGTACATGTCGGTCAGGTGATTTACTTTTATTAAAGTCGACTCGGATTGTAACGAGGATGAGGAGGAAGGAAAAGAAGAAATTAAAGAGCAAAAAATAAATCGGCCTCACCGTTGAAAATATGACGCGGACTGTTTATTCCCGGATGTGCGATGCTGAATTTAATAATTTCGAGGGAGGAAACTCTCCGCCGGCGGTGGTGTGCAACTCGTCCGGAATGTCGGATGAGTGGTTGGCGAACAAGAAAACCCTACACCTATATGTTCGGCTTTCATCCCGACCGGCCGCTCCGACTTGCCGAGCGAGATTGTAGCTCCAAACGGTACGAGAGCTCGAGGTACGCGCATACTCCGGTATTCGAAGAGTTTTCGGAGTTTCCTTGTAGCCCGTTGATGATAGAAGTCCGTTGGAACGACAAGGTTGCGGTGTTGAAGCGGAATAACAAGAAGAGGTAGGAAGAAGAGGTGTAGAGAAAATTGGAGGAAGAGCTATGGAGGAGAGTAGAGAAAGGGCGATGATAGTGGCGGAGCGAGCGACCGAGCGAGAATAGCGCGGGTTGAGCTTCTGGAAATTCTCGGTTATGCAGATCCGAGCTAACGAGCTACCGCCGCCGTACATGTACGTATAAAAGCAGAGCAGCTTCTCTCACACGCGCTATTTAGCGCAAAGATGGAGTTTTCGTGGCGGCGAGCGGCAGGCAACGAGTTAAAGGGAGCATCTGCCAGCTTTGTTCACCCCCCAAAACAGCTTGAACACAACGTAGGAGGAGTCGTACTGATATAACCGACCCCCGCGTACCCCGTCGCCCGGCAGAAGTTTGTGCGGCCGTCGGCGGAAAGAGAATGCGGTAACGGCTGCTACTACTTCCGGTCGTCCCCGAACTCATTCGGATTTCCAAAAAAGAACGGAACTTCGGCGAGAGGGAGGAATCTCGCCGGTCGTACAGCGTCGGGTCCGTGCGGCGGTCCGAGCCGAGGCGGTCGAGCAATCGTGTTTCCCGATGTGGTTTTCCCCGGCGGCGTTGCTCCGTCGACGGTGTTACGTCGGTGTTACCTACGGGAGAAGAGGGAAATCGGAAGGGAAGAGGCCAACAGTGTAAGTTTGCCCGACTTCCCTATAACAAGCCCGAGTCCGAGGAGGTCGAAGAGGAGTTGTCGAGGGGGTTTCGTAACAGATTTGGTCTGGCGAAACTCCGAGAGTTCGGGTCGTTTGCACACCCCGCGGTCGCTCAACTTGGTCGCCTCGGACAGAAGACGGACGGGTGTGCGACAGGGCGAACTTTCGATGCGAAAAAATCAGGGCACAGCTCACCGACCCGTGGACCGGATAATTGTGTGAGAAGGTACAACGGATTGGAGTAAAAAATTAAAGAAAAACATAAAGGAGTAAGGAAAAGGGTGTGAACGTGTAGATTTTTTTTTTTTGGGACGTGGAGCGGTGAGTAAGTAGAAAATAAGAGGCAGTAGCGGAGGAGGTGTCCGTACCCTCGTCTTCCCCGGAGCAGCCAGCTCTCACGGTCTCCTCCGTAAACCCAGCTCATGAATTAATTAGCTGGCAAACGACTGAGCGTGGGCCGAGGGTTTGCGCCCAAGGTGGCTTCTACCGGAGACTGTCTGCTGCGACTCTGCAAGACATTGCACAGGGAAGAGCACACGGACCCTTCGGTACTACACTCACTCTCTCTCTCCCTGCGCCCACACTCTGGGTACACACATCGACCTATACATATTCCGTTAGCCGTGCGAGACGGTCCAACCGGCATGTGTACGAATTTCCACCTGCGTAAATCCTCCGGCACAGAGAGGCGCCGGAGTCGAAGTGGGACGGAGAACGAGAGAGGGATTCGTACACTGCGCCCTACGGTAATGTACATATGTACGGAATAATAGACCACAGAGAGACACACGGCACAGAGGCATCGGTGCCGACCGCGTGAGAATAATTTTCCATTCAAGCGGGTAAGTCAGCGGAGTTTCTTCGCGGATCCATTAAAAATTCAGGCCTACCCTCGTATCGCGGCAGCGAGAGTATCCCCGAGAAGGCCTTCGGCGAAGTCGGACTTTTTCGCAAATGGAAGCCGGATCTGGGGGCCGGGCACGAGAACGAGTAAAAGGGAACGGAAGAGTGTCGCTCGGGGAATAAATATACAGACCGAGCTCGCGCGTCAGCTCTCGGTGTATTGTACTCCGCGGCAACCCTCCCTCGCTCTTCGGGCTCCCTTTCGCACTCTCAATACTTCACAGCTCGCGCGCTTGTGTTTCTCGTTTTTTTTTTTTTTCCCTCGCTAGTTTTCACGATGGAAACGTGGCGATGCGAAGTAAAATCAAGCGGCGATTGAAAGAGATTTATGAACGATTGTTTGAGGTGTAAGTTTGTGCTGGAACGAGATGGAGCGAGGCAAAAAGCCCGGCACATAGCACGCTCGATCGAATCGAGGGCGAAGCGTCCGTCACGCGTTCGCGTCCGGAGGTTAAAAAATATCGATAAGCTCCGGCACGCCCGATGTGATCCCGAACGCAAAACGAAAACTGAAAACGCACTTGACACACATATATATATATGTTACTCGGGCATACCGATGTATCAGTGAAAAAACGTATCTGCTGACATTGAGCGCGAGGGAGAATGAATCGTCGCAAAACGGAGGAAAGGATCGGAAGCGTTACGAATATTCTCCAACACTCATAGATCGTGGAATATAATTCGGCACACGTACGCGACTGTGACGCGCGGTTTGTTTCACCGAAATTTTAACGAATTTTCCCCTAACCGGTCGGAGATTGGAATCGAGACGTCGAATTTATCGAAGGTATCTCCGCTCGAAAAAAATCCACCGTGAGAATAGTCGTGAAACATTCCGGAAATATATTTGGCACAATGTCGAGTAAAATTCCTCGAAACGAACCAATCTTACCGCACTCGGTTGGACGTGAGAATAATGAGGGTAATTATTTAACAGAAATTATTAATCACCACGAAACGGCGGAAGCGCGATTCGAAAATATAGTCTCTACCCCGTAATACTCCGCGATCCGGTCGGTGTCGTCGCTCCCCAAGGAGGTCATGGAAACACTGACAGACACTCGCGTGGATGTTTCCTCGTGGAAATTAACGGAACCGTTCGTCACCGGTACGTTCTCTAATTAGCCGCGAGTTAGTCAAACTATCCGACCTCCGTTGAGAGAACGTGCTGCCTTTGCAACAGAAATATACATAGGGAGAGGGGGAGGGCAGGAACTTGGAATTGCGGGAGAAAGGTGGAGGGATGAGGGATGATCGATACTCTATTGGCATGTCCCGGTGCAAGTTTACTTGCATCATGCATACAGATACGAGATATAGAGATGCGTGCACAAAACCAACCTCCGAGGCATCAGCTTCTGCTTCGATCTCTCTGGGTTCGGGATAACTCGCTTGGCTTAGCCTAAAATACGATTATAATTCCCTTTTGTCCCCTAAATCGTGTGGGCTCCCGCTCTCTCTCTCTCTCTCTCTCTCTCTCTACCTCTGTCTCTGTTGGTCCGGCATGCATGTATCTTTGCGAACCTCGTACGGCACCCCCGTAGCGCGGTCGCTCAATAATGCATGCGATGGAACGGCGGTTATACCGCTGGCCAGGGCCGGTCTAGCTTTATCTGCTGCGCCCTCGGTTCGCTACATCGTCCCTGTATCCTTCTGTTCGCTCACTGGCTCTCGCCGAATGCCTCTCTTGGCAACGTTATACATATATATATATATATATACATATGCATGTATATATACATATATATGCGTGTGTGTATAGCGGAGACTAACCGCTTCTATGAGTGCATTCGCCGGTCGGCCCGGCTGGCCAGTTACGTCGGTGAGGGATGCAGTGACGAAGAGAACCGGACGACCTCGTGGAGAGAACTCATGCCGGGTTTCATACATGACCCCCGCGATATGTTACTACCGTCACTCAACGTATACGATGCCGCGAGCGATACAGCTGAACAGGCAGCGTTTCACGTTCTACCTCCTGCGCTACCTCCCCCCCTTTTCCAGCCATTATTCCTATGATATAATATGAGTCGGACAGCTCGCCCGCGGCATCTTGACCGCGACTCTGTCACTATACATCCGCCATGAGTCTTTTAGTGCTGAGAGTGAAGAAAAAATATAACAAAAAATTGCGATCACGTTGGATCGGTTTTTTGTGGGATTCGTGGAAAATGTGTCTGGGAATTTTTTTGCAGTGTCATTAATGGAAGAACGAACCGTGAGAGGCCGTTCCAGTGGAGCACGGTCGTTGAATGTCTCTGCTGGCTCGTATACCCGAGGCTTTTACTACCCTCGGAGAGCGACCGTGAGTTTCCAGCGGTGCAGTAGTAACAACCCTCGCTGGTCTGGCATCGTTTCTCTCGGCTCCGCGCACAACCTGCTTGTACTACTGGCGGTGGTCGGCCTGTACCGTGGCTGTACCACTGGTTACAGTTTTCGCAGCGGTCGCGGATAGTCTGGCAGGTCTCATTCGTTCCTCGACGGTATTCAGTCAGTAGTGTTGATCCTCGCTGCACAGACATTGCCGAGGAAGAGGCGAGCTCGGTCATCTCCTATGGCACGGACCTTCGCTACCGACTGGCTTTCTCTATCGCGCTCACGGGAGCCGTTCACCGCCGGATCCCGCAGTAGTGATAGCGTTCGCAGGTCAGACCAGACCGGACGCAAACAGCTCATCAACGATGTTACTACCACATGTGGCGAGGAGTTGGAAGGAAAATTATACCCGGCAATGAAACACTGCCAGTCGTAATGCTATTCTTCGAGTTGCAGCGAAAATTAAATGCACACCGGAGGATGCGCGACAAAAAACTGTCATTCATATTCTTTAACTCGGCCAATCGTTCAAGATCGTAAACGAATTCTTACGCGAAGCCAAAGTGATATTTACTTCCGATAAGAAACGAAGTGACGGCACTTCCGGTATTCACATTCTCATTTTCCAATCGGAAGTGACCTCAGGAGAAACGTCGTGTCCTGTGTGAAAATTTATTTTTCTACCAAAAATGACTTTTCCCCGGATAACGTCGGGTCTAGATAAAAAAATTGTATTTTTAAAGCCGAAATGACGTTTCCCGCAGATAAAGTCACTTTCGTGCGAAAAATGAGATTTTCAATCCTCACGTGGCGCTTCCTCGTATGACGTGACTTCCGGTTGGAAACTGAGATTTCCAAACTGCAACTGACGTTTTATTCGATAACGTTACTTTCCTTCGGAAACTGATTTTCATACCGGAAGTACGGTCACAACGAATTTTTTTCTTTCCCGACTTACGTCAGACACGAAGTCGGGAAAGAAACTTTTATTCCACCAGATTGTCCCCGTAGATCCTTGAAGAAGTATCAGTGCATACGAGCATATGAAATAAATTCGCCGGATCACTCGCGAGTTCGTACGATTATGTAAATTTTATGCGGCCATGTGAGTCAGCACCGGGTGATTTCGTCAAAGTGCCTTTGGCGACACCGCACCGGCCTCGAACAGCGATGCCAGGCCCCGTGTGCCCGATTTACCTGGTCCTCGTGGTCAGCGCGTCGCCAATCCGAACAACCGGCGTCATCGCGCCGAGGTCATTCGCTATCGTCAATCGTCCCGTATCAAGCGAACAGCCAGAGTTCAGCCCGCATGCCACATTACGATTATACACATCGCCATGGGAGGCCGGTGGGTCGTACGCGGTCGAACCTTTGCAGCCGCATCTCGCTATATCTGATATTACCACTGCGTCGAGCCTATTGAGCTCTGTCGCTGCGTTATATTTGAATGCTGGCATCGAGTCGCGCAGATTTCGGCGACAAACCTTCCGAGCTAATCGCAGGCATCGCGTCCGAGCGCGATTCGAATTTCGCGTTTACCGATAAAACCGCGGTAACAGAGTCAACACTGTAGCATTTCGCTCTAATCGGATTACCCGTTCTTTGCCACATTGTTTTCGACGTGAATTTATGCTTCGCGGATATTTTCGCTGGAGCTCGAAAATCACGGATCCTCGAGTTTCGACGTGGCGACGGTGTTGCATGCGTTTATAGAGGAAAACCCGTCGCGAATTTCTGGCTTCGCGAGTGGTCCTGGTCGGATAGTAAGAGAGATAACGCAATCGGAGCGAAGTCTATTCGCCCCATTCCATTCGTGTTGCGTCCAAACCGAATTATATTTTTCGCATGGTTCATCAACGCACACATATCGGTCTCATATTGTTCTGAGTAACTTTGGACTGCAGTTAATTTTTTCTTGTCAGTTTTAGTAATTGAAAAAAATAGTTTTTCCACGGAACATCCGGAATCGGCAGGTGAACTTATGGTAGACTACTGTGATGGATCAACCACGGGTCCGTCAGTGACCATTTAATTTTTTCCCCACTGCTCCTAATTCCAATTTAGAAAACTCGAGTGCGGGACTAAAGCTTCCCCGAGACTTTTTAATCTGGAGTCCCGGGGTTGAGAGGGAGAAACATATTTTCTCAGAGCAGTCGGGACCGTCGTCGTTATCATGATCCTCTTATCTGCAAAAGTCTTACAGAGGACGCGCGTTTTCTCTCCGGCGCCGTGAATAGCGCTCGGTCGCCGGAATAATTTTGTTGGCAAGCTGTTCGACCGTAGGGTTCCTCTCCCAGCCTCGTAGGAGAGACTCCTCCCGCTAGTGCTCTAAGGTAACCGTAGAAGAGCGAAGGAAACAGTGGTTCAGGCGGAAGACATGAAGTGAGCTCCCTCGCGCTGCTGCAGCCTGCAAAAAGTTGCCCTCGCCCGGTCATAACGAGACTCGTGTTTTATTAGCGAAGTTATTCGGGAATTAGCCGAAACACACGATAGCGTGAGGGAAAGAGAGTGGGGGAGAAATATATATACAGAGAGAGAGAGAGAGAGAGAGAGAGAGAGAGAGAGAGAGAGCTACTTTTCGCGAGGAAGCCCGTGCAGAAAAGGGGGTCATTACGGGGGCTTCGGTGGAAAACTTAGGGACCGGGGCCTTGCGCGCCCAGTACGATCGCCTTCTCTCTTTACCGGCTCGGCCTTCGCAATCTACCTCACCCGGTCGCCCACTCACTCGGCTTGGCCCTTGCGTACTACTTCCTCCCCCTCCCTTCACCTCCCGTCCACCTCGCCGTGGCCTTAATAAGCGCTTTAACATCCCGACTATAAATTTTCGGCGATGTGAAATTAGCGCGCGCTCAATGGTAGTTGTTGGCCGCAACCGTACTCCAGGAGTGGACTATATACCGCAATAGATTCCGTGGTGCCCCGACTCGCTTCACTATGCCTCGCCGCTCCAACGACCGCTCGTTCCACTCTTTCCCTCTTCTCTCTACGATTCGCGTAACCTCCCACATTCTAGAGGGTTTTTGAGAATTATCCGGCAGCACTTATAAGCGTACCAGCGGAGTAGATAGGAAAAACCGTCGTGGTCGCCGATAACACGTTGTCGACTATCATTTAAACCGCGCCGCATTTATCGGTCTCGCGTATTCTTCGCTCCGGATGAAATCCCATTATCGGTAAACTGCGACAAATTATGTCGGCGTGGAACCGTGTTTTATTCGAGGAGTAAATAAGGATTAAGAGTTATTTTTAAAAATCATTATTGGAGCTCGCTGCAGGGCGGGAGTCGTGGATGCCAAAGGAATTTCTGAAACGACCCGGATATCTCTACCGTAAAACTTTCCAGTGACTCGTGCATCCGCGGGCCCTCCCCTACGAGCGCACCCATCATAACGCCACCCCGAGTTCACGAGTGCTTGATTGATAGACGCGCCGGCGGCGGGGATATGCTTCGACTGATATTAGATTCGACAGGATGCAATACTTTATCATCCATATAAATTCTTGCTGCTGAAGCTCCGTGGCGTTTATTTCATTGGCGAATCGATTGAACAAAAAAAAAAAAAAAGTAACTGCTGCCAATATTTTTTTTTTTTTTTTTCATATTTACGACGTTTATGATGACGTTTTTTGCTGTGAAATATTGGTCCGCTGGAGTGGTCAAATGTCGTTCAATCGATCGTTTACATTTCACCGCTTGCCGTGAACGACGCGGGGGAAAAAAAAAAAAAAAAAAAAAATTGTAATCGTACCTTCGCCCGCTGATTTATTTGAAAAACATGTTTTTCATTACTCATTAAAAAGCGCAGAACTTCGAGTTTTTGGAGAGCCGTGTGGCGGAAGCAAAAAATATTGTCGATTCATTAAGGCGTGAGAGGCTCAATTCGAGTGGAGAACTGCCATGCGCGGTTCCCATCGTCGACCTCGTCGTTGTCCCGCGTAACGAGCCGACGAGTGCTACTCGAACGCAAAAGCTCACTCTCAAATCTCGCATCCGGCTTTCGAGTACCGCGCCACTTGGACTTCTTTCGGCACCCGGAAAACTGCGAGAGCCGACGCCGGGCGAGGAACAGTCTCGTCAACTTCTTCCATCGACAATTGCTCTTGATACGTTTTTTTTTTTTTTTTTTTTTTACGAAAGAATTTAGTATTAAAATTCAAAGCAATATCTTTTATTTACGTAGAGCGAGAGAGAAACTTTTAATGAGTGCCCTGATGGCTGTTCCTTCAAGCGAAACAAACCACAGATTAAAACATACAGGTGACAATGAAATTAGCCAAAAATGATAAATACCCATACGTGGAAAAACTTATTTCAATGAAGTAAAAAAATTAAACAAAAATGCAGAAATACTATAATCAGTCCTAACGATACGACTTTGACTGGTTGAAACGCCGATATCGAGCACCATGAGAAATCCCGACCGTCAAGTTAAGAATTGCCTCATTTTGCCTAAGAGGTAATGAAAAAAATCGCGTAAACCGTCAATTTGTGGTTTTGGACGCATCCGATCGGCCTTTTTCTCTCAGCTCGTTTTTCCTCCGCTTCGACTTTGTGCCCGTCACTACAAGGGTTGTTTCGGGTCGGACAAACAAAAGTCACGCTCCTTCGTACAGTAGATTGAAACGTCAGTGTTGCGCGTAGCGAATTCATCGCGAAGCGATTTATTCTCGTGAGGAAGAAGACGTATCGCGGGAGACTCTGGTATGGTAGGTGAGGATCGTCGGGTAACAAGCCGTTGAACTCCGGAAGCTCTGGAGCATAGAGGCGCCCCCGATACGACGCTGCCGTCTGAAAACTTGGCCAATAAGAGACGAAAACAAGAAGATGCGGCCCGAGGAGATTGCATAGACTGGTGGATTTCGTGAAACGGAAGACGTTAACTGCTTCAAAACAGGCAAATACCGACGACTGACTCAGAGGCGACGGATTTCTTTTCATCCGCTATGCACTCCCCGAAGTTTCTTACTTACGTAACTTCGCTGGATACACACATTTCCGTCGAAATTTTTTTGTTTCTCGTCCTCTTCACCGGGAATAGCGAATTCGCCTCGTAATCAACGACCCGGACAAGAGTCGAGTATTATCGTTTTCGCGACGCTGAAGTGGATTAAACACAAGTCTTTCGCGTTAATGATACACGCTTCGCGAGCGGAAAGCCGCTCACACGCGCACCGGAAGACACTTCAGCTGTGCGCAACGGCAAGTGACGAATCAACTTCGCAGTCCTAATTGGAGAACCGGTGGAGCTCTCGTCGAGTTCCGGGCTGTCGTTGTTTGCCGGATCAATATATATATGTATATCTGTTCGTCGGCAAACCTCGCGAATCTTGTTTTCCCAATAAAGATTTTTATCTCCCCCGTTAGTTTCGTTTGCGCACATAAATCCGATACCGAGGGAACGACGAGCCGATAACATTGGCTAGTTCGCTCTCGCGGATAACTCAGCGAAATAGAATCCTCCCCCTCAAACAGTGATTTTTCCTTCGGATTTTTACATCGGTCCACCACGCTTCCTAATTCGATAACGAACGTCGTTCCACCGGAAACCCGCTTCCATATCCGCGAAATGGTACTACGACGCGTCGTTCGTCCGTGTGCGCGTGTCCGTGGTCCGCGTGCGTGTCCGTAAAAATTCCAATTGATTCAACGTTGACGAGCGTTGCGGAAGAGCGAGGGGACGAATGGAAAAAGAAGAGTTCCGATACGTTGAGAGAGATCAGAGTGGAAAGCTCGGAGCGGCAGAGCGAGTTAAAGGGGTGGACCGTGAGGGGTTGCAGGGTTTGGGTAGCGGAATGGCGTGGCGAACGTTTCACGAAGGACGAACCCGAAGGCAAGTGAGCGCGTCCACCGCGTAATCTTTACGTCACGAGAAACGAATTCAGTCTCGTTGGAGCGTCGAGTGCATCGACCGTGGTTCGCGTACCGATTCGCTACCAACGCCGTTGCCGCCTCCGGCGCAGGGGATGGAGAATGGTTGCACATGTAGTTCCCACGAGCCTTCCCGGGCTCGCGAGGCTGCGAGCGATGCGCGCCAAGTGTACGCACACTCGGCTACTTGGACTCGTCCCCTACGTGAGCCGGGGGTGAAACGGGGGTGAAACGGGGGTGAAACTTTGCACACAGGCAGGAATATAATGGCCATCGAAGTCTCGCATGCACGGCGGAACGGATCTGCAATACCGACTGTCTCCATCGGTGCCGTTCTCCCTGCGTCGGGTTCTTTCGATGGGGTTGCAGTACGTGAGAGGGTGGTGTCTGTCTGTGCGGGGAGAGTGTACGCCGAGAGCTCGAGATAGAGATCTGCATCCGGCTCCATCCGCGATTGGATCCTCAGGGAATGGATCGGGCACCCGAGGGGATTCGCATCGAACTCCGCGCTCCGCCACTTCCCACCTCGCTCTCTTCGCAGTTAATGCTGCCCGAGCATGATTGTTTCATCTCACACTGTCCCCCGGGCGTATTTTTTTTCCACTAAACTTTTTCAGTCTCTCGCCTGTCAGTCAGTTGAGAGCGACGGGATGGAGGCAAAGTAACGAATCCTTCGATCAATGTCGCACGCGTTCGAAATGCATTTCGCATTAAGATAAGCCGAGAGACGTAACGAATCGTTCGTAGCCGATGATTATATTTCACCGTGAACTGAGCTCGATAAAACGAGCGATGCTTTTGGGCAAAAAACGAAAACTGTTCGTTTGAGAAAAAATGAATAAACCGTCGTTGATTTTTTGTTTTTGCGAGGGAGATTAGAAATTCGATTGCGAGTCCAGATACGCCGAACGGTGCAAGAATTTCCGACGTATCGACGGGAGGAGATTGAAGGTGGGTCAATAATTACGGATCCGGAGATAGAACTGGCGAACGCTCGCCTGAGAATTCAGATAGATACGCATCTATCTCAACATCCTGGAGATAGCTTGCTCTCCGGAGATATCCGTTCCGGTATGAACCTCGGAGGAAGGCGTTAGGGGAGGATGACGAACATCCCGTACATCGGGAATACCTCGTACTCGGCCATTACGGACGAACACACACTGACGCACACACGCGCGATGGAGGAACTCAACGAAAAGCCAATCGATCGTCGAACCGTGGCGTGGCACACATCGAAATCTCATTTGGGGTTAGCGAGTGCAACGGACAGCCAAACTTTACGATCCTCCGTCGGCCAAAGTTTCCGCAAGAATTTATTGTATCTTTTGTTATTCGCCGATGGCCCGTACAGCATACGCAGAGACAAAAAAACGGCGAGGAGAGGAGAGCAAACGGCCGACATCCAAAGGTCTAATCGACTTCTCATCTCCTTGTTTTTCTCGTTCCGCTGGGGGAGAGAAAAGGAAAAGAAGAGGGCGAAGAAGGCCGAGGGCGATCGGGCAGGAATTCTTCCATCTCGAAACATTAGGACGGGGGGGTCGGGACGGTACAGTGGCGGGGTAACGAGATTCAGATTCGGATACGGATAGAAAGAAAACGCGAAGGAATAAGGGAAACGGAGTTTTCGGTTTGGGGTATGAGTGAGCTTCGAGAACGAGAGACGGGCAATCTTGACTCTCGAGGCCGGGCAATCGGACTGGATTCGAGCCCTCATCCTTCCGATCTCCGGGGCCTTTCGTCTTGTTCTCTGTCCCAGGTTCCTCGCACAATGGCGACCCTCGAAACGACGGAAAACGCAGTGCTAAGAGTTTTTGCCTCGCGGGATCTCTGCCAAGTATGTCGCGTTTTATAGGAAGAACCGTGAAATCCTCGGGAACCCTCGGTGCCCTCACACAGACGATGCGTGAAAGTCGTCTCACACGGTTTTCGCTCTTCTTGCGACCGCCGCTGGCAACTAAAAACATGCAAGCAGCGGATTCACCGGACCGGCTCGGCCCCCTGGGGCTCGACGCCTTCCTATCCCTTCCGCGTTATCGGAAAGTCATTGAGAGATCCGCGAACACGAGGTATATATAGAGACGGTTCACCTACCCGAACGTCACACTCCCGCAGGTTCTTGCCCAACCGGAAGATCGAATGCCCTTCGCGTCCGCAATCGAACGCGCCCAACCCCTCCCATTCGAGCTCCTTCGAGATGACGCCAGTTTCGACGGCGATGCCCGAGGAAAATCCGATTCGCCAACGGTCTACGGTGTTCGCTCGTTATATCCGAAGCTACGTATAGACGCGAAGTTAAAACTGTAAACGACTCGTTCGATGCGAGGAGATTGACGGAAAATAGACTGAGACGAGTTGAACGTCATCCACGTGAATGGAGACGCGTTGAAGTCGACGTAAGTGCAGTCGGGTTTTTGCTACCACCTTGGTCGTGTCGATGATCGGAACAACCTAATGGAAAGAATTGTCGAGTCTATTACAGTAACTACGAAGATTCACCGAAATTTGGATATCTACATTGGACATGATGCAAATTTTTCGATCGTGGAACTGATTTTTTTTTTCCGGGGACTTTGAGTGTTGATTGTAACATATCGGAGGGCGAATCAGGCTTCGCGGAAACGGTTGTTCGAAAGTTAGGAATTTTGTGGATAATATTCGATGATAAGTATCGGACTTTACCGTTAGAATGTCGGACTGGGGTTGCCCATTTTCCGGTTGCCGTGCTGTATCTTAATGCGCCTCAGCAACAGTAAAGTCAAGACAGTTGTATGGCATGCTCGCGAAACCCTTCAAACTCGCTGTATCGGTTGCCTGCTATGGGGGAACAGGTTATCAGCGATACATCTGTTATCAGAACAAACTGAAACCCTTGACTAGACTCGAATGGAGAACGAGTTCGAGTGGCGAACGAGTGGAATTACGAGTAGAATCAAATGCAATCATCGATTATCTAATTTGTTCATTACCGAAAATCTTTAATTCATGAATTTACTGACTGGCTAAACCTCTTTGGGTTACGAGCGAGAGAGAAAAAAATTCTTTTCGTACATAAAAGAAAAACGCCATCGAATTCACATTCGATGCGAAAAATGCTCGGAATCTCGAGATAAAAAATATTATTCGAAACTCATAAATTTTCTCGAGAAAGTCGAAAGAACAAACTCCTTTTGATATTTTCTTCGGGATTCGAAGGTGACCCACCCTGCAGAGGTATAAAAAAAAAGTTAAAGGAAAAATGTTGATATTTCACTAGGCTATAAAAATTTTCTTACATCTGGCAGTTTTATCCGACTTCGTAAACCTTTGGAAAAATATTTTTTCGAGAGTTTGAAAGATGATGCAAAAAGGTATTCTGGAGGAAGATAGACCGTCGGTTCGGTCGTCGTTTACCGTTGATTTACGAAGACATCGATCGTAAAAGAGTCAACACGTGTTTCCTCATAACAATTACCTTGTACGGGAAACGCAATTTCGATAGTTACCATAATCTACCGGCGCGATCGTAGTTCGCACGCTACGCCGATCGTGGTTTCTCTCCACTTTTGCACCAGGCTACCCACACGAGTCCCGCGTTACATCGATCCGATTGAAAGCATCGCCCGCCGCTTGTTCGGATCCGAAACGAGCCGCCATTGATACATTTCGACATTAAATGCGCCACGAGAGGAATCTACCTTTCGGTGCAATTATAGATTACCCTTGGTCCAAGCTCCAACGGTCCTATCGAACGAACCCTCTTAATCAAATTAATTGACGGTACAGTGCTTTACAAATAATTTTAACCGTCAGTCGATAGCTCGTGGATAGTTCGGCAACGTTCCGAATCCCGCGTGTTAGAAGCGAGAATCACTCTCGATACTTTTAGGTACAAGATTATGTGAGAGATGTAATTTCTGGAAAAATGCCCCTTTCCAATTTTCACAGTTAACGTAAGTAATGATTTTGATATAAAACCGGTGAAAAAAAAGTTTCATCAGGATTACTCTATATGACTTTTATTTTTATCAGGATCCTTTGAAATAAACTGTAGAAAATTGAAGACCAAGAATAATCCTTTCCCCAATGCACTTCGTGGACTGCAATATCCACAAAAAAAACTAGATACAAAAAAATCGTTCGGTCAGTCCGGAGTGATAATAAATACATTTGTACTCTGTAAATTACGTTATCTGTCTATAACATATATAGTCCGTACATCCAGGGGGCGTAAAGCCCTTAACAGTAATGATGAAACTCCTCGGCAATCCGCTTTTAACTAGCATAAGTAATAATGCTCCAGAGCACATTGAATTTTCGCTCGAGCGTGGAAACTCTCGGGGAAATCCGGACTAAAGTAGAGTTTAGTCGACGGGGGATCACGGCTGTCAAATGGATGGTGCCGGTTCCGCCGCTGCTGGCTCGCGCAGAATCCGATATAGCAATGCTTCGAAGCCTGTCTGACTGCCTCGGCTATTTCTACTTCGAGGGCCACTAATACCTGTTTGAAGCGACGCGCGGCCAACCACCACCACCACCACCGACCAGCTGGAAATATGGTCGAACCGAGTTCACACCCGTTCGCGAAGTACAAGGCATTGTCCGACACGGCGGCTTTCAGAAAATTGCCGAGAGATACCGCGGAGCGTGGAACGACCGTGAAACAGCCGCGGAATGGCTCCGGCTTCCGCGTCACGTATACTATTGCGAACGTACGACCTGCTCTCAGCTCCAGCTGTAAAGTTAACGCACGCAATTTCAAGTAGACACGGTACGTCCGTCGATACGCTACCGGTATCCCTTCAGGATAACCGCAAAGGGCGGGAAACGATCGCGGTGTGTCGCTCACGATAGATTCACCGTTTTTCGTCACCGGACTATTTCCGGTAATTATTTCACATACACTTTGACGAATGTGCAACTGACTGGTCGTCAAGACACAGGATATCAGTTAGGTTTGACAACGGATGAATTGGTGGACGATCAAGAAGATCAACCGTCGTATAGAAAAATCTTGATCCGACTTTTGGAGAATACGGACATTTGGTAGTTAATTCATGGGTTTATATTGAAAATCAATGTTTTGTCCGTTATCCTATTTTGTCTCACTGCTATACTATTCTCCGCTTTCCGCAATTGGTATTTGAGGAAATTGTGGATTTGTTTGTTACCATAAATGTTTTATCACCTCTTTCCACCTTGCGGTTATTTACATCGAGATATCACATATGCGGATAATTTCGGATATTCTGTTTTTATAACATACATAATGGGGTTGAACATTTCGAAATTGCATTTCGTATGGAGTGAATTTTCACATGTTATGAAACCTTGGAATCCATTCAACGCAACATCACCATCGGTATTCTGTAATTTATGTTAAATCGTTGTTTGCCCGAGTCTCGATATTGACACTTTGGAAGTATTCACAGAAACGTATAGATATCTACTCCGTGGTTTGTCGACTCGATTATTTACTCTCATTGAGTAATTAATTTACCGTGATTAATCGGTTGGTTCACCAAATGTGTATTCATAGTCAATTTTTAATCATCGTTTTGTTTCGAGAACATAAATGATCGGGAGTGAATTTAAGCGCGCGGTCGAAAGCGGCGATTTTTTTATCTCCGTGAACAATCATGAAATTTTCAACACCGTCCTGTGAAAAATGACGGGGGAAATTAGATTAGTGGTTGCAAAATCGTTACATCCGTACGACACAAAAGCCTTCGACCGTTCTCTGCACTCGAATTAGATCGGTGTAATCTCACGGCGCCGTAATTAAATTTCTTTTCCATTAAAGCTGACTATCCGCTTGAGAGGAATTCCGCGAGCCAGTCCGCTCGTGGCATGGATTTCCCCCGTCAATAAAACCGCGAGCTTTTTCAAAAGCGAGGCGATAACGACGCTGTATTCCGGGAGCGAAGTTATGTCATCAATAGCCCGGTTACAGATATTGTATGAACCGACGAAAGAGTAGTCTTTACAATATTTCCGCGACCTCATTAGCGCTACCTCAAAAAAACGAATAATTCCGAGCGAGAAGTACTGTCCGTCTGACTTTTTCCTACCACAAGAACCCGGCGTATACGATATGTATTATACGCTATATAATAGGAAGGACCTTTTGAAAAAACCCGCACGATCGCGCACTACCTGCGAAAGTACACCTTCCATGAGAGGACGGAAGGGGGTGCAGGAGAGAAGCTCTTGGCTGGAAGCCCGAGAAAAGCGTCTCTCGCTCTCCCTCTCCCTCCCTCTCTCTCTCCTTCCCTCGTTGTCGGAGAGTTAACGAATGGAATTTCAACGAACCGAGGGAGTATTCATTAAGAAAGGAAAGACCGGGTCAGGTGGGCGGAATAGCGACGGGCTTTGCGAATAGTCCCATACTCGAGTCTATCTCCGACATAGCTCAAGTTCCCTCCTTCGTCGAAAGAGGGAACGAAGCTGAGGCAGCAACGAACTCGACCGTCTCTGATGATCATCTCCTCGTGTGCTGTCCCCTCCTCTCCTCTATATTGTTGGCGAATTTCTCTCGAAAAGTACGCGGAGTGCATCGTTATTTGCAGCGTGTAGACAATACCGGACGGTCTGACATTCGTTTCGACAGAGTCCAGCTGTTCCGAGCGATTTCTTGGCTGTTCGAAAATGTTCCATGTTTTCGTTCGCATGCGAGTAATTTTTTTTGGATATTTCGACGTGGCAGCCGGGACGTAATGAAGCTGGAAAATATTTGTTATCGATGAAGCTCCGCGAGATTAAAAGCTCTGGGTCCGTCAAACACATGCGTGACCGAACCATCTGCTTATGCTTCGACGTTCGTGCACCGAAGAGCTTTTGTAACTAAAGTTAAAAAAAAAAATTATAGCAAGATGTTCTTTTCAAGTTTCAATGATACGTTTAAATATAGTCCTCTGAGGACTGAAGTATCAAAGGATCGGTTTGATCTGGAAAATAAAAAAAATCTGTTACTGGTATTCGAAAGCTTTCCATCGGGCGATCGTTACTCCAAAACTCTTTCGCCTCGCGTGTATAATGCTTTGACGCGAAAAAAAACCCTTTGATCTGGCACTCATACGAGTGATCGTACGAGCGATCGCGTTGGAAAATTAATTCGCAGCGCAAATTGATTGGCAGAGACGCGCTCCGAAATTTCTCGTTGCAGGAAAAATTGCTTCGCAGCCGGAAATCAAAATGTACGTGGAATTAAGCGTGCACGGATTGATAAAAAGCGATATAATTAAAAACAAAAAACAAAAACAAAAAAAAACAAAAAACAAAAAGAAAACGTATCTTCCGGTTAGCGTTGAAAAATCTAACGGCCAGTTCGTTAATTTTCTCTTTCGCCAGAGGTAACTTGCTCTTCCCATTCGCACACAGATACCCACGTGCACATGTTTGTACGCACATGGAGTATGAAGTTTTAGGCACAGACTGGCAGCAACGGCGTGCTGTGTCCGAAGGAACTGGTCCCCAAGATTTCCCATGTGCCGTGTACGTGTTGGCCCTGAGCTTTTATTTTTGAACAAACACCGCAAAAGTCTCGTACTCCGGGGGATCCGCTGGGAAATGGAACGCTGGTGTGTGCACGCTGACCGTATAACTGGTCGGAAAGACCAATGGAAAAATAAGATGAAAAAAAACAAAAAAAAACCATTTGCAGTTTACGTGCGAATTCGCCGGTCGATCGAGCGACGAGTGCGTTGCGGCGGAAAATTGCGAACTAAAAAAGTTCGTAATTGAAATTTTCATATCGCTTCCGCGTAATATCCATTTATTCGCGAAGCTCGCTTCATGAGAAAGCAATTTTTCGTCTTCTTGGCTTCATCGTAGAGGATCCTTTGTGAATAGAGGGATATTATGAAGAAGCGATATGAAAATGTCATTTTTCAACTTTTTGCCAACGTCGACCGCTCGATTTACCGGCTGCCCGATTCGGATTCGGCGAGAAAAAAAATACATGGAAAAATTTGGTGAAAAGTCACAGTGGACTTGTGCTGAGTTTTAAAAAATACACGGGCTATAAGCTGAAGATTTTTTTTTTACTTTTGATTTTTCCTCGAAAAATCGAGAAGATACTTTTTTTTTTTCAATACTCGTCGTACCCATCGACTTGTATATTTCGCGGCATGGAACACGCAAAGCACCTGAATTTTTCACGATGCCGTGGAGAAGCAAGGACCATAGGTTTTTTCATGAAATTTTCAAGAGACATTGACTATTAACCGCACATACTATATGCAAATTTTCACATACTATATGCAATTTGAAACAGTTTAAACACTTCGACACAAAAATCTCGAAATTTTATTAATTTTTCACCAAAACAAAGCTTTCTCTCTGTGAGAAAGAAAAATGACAATAAATTAAAAAAAAAAAACCCCCCGCGGGTCTGAGTTATTTCCAGGAAAGAATTTCGATCGTCGTCCGGAAAATCGTGTATAATTTTTGAATAGGATATTATCACTTACACGCCCCGCTGCTACCGGAGTTATTACGATAGGCTTCTTCGATAGTCGCGACGGTACAGAGAGGGAGATTATATATCGAAGGTCTGCCGTATAATGGTCGGGTGCGCGAGCAGCGCGAGGGTCTTATCATCGAGAGTTCATCTTTGCCGCGTAATCTTGGGATGAAACGGGGGACATGGTAATATTACGTGCCGCTATGGACGTGGCTCGGATTAAATGGGATAGGAGAAAACGATTCTTCCGCATATTCTAATCGATAATCGCATCAGCCACCCCCGAGCCAGGTCGTGTCTTCTGCTCTAAGGTTATACCCAGCCGTTCGAGTCTCTGACCTCCCTTATTTCCTCTTTCATACGCCGCTTCGCCGATTTTCTCGTGGCTCGAACCTTGTTTCTACGAAAGTATTTTTGTCGAGTATTTTTTCAGCTACACGGAACTTTGTTAAATTAATTCGAGCTAATAGTTCTCTTCGTCCTTCTGCTCCAGGGGTATTTTGCAACAAGGAAGAAGCAACTACGACGAGGCGATCCTGAGTTACCAGCGAGCCATTCACTTCAGACCTTCGTTGGCACGTGAGTATTTCTTACCTTGGTTATCCTTCAAGATAATGGAATGACGAAAGAAATCTGGTAGATTTTTCCAAGCAGAATCATATTGGGCAAAGAGAAACCTATTACGCAAAGAAAAACGTGGAGTTGGTGAGAGAATAATTACAAGCAGACTAATTGCGGAAGCAAACCGAGCGGAAGCTCTCGGTTTGCTTGATTGTAACGGTGAGCTCGTAACATAAAAATTTTTAAATCTGATGCGAAAATCTATTCGACCGTTGCAACGAGATCCTCGAAAAGGACAAATGGGATGCGGTATATAGAAGGTCCTCGATACGTATATAGCTAAGTGTGTCGCATGCAGGAAGAGCGATAACCCCCTTAACGAGTAACCTTTTGCCCGAGAGATCGAGCGGCTTTACGACGTTCGCTCTACATTGCTCACGGTGGAAAATGCCGAACGATGGAAAAGAGGAGGGAAAAAAAGGGGGAAAAAAGAAAGAACGGTGAGGCCGTTTGTTACATTAGCGATAGGGGGACGGAGAAGGGACGATTTACTCCGATCCAGGGAGCGGTTCGTTACCCGTGAGCGACCTCGCCACGCCGACGTCTTCTTTTCGATCTGCCTGATCTTTACGAGCGTTCGGGCTTTAGATATCCTGTAATAGGCCGCGCAATCCTCCCGTATACCATCGGCCAATTTCTACTTTACCACGCGGTCGTTCGCATCCCGCGCAGACAAACTGCATGAAGAACTGCTCGGATCCTCATTAAAGCAGGAAGTCTACGATTTTATTTTTTATTTTTTTTATTACTCCGAATTACATTGGACTATGCTCGGAACGATGACTGGCAAGCTTGTCTCTCCGGAATCGCTCATCGGAATGCTTCCGTCGGGCTCCGGAATGGCGCAGAGTCGGAAGCTTCGACTGCATATATAAAGAATTTTTTTTTTTTTTTTTTTTTCCGTTACGATACTTTATGATACGTGTTGCATGGAACAAAAGTTTGAGATAAAAACATTTAAAAAATAGAAAAAGACTCCGGAGAGTTGGGTCGATAGCGTGAAAATTGTTGCTCAACGAGAACGGAAAATTTCACTGGAGAAAAAATAAAAACGGAAAGTTCCATACCGTGCCTCAACACTCCATCGGCCCGGAGTGTGGAATGTGTCTTCTCCGGCTGGTACATTCAGAAACTGGTCCGCGGATAGTTCACGAAGCGCGATGGTCGTTCGGATGTCCTATTTTCCCTGGGGCACGGCAGTCGCGGAATATATGCGACGGGACTTGGAAGATGCAAATCTGATAGCTGCCGAAGAAAAGCCAAAGGAGGGAGCGACGAGAGGGAGAAAGAGGCGGAGAACGTGAGCGAGAAAGGATTCGCGCATATGTGCGGGTTGTGTGAGCCGGAGCGCTTTCGCTGTCGCCTTAGCGGGGTGGGTTGAGGAGAGTCCATTGGCAAACGAGGGTAAGAGCGGAGCGCAACACGCCGCCCAATCGTTGTCGCTCCCAGCGCGTTTCTATGAATCTCACGTTCCTCCGAACATATCCCATCGGCTCGGGCGTGTTTGCCGCGAACCGGGGCTCCTGGTGGATGTCGGAAAGGGACATCGAATGCTGTACCGGGGAGAGGTAGAAGGCACAACTCGAGACCCGGGTTCCTCGTGGTTTGAAATAGTTGGACCGAGGCACGAGGGTAGCAAACGATGCCGGTGGTTCCCGGGCACCCGGATAGACCCGAGCGGGCTGGAGACAGAGGGAGCGCCCGGAGAACGACGTTTCAATGGAAGCCGGTACACACACTTCGCGAAACGTCGACTGCTGGCCTCCGGCATTATAACCGGAGGTCCGAAGTCCACCATTCAATGATGCAACGTACGTGACGACTCGAGGGTGGGTGGGAAAACTCGACGACAACGACGAGGGAGGAAAAGTGGTGACCTACCAACGGTCGCGATGGTTCTGGATGGCGCTCCGATCTCCGACGTATAAATCCGAGATTGAACATTAATGAGATTCCACCAGCAATCCTAATATTGGATCATAGTCGTAATATGATAGTGAAATATAATGAATAACCGGAGCGGAGGGTTGATGTCGGACTGTCGGGGAAGAGAAGTCGGGGATTAATGGAGATCCGGGTGGATTGAACGTCATAGGTGGAACGTGACCAAAGGTGCCCGGTCCGACTGCCGCCGAGATGACAAGGGGACCGCGAAAAAGTGACGAGGCTCGTTTCGCCACCGGGAGACTCGTATTCGCGGTTTCCGGTCTACAACCGAGATTAATTAGACGCGCGTCCGAAACGCCTCGTACTCTCGTCGTGTCAACGTTTCTCTAATTTTGACTCGGCTTTCCGCGCTCCGACACAGCCGGCTCGTTACTCGCCACCACCGAATCGAGGCGTTAGACGGCAGAGGAGCAAAGTACACGCACGATGTTAATTCGTCGTTGTTAAAAAAAAAAAAAAAAAAAAAAAAAAAAAAAAAAACCACTCCAGACTACATTGGCCTTTTCGTATCGCGTGGTTCACTTTGCCCCGTTCTTCTCTGAGAAAGGAAATTCGCGACTGTCTGCGGGACAATGAGTCTCCTTCATCCTCTCTCGTGCTCCTCGCGACGGCAGAGTAGACCGAGAGAAAGTCGGAACGCACAACGCGCAAGTTGACCAACGTTTCTATTCGCGAACTTCGAGATTCGTGGAAACTTTCTTGGCTCTGTCAAGTTTCGTAAACAATGCAAGGTACAGCAAGTTAGCTAAGGGAGGAGGCACCGAGGGATGCGTGAATATGAGTCACCGGATCTCGCATAATAGCGACGGAGAGCGGGGTAAAGTGAAACACCTCGGTCACATGGAAGCGAATTCTTTATTTTGTTTCCAGAAGAAAATTGGTTAAAAAAAAATGGAAAAAAAAAAAAAATACCAATGACCAACTAAATAATTATTATATAACGTGAACACCTCAACCTATGATTTTTCTGTTAGAAACTTGGATCATCATAGAAAAAATCAATGTGCAAAATTTGTGTCGAGTAATATTTTTTCGTTTCGACGAGCGTTGACGCCTTCGAAAAAAGCCGCCGAAGCGAGCAATCGCAGTGAAACGCTCAACTCCCGATATTCCCGGGCTCGAGTCGGGAAAATCATCCGTTTTGCTGCGCTGCGCCTAAGGCGTTCAATTCACACCACCGATCTACGTTGAATTTATCACTTTTTTTATGAAATAAAAAAAAAATTAAAAAAAAAATCTGCTATCCTGCAGGTCGCCTAATCCAATCGCGCGCAAATACGCGGTTCCTCGGCCACGGAAAATCGCACGAACGTGACAGAGGAGAAGCGAGAAATCCGTGTCGATGAAATCACTGCTGGCTGCCACGTCGCTCAACCGCTCGAAACTTTGCATACGGACTCATCACGCTATTTGCATTCAGCTGAGAAGAGGCAGAGTGCTCGGCTCGCGAGTACCTCATGAAACTTTCTAAAGTACGTACACGCCGGTTGTACGTAGAGATGGACGCGGGCGCGAGCGATCGTGGGATGGAGAACGTGCCTACTTCCGTGTACGATGTATCGCGATGCACTCGACCGGCCGAGCTTGAATCTCGTATTCGCGCACGCAGACTCCATGCTCGACTCAATTAAAGCAAGCTTCTAGAAACAAACGAACAAACACGCAAACAGACCGACGGACAAACAAACGTGCCAGGGTGAGCTTGGAACGCGCATAGCTTAGCAAACTTGGGAACATTGCTCGACACCGCGAAGATCGGACCATGCGAACGCAAACTGCCAAAGCTCGTCGTCGAAAAGGAGACCGACGGAACATTAATCTCTCGACGTACAAGATAATCGCAATTGTTTTTTCTCCGGAGCAGACCACGACGCGAGTGTTCTCTCTGGAGCTGTTCAGTTGCGATTTTCAGCCATCTCGGTCGAGGTAAAAAAAAAAAAGTTGAAGTAATTTCTGAGGCTTGGTTCAACGTCGCTATAAAGGTTCAGGCGAACGTAGAGTTTGGCAACTGTTTGGGCAGAGACACGGCGGTAATGTGAAAAAGTACAAATATAAAAATTATTATAATTGTTGAAATTTTTTTTTTTTTTTTTTTAATTTTTTTCGGTTTATTCTGTTGTTTCCCCAATTTTTTTTTGTTTGTTTGATTTTCTCTTCCGATTCGTGCGTACAAACCCGGACAGCCGGAATGTGCAACGTAAGAAAACAGGGACGAGAAAACAAAGCCAGCACCCTGTTTCCGATACGATATCGATGTGCGGGGGTTTTGCTTCGGCTTTTAGATTTTTACTCTAACGGGAGGCCACATTCAGTGTCCGATGCGAAATCAATGGCCGGTGTGCCCGAGCGTTGCGGAGCATCGCGTCAATCGCGTCGCTGATCTCGTTGTTCAGTTATAAAAAAGAAGTGGCCCATGAAAAAAAAAAAAAAAAAAAAATAGCGTACAGCCATTGCAAACAAGAAATGGAACAAATGAGAATGCTTCACTGAAGGCGGTTGAACCGATAATTGGAATGATGTACAGATCCACCCAACGGCTACGAATACGAATGCCAGGAAGCGGAACGAGAACGAACGGAGTTTGTGTGCCGTGGACTTGTGTCGAGCGAAACACAAACAGTCTCGGTGTACATAAATATATCGCACTTATGTATATATCTACGTATATGTACGTCTGTCTGCTCGGATACCAAGTGGATGCACAGTTCTACGCGGAAAGTCACGACGAGAGTCGAAAATAATTGGAGTTAACCTTAGCGAGTGGTTGAGGCGCGGTCCCCGATGAAAGAGGGGGATGAACGAGTGGTGGATGGCAAAAAGTGAGTATGGAGCGTTGCCAAAAATGAAAAGGTGAAAACAGAGTGGTTAAAGGACGAAACGGTGATTAACCCACCGGGGATGCTTCGAGTCACGAAGTATAAACGTCGCCGACGGGGCAGCCAAAGGTCGGACAGGAATTCGGGATGCCTCGTTGAGTTTATAATTAATATTCCGGCACGCTGGAGTCTCTCGATCGCTGGCGTCGGAAGTCGCGGAGCGAGGAACTCTCGGAATTTTCGCGACGATTCGCCACTGAAAATTCGCGGGATAGCTCGTTGCCCGGCAAAAGATCGCGCGACTCCGTGCAAACAATTTTTCCGAACGAGTCAAGAGTGGTTGGTCGGCTCTGCATGCCGAATAGCTTCGGGGGTGTCGTATCACCGGGAAGTATCCTTTACAGGACGCGGCAGGATGTACGGTAAAGTGTACACACCCTATTTCTGTAGCGGGGTGCGATGGGGATGGTTTAATGATTCATTAATTATTCAGCAGTGTAAATTGGTACACAGATTGTAATGTAAATTGGTGGCGAAAGAACGGGAAGCGAGAGGAGACTGATAGTCTCGGCGGCGGTGGTTCCGGTGAGAATAAAGAAAAATAAAAAAGCGAAGGACAGGGGAGAAGCGAGGGCGCGAGAGGACGGGAGGCGAGGGAGCGACGGGAAAGGATTGAAGCGAACGAAAGAGCGATGGTACCGAGTGCGGGCGCGGACGTCGGAGGAGGAAAAGACGTTCCTCACGGGACGAACCGACGGGGTTTCGGGACCGCGAACTGGATGCTGGTACCTGCCCTTTAAAAGCTTTTCCTATATCGCACCCTCACCCACGCTCTCGGTCTACACCACTCTTTCCCGCTCGTACCATCGCGCCAATGGTTCTCCCGTTGTCCTATGTTTCCTGCACGTTGCCATCAGCATCCCCGAATTTCAACGGGGCCATCGCCATCCCCGCGCCGGAGCAAACTACCGAGCCATCGAGGCATGCCAGGCGACCTCTCTGCCGGTCGCACACCCTCTCATCCCACTTTTTAGTCGACCTCTAACTGGCCCGTATATTGGCACCCACGTCTCCTGTTCTCCACCACCCCGCTTACCCTCCCGTTCGCCACCAACGGCTGCGAGTATATCCCTACATCCCCTCTCACACCCCGCGGTCCAGCCGAACGGGTAGCTGGTCGATAAGGGTCGCGCGACCGACTAGATACGGATATATCGCGGCGGAGAGGTGCTACTGTGGCATGCGGCAGCCATCCGCAAATTGGCGGCCGATCGGGTCACTAATTACTCGAGCTCGGACGTGTTTTAAAAGCTCCACCTCTGCGGTAATTTACGGGACTGTGCGGCCACCGGGAACTCTTTCGTCGGTGCGGAGAGGAACCCCCCGGATGCATAACGGAAATTGAGGAAAAATAATTGATCGCACCTCGGCCGCTCTTCGCGGTGCCCAACTATTTCGCAACGATGAATCTCAAATCGGCGTGACGACAGAGCGGAGATTGCACGAATGTTCGAATTCGCGTGGATACCAGAGAAATTGTTTCGACGGTAGAAATACACGAGGGAGTGGTGGAGAGCGAGTGTGTCATTTTCCTGTGATGGAGTAGCGAGAGTTGGGGCGGTATAGTTTGGAAAGACTGGTACGAGGAGGAAAATGAAAGGGTGAATGCGGCTAAGCACTTATACACGTTCTTATGAACGAATCCCAACAGCTACTAACTCAGCTTTCACCGCGGTATACGAGCCCCTTATTTCTTACCGCGAAATCCCAAGAGGTACGAAACGCGTTTCTCCGCGAGGAGCGCGAGAGGGTTGCGGTTTCGAGAGGAAACGAGGCAGCGAGGGAAAGAGAGAGAGAGAGAGAGGACAAGAGAACTGGAAGAGAAGTCGGACAGGGGCGCCATAAACGACTTGAAATTAAAGCTCGAGAGAAGGTAGGTTAAGCCAGCATTACCGTGCCAGCGGTACTTTGACTTGAGATGTTCTATAAAAAGCACGCAAGAGCGTTTGTTGCCGACCAACGAGAGAAAACGAGGCGAGATTTTTCTTCTCGCTGTTAACCCCTTCCTCCCCACCCCTTTTGTATATATACGCCCTGAGCAAAGTCCGATATAACGGCTTTAAAGATTACTTCTTTTCATTGCACGAAACTAGGGAAAATTAAATCTTGCCTCTGGATATTTCAGTAGAATTTTTTTCTTATTTTACATTTATCCCATCTTGAAATTGGATGAAACACCCCTAACAGCGGCCACCACTTTGGCGCTTCGAGCGGGAGTGTTTTGCGTGAATAAAGAGCACTGAGTTTTGCTCCTTAGTTGTGCTTTGCGAGTGTCGGCAGCGCAGCCGATGGCAGAGCCCGGCCGAGTTTTCTCTCCGCTCGTAAAGAGATGACTATCCGAGAACGAGGAGTTGCCGACGGTTGCTGCGTTTGCCAGTGAAATATAATAGCCGGTACCTTTCAACATCGGCTCAACCACGCAACGATCGCATGTCCGGTCGCAGGAGTTGCTTTCGGAGCAGCTGGAGCGAGCTGAGTGGAATCGCCTGATTAGCGAAACGAAGACGCGTTCGTCGTGCATAAAAATGTTCGATCGCAGAGTCTAGCGAAGTTCCAGGTTGCCGGGGATCTTCACGAACGTGGGATCGAATCTGTACTCTCGCAAGGGCCGAAGCCACCGCATCCCTGAGGAGGATCGCCGGGAACGACGAAACTGCTGTTTCATCTCCGAGTCCGCCAACTTGGCAAGACCGCGGTACTGTTTGCTTCCTAATTACGAAAGAGAATGAGAGGCAGACTAGTGAGAACTGGTAGGAAGTGAAGTGAGATAAAGCCAGCGATGCGAGGGAGTAGACGAAAGAGCCGGAGGTATTTGTCGGGCTAAGACAAGAGTCCTGCTGGCTCGGTGGAACGCTCCCGCCCAAGTTCACCGCCGTCGAAGGTTCTAAGAATTAAGATTCCATCGTGGAACTGAGTTGTGTGCCTTGCAATTTTCTGGTTAACCTGACTTCAGTCTCCCTCGCTTGCTTCGCTTCTTCGCTCCCTCATTCTCTTCTCCCAACTCACTCCCGCCCTCGTTCGTCCTTCTCTTTCGCCGCCATCATTCTATACTGATTTCATTGCATCCCCGGCTTCCCGGCTCCGCCAGACCATGACGAGACGGGCGAACCACATCGTTTCCACCGTACATTTTCCAAAATCGAGTCAAGCTACCGTGGAGAATGCTTCCCTCTTAGCCACGGGAAAAAGCAATATAGGATTGCTTAAAGGGTCTCGTCGTTGCTAACCCGCGTCGTTGCACACTCGCTATATATTTCGTTTCCGTTTCACCGTTGGTAACAGCATTTTACCGTCTCGCAACTGTTCTCCGGATGGGCGAGAACATCGGATGTTGCTCTGATGGCGACCAGCGAAACCGCAATTATCTCGTTCGAAAGCAGTATTCAACAATTTAATAACCTGTGAATCTTTTTGCCAATAAAAAAAAAACAATGTATATTAACGCCCCCCCCCCCCCCCCCCCCGCCCCTTCCGTCTCCATTAGAGGGTAAATCAATGAAGCTTCTCTTCCTCACAAGGAGGATCATGCGCTACTCAAGGAAAAGACTCGCATCCGCGAATCACTCGACTCTGCGTAAATAGTTTGTTCAGAATAACTTCGCTGTAATAAACTGTGGAATAGGAAACTCGCTACCGATATCTGTAGATCGGTGGATTTCCATGTGACCAATATTTCTGGAATATGTGTATGGATAGTCAAAGATACGGTAATAATCGATAATTGTGTTGGCAGAGGCTTACGTGAATCTCGGGACAGCTTTGGTCGCGGTGGGACGAGGAACCGAAGCCGTTGGGATTCTACGTGCCGGAGCATCTCTCGACGGTTCCGGACTGAAGGACAGAAGGGCTCACGAAGCCGCGAGGGTCCAGGCGTTGCTCCAGCTCGGCGGCCTCCGCGCGAATCAGGGAAATTTGCAGGGAGCTCTCTCCGCTTACAGGGAAGCCCTTCACGCTCTGCCCGAGCATTACCCCCCTCAGGTGAGTGGTCGCTCTCCTCTTTTTTTTTTTCGTGTACCTTCCGCACTACCCGTGCGTCTCTACCGTGCGAACCGAGATCGCCCACGCTTCAATGTTCTACGAAAACTCCAGCGTTACGAACCCAACAAAAAACGCCTCCCCAACCCGCTCTATTACTCCGTGGTCTCATCTTCTATTCGTTCGCTCAAAAGGTTTTCCCATTACTTCGTGCTGTATGTGTAATGACGATGCACAAGCTACTTTTCCCGACCTTCCTCCCTCTAACGAAATATTAATTTTAAACGAAATTTCCATCCACCGCAGCGCTGTCTGCAAACGAATTTTCGAAAGCTTCGAACACTATTGGAGTTACTCAGCGATTTTGGACGATATTATTGCGTGGAAATTTAAACGAATTGATTTTTCGAAAATATATTATTGTACCGAATTTCCGAAATACGCCTGCAAAAACCGCGGATCTACCGTGGAACAATTTTTTTTCCACCGAGTAAAAAATATTTCTGTATTCAACTACCATTTTTAATCCACAATTATTTCGTTGATAATCGCACAAAAAAAACATTCCCAAATGGGAAAAAAAAATTCTATATAATAACGAGAATTTTTTTGTGATGGATATGAAAAATAATCGAGGTTCGCGAAGAAAAGTAGCCGAGTAGATACGGTTCTCGTGCGTTGTCCGTGCACGTCAAAGTGACTGAACACATACGCTGCAATTTCATCGATGCCGCGTTCATTTTCCAAGATAATTTACCGCAACCATATACGGTAAAGTTGCGTGAAAAAAAAGGGTTGTATGAGAGAATCGCGAATTCCCATCGTCCACCGAAACACACACACGCGCCCGGTAGTTTCGTTTTCTTTATAGTCGGCGAAACTTGGAAATCCCCGTGGTGCCTCGGTAGGGGGTTAGAGTTGATGCACAGTTTCCGTCGTTTCTCGCTCCACCATTTGCCGAGTGTTATGGTCTCTCTGTATCGTGATTCTCGTGTGTCGAGGTGGGGCTGGGCGTTCTGTGTGCCACGGAGCTGAAGGGTTGTTACCAGGCGTTTTTTCCCCTCCCACGTCGTTCTTTCTCGTGGAAGTTTTCGACGAGCGGGTCGCACGCGAGAACGACAACGTGGAATGAGAGAGTCGGCGGCGTCGGTCGACGGACGATCCTGGAGAAACGAGAGCTTGTAGCACCGGTCGGGATGAAGAAGCTACCCCGAGAGCGGAGGGAACCAACTGCGGAACGGCCGGTCCCGCGAGTATCCGCGCCGGTTTCGATGGAGAAGTTTGAATTTTTATGAGGTCCCAACCCACTCGCAACGAAACCTCCCCTCTGTTCCGTGTCGTCTGTACTCCGCTCCTCCGCCTCCTCGTGTACAGCGTCGCACCCCCGTTTTCTGCCCGGCTGGAATTCTCGTGGAATTCCTTCGTGACAATTTATACGAAAAGTATTTTCGCGTTCGCCTTTACAAGGAAATGAGCGGGACACGAGTCTGCCAAGAAAACGGTACGGTACTTTCTCGCGTTTTCCTCGGGCATTGTCCGGGGGTGTCTTTCTGTATTCTCGTACTTCTCGATGCGCGCTAGCTCAGAACGAGGAAATCGAGGATAAACGAGCGTAGAATAAACGTCCAATGTGTGTATCTTTATATATATATATATGTATATATATATATATAGGAAACTCTCTATGGATGTTGTGCACAACGAGGTTCGCCAAAGTTGGCCGAGCGCTTGGAACTTTGGTGGAACGATTTATCGAAATAGATTTACACCGGGGTCGCGGAAGCGGCGTCGCGGAACCACGGCGCAGCTGGACCCACTCGTACGATAATAGGACGAGTTCGATATTGTTAAGAGTATATTCGAGGGTTTTAACGATCGAGGCTCTACCAAGAGTGCAATCGACCTCGAGGCCGTTCTTCGCGATTGTCGAGGGTGCGTTCGGAAAAGAATACTCGGAGATTCTAACGCGAAATCGAACGTAGCGCCGAACCGATCTTTGGGGGTAGAAATGCGCGCTAAAATTGTAACCGGTCCGATGTATTGTAACAATTGTAACAGAGTCCGATGAAACACGCCAAAATTTCTACCAGGGACATTCTGAACGCAGCGATATGCGAATTTAGTTAATAAAAAAAAAAGACTAATTACTTCCGTGTAACCAGGAAAAATACTGAATCTATATCAATACAACCTGCTCAAAAAAAATCTAACCTGTGATAAAAGAGATAATGATGTCTCAACGACAATCGAGATCACGACAGATCATTGGAAACGAGAAAAAAAAAAATTGTCAGTTAAGAGCAGAAATAAAACGAAATTTGCCGCGGATCTCCCAAAAGTCCAAAATCAAAGTGCGTGTCGCCACGATCGTATCAGCGTCGCCTCTTTTTGCCATTGAAAAATCGCGAGCCGGAAATCGGTGGAGAAGGAAGAACCGAGATGATAAAGTCGGCCCGTCGGCACACTACCGAACGATCCTTTCTCCTCGAGTTATTACCTTCGCGAATTTCTCAAACAGTCTCGGGGAAACTTTGCCGGGAGTCTCGGTTCGGTAACGAGTTGTATGTGGCGGAATGGATACCGGCTGAAGCATCGAGGGTGTGCCGGTGGCCTCAGGGGTGCTCGGGAAAGTGGACCACCCTTCCGTGAAGCAGACCGTGGCGAATGTTCGAGGCCTTCCGAGTTAACGAAGAGTCGGCCATCGATTATCGGGGGGGAGGGGGGCCAAAGTTCGGTAAAAATAACGAGACGCTCGGGATCGTCCGCTCGAATTTCATCCCTGATTTTATAGTCTGCGCCACGGGATGGCGTTAATGCTTGGAAAAAAAAAAAAAAAAAAAAAAAATCCTTAATGAAAGTTTGATTGAAAGTCGGAGAGTTTTGCGGTGGACCGGGTCGGAAGCGTCATCGCGAATATAAAAAGGCGAATCACGGTGATCGATGATATTCCGCGAGCGAACACTCATCTCGCGCAGCGAAGCCGTGTCACCAGCCGCGATTCGAACGAACCGCGTGACGAGCGTGTGCCGCGTATCGGTGAGGGTGTTTCGAGCGCTGCACACGCACTCCGACGAAATATCGGATGCACCCGATCTGTTTTTGTTCGGGGTAAACAAGCCCCCCGTGCCGAACCCAACGAGCCGTGGACGAAATTAAAATTCTGTAAAATCTACAATACCACTTTCGAACGCGCACCGAGCCGGTCGAGTGTGCGCGACAAAATTTTAATCAATCGATTACAGCGACGAGCGGAATTCGAGTGCGCGCCGTTTGTTTGGTAGGAGCGCACCGAGATCCTCGTTACCGACGGTAAAACACCGATTTGCATATCGATTATTCTTTAGAATCGATCATCCGGAAGTTCCGTCTCGTTCGAAAATGAATAAGCGTTGCTCGTCACGCTGAAAAGTGTCCGCAGAGCATAAACACCGACAATTTTTTTATTTTTTTCTAGGCGGACCGCTGATTGAAAAACTGTAATTTTCATCTGAATGCAATGTGAGATGATCGAATTGTCGACAAAATACCCGTCGATTAAACCCACCTCGTTTATTAATTTAATTTGTTTGATCATCAACAGTCGTTCGGATCGGCAAACGTGCGATTAGCTGCTCGTCCGAACATCCGCGTCCGCCATTATCATCGATTTATCTCGAGCGATCTTCATTATCGCGAAATAACCGATGGACGGAAGGGCCGATTACACTGTCTGATGCGTATGACATTTTCAGTTGAAACAAGCCACCATGTTGACCGAAGAACTATCAATTAGCGACTGGTTTGTCACGCCCGGGGTCAAGAAACAATCTCGTTCTATAATTAATGACCGGTGAACGCAACGGTAACATCGAATACGCACGACACTCGGTAAACGAGTACACCAGGCTGTCATCCGCCATCGCAACCCGATGTATGACGTTATAATAATTCTCGCCCAACAGTCTTTTTACTTCACCTTCCGTTTCAGCTTGATCCGACGATCCTACCGAGCTGCACACTTTTCATCGAAAATGCAAGAGTCAAAAGTGAATTTTTACCCTCGTGACGTGACTGCCGAGTTCACGGTATTGTACTACAGAGAAGGGTTTCCAAAATGGACTCGATCCGTAATAAGCTGAAGCTTTGAAAAAGTCAATTTCGTGCCGCTACTTCGAAAACTTTCTGGATTTTTTTTTTTTTTTTTTTTTTTTTTTTTTTATGTGATCTGCACCCACCAATTGGTGGATCCATTCGAAGCTTAAAAGAGAACGAAACGTTTTTGTTAAAACCACTGTGTTTTCCTACTCTTATGATTTTATCGTTCGCTAGATGAATTTCGAAATCCGCAAGCTGATGCGAGATAAAATAACGTGTATGCTTTTGGCACAGTTTCATCATATCGGGCACTCGGAGCTTGCACGAGAAGACCTAATTCGCCAAAGCTTTTCGAACAACGTTTTTTTTTTTTTTTTTTCACGTTGGTTTTTTTCACGTAACAATGGCCGTTGGAACCAGCTGCGCGGATGCTCCTCGTCACGCTGGGCCACGGTATGCGTTTAAAGTCCCGAAGTAATATCACCGTTCCCTTTTTCCAAAGGTCCTTCATGCTTTATATGACGTTTTAATAACATAGGGCGCTTTGTTCGGCAGTGTTTGAGTGGCTAATTAGGTGCTCGCAATCCTCTTCGACCTGGCACACACAATGCTGGCCGGGAGGTAATTTCGCAAGCTCCCGCGTTCGTTCCGCTTTTTTCCTGCCCGGTATATTTCCTCTCGCTTCTATTCTCTGCGTTACCTCTCCACACGTTCCTTCGCACCGTGTTTAGCTCGAAGCGCTCACACTGACAGACATGCCTGGCCATTTTTCTTTTTTATCATTTTTTTTCCAAATTTTTTCAACGGTCAACATACTCACTTTACTGTCAACTGTCACTTCGCTGCCGGCCAAGAAGTGGCAAGCACTCTCTTCACGTCGTGCGGGCTTGTGACTACAATGAAAAAAAAAAAAATTAATTACAAGATGCTTTTTTTCGCCAGCACGACGATTTCAACTGTCTCCGCGAATTAGGACCAAAATTCACGAGAAAAAAAAAATCTTTTTTTCTCTTTG
This sequence comes from Listrodromus nycthemerus, assembly GCA_963978505.1. Taxonomy (NCBI): domain Eukaryota; kingdom Metazoa; phylum Arthropoda; class Insecta; order Hymenoptera; family Ichneumonidae; genus Listrodromus; species Listrodromus nycthemerus. Next base: position 16,383,997 of record OZ021683.1, on the reverse strand, counting down.
CAACAAACAACTCGACAAGAAGGTCTCGTTTTTTTTCCAACGTAGCTTTATCCGTGAGAAAACAAAAGCAACACACATCTTCCGAATCGAATATCAAAGCTTGAAAAAAAAAAATATCGAAGGTAGACAAAAGTCGACGATAATCGATTCGCTGTAGAGCCGTGTTTCGTTTGAAATCAGGCGGATCGGATAATATTATCTGGCGAGTGCAATCGATGCGCCATGCGGGTTACGAGCGAATTCATAGATATTCGGACTAAACGTGGTGAGGGCTGCGATTCGGTGACGTTATTGTTCACCATATTCGGCATTTTCTCGAATTTCCGAAGCCCTTTGCGTGTTTATTAATGTCACAAAAATCGTAAAGCCGAATGCATGGAGCCGGCGCTACTTCCGGTCTCTAAGGTCGCTTCGAATTCGGCTCCGGGGATGGAAAAAACAAAAAAACAAAAAAAACATATAAACAAAAACACAGTGTTCACGATACGCGACACCGAGCGTTACGGGTGGAAGCTGCAACGAAACGATGAACGAAACTCGAATCAAAACGATGCGGAGCAGGGTTGTGTGACAACTTCGCGGTGTTACTGGCGCTGCAACGTTATCGATGCTGCCATTAGGATTGAAACCGAGTTCTATGTTCCCGGCTCGGCTCGCGCGTTCTATGTGCCTCGCCTCGGCATGGTCAACCGACCGCGCTGAAACAAGAGACGCGAAAGCCGTTATTGGATTTCGTTAATTGGTGTCGGATTTTCCGTGCCGAGCCCGTGGAAATCAAGTCGAGGGCCAACGATCGGATGTCGTTTCGCGAATGTCCCCGTGTCCCTCGTTTATCTCTCTCTCTCTCTCTCTCTCTCTCTCTCTCTCTCTCCCGCCTTTCGAGCTCAAGTGCACAGAATCGATGTTCTCTATACGTTTCGCGTTTCTGTGTGTATCGCTCGCAAATTAACGAATCGTACAATCGACTCATTTTAGCGTCAACTCCATCGGAGTACACGGTGTATTTTCCTCTCTTTATATATTTTTCGCGTTTCATTGATTATCTTTAAATAATAGCGAGCAAGTTGATTGTGTAAGGTCGAGCAAAAAAAAAAAAAAAAAAGATAAATTAACAAAATTACTCCGAACAGTTTATCGATTGTCAGTACGTTACGAGAGAACGGTTCAATTAATTTAAAAATCGACCTTTGATACTGCCTGTTTGTGGAGGGGAATCGAAGGAATCGGAAAACAATTGAGCAGCGGTGAACGGTGCGAAGGTTCGAATCAATGACTCATACCTTGAATGTAGAAAAATAGGATCGGATGTGGAGACGTGTGCACACGTATCGGGGCGAGACGAAATGGCAACCGGGACCAAAACGGACCACCTTGACTCATTCTTTCGTTGGCCGCGGGAGAAAGCCATGGTAGACAGTTTCGTCCCCAACGCACACGACACGGGTCCGTCTTGCCCCGTTCTCGGCTACTGATACCTCCTGGTACGAACGTACGTGAACGATGCTCCGTGATTTCCGAAATTGCGTTCCCTAAATCGCCGTGATTTCTCTTCGTGATTCGCATTACGTCCGTGAAGGAAGACCAGCTCGAGGGGGCTTTTCCTACCGGGCTGATCGATGGTCCACGTAGGGAGGCGATTCACGGACGCGCCGTGCTCGAGGCGTCTAACTGAAGTTACACACCCGACGCCCGAGCACGTAAGAACGATGGCTAATGAATCGCGATTCATTGCTTGGCTCGGGGAAACATGTTTCGCTGTGCGAGCCGCCGGCATCGGCGAAAATCTCCTGCGAAGACTCGACGGACTTCGGAAGGATGGTGGGAGGGAAATGCTCAATGAAAATATGTGGAAATCGTGACTGGTCGCACGCACTAATTTCGCGGGTAGTCGCGAGATAACGGTCTATGGATGGAGACCAAGGGTGAGCGGAGTAAAAAAGCCGGGGACTCCGGTCTGGGCTGAGCGGGGAAAAGTGTGTGTTCGCGAAACGAGGGTCTAATCGGCACCGCGCGATATCTTTCACGACTTTACGAGAGGCACCATCGAAGCGAACCGACTGTTCGGCGGAGGGGAGGTAAAACATCGTCGGCAAGATTACACCGGAGTTTCACCAGTTCCCGATGTTTTATCGCGATTGCGAACTTGCCGGGGGACGGGGAGAAGCAGCTGGAGGAAGAGAATGAGGAGGAGGTCGTGACGGTGGTGAGAGAAGTGCCGGGGAATGAGGTGGTCTGTGCAAGAGGCAAACGGCAGCTATACGAGGTACAGTAACGAATAGACGGAAGTGAGGGAACGACCCGTGGAGGACTGGCTTGGATGTGTGGTGAGAAACGCGTGCTTGGCGAACGACGAATGGACACGGGGAGTAAGAAATCTCTCCCGATGCTCGATCTTCGGAACAACTTTTTCATCCAGCCGTCCCCAGTTCCGACACCCTCGCCGTTCCAATTTCATCCTGAAGCGGCCGACGAAGGTCCCGTACCTAATTATCTTCATGTATTCAGAGCCGTCCTTCGGCATCCTGACCGTGACTCCTCGCATCGTTCACTCGGCTCTCTCGATATCCGCTCTGCGAGCTTCCGCCTCTGAGACTCGAAGGAGAGACTCAAAGACGCTCCTCCGTGAGGACGGATCGGAAAGACCCCGAAGCTCGTCGGTCAAACACAGTGGGGCGTGTCCTTTGAGAAGGTATTTACGGAGGAGAGTATGCGGAACGGGATTTCGAATAATTATTGACTCTCGTTCGATCTTCGGCCCGTCCCAGGTTGCGCGAATGGTCGAACATGGCCGGACCGTCTGGGAGAGCAGTGAATGCGACGCCGAGTTTGCAACTGCGAGGAATGGGAGTGGCGCAGCTATGGTCTCGTTCCTCTCGCCCATTCTCGAAAAGTAGTCCGAGTGAATAATGGCTGGGAACAATGCGCGAGAAGCTGGGAACCCTCGAGGCTAAGCTCCGCAAAGAGGCTTCTTTGAAGGTGCCTACTATATTCCTCTGAGTTCCTCTCGCGCCCCCAACCATCCTCACCGAACCCGTTTCGTGCAATTCTTGTTTTTTACACCTTCTCACGGCATCGAAACCCACGACGTCTTCACCCAGGTTATTCCCATTCTTCCATGGATTTTTCACTCGCTTCTGACTCGCTGAAGCTCTCACCCTGTGGCTCGCTCAACCCCGTCACGGTCTTCGCCGTATAAATCGTTTCCTTTCCGCCCGAGGAACAACACCATCCCGCGGTTACAATTTCCATCGGTTTTCGTTCCTGAAAAAATTTAATATCAATTCAATATAAATGCATACATACATTAACGTCTGGCAAAGTAACGAAGATTGATGAATCCGGGCTCGCTATCGAGTATCGCCGTCTTCGATAATTGACCTCTCCGGTGAAGAAAACTCCTGGCAAACACCACACCGTTGAGCGACATTATTAAACTTTCCTCTCCTTCGCGAAACTCCCGCTGCTTTCAGTCTTTCCTCCACATTCCCGGACCGCCTCCTTCTCCTCTCCTGCTCCTTGTCTCGGACTTCTAGGCTGTGGCTTTCCTCTCGTCCTTCCAACCTACCAAACAAAATCACAAAAGTTTCAGCCTATCAGACCTTCGAGTTTCCTGCGACTCGAAACGTTGCAACACGATGCGAGAAATCTCCCTCCGGGTGGCTTTCGCTTCTGTCCCGTCGATAATTCCCCTCCGCGTTTTCCCCCCTGCATGCAATTTTCCCTCCTTTTCCTTCCAAACGTGCTTGGCTCCCTTCATTATTTCCAATCCTCGCGTGTAACGCCTAATTCGCGTTTAGGCGAGAGCCAAGCGTGCGACCGAGCCGCCTTCCGAGCAAATCCCCATCGACCCATTAGGAACAGCTGGTCTATCCAAATAAGAAAAGATGCCCGATTTCCGAACGACGCGCGGCGTTCGAGCGACCCAATTGCTTCTCTCTCCCCTTCTCGAAAATTACTCCCGCGTCTGCCGCGCCGTTCGTCGAACGCTCTTTTACGATCACGCCGGACTATTTCTCGCAAACTCATTACGCGACGTCATACGACACCAAATTTTTCATGCTTTACGATCGCGCGACTTGATTTCACGAGGGCGAAACTTCGGAAAGGTTGACGCAGCGCACGACGAACCGAAACTACTGACGGGGTGGAGTGAAGAAAAACGGAGCCGGGTCCTCCACTTCGAGACTCCTCGTCGAGTCCCGACTTCCACGAGACTCCTCCCGCTCATTTTATGGGGCGCGAATATAAAAATCCAGACTTTTATTCGACGAAATTTTTATTCGCTCATTGCAGCTGATTACCCAGGAAATTAATTTTTTTTTTTTTTTTTAGAGCGTATACAATCTTCTGGGAGAAACACTGTCGCGGTTGCAGCAATACGCCGAGGCCGAGAGGTGGTTCCAGGCGAGCCTGGCCAGTCAGCCTGATCACGTACCGGCTCACATCACTTACGGAAAGCTCCTCGCCCGCAACGTAAGTACCGACGCACCTTTTTTTTTTTTGTCATCGACCGTCCCGAGTGACAAAATTCGTCGCTAGTCGAATATCCGTCGATCAGCCGACGGATTCACCCTTCGAACCGCCCGGTCGGAATAACCAAGTATTCAATTTGACGCAGTCGAGCCGGGTCCTGGAAGCTGAGAGGTGGTTTCTGAGGGCGAGGAGGCTGGCACCCGACGATCCGAGCGTACACCATCATTACGGTAGGTGTAACCAGCGCCGCATCTTAATTGCGCACTCCCCGGGAGTGCGCGAGATAACTGCTCGTTCGCGTAACCGAGCGTAGGCGTTTCGAATTACTATTGCAGAATCGCTATCTCCCGAGCATCGCCTCTGTGTATGAACCCGGCGAGGGTTTCATCGCATCGGTACCTATCCGAGAGGAGCCTCGTTATTAAACTAAAATCCACTCGACCCAAGGCGATCCTTTCGAAACGAGCGGATAGTCATTCCGCGCGAATGATATCCCCTTGCATCAAATCAATTTTATTTGCCGCGCGCAGACCTACGTGAGGGATTTTCGAATGTCGATCCTTCGCGAGCTTATTTCGAGAGGTTTCATTTATTTTCTTTATCGCACGCATCCGCGGCCCCGGACGCAGCGATTCAACAATTTACGTCCCTCTCTTAGAAATCCTCGGATCTCGCGCGAAGATCGGACGGGCCTTAAAAAATAAATGTAAAAAAAAATGGCCGAGTCGGAAAGTGGGGTAAGACTGGAAGCGGATATTCGACGATCCAGGGACCGAACCGTGTAAAGTCACCGTGTGGAAATATCGGTGAGATTCGAAGGGAGGAAAGCGAGGCCGAGAGGCGAGAGACGGTAACGATGATGAGGGTATAAGTCAGGGTTGAAAGCTCGACGGGTATTGAAATTCCAAACTGGATAGAGAAGGGCGAGGAAGCGGCGAAGAGAGGTCTAAGCGCGATCGTCTCGCTCCCTCTCCCTTCCGTCCACCTTATCAACCCCTAGTTTTCCTACGGTAGCCCCGAGCATTCAACGGGATCTCTCTTACTCCGGCACTCTGCCTTAGCTTTCATCGCTCCATCGAAGCGCGTCTCTAACTTTTCCCTTTGCGCTCGTTCCGCAAGACCTCCCTCGCATGTTTCGCTCCACTTTCGGTGCCCCCCAGCGATATCGATCATAAGCGATTTGTATAAACACACACGCACACCATCCCCAAATAAATTGCATACATCGAGGGCAAATAAATAAAATAATTTTCTTTTTTAATTATTGAAAAAATCCGATGAACGCGTAACTTCCGACGCTTGTCTGACCCTAATTTTTTTTTTATTCTTCATCCAAACAGGGGTGTTCCTGACGTCGCAGGGACGACTGGCGGAGGCTGCGGAGGAGCAGCTGAGGGCGGCGGAGCTTTCGAGGGCGGACTACGAGCTCTCGGTAGCAGCTGCCTCGGCTCTTCGTCAGGCTGATAGACGGGAGGAGGCCGAGGAGTGGTACAGGCATGCGGCCGGACTGAGGCCGCACGAGGCCCGGAGTCACACCAATCTCGGTGCGATACTACATCTGAACGGGAAGTACAGACAGGCCGCCGTAGCGTACAGAGAGGCCCTGAGACTCCAGCCTGGCGACGCGACGACGATGACCAATCTTCACAAGTTAGCCGCGCTACTGGCGTGACGCGCGAGGCGAAGACTCGCGAGCGGCCGATCTACGACGGAACGAAACGCCGTCGACAACGAGGATCATCGAGGCGCCGAAGGGACGATAACGGTCGAGACGAGAGAATCCAATGATACACCTGACCCGACGAATTACACGGACGAATCATCGACGATTAACCGTATCCGCTCCTCCCGGTATTCGTTTATCCAGCGCGGTTCGTATCCCGCTCGACGACGCCGCTTCCGCCGTGGCTGGGTCGCCGCGGCAACCGCGTCGCCGATGCGCAACCGACTCGTATCGCCTGCTATGGTATATGTAAAGAATAAAGCTTCGTTTATTTTTCTCTAACAATCTCATCTCGCGCGGCTCACGGTCATCTTATTCCGACGATCTTATCCTCCACCTGGTTGGAGAACCGAGGAGAGAGGGACGATAAAGAATCAACGTCCGTTTCACCTCGTGGTTCGATGACCGCTCTCCCTGATTCCTAGGATCCGAATGTAGGATCAATATTAAATTATGCTACGGGGGCGAAAAGCGAGTGATTTTGGCCGAATGTAAATTTTGGCCGTTTAGGATACGATAGCTTTTTTTTCTGACTTCGTTAAAGTAACCACATTTCTTGCGACGCAGAATCGTCATATCGGCTGAAGACCATTGCTCTTCGGTATTTCATATTTTATTCATTGGCGGATCAGTACTTTAACAATTTTATAAAAATATAACATCTCGATAAACACATGACTCAGTTTGCGTTCGATCGGGTTCGCATGGTGCTTCAAGACGAATCCAAAATTAAATAATAATACTAGTTACAAATCATCAAATTAAGTTATTGACTTTGGCTGAAAGTGGTTGCTGAGTGAATAAAAATTTTATAGAGAAAGAGATGCACTCAGGTTGATCGTCGTTAAATGAAAAAGAATTTTTTGCCCGTATTTCACACAAGAAATATCGTTACTGCAGCGAAGTCCGCGAAGAACAGTATTTCTGCGACTCTTCCGTTACGACATATCTTGATCCGTCGAGCAGGCGACGATTGAGACCGTCGACAAATTCGCGAATGAACAGGCGGAATTATGAAGGAGAATTCAGCGGTGGTTGCGCTGCGAAGGGGGACGTAAGTTGAGCAGGTAAGTAAAGAGAACGTCGGTGGCGACGTGGCTCACCTGCACTTCTGAAGGTCCATTAATATCTAATCTATTTGCTTGAGACGACAGTGATGGGAGTCGGTGGAAACTCGGTGAGACTGGGCTACCCCAGCTGGAATATTTAAGTTTGCACTTTAAATCACACCGACGACGACGATGACGACGAGAAGGAGGAGGATGAGGAGGAGGCGAGTGGCTAGACGAGGGAACTCCGGGCCACCTGTCGCTCTCGACGCTCTCGGCAAACACTCGAGAGCGCGTCGCCCCGTTGGCTCACCTTTATTCCGCAGAGGGCTCGCTTCGTTATCTTCAAAGCGGCGGGAGCTTCGTCGAGGAGTCGAGGGAGGGAGAGCCGTTGAAGATTCTTGCGGACTTGGCCCTGGAGGCGGCGGCCGAGGAACGACCAAGATGCGTTCAGCCGCGGGCCTTTCGACCCTCCACCGCGTTCGCTCTTCCACTTCCAGCCCCTTCGCCCCTGCATCACTGGCATTTTCATTTCTATTCATTTTTCAGTACACCAAAAATCCTCGAGACAGACCCGCAGTTGTCGGCGAATACCTAAATACGTTAAGGAGCGCTCGCTCGCCGAGACACGATGAACAACGTGAGAAATTGGGTCGATCTTCTTATATCGAGTTTGCATGGCGTTAATAGATGAGATAGCTGAACACGGGTTTTTCATCAGCCGGTCACTCGCTCCGAGACGATAGACATCGCCGGTATTATTCATTGACTAGGTGTTTAAAAAATAAAATTTTCCACTCGCCGTCTCTGGTATTAAAGAAACATAAACCCGTGAATTCTGCAGGGATTTCGCGATTTGGCATTCGCGACTATCGTCGAGTGTTCGAATATTCAGCGCGGACGAGTAAGTGTGAAAAGTGGAGGATATAAGGGTGCACTCGATTGTGAAAGAAGAAGCGGCGAACGACCTCGGCGCGATAGTTGTCGCGGCCGACGACAATATCTACCGGTACTTTGTGTAAGAAAGGTACATCCGGAGGGTTCGCGAATGTCGCCATCGCCGGAGGCTCGGCACGGACTTCTCCCCGTCGCGTTAAAGCTTTGAGGGCGCTCCGGATCTCGCCGACTCTCTGTATGGATGTCGAACTTTGCAATTCCACCGACTTCGCCGGAGTCGTTCGGCGTCCGGATTCTGTGCCCAGAACGCTTTCCATCGTCTCTCTTTTCCGGCCCCCTTTTAACGGCTACACTCAACCCCATCCCCGACACGGCCCTCGGGCAATTTTGTCCATTATCCGTGCAGAAGAGGCAAACTTTGCCGCGGGAACGTCGTGAATGCAACGAATGCAGGTTTTGGGCATGGTAGTTGTAACAGCGGGTAGGTCGGCAATGCCCCGAGAGCAGGAGAGTAGGCAACTAAAATGCCCGGCAGTGCTGCCTGTGGCTTCCAGCACTTTCCACATACCTCACTAAACGCCACCCTTCCTCCCTTCATCGTCCGGCGTGCCAAGCCCTTTGACGCTACCGAACGAAATATTTCCAGCCTCCCAAAATTTCACTCTCCATTAGCGTGTGTGCCACGTAATTTCTGTACTCCGAAGCGTGCACGAGGTTTGTCCGGAAAATTGATTGCCCGTTATTCCATAATAAACTTATGTAATGAATTTTTTTTCCCTCGTGGGCGTTTTGGGAAATGCGATCACGTGACAGAGTCGACCGGGAAGGGAGGAGATTCCGTCCGGTTATGAGATTGATAAAGCAACAGGGAGGAAGTCAAGACGTTCAGCCCGAGGAAAGGCTGCCTGTTGCAGCCGCTCGCCAGGGCGCATCGATGTCAAGCGGTTTGTTGGCTCGGGGTTCAACCGTGGCTTAATTATCGGCCAACCGGTTAAAGAGCTGTAACGCCGGTGACGTTTATTATTCACAGAACGCCTCGAGACCAAGACAACAGTCGAGTCTCACCGGTCCGAACATCGACGGTGGTTCAGCGTCGTCAACTCTGGCGCTGTCTCGCTTCCTTCCGTTCAGCCAATTTCCAAATTGCAATTCGTCGTTTGAGGGTCCCGGCGCTCTTTTGCGCCGGTGTAAATCGGTGCGCCGGAGTCTTCCGTCGAATCAACGGCAAATGTGCATCTCCGTGCCGAGCATTCAACATTTTTCGACCTCGCAACAACCGTCCATCCGACGATATCCGACGTGTCTCGCACCCGGCGTTACTGCGACCTACGCGAATTCGAAGATGAGGAACATCCGAGAGACCCGGAGAACCGCACTTTGACCTCTCGGTGTGCACTTTCCTCCGGTGGTCCCTTTCACCCCCATCCGTCCACGACCAACATACCCGCTGCGATAAATGTCCAGCTATTTCGCTCTACCTTTGAGACTTAGGTTTACTCGTTACACCAGCTATTGTCGTCGATACACGGTTCTCTTGGCCAACGTTGAAGCGTTTCACCGGGAACCACGTTTCCGCAATGTTCCTCGGCAATAACGGGGACGGAGAGGGAAGCCGAGTGACTGCAAAGGTGGGGTATTTGCCGATTATTCAAAATGCTTGTTCCATCGAGTTAACTGTTTGACACGCCGCGCGGCGAAACAATCTAGCGGTGTCGGGTAATTTTGTCGTGGCGAGGGTAACGACAGAGGAGGTCGATAAGGTGGTACCGAGCGTGAGAGTCGATAGATGTTACGCGGTTGTGCCACACAGCCGTATCCGATATTTGATGGTAATCACGTCAACGCGGGGTTAATGAGAATTCGCTATAGCGTAACGCGGTATACACGGCCCGCGAAGTCGGCCTCGTTCCGGTATAGAGTTGTATACGCAAACTTCGTTAATAGTCACGTTCACCGGCAATTATTCGTGGACGGGAACACGTGTGCCGATACAATTTGCGTCCCTCCGGTGCGAAACTCGAGGAGACTATCTCGTACGAACTTGGCTTCGGTCAGGGTGGATTTTTCGGAAAAAAAAAAAAAAAAAAAAAAAAAAAAAAATCAACCCTACGGCTATTTTATTTCAGAAAGTTACCACGGTCGGTAAGGAAGACTCGTCATCAATCTTATTCCTGCGTTCTTTCGTCGCCGATGATTTGGTTTACGCGGCGGGAGTTCGAGACTTCGGACGAAAATGGGTTGCAGTTTTCGTTGCCGAGTCAGGATTTGAGCGGAGATGAAGATTCTGGCAGCTCGACGGTAACGCCAGCGACTTGACGACGACGAGGTGCGGCGCGATAATTAAACATGTTCGCTAATTAAAACGGGTATCTGGAGAACGTGCAGCGGCGCGAGGCTCCGAGCCGGTGAGTCATGTCGCCGGAAATCTGCGCTTTCCGGCTGAGCGAACGAAGAACCCTCGGGCGAAGCTTACGTGGCGAAGAGTGCGAGCTTGGATATTCGCCGTCTCGCGGTTTCCGGATCACGCCCGGTAACGTTGCCATTTGCGCGTATCGCCTTTTGGTTGTCATTGTGAAGCCGCGAGAAATTCATAAACCGCGAGAGACGTCTCTCGTCAACGTGGTAGACGCTTATCCGATGAAATTTCGAATGAATAGTGCATCGTTGCGAAGAAACGACGAACGCGTGCGTGCGCACGCTAATTAGGTCGACTCTACACCGCTCGGTCTGCCAAAGGATGTTTATCTCGACGACGAGAAAGAGGGTAAAAAAAATTGTTTATCAATGATAAAAGAAAAAACACTTTTCATTAGTTTAATGAAACGCGAGAAGAGCGCGTTTTCATGGCGAGGTTGGCAGAAGCGCGTTAATCGTCAGAAGGCTCATTCATACACGACCGAGCTCTGATGACGAATGCGATACCCAGGGGGAATGCCCGGAAAGCGAGCTTCGCGCTTCAATTAGGCAAATTAATTTTTTATATACGTATGTTTTTTTTTTTTTTTTTTTTTTTTTTTTAGTCGACACAGTATTTTCCGGTAATTTTTGGTGGAATGAAAAGGCCATCGGATGTTTCGTATACCGTTGGGACGTAGTCATTCGGAAGTATGGAATATTGTCCGACAATATATCGTAACAAATGATCATTGGCTGAAAGCTATGACGAATGACAATCGTAAAAATTGACGAGCTAACGTGAGTCTCGATCGAATTTTCGAAGAGCCAACTGAAATTCTTCGTCAAACGGAAAATGGATGAAAAATTTTTTGTCACCGAGTCTGAGAAAAAGGATTTTGTCGCCGATTCATCGAACTCGTCTCTACGACACCAAGGAGTCCAATTTTGCCGAATAATTTCACTGCTTGCCGACCGCGAAAATTGATATCAATCGTGTACCGAATAGCGATCGTGACGATAATTGCGGGTAACATTCGATAGATTGAACAAAGCATCTGCCGAATTATTGGGTCATCCGGGTTATCCCTCGATTGTATCGAGACTATAGTAGCGTCTCGTGAGGTATCGGTGAGGTCGGGGTCGTGAGTGGCTTTCCGAGTATCCCCGGCAGACGATCGTCGTGAGGATAATTGACGTTCTCCGATGTACACAGGTAGGGTAGGTGACAATGCGAACATCGGTTATCGCCGTCTCAACAGACCGTCCTCGGTCTCCACGACGTCGACGCTGACGGACAATGGAAATCGGGTGGGCAACGCACCGTCATATTCGGCGTAGGTTGCCCACAGCGGTGTTAACTTATCGCTGATAAGATAATAATGACCCGGAGATGCTGCGACCCGGGTGGTGTCGAGGATTCCCCGGCCAATCCACGGATTAACGGGGACGGTTAAATCGCCACGGAGACTCGAACCAATGGCTCGTCGCAGCCTCCATTCGCACGGGACGATATGACTCTGTATCAAGCCATCGGGATGATTAAGCCGAGCAAATAAGAGGGCAATACAGTGGCCTGGATGACGCGTTCACGATATACGACCTCATTGTGCATGCGTCATTAGCTGGCACGACAGCCGGGTTCGGCACCCGCGATGGCCCCAGGGACCCGGCGAGAGAATCGCGCTCCCTCGGCACGTACAGCCATACGATAACCAATATACTGATAATTATTGCGAGTGGCGAACGAGTAAGTGGATCCCGAAGGGACCTCGGCAAGTTCGTGAACTTGGGGAGCGAAGGGTCGCGATGGGACTCGGCGGAATCGTCCCTCCGTGCGTCACCGTGTGTCCGGATGTCGGCGGGGGTTGAAGCTTTTTTTCTTCACCCTCGACTCAACGGATTTCCCGGGCACGGAGCGCCTACTTGCTGCGGCACGTGGGTTATACGGGAGTAATCGAGCGGCGTCGACTAATTTAAAGAAAGACGCTATTTTCGTGAAACGTGACCAGGCGAACGGCGATGTTGGCACTGTGGGCGCGACGGTGCAAGGAGCCGCACACCGGCGAAGAATCGAGAGATCCTCTCGACTCCTAACGACTCGGCAACTCGTTTTACCCGCGATCTCGGACACGAAACAAGGTTAGCTTAGGGTTGCCCAACCGCGAGTCGACGATCCACCAGGAGAAAGGAGTGTAGGAGTTCTTCGTTCGTACGCCGAGCCTCTCCGGATCTCTCCGCTGTCGGTGGAAACGGGCCAAAGCCCGGGCCTTCGAAACCGGAAAGTCAAGTAAAAAGCGAGCGAGATCGGCGGGTTTCGTGAGGGGAGGCGGACGAAGCGAAGGGAGTGAAAACGAGAAACGAGAGAGTGTGCGAGGGACGGGGTTGAGGGGGGTACGTGGAAAGAAAATAGGGAATAAGGGAGGAAGGAAGAACGAGGGTTGCCAGGCTCTTTGCTCTTGGGTCTCGTGCGGTAACTCGATTTGTCGCCCGTCTTGAGCCAGATGGATCGGAAGTAGACGCGGACGTTGCTCGCATTTCAAGCAGCCACATAGCCGCTTCCACGGACTCTCGCTCATCCTCCGCCCGTTTCCCTCTTGTGTACTGGCGCGTCTCTGCTATATCACGCTATCCGTAGTGTATCTCGCGCTACGAACTGTTTGGATAGCTACTGGTATTGTACGTGGAACGCACCGAGACGTGTCCCGGTCACACCTGAGACCGCGAAACGATCGTCGATACGAGCACATCCGATATGAATGTGGCGGATCCAATGTTGCGTCTCTGCTAACGACACGAACGTCGGGACATTCGGATTCTGCACTGGGTAAGAAGTCGATGACCGTGTGCAAGTGTTTTCCATGCTCACTTCGCATACGTGACTGTCGGTTCAAACCAATTTATGTGGTGACTTTCTGTAAAAAAAAAAATTTGCCACTTTATATTTTCTAATATCGTAACACTCCGATTTTATGTTATATTTCTTTTCCACCTTGCACCACCTTCCCCTCGGAAGTCTTCGCCTCTGTAATGATCTCTGTAATGAAAGATGACAAACTACCCTAAAAAACAATTTTATTACAGCGACCTATGAGATTTCTTTATTGCTTCGACCGAAATCCAATGTTTCCTTCATCGCGGAGTAGCCGCAGAATGTTGTATTTTTTTTGGCTCACATTTGGCAGGAGATCGCCAACTGTGCCGCGTGTCTCACAGCAGACCTCGCGGCACTCAATCTCTCCCGACGGTCGAAACATATTTTTGCCTTACGAACGAGCAGAACGATGGAGCATACGCCGTCCCCAATGAGACTGGAAAGAAAACGAGAGGCGAGGTGAGATACGGGAACGGGCAAGTTAGACGCGGATATTGATGGGGCCATTTCGACGGTCTGCTGGATCGGTCAGAGTATGGCGGGGTGTTGAAGAAAAAAAAAAAAAAGAAATAATATTGGCCCCGAGCAGGTCGTTCGAAGGGTTGTACACACCGTATTTATGGGCCGCCCAGGCTCGTGGGGCTTCTGAATGGCCCCCTCGTTACATCGTGCCATTATTCATTGATGCACTGTTAATAACAGTTCGCTCGGTCATGATACACGGTCATATCCGGATCCTTACGCTTCCAAAGCTTCTACATACAATAACCGCACGATACACGCCTAAAAAGATACATAATACACCCGATCCATATCCATATAGATCACCCCTGATAATGTCCCTGAGGGTGGGTACGGCCTACATCCGTTCGGGAATGTTGATAGGCGCCCGAAAATTTCAATCGCTTCTGTTGAAGTATGAGTAACAGCCCGAACAGCCCTAACCAGTGATCGGGATAGCGATGCGCTACCGAAAATAAATTGCCGATGGCGCCTCGTGATACGTGACTCCACACATCCCACGTGGCACACCTGTCTCCACTCTAATACTATAATAATTGGATGACAGAGCAGGAGGGCGTTGCAACGTAACTTTCAGGAAGTCTGAACGGGGTCGAAGAAAAATGATACAATGGTAGATCCATCGTGAGAACCCAAAGACACTTACGAGGATCTATATGCATAGCGATGCGACGATGGCCTCGGAGCTGGTTCGAATCCGCAGGCTTCTGGATGGCGGTACGACAAAGCTCGCCGAAGCACCGTGTCGGCATTACTTATAGACACAGGCACTGTTCAGGCGACTATATAGATCTATATAACTGCAGCGAGGGTGTGCAGAAGGAAGGTATAGATGCGGAGTGGCCGAGGTTATATCCCGAAAGCTGGCGACTGGGAGGATCGTCGGAGCGGTGGGTTTGGGTATCGCGGACGGAGAGTGCCGAGGATGCCATTAGCGGGGTGTGTTTTGCGCCCGGCTCGCGATCAACTGTGCCAGTGGGGTAGCGATGCCGTTGGTACCGCGACGATGGGGAACCGAGGGGTGGAAGTTGGAAGAGAGAGAACGATCCGGAGTTCGGTTTCGCTCGCAACGTGGGGTGCGAGGCGGGCAACGCGCGGGATCGTGTCGCTATTGTTGGCGCTTTACTCGGCATGCATATTTAACCCCACGTTCTCTATCGCGACTACCCTCGTCCTCCTCGATACCTGTATATATCGACACGTTTAATTTCCATGCCTCGGCACTCGTTCGGGAGGAGGCGCCGAGAATCGCCCCGACGATACCGAAGGAGTCTCGCGGGAGCTGGAGCAGGACTTCGAGGAACATTGATATTTTGGTGGTGACTTTCTGGTTGCTCGAGTAACGTTATTTTAATTGTATGTTCCTTGTAGCTGGGGAGTTGAACCGCGTGGAAAAATGTTCGGATGCGCGAGCGTTTAAAACAAAAAAAAACAGACCGGTAACGAATATGGACGGTAATGAGATTAATCAGGTAGATTAAGTAAGAATTGAAGATAACGGCATGAAATTGAGGTAGATATGACCCAGACACGACTATATTGTTTCTTCAACTTGGAGTTCTGGATTCAGTGGTGAGAATGAGAAGGATCCTTTCGCTAGTTCCACCGAGCTCGACGATCGTGAAGATTTTTCCAGCTGGTTCCGCAGTCGAATACCCGTTGGAGTAACCGATCGATCTTGAACTGAATTAATTACTATACAAATAAGGTTCTTATCGGCAAAAAAAAAATGATCCGTTTTGCATTTGTAAATCTGCAAAGCGCGCGTACATCGGCCCACGTATACGCCGCATGCTGAAGTGAATTTGAAATTTATCTCGACCGAGTGTGTGTGCACAGATGTGTATTCATCTTTTACCGAGAAATTCTTTCATACCGTGCGAAATCGTTCACGGCATTCTACCTCTGAATCGTACCCGACAATCACACACTTTGCATTCTTATGTGCCCTCGAATCATTTCATAAATTTTTTATAAGGACACCAAGCTCCTTCGAGCCGAAGGAAACCCGCTCAAAAAGGGACCTTTGCCCTCCCAGAGGAAAATATCGTCTCGATATTATATATCCGCGCACACGCCTCGCACAGGGGGTGCGCCTGGCTGTGTCGTCTATTTCCGTCTCCGCATCTCTCATGAGCTATTTCTGCTCGCAGCGTATTCGAGAATTCTTTCTCGAATCGACGGATCACCGATGGAACCAAGATCCCTGGTTACTTTCCCTCGGACCGATTTTTAGAACCAAACTCCCACGAGATATTCGACTTTGTCGAGGCGATACACACTTTTTTGTCGACCCCGGCTGGCGCATCACGGTTCGCGTTTAAACATTTCTTTTTATACCCTCGAAACCATCATAGAAATATATCGATTACGCGAATTATTCAGCCGTTCACAGAATAACTGAGTCGCTTTCCCGAAACTCCAAACATATTGAAAAAAAAAAAATCGACATTTTATCGTTATAACGGGTCCCGTTTTTTTTTTACCTGGAACAGATTGAGAAATAAAATAAAGTGCAGTAGACAACTGCGCGAGTTGGATTCAAAAAAATGTTGCCGACCGAATAAGTTGGATAGGCCTTTTCTGAGAGTTCGTCTCCACGGTAGAGAGAAGAAACGGAGTAAGTAAGGGTGATTGGATTAGTACAAAAATATAAGATTCTACGTGGAAGCGTCAATACGAGCGGTGAATTCATATTTCGAGACAGCCAGAATTTTCTCGACGTATATTCGTAGCGCTCCGGCGTCGAACGAAATTATAACTTTCATAGTGTATCCAGATCGCATCAAGAAAATGTTGCCGCGTTCAGGCCAAAGTTTAAAAATGTTTAGCCAAAATTTAAGTTCCTATTGTTTCAAAAGTCTTGGCCAAATGGGACCTATCGGTCCATTTAGTTGTCCATCAAGTCGTTCCTGCTCCAAGTTTCCGTACGAAAAGAGAGTCAGCAGGTATTGAAACAAGTAGTAGGAAATCCAACTTATCCGGTCGTGCACAATTGACTCGATTCACGAGCATGCAATTTACGTGGTCTGTATTCGGCGCAATTATAAAAAAAAAACAACAAAAATTGGAGCGAGTTCTCCCAAAGTCCACTCTGGACGATTCCATATTAAGTGCTAGGTAAGGTGTCGCAGGATGGAGTTAAAAATGTCCCGAATAATATTAACCGGCGAGTGGGGTTGTGGGCGTTCATGGGGCAATTAAGTGGTCGACACGGAAAGTCACGTCTCCCTCACGCCGTTGGATTTTTCTGGCCGGGTGGCTCATTAGTCTTAATCACAAAGCTACCAGGAGAAGCGACGTTAATAGCCGGTCTGTCAGGGAATGCGGGTCTTATCAGAGGCACGAGTTGCCAACCGACCAATACATTTTTCTTCTTTTCACCGTCGCCGCAGATAAACCGCAACTGACGTGGCAACTCTCGATGACTGGGGACGTGTTCGAATCCAAATTTACCATTCGACCGGGTTGAATATCTTCGTCTCATCTATTTTATTTTTCCACCTACACCAGTATAGAGCTATGAATTCGTGCGCGATATCTTCGGACGTGTCTGTGTGTGACTTTCTTCCGAAAGAATTTAACGGTTGGACGCTAACAAAGTTTCAGCTCGAAAGTACTGTTCGACGGAGCGATAACTTTTAACCCGTGATCGGAGAAGAATTTTGACCAAAGGGACACGATTGGAAAGGGGATGAGGTGCGAAAACGTGTCACTACAAAATAGTTGCGATAGTTGCTTTCTCGAATGCTTCTAACGAAAGGCAACACGAACTTTTAACGAGCGACCTCCGCCCCTCTAAACATTATATACGCTCCTGAAAACTCCAGAAACTCGCCGAAGATGAATTTTTCGTAGAGATGCTGTTCGAACCGTATGGTAGTTCCTGCTTGAAAGATGTTAAATTTATATACATATATATATATATATATATATAAAAATATATATATTGTCGCTCGTCAATTTCCGAACCCCATATGGACGTGCACTATCGGTCGGACGCAGGTGCAAAGTTGGAATTTTTTTTTTTTAATGACTTAATGGACAGGATACTCGAAATGTTCTTTACAAACCACGCGAACGGGGTTTAGAATGGAGCGTGCTTTAATTATGTTTTTCAATTAGATTTGAAAATGTGTGCCGAGAGCTACGCTCGCTGACGGTCGTTCCCTGTCGCGCTTAGTCGATGGCACGCGTTGAAAGTGCAGCGGATGCGGGACGGAGGGCTGTTAAATTGCTTGGGGCTTTGAAAAAGCTCCTGCTGCAGCTATAACCGCAGCGATGCATCGCGAATTGAAGTATTCCCCAGAGACCGTGCCTGCCGAGCAATACGCTCGCCCAACCTTATTTACACATCACTGATAAAACTTCTTTCATAATTCCCGAAGACGAAGACGAACAACCATTCGAGTTTCATTTTTTCCCCTTCTGCGAAGAAACGCGTTCTCGACTTTTTTTTAATTTTTTAATGAATCAGCAAGACGAGCTCGCGTCGAACATTCTAGAATGTACATTGTAAATGATCAGAAGAATATTTTTACGCAAAACATTGGGGTAGAAGTAAAATAAGTGACCTGTGCGGAGGACAATCGCAGCAGGAATAAAGCGACGAAAATACCTTTCTGTATTCCTGTTTTTGTTAATCTTCTTCAAATAAATTCTATACTTTTAGACTCGAAATTCGCCGATTAAGATCGAACTTTTTTTTGGAGTCCCGCGAATAAGGTGGATAATTTTTTTTTTTTTTAAATCAAATTCACGAAAATTTTTCTCTGATTTTGATTCACCCTGTTGTGAATTAAAATCGTGTTTTTAGAGGCGATTAACGATTTCAGTTGCGACCGATGGGTCTGTCCCACTTTGTAGTCGCGAAGTCGCACCATCGGCGACGGTTCCAAGTGACGGTATCCGGGTGACAAGGCGGCGGGGAGAGCATCGAGAGGAAATCGATTGTGCACGAAGCGCGCGCGTGTCAATCGATTGAAGCCGAGGGGAGAAAGGGTTCGCGAGAACGGCGTGAAAGAGAAAGAGGGGAGTTACCTATCGGCTCGGAGATCGTCATCGACAGGGAGCGGGACAGCTCGGGAGGGTTGAGGTTGCAAACATCAGTGTCTGCGGGGTATATCGCACCTCGGAACGATGGGCGGTTGATAAACGAATTTGCGGCCACGAAACGACGAGGAAATTGATTCACGCCGAGGGCGTCGGTATCCAAATTTCCTCGGCGCCAGCTCGGTAAGCCAATCGGGCTCGTCTCTCTTCCCCTCTCGGCGACGGTAACGTCGCGTTTTCGAGTCAACGATCTTCCCTGTCTTCCGGCCCGTGTCCAACCATGTTATCTTCCAATCGAAGATCTCGTCACGTTTCACTTGAAAAAGAAAATTATCGAAATTAAAAAAAAAGGAGCGCTTCGGGCAAAAAATCAATGTTCAAATTGGGATGCATTAAATAAAATTAAAAAAAAAGATTGCATCTTTCATTTGTGGAAAAAAAAATTGTTACAATAAAATTCGGAGTGACAAAAAAATTTCGTAAAAAAAAAATCAGTGGATCTCCTCGTATAATCCATTATTAATGAAGGTGGAATTTATTGAATGGAATCGCCGCTGAAAATAATCGAAAGCGTAGCATTTTTTTTTTCAATTTTTTTTTTTCAGCGACGAATTAGTGAAACATTTTTTTTTCGGTTCGTAAATCCCGAATCCAGGGCGCTCGGCATGTTCGCCCCTAAACGCGCCGAAAGCCGCTTATCGCTTTGACAAACAACGAAAGGATTGCCAAAAAAATTTCGCTACAAATAGAAAGGGACTTGATTCCTCGTACGGGCCTGTATAAATAGCGGTTAGCGCGATACGCGGTTACGGGGGCGGAGAGTTAACCTTTGTGTCGCTCCGCTACAGTTTCGGGCTTAAAATTTTAGTTTCGGAGCAGTAACGGAGTTCGTGAGGGGTGGAAAAGCGGGAGAGTGAGAGACCGGTTGGCCACTCTCGCTTCGCCACCCGGGACTCTCACGAACAATTCGCGGTCACATTGGCTGTCTCATGTAACGCTTCCGGCTATATACCAAAGTTCGGAAGCGGAAAAGGTGGGGGAAGGGGAGGGGATGAGGTAGTGTCGGGTTGAGGAAACTACTCTGATCCTGCCGAATGCAGTTTCAGGAACGCACAAAGCTGCGGTCACCGAGAAATTCGGATTGCAAGGCGCTGCTGAGATTAACCCGACAAACGATTTACCGGGAAATTACGATAAACGGCAATTTATTGAAAATATTACTTTTAACGAGCGATCATTAATGCAAGGCGTTCGAGGGTCACGTCAAAAATAAATCATCGGTGAATTTGAATTTTAAAAAAAAAAATTGCGTGCGATTGCTCCGAAACGGTACATGGCAATATTCGACACAAATCCGCTCGCGAAGCATTTTTTTACACGTTGGAAATGCTGATCAATGGAGGGACAATTTTTTGTCGCAGAATTTTCGACGCCAGGTCGAGAAGCTATTGTCGAAAATCGCAGAAGAATCTTCTACGGAATTGGCTTGGGAAATTATTGTGAAATTATCATTAATTTGCTATTTATTAAATTCCATCGCTTCGAAAAGTATTATTCTTCGAGTAGGATTGTCTAAAATTATGCATGGGGCATGGGGATCAAGCGATTTATCTATTTACGTTGAATTCCGTAACCGATCCTATTTCTTTTTTTTTTTTCTTTTTTTCGTCCGCGGATTTTTGATAACGCTCTCAAAGTTGGACGATTAAAATGAAAGTTTATAGACTCACGGCGATGGAAACGAAGCTCGTACGGAAGTTGCGGAATGGCTGACGCCATCGAGACATTTGATCGATCGAACCAATGTTTTTTTTATGGCTGCACTTTTCCGCAGTTACGTATGAGAGTGGTCGAAGTCTATCGAGGAACACTTGAATCTTCAGATATGAGTTTCCTTGCGAGTTGCACTTGTCGTAAAAAAACTTTTGTATTTCCAAGCCCCGTCAAAGCAGAGTTGAAAATTATGGCCTATGTATATATATATATATATATATATATGGGCAATAATATAATAGGTTCAATTTGTTTCCCATAATTATTGGAAAACCAATATCGAATCGTATCTGCTCATCCGTTCCGGTTGCCATTTTACTCTGCAATACATAATTGATTCTCAATTATTATTATTATTATTATTATTATTAATTTAATCTGAGGCTCTGAAATTAAGTTCGTTAAGAGCCGACACCAAAATACCTTTACTCAAGCGGCAAGTACAGAAAAAAAAACACATGCATCTTAATTGGAGTTTCGATCGATCGAATTGTAATTATATTTAAAAATTAACACAAATCCGAAACCGAAATATTAATTTAACGATATTAATTAACGAATTTTCGGCAACTCGAAAAGCACGAGTTCTAATTCGGATGTGACATTTATTTGACTCTTCGAATTTCCGAAATAATTAGTACGAAGCGCAAACGGTCGAGCTCCGGATAAAACAATTCAACGGGCTGATTGCGTAATAATTGTAATCACGTTAAGCTCTGTAAAACGCCGAGCGAACGGAGTCATCGGAAAGCTTCGCGAAGTCCCCGAGGAAGAAACACGCCGGTCGAGTCAACGGTAAGAGTGGAAGGAGTACGTGGTAAAGTAAAGAGACGAACGGGACGCCGGAGCCCGACGCTCCCCAGGAGCGCGGAGGGAAATTACTCGGTCGGACCGCTCGGCCGAGTCGAAAATCGCATAAAAAAAACTGGGAACAATTGTAGCAGCTGGCTGAGGAGGTCGCGCAAAGCGAGAGTGCCACCTACGTACTTACGCGGGAAAACCTATACAGCGACAGTCGTCGTGGCACTCGTTTGCAAAAAAAAGAAGAAAAAAAAATAACGCGCCTGTGCTCGAGCGTTCATTGCGACGCGAGACGTACACACCTCTAGTCCGAAGCGTGTACGCGGCCCGCTCAACGCTGAGAACATATTCTAGATACAATAAACGAAAGAGGGGCAAAGAAGGGGCGAGTGCGTCCTTGGCCGGCGAACTTCGCTACGCGGTTGTTTTTGTTTTTATCTTTCTCTCTCCCTGAAATCCACCGCTAGCTGCATTCTATTCGTTTGGCCGCCTCCGCTACGGCTGCTTTGTCCCCCAGACAATTTCTCTGTGGTTTCCATCCTCCTCGTGCGAGCAGCGACGCACACACTCTTTCTCTCTTTCTCTGTCCGTTTCGTCGTCTTTTCGCTTTTTCGTGGAAGCCTTCTCTCGTCGCTTGCCCCTTGCCGCACCTTTTTCTCTGCCCACTCCGCCGTCCAAACTTGAATCCAATTTTCCACATCACATCCCGCAAAAGTTACTCTCCGCAGCGAGCACTCGGCAGGACAGAGCAACGGTAGTGGAGGGGGAAGCGGCGAGGCGGCAAGGGGAGGGGGCAGAGACTTGCCGTTAGGAGCGCGGAGCTTCCCGGCCGACGAAACGCTGGAAACATTTTTATCTTTTCTTTGCCTGAGAGTAAAACAATTTCGGAACATATTGCCCGAGAGCGCTACCCCACTTTCCCCGTGGAAGACGTAATAACGCGTGTACCAAACGCCACTCTCCTTTTTATCCCTCTCGACTACTAACCTTCTCGAGGCCCGCCATCTCGCTCCTCTCTCCGAGCAGCCAGTATTTCGCTCGTCCACGGGCGCCTTCCACTCCACTCGTGCAGCGACTCTTTCCCTTTCGTTTGAAACTCTCCATTCTGTAGACATAAAAAAATCACGTGTCGTACGTGCGTTGTTTCGTAAGATTTTTGTAAACATAACATTGCAATACAATTATCGGGTTCGCAGTGGACGGAGACTTTCGAGGATTGGTCGTGAATGATGATGCAACCGTCTATCGGTACGTGTTAGGCTAGGCTGTTCGCAGTCTGCCGACATCTTGAATTCGCTAAGGCACGGCGCAACCGTCGTCGATATTTTTTTTCGCCACTCGAATCGTCACATACGCGTACAAGTTGTACGGAAATTTTTATGCGACATTTGCGCGAGCTCGCCGTGTGCCTAGACTCATTTTATAATTGTTCATCGAGAGGACATGCCGAATTAAATTCACGAGCTCGAAGCGTATTTTGGTTCTCGCCTGAACGGAGACGGAACGACGAAATAGACATGCGACAAATCGTATGCTAGTTGCACAGTGCGAGCGATAGTAAGTCGTTAAGCATCGTTAAAGAACTCACGATATCTCAAGGACTCGCTGCACTTAATTATGTAGAACTTGGTGCATCTCATAAAATTCTATGACACTTTTCGGATACTTTGGAACAAAACGTCTCCAGAGCTGAAATCTGTTCGTCTCTGCCTCAACTACTGTTCCTAGTTGGATAACAAACTTTCGTTTAATAATGCGAAGCTTCCGTAGAGCCAACTTTCGGACTCTAGAAATGCGAGTTGGAAAGCGGTCCTCTCTCGAAAGATCTGTCTCGGAGGTTTAACGACAACGGTACATAACCTATTTTTGTTTTTTAATTGGTGTTCCAGAAGAATAAATTCGGAAATATAAAGGGTTAATTTCATCACTTGTCGCGTGCACCGAATCGTCAATGTAGCCTTCTCTTTGACGTAAAAAAAAGTAAAAAATTTAATATCCGTCGGATGAATTTTTTCGTCGGATTTTCTTTTGCGTATTTAATGGCCAGAGCTACTTACACGCTTTCGCATCGACGGAGGTTTCACGCGCTGTCGAACAGTACGAAATCCTCTTTAACTTTCGTCCCCGTCCCTCACACCCTACACTAGGGAAAGTAAATTTACACAGCGTAAAATACGGTCACTAACTCGATGGGGTATTTATATTCGGGTAAAATAATCAAACATTCAACGTAGCGGAAAAAAATTAGTTAAAAAAAGTGATTGCAAAATATTTCGTATGCCCATATCTTAAACTTAACACTCATCCAAAAAATTAATTTTTGTATATAAATGTCCGACGTATGTAACCCGTTTAGATTAGTTTTCATGCCAGATGTATTTTTTGTGACTTGAGAAGCCGCTTCTCAACGATCACCTGATGCGTATACACAAGACTGCGGGCTTGGAATGCGATTGACGCGACACCGGACGCCCGGATTCGGTACTAACTCACGGCGCTCCACAATAAGCTTCGGCTATCCTACGTTTATGCCACTGTTGTCATGTCGTGCACGATCTCACATATACTTTACGTCGGGAACGAAAGTTGCGACTGCCGTTCCTACTTAGGAGAGGAGTTCGTCGATCGTCAAAATCCACGAATGAAGTGTACCAAAGTTTAGCATTTACGTCAGATACGAGGCATCTTTAGATGACGTTGATTCGAAAAATGGAACTAATTCGAATATAATTCATCTCTGAATTGTAACTCCCTTGCACTCACACATCATGTAATCAATGTTTTAATTCACATTGACATTTGAACAGCTCTGGCCGCTTCACAGCCGACGTGGATACGCGTGAGGTGAAAGGGGACTGCGAGACGATTGACGCGACACCGCCCGTCCAAACTCGCCACTTCCTTCTCCCGATGCTCTCTGCAATGAACTTCAGTCCCCCCGTGTTTACTCTATTGCCGCCATGTAGCACACGATCTCTCATCGACTTTTCGTCGCGAATAAAAGTTGCGGTTGTCCTTCTACCACAGGTAATTTCGGGTTTCCCAGTCTTGCGCTATTGTCTACCCAACGGTGAATCGTCTTTAAATTGCTGCGCTTTATACGCTGTATCACATGCACGCGAAACAGTCGGACTTTTCACGTGAGCGTAAGCTCGCTTAATAAAAAAAAAAAAGATCGTTTGAAAATTTTCTCGGGCAAGAGTATCAAAAAATTGCGCGTAATATTTTTTTATAGTGCAATCATTCGATTTTATTTTCAAGGAAAATATTCGAATTTCGACTGCTCTACTTCCTTACAAATTTATTTTACTCTAGATCGATAGAGAAAAAAATAGTCTCCGCAACGCTGTAGCGAAAAAAAAATGTGTGGTTAAACGAGTAGTGTGCAGAGTCCAGTGCAGTGTATATTATGGGAATACACACGCCAACAGGATTGTCGGTACGTCGGAGACATCGAAGTGGTAAGCTCAGTCGCGGCCATTTATTTTCATCATAGAACATTGTATTTATTTCCTCAGCACGATTAAATTACAAAAAAAAACATTAGATAGAATGGGTAAAAAAGGGAACTACCAGAGCGATGGTAATGATTTTCCTCGACCGGCTGGTTGCAGTGACCCGTAAAACGGGCCGTTTGCCTGTTCCTCCATTAGAGGACACCTCTATCTGACGTAACACCCGTGGCAGCCTCTCGGGATAGCTGCGACGGCGTTACGAAGCTGTGTAAAAGGCTCCTCGAGGGGAAGGAGGTTCGACGATCGGATAATTGTGAGAGAGAGAGAGAGAGATCAAGACAGAAGGAGAAAATAGAGAGAGATAGAGAGAGTCGCTAGTGGCGCTTGTCGTCGGGCTATCGATGCATGAATACGAGGGCGCTCGCAGGCGAGTTTCCACGAGAGTGTGTCATTGAGAGAGGGCCAAATCGAGAAATTACATAACTGATGTTCCGAGGAAGGTAGAGACGGGTTCGATGGAGAGCCGACGAACCAGTGATGATTAGCTCGTTAGCTTTGATGCGGAGGTTCGACTGAGTGGACTGCACGCGTAACACGTAATCCACTCTATAGTCTAACGACTGACGCTTAATTGAAAAGCGAGAAATAGCGAAAAAATTCCATTGGAATTGGTCCTTGAAAGATGCGCCGGTTATTCTTTTCGTCTAAGTGGCAGGACGATCGAATTGCTATTTCAAGGGTAATGAAAAATACACATACATTCTCGTGTTAAATTATGTTTCTTTTACAGCGCGAAAGCTCGACAAGTAGCCTGCGGCGTTTCGATAGCGCGAACGTTCGAATACACTATTAACGCGATTTCACTCGTGGAGCACTACAGTCGCTTATCTCATTTAATTAACGATATTTGGAACTTTAATTAAACGATTATAATGGAGGCGAAACGAAGGTGTTCACGAGCCCGTATATAATTTGCGGCTGCGGGCTAGCTAAACGCTATATGTAGATATATATGTATATATATATATTCGTATTTATATATATGGATATACACGCTGGCGAGAGCGGACGAAATGAAGTAGTCGTTAAAAATTTTCGTGGGAACGGAAGCCATTTTCATTTTAAACGAAGGCTACGGATCTATTTTCTCCCACTCTTCCCTATATATATTCCTACCACTATGGAGATGAGGATTGACTAGGACACGTGACATTACATGGCCGACCTGAAAAATTACAAAAAACCAACAGATTATCGATTGACTACATAACCAAAGTCCAAATCAACGGCAGACGATTTCGATAGACACGAGACTTTTATACGTTAAACGGGATGCAATATATTACCGATGACTTAACACAACGAATTTTTTCCTTTTTTTAAGTAAAACGTTGCTCTCTCGAATCGTAGCCTCGCATAGAATTCGCAGCCGAGCTGAAAGGAATACTCGTCGGTACGACACGCCGCCTCGCGTCGTCGCACTTAAGCAGACGAGCGTGTACCAGGAGCGTTCGAGGGATAACGGCGTACGTCTATCCCCACGCGGGTTATATGGTGTTGAAGCGGTTGGATTCGTGTGCGTGTGTGGATCGGGCGAATGTGCGGCGCGCTTTACGGGGAACGGGAACGAAAGCGGAGCTTCACTCGCCTGTACAAGGAGAACCGGCGAGATTACCTCGCGACGACGCGAGCGAGCAAATATTGGCTCTTATTCGAGTCGGTTATACGGTGCTTACGTACCCACAGGTCTTCTTCTCGCGCGGGCTCGGCCGTGCATCGAGACCGAGCGTACAGGCACAGCAGGGCTCCTCGCAGCCAACGGCTCGGGCGTGAGCGCTGCGGGAAACGAAACTACACAAACCGAGCCTCGCCCCGCCCCTCTTTAACCTTGCCGCGCGCTTGGCGCTGCTGTCGCGGCACAACTCGGGCTTTGTCTACACACAAAGATACTGACTCCCTCTGTCGAACCGTTACATCAAGTTCGCTAACCGTCAGGCTTCGACTCGCTCGTGCCTGCACAAACGACGATCGGGTAATCCGAGCCGCCGAATTCTTGCGATACAACGGGAAGGCAAACGACGCATTGTCTCGGACACGCGCTCGACGCGCGCAACGTTCTAGGGAGTAAGTTTTTTTTTTGTTTCTGCGAAAATCTATCGTCTGTAAATTTGTCCGCTTTTTCGCACCGAAAGACACGCCAGAATTTATCACTGTTGCACGGTCCAATATTTTTTCGTTAAAGAACAATACTTCTAGCATCAAAAAAATGTTTGAAAAATTGCAAATTGTGCGAGATTTTTGTAGGTTAGCATTTTTTTTTTTTTCGTCTCATTCCGAGTCCTCAATTTTTAGGTTATCAATTTCGCAACTCGTATCGAAACTTCAGCCTGTTAGAAGAGGTGTTGCAAAAGAATTTCATAATTCTCACGGGAAATATTGTGAAGTTACCATGGTAAGAGATATCTTTTAAGATGTAACATTATGTTATTTATTTGTTTACCGTTCATAAAGCCGAACAAATTCATCAGCGTAGGGAGATACTTCCGGCATTTTACTCGAGATTCAGTCAACGTTCGACCAATAACGTTTCAACGTTTGTTTCGATCAATGGCGGCACTTCCGGGGCCGCTGATACGTCCGGATACGCGAAAGAGAGATACCCAGCTATTCGATTTATTAAGATGTATCGCCGGTAGCAGAGGTTCCTGCGGCTGATCGGTCCTCTCGTTATTTCCGAGAATACGAATGCGCCTCTGCGAAAGCTTTAAGCTTCGACTCTCTCTCTCTCTCTCTCTCTCTGTCTCGCTCGCTCGCTGCCTCGATTCTCCTCGTTTTTCTATACTGCAGTAAATACAGGATAGCCGCCGGTTAGTGGTCGAGACTCGGAAGCGCTCGACGATCTCACCGAGATTTATTGGACCGGCAGCTTGGTCACGTAACCTTACGCGAATACGCGCGTTTCTACCGAAGCTCTATTCCCTCGGTATCGACTATAGACCATCCTCTCTCTTTGTGCACGATGCAGACTACATATTGCTCCGGTACACTTCCATTCGAGATGAATTCGTAGAATATTCTCAATCTCTCGTTTTCTCTTTGTATTATGCAACACGCGTATTCGTTCATCTTTTCACTGTTTTTTTTTTCTTTTGGCAAATTGTTTAAAGATCTCGAGCGAGACTCCAAATGTGATTCAGTTTCTGCGAGGTCTCAGATGAATTGGCGAATGTTGAACACTTGAGGAAAACACTTTGAATTTTAAAAGTAAATTAGAGTGTGAAAAAAATTCTGATGCGATACAAAATTTAAGAAGACGTAAAAATACATATAAAATTTTTGTGGTGAGGAAATTGTTTGGGATCAGAAAAAGTTGTGATTACATAGGTTCAATGTTGTTATTTGGTTGGTAGTACCGAAGAATTTTTTCATTGAAGGATTGTTCGATGCAGTTGGTTCAAAGTAGTTCAATGTGAAAAATCATTTATTCCTCAGTGTTGAAACTAGATATTATTAATAAGGAAAAAGAACAGGTCATCTGGCGGGTGTTAACTTTTTATATACAGAATCATTGTTCAATAAGGACCTATTATTTGCTATGAGGCAACCTACGAATGATTCCAATATCGAGTACTAACATTTTTCGAGCAGTAGATATTTATTTTTTCACTCGATTGTTGAACGGATCCCGTAATAATTCATTTTCAACCTCAATATCGCAGTAGACGAAGACCCCTGAATAAGAAAATGAATAGCAGTTTTTGTTACCGACCGAGTTCGTTCCATAATCGAGTCAAATGTTGAAGCTATTAAATGAAAACCCGAAGGGCGTTTGTCATCACTTAAATGTGCGACAAAGGCGACGTGGATTTAGCCAAGTCCGTCGTCGGGACAGTGGGCTTTATTAATTGTTCGTTGCTCGCCAAAGATCTTTCCCGCTGCCTTTGTTCTTCGTATCTTGTCACTCGAACTAACTGCAGGTGACGTTCAAGCGAGCAGCGCTGATGGAAAGGGGAAGAGAGTAACCGCACTTTTGCTTTGTACCTTGCGTTCTCGACCTACTCGTTTTTTCTGGAAGGTAATCATCCTACCGTCTGCCAGAACATAATCCGTGCTTAATCTTTCAAACTATCCGCTCCAAAAAATTTTTAAACTCTTCGTCAGTGTCGAGACTGAATTACATATCTTATAACTCGTACTCTAGTGCGCACTTTGCATCGGGTAATTAAAATGAACACTCGTAAATGTCGTTGGAACAAATTGATTTTAGACGTTACAAATATATCGCTTCTCTGTATGATTCGATAAATTAATTATACTTTTAACTTTGTTTCAGCAGGAACCAAGCTTCATGGAGAGGATCGACGGTTGCACGTGTGGGAGAAGACATACGAATCATCAAAGAAATCGACAGTTCTTGAAAAGTGGATGAGATTATGTATCAAAGTCTCGGCGCCGCCTCGTCAAGAACTGGAGAAAAAATCAGCTTCGCCCTTACCGAGTTGGAGGTTCACAGAAAAACAATTATTTACAAAAACACAATACATTACATAACTCAAGGCATTGAGCGAGCAATGGGAAAATCAACTTCACTGAAGGAAAAAATATTTTGTACACTAAACCGACGTTTCTACAAACAGCCACAACTTCTTTCCCGTCGATTTCACTACTTTATTTAGTAAAAAAAAATCGTCCGCTACAAAAAAAAATAAAACAAACAGTTAAATCGAGGTGATCGTTGAAAAAAGCGGAACTTTATGGCCAACTGTTTGTTAAACGTACAAGTCTTTTTTACCTCGCGCAATAACTGGGAGCCAAGAAAGTAGATGCATCCTCGTAACTCGGAGATAAATTGGAGTTAGGAGGTGTAATGTGAAATCGACGTGGCGGTAAACAAATTAACGAGTAAAGGAAGTAAAGGTTCCAGCGTGTACCCGGGCACCGCGGACGATACAAAGATAATGCATGTACGTGTACGTGGATTCGGGATGCAACGAGGGCGGGTTTAGGGGCGAGAGGGGATATTTTCTGGTATCTAGTTCCCGTCGCCGGCAAGGCGAATTTATTGTCCGTTTCCTTCCGTTTATCGCCCGCTCGACACCTCCCTCCTTTTCCCTCTCGCCTGGGCGCTTTCGTTTTGCGTGCCGTATCGAATCGTCGACGAGCTGCTGAATCGCCATCGGGCGCTGCATCGGCGCTCTTCGCTTTAATTAATTACGTAAGAAAAAAAAATAAACAAAATAAAACAAAAAAGTGAGGCGAAAGAGAGGCCATGCTTTGCCAAGCCGGCGAAGGCCTCAACGCCCCGGCGCATCTTCCCGACGGTATTTTATCGGCCCCAACCCCAACGCCGTTCCGCGATTCTCTTTTCTCCGCGTCCCGTAACGAGAGACGGCGAACGGGAAAGAAATAGACCAGAGGGAAAATAAAAGGGAAGAAATAGTTGAGGCGTGTACACATGACCGGGGCAGCGGGGGGGCAACGAGATGACGTTGTGCATTTACCGTACGGCGAGCAGAGTCGCGAATGCAGGTAATAGGACTGAGAGGAACGCTGCGAAGCACGGTGGATATTATTTGCTTGAGTCCCTGCAACGAGCCATCCCCTCGTGTGGCAATGTTGATTTTCATCGTGAAATGGACAACCGGTCGTTGGCCCGGGGGAGCGTGAGGGCAGTGCGTAGTGACCGTAGTCTGCTGGGCCAGAAAGTAACCGTGAGTCGGCTGAGGTACCATTCTACCCGTCCGACTATTGCTCGATACGTGCGCCGTTCCATTGGCCAAAACTCATCTAATTTATTTTCAATTGTTTCAGGGCTTCGTCGTCGATCGGGAAATTTTACAGATACTAGAGAGATATTTTTGGGACGGTAGCGGAGGAAAAGCAACATTTTTTTCAAATTTATTAAGCCGGCAGTAAAGTAAGCAATTTTTTCCGTTAGTTGAAATCCTATTTTTATTGAAATATTTTTTATTGAACACGTTACCGTGGTTCTTTTTTTTTTGTATGGATAGTTTCCGTCTCGATATTAAAAAGTTGATAGGAAGACCTACGTATATTTTTTTATATTTATCGACACGATATTGAAAAATAAAAGAAGAAAATGTACACATAGTTCAAAGACTACGGACAGTTTGCAATGAGTTTATGTGGAGGGATTTTACACAGAATTAAAGATATGAATTTTCTGTGCAGGAGCAACCGCAACGACAGTCGTAAAATGAGTGGCCGCCTTGAAAAAGC
This sequence comes from Listrodromus nycthemerus, assembly GCA_963978505.1. NCBI lineage: Eukaryota > Metazoa > Arthropoda > Insecta > Hymenoptera > Ichneumonidae > Listrodromus > Listrodromus nycthemerus. The sequence goes on along the minus strand of OZ021683.1, from coordinate 16,352,743 downwards.
TTCGACCCACAAAGATGTCACCGGCCGTGTAAGGTCGTGAAGTCGGTATCATCCGGCGCAGAAGGAACCGTGAGGGACGGGCCAACATTGCATCGACTACGTCCTTCCACCGGCAGCCCGTAACTTCACGATTCCAAGTAACGACCCCCGAAAGCTCGGAGAGCTTGTGCAATCGAGGAGCTGGTCTCCGATAGTGTACACAGAACGTGAGCCTGCGTCTCGCCCTGAGCCGGTCTCTTCCTTCCTCGGGGTCCGCTACAAATTTGAGAAACAACCCAATCGATTCGCGCCTGACTTCACTCCCAAGCAATCGTAGGAGTACTCGAGACGCAATCAATATAGCCCGGTACACGGAAACTCTCCGGTTCTGTATCGCCCTTCCAACTTCAAAGTTAAAGGTACAAGAGAAGATAGTAATCGCTCGATCATTTCTACTTGAATCACGATCATTTGTACGGCGATTTCGGAAGAAAGATAGCGGGCGAGCGGGAGAGGCTTAATGCTGATTGAACGTGCGCACAATTCGCAGTTGCCCGATGAACCGCTCTCCTTCGAAAATGAAAAGTTGCCGGAAACGCTGTACTACAACCAACACTTCGGCCTTCCGTGCCATTCCTTCTTGTCGTCCAGATAGAAGATAGAAAAAAGGAAAGCAGCTACCCTATTCTTTCTCTCCGGCAATCTGTAACTTTGCAATTCGACGTAACAACGGCTGAAGCTCGAGGGCGTCTGGTGGTTGCCAGGATGCTGCGCCGCGCCCCTCTTTCCACTGCAGCAGTCGTGCACCACCACGTTCGCCCACACCCTCGAATCAAGTCGGCTACTCGACCTCTGCCTCGGACTCTTCCCGCACCCTACAGCCCTCTCGTCCCATCCGCCTCTTGACTGTTCGGCTTCTCGAGCTGCGGCTCGAAGGACCAACTTCGGAATAAACAGTCACTCCCCTGCGACCCGAGACCGGGTCCATCTCCCGGATTGGAACGTAACGAGTTCGCGTGTGCTGTGGATTTCCACGTCTTGAACTCTCTATCTCCATCCCCGGACCCACTGGTCCCGCATCCTTGGATCCCAACCGAACCCACTCACCCGATCGCCGTGTCCCTTCCCAGATCTACGACTGTAACGAACGAGAGGTCTTGGCTCCTGCCGAGCTGCCCGTTGGTTTACGAGGATGCAAAGACCCCACCCCACAGGTCGGGCTTGACTAAGTGCGCAAGAAGCCCGGTTTTCTTCCCTGCCGTACCGTTTCTGCGGCGAAATATCTTCATCGGATCGCGATAGAGCCCGGTTGCCCGAATCCTTTCTCGATTGCACTCTCTTCGATTATCCAATCGGGCTTTTCTCTGCTGGATTATATGGATGAAGATAGCGAAGAACTTTGTGGCCGTTCGCTGTTTTACCTTCCTATTGAGGCGGTAATGACACGCGGTTTTGTCGCTGCCGGGACGGAAGCCCGGTGGCAAATAGTGTACAGGACGAAACTATGCAGTCTTGGTTTCCCGGCGAAACTTTGGTGGATGCGTGACAAGTCATTTGCCATCGAAACGCGTACCCGGCACCTGTTGCCACCCGGCTAATTTCATGATAGCGAACCGCTCTCGGTGCCCCTTCGTTGGATAATGGTCCCGGGCGTACAACGAGAGGGAGTTCTCCGCCTCGTACAAACCGTTAATAACGCGCGTGGTCCGAGCGAGCACCATCGTCGGCGCATTAAATAATTAGTCCTTGTCAATACCAATTACGAGAGTCCGAGAGCCTGCCTTGGATTGCGCACCTGTTGCCCCTCGCCGCTCTTCCCGCTGCGCCACTGCTACCCTTTCTCCGTTCATCCTTCCACCGGGGTGTCCCTTGGAGATTAACATTTTAATGGAGTAGTTCTCCGGCAGGACGAGAACGGGTGGCCGCGAGAAAGTCACCGATCGAGATTCTTCGCAAGGTGCCAAGGGAAAAATGAGCAACCGGAAATTTGGAGATATTTTTTATCCACCCGAGAAATGACGAAGAATTCAGAAATGCCACCCTAGAAATTGTCGCGCCTTCAACGTGAACACAACGTGAACAACGTGAGACAACGTGCGAACAACAGTCGCGACTTTGCGTGACCGAAGCTGTTACGAATTTTTCTCGTGAGATCGTGCACAGCTTCCGCACGTATCGACAGCGGTCCGCACCCTGCGGAGGAATACATACCAGCCACATCAAGTAGTCGAGCACTCGTATGTGCAGTGGCTTCAACGAGCCCGGTACGCCTCACCCGAGATCAAACACTCGAGCACTCCGGCTAACACAAGAATTTTGCAGCCCTTCGAGTGTTATTAGATGAAGCCTCTGGAAAAGCCCTCCAAACACTTCAGGCATACACTCGTGGCCTCAACTTCCTATCGTGTTCACCAGACCTAACGTGTCGTTACTCATTCGACGCGTCATCCACCAGTTTGGCCCTTGATGGAGCAACGTTCCACGAACCCTTTGAAATTCATGAGACTCCGCTGGCCACTCTCCGCCAACGAACATTTTTCCACACTAAATTTTCCAATATCGTCGTAAAAGAACGTTACATACGTTTTATTCCATCGTGCAATTTTTCGGAAAACAAGATTCCTCTCTATGACCAAAAGAAAAACCACCAAAGCGCCTGATCAGCGATTTGTGTCCACGTAACAACTTCCGCCCTCAAAACCAAACCAAATAAATTAGGGGCAAACCCTACACCCCCAGTTGCCTGCAGAACCTCGAATCGCTTGATTTCCATGGTTTGTTATTAACGCAGCCGATGTAACGTCAAACACGAGATCAAACGTAACGCCAAGTACACAAACGCATCCAAACATCGGCGAACTCGGTGCTCGGCCGATCTTGTAAACACTCACGAGAATCGTGATTTACCGTCAGGGTATGTTTACAAACCCGTCAGTGCGATGTGTCTCTGGAAGGGCCGTCGACCTCGGGTCTACGAATATTCGAACCCTCGAGCCACCGGCCTTCGCCGGTTTAATACAATCCGTATATAATAACCCCAACCAGCGCGCAGCGGTCGTTCATATAATTTAGCCGGCGCCACCGGTGCGCATTGCACAGAGGGCGCGTTCACTTCTGCAGGACAACGCACCACCGCAGCGAGGGAATATGGGAATGGCTCGAGGGCGAGAATCCACGAGAGCGCACGAGAGCAAACCGCATTCATGATTCAATCAGCGAAGTTAAAGCGAGCGCGAAATGATGCGGCGCGGCTTGGCCTGCGTTCCGTGTTCGCTCCCCGTTTCCACCCTGCGTCTCCGCAACCACCCGCGTCACATCATCGTCCCTCACCGCTTCTCCGGCATCCCCGTAAACGCCGTGGGTTGCCTTCTGCGCCGCGAGAGCCGCGACGGTCCTTCAACCCTTCGAAGAGAATTCAATCGTCTCCCGCTCGCTCCGCGAATAAGATAACAGCCGGGGAGATTCTCTCGATTTATTAAACATCCTTCCTGCTCGAAAAAGCCACTTTATCTCACCGGGTCCCATTATCAGCAAGGTCGAGAAACCAAAAAACACAATCCTCCAGCGAGGGATAATCGTGTGGCAAATTCGATGAGATTCGAGATTCGTACCCTGAAGAAATTTACAGTCGCCATGTTTCGTTTTTTTTGTCTCTTCTGGCCAAGCGACGAGGTCTGAAGGAGGGAGTTTGAGGTCGAGAAAATTGTCGGCTACGAGGGGTTGTATGCCGGGAGTGTAGAAGGAGGTCGAGAAAGGACTCCGGGGTCAAGAGTCGGAGGAAGTCGGGGAGGGGAGCACCAGTGAGAGTGGTTATATACCACATAGACTGGTGCGAGGTGTACATGGCCCGAGTTTAATCTCGCGATGCCTTACGCGATCCGTCTTTGTCATCGGCATCGCCGTCGGTGAAACCTGCGGAGGAACGATGCGAGGAGCGAGAGAGTCCTGGGGAAAGGGTGAGGACGGAAAACGTGCGACTGTTCAGGTGTATTTGTACGCAGTAACCTACACACAGGTGAAACTAAATGGAACCTAGCCAGGGTACGGTTCTTGGGATTATTGTCGTTACATCGGTGCGGGTTGGCGCGATTCAACACCGCCGTTCCGGTAGCCCGCGAACGCGCTGCCGAGCTGAGCAGAGAAACGTTATAGGAGAAGAGAATCGAGCTGAGAAAGAGAAGAGAGTACGATGGAGTCGACTCACGGCCGAACTCGAAGTCGGCGAGCCGGAGCCACCTGGGAAATACCCTCTAATGCCCGCAAAGCTGGCTCGCCTATTCTCGAGGGATAGCTGCCCTCCGAGAAGCCAAGACGAAGGCCCTCGGACTCTTCCCACTTACCTACGGACCGACTCCCCCGACCGTTTCTCCGCAACTTCCTCGTGCGCACCGAGAACGCGCTACGTTGCTTTCAAAAATAAGACGTAAGGGAGACAGATGGATATGAGGATATTTCAAGCTCGCAAGAACGGATGCTTCCTTCGAGGTAATAGTATTAAAATCGGGAATTAAACAAATGCGATTTTTTTATATTAACAAAATATACGCGTATGTACAAACGATACTGCTAACTTTCTATGTTTAATATGTAAAATATTATAATAATTGTCGACATCTTATTGCAGTTTCGATGCTCGAGAGCGTTTCACACGTGCAACGACAGAGTGCGGATGTATTCACCAGATTCCGGTGTTTGGAGCACGTAGAAATGGATTTCGAAAATCCTGAAATCACTCTCGCTTCGTTGGTTTTTTTCTCGAAGATGTGACTCCGTTGGCCGTGCTGATAGTGCGCCGTCGGCCGAACATCGACATCAAGAGCCTGAAGATACGCAGAGTGATGTAGATAGCGAGAAGAACGACGCCGACGACGACGGCAATTACGTCGAGGAGATAATACTGATACACCGAGAGATCGTTCGCTGCGCTCTTCAGGTACGGATTTCCATTGCCACGTGCGACGTACTCCGTCCACCAGACCGCCGTCTCCAGCGGAGTCTCCGGTCGATCGCGGTAGGCCTTCGACAGGGCACGGGCGTTGACCTCGTAACTGCGGAACAAACATAAAAACGACACGGGTAAGTAAAAGTTTTCGTTTAATAAATACACAAGCTCCGTGAAAGATGAATCGCGTTATAGTTTGCAACCGAGTGGAAAGCGTAGCTCTCGAGACTCGCTCGCGCCGGTTGGAACGAATAGAATGCATAAATGAACGAGGCGAGTAAATGAATCGTCAGAGCAAACGAAGAAATACAAGAGAGAGATAAAAGCGAACGCGCAACGTTCTTCCCCTCTGCCGTTCGGTCTCCCTTTATACATTCACGAAGCTTCCTCTTCTGTTCTAAACGGCCGTGAGGGCGTCAGCGAAGGAGAGCGAGGAGAGACGAACCGAGCGGAAAGGAGCGGAAGGTGCAATGTTTTATGTAGATCCGCCCCGACTAATTTCCGGCAGTAGCAGCGCCGCAGCACCGACTCGAGCTTCACTGACGCCACCGCTAGCCGCGCCACAGGCGCTCGCTACCCCCACTCCGCTCCCTGTATCTGTACTACTGTGTATTCCGTGTTTCGATGAGAGAGGCGGGGATTCCGCCTCGTCCCGAAGCCCCGACAGCGGCCCACTGTGTACCGAGAAAGTCGCTTCGAACTTTGCTGAAATATTTATGTGGCGTCGACTTCTCTTTGACGCTTTTATGCCGACACACCGTACCTTGCGCGAGATCTCACCCGTCGCGGCCCTCCCGGCTGGCGGCGGCGTTTGTAAACTGGCTCTCCCGTGCCCACTCTCGCTTCCTCCAACCGGAGTTTTCCATGGATTTTCGCGAATCGAACGGGAAGACGAAGACCGGCCAGAGAGCTCGTACACTCAGGATTCTACATACATGGTACCAGGTTTCTAGGCTCTATAAGGGGAATATTAATTCGCCTACGACCCGGCCAGTTCGTCTCCCGCCGACTTCGATGAAGAATCGATCTTGTTCTCTGCGCTCACATCGAACGAGGTTATTTAAGGCTTTACCTCATAACCGAGATGAAATTTTATTAATTAAATCAACCGCGTATTTCCACACCACCCAGTATTCGCATACCATTTTCATCCCTACGAAGTAACAAAAGCAACAAGAATATTTCGAATGCATTTTCATGACCGACTGTATGAATTATATACGATATATAGAGATACATACATTGCATCATATATGAAGAGGTAAACAATGGTTATATCGAGTTCTCGTAATATGAATATTGAGTCGGATTTTTCCCACGTTTCCGTCGATGTGTATTTTTTTAATTCGTATTTATTTTTATGTTTTGTTCATTCGTATTCGAACGTACGAGTGCGTCGAGCGTGCGGTTCAAAATGAGAGTATCGGGGTGGATTCTTTTGTGCGTAGCTTCGAACCTTCGATGAATAAATAATAATCGAAAAAAACCACCCCGAATCTGTAAATCGCTCCAAAAAATGTTGTCGGCGTATTTCGCGAGTGTAAATTCGGAATAAATTTCTTACGCTTTGACGTGCGCGGCAGGATAAATCGGGACTAGTTTCGACTGTTGGATTATTTAAAATCAGGCTTCACAATTTTCGTTCGCTCTTCTCTAAGCGCGACTCGCATCTGTCGCGATCGTGCGCATCCTCGCTGCCAGAACGGGCGCTGAGTGGCCACGATCAATTTGCATTAATGTGCGTGCATAAGACCGTCCGCGTGGCGACGACACTCAACAGTGGTTTCGAAATTCGCGGTGTGGACGAGGAAGGAAACACGCGTGCACGCACGGAGAATTCGAACGAGGGCGAAGCGAGCTGGCGGACCGCCGAGGCGAGAATACTCTTCGTTCGTGTGCTCGTCGTGAACGCAGCGGATTCCCACATAACCGGTGCACACATCGGTGCAGCGTCAGAGCTGCAACTAACCGTGTATACCGCGTGAACCACACCGACGACACGAGGCACATAATTTACCAATCGGGTACTCTCCATTATTCGTGTTTACAGGTGGAGAGTCCGAGAATCAACCCGTACCCCGTTATTTGCCTCGGACAAACTCAGTAGCAAACCCCCCGGCGGTTTTGAATTAACCATCAATTTTAAGCCTTCGACGTACGTAACCTTCCATGGAGATGCACAGAATTTCTGCAACCGCCACCCTCCGTGACAGGGCTTGCGTCACGTTGACACTCGCGCAATTGGTTAGGCCGCGGGTATTCGTGCTCCATTATCGGCACTAATGCTATAAGCGATTCGAGGGAAGAGACGCGTATAACAAAATCCATATCATCCGGCTTGTAAAATCAGGACCGATGAGGATGTGTAAGGAAAGAGGGATGAGATAGCCGAGAGTCAAAGGGTCTTTGCATTAGTCCAGAACCGTCGACGGTCCACAAGAAAATTCAGTTTAATTATTATTAATTATTCCGGAAGAAAAAAAAATTGGCGGTGAAATGGGGTGGATTTGTGTTTCGGCAAGCTCCACGAGAACCGACTGTGGCAATGAATTTTTCTAAACATGTTCGATGGACGATGCGAGAGATACGGCTGAAAGAGTCCAAGATTCGAGGTCTTCTTCGGGGTGGAGGAGACCAAAACGAAATTGAAATTGCGATCGGGACACCGTCGGAGTGGCCGTTACGGGTGTAGTCGCGTGTATGCGCCAACCGAATTATTTAGTTGCGAGACTTCGGAAGATCGTAAAGTTGGCGGCAGTCGGAGCAGCAGAGTGCCGGATACTTTGGTACATCGGGCCCGATACCCCTCGAGAATCGTAAGGCGAGCTGCATCGCCACCGATCGAAGTCTGGCTCGTTTCACCCCAGCCATATTCCCGGGCAACAAAATTTAATCGGTACCACGAACTAAAAAAGATTATCGATTTTCCATCGAAAGTAAATGTCTATTGAATTTCACTGCGAGAGAATTTTCGTCATGAAAGTATACTCGCCTTAAAGAAAAATCAATGCAACACACATAGTTAGGAAAAGTTGCTAGTAATCCTTCCATTTTCAAAAAAAAAAGCTTTTTCACCCTTTCCCATCGACCTCTAGAACGAGCAGGAAAAAAACATTCCGTAACTCCGCCGAGCGCTCCATTCCGTTCATCAATTTCCCTAGAACACTGTAAGCACCCAGCTTTCCTCTCAGTCCCATCGTAAAACAGAGTAAGCTCTCCCCTCAGTCCCGTCGTGAAACATTCTTTCTAAAAATTAATTGAAAAAAAAAAAAAAAATTACCCGCAAAAAAAAAAATTCCAATTTTTATTACCGTGCGAGCAAAAGTTTCACATTTTAGTATTCTCTTGTGATTCGGAGTTCTCGACCCGATGGGCTTTGCCGACGTCTGTGTACCTTCTTGTACGATGTTTGCTTTAGATTCACGTTTCTTGCCTAAGGTACGCTCGCGACGGCAAAGGAAACCCATCAGGATTCGATATCTGTTTGACTATCTCGTGGTTACAGAGGAGCGTGTATGGTTCTACATCGTCGCGCAGCATCGCGGAGCGCAGCCACGTTGTACACGGATCCGGTACGAAGACGCAGCTCTCACTCGAATGAGCTATCCTCGGCTCGTGGTACATAATCGGCCCCCTTCCTTTGACGGATGTTCCAGCGTAAACTCAGGCAATGCGGACCGTTCATTATCTCCATCCCATCTCCGCCGCGCATCTCGAGCGCGATGCGGGGTGAATTCCTTCGTCGTGAGTGTACTCCAATCAAATCATCCCGGCATCGCGGAGTATGCTCCACAATGTAGACATACCCGAAACCCTGCGCTAGCCCGGTCTCTCTACTTGCCATAATAATTCCTACCCGAAACAACGCGACCAAGGATACCGTCTCTCTATTTAATAGCGAAATTTACCTCAAAGGCGACATGCTGCGGCATCACGAACGTGCACGCGCTAACGCACCGTGACGCTTTGAGGTGGTCCAATGAACTCGCGGCGACAGAGTTTCCTTCGAGACAATGCGAAAACATCCTCCCGTCCGGCGAGACCAAACTCGGTCGTTAAGAAATCGGCTCCTATTTCCATGGAAACTCTCGCTATTATGTACAAGCGAGGATTAAGGTTTGTGAAGAACGTCGACAGTCTCAGAGAAAATTAAGCGTTTCATGTCGTTAGCCGTGAAAAAAATGGATATATATTTTTACGTTCTCGTCAAACTGTGCGTCTTTTAGGTTTTGGAGTGGATATATCTTGTACGATCGTAGTTAAATACCTCAAGCACGAACTCTCAATCGTGGTCTATTTCAGAAAGTCCGATCAAGGACTTTCATCTGGTCAATTGATAACTTTTACCTTTGTCATTCGTCATACCAAGTTATTCCAATCATAATCGTAATATCGTGTGACTTGCTCCATCTTCGCGTCTAGACATTCGAAGAGCGTATTCGAGATTCATTTAACGAAAATCTATACGGCAATTGAAAATCCCTGTACAGTGTCGCGGTACCCCGACATTTCGTCGCGGAAACCGCGATGTTGGGAGGGTTCTCAGGTGAGTCGCTGGCTGGGCTGTCCGCACGTTCGCGGCACGGAGTAGTTTCGTCCCACGAGGAAAACCCGCCGCCTCGTTCACAGGGGAATCCGTGCGCGCCGATCCAATTAGATTTTTAATAAAAGTTTCGTCGTCCGACCGAGCGACTACTCCCGCTGTCCGACGAACCACCCCTCCCCCACCTCACCACCTCTCTCTCTTCTTCTGACGACCCTCATACCTTCCATGGCTGGTCTCTATACGCTGTCGGCAAAAAAATTCTGCGGTTACTCGACTTTTCCGGGTTATGCTAGACGACGGCTTTTCACCCTTAATTCAACGGTAGCCGGCAGAGGTGCTGAAACTTTTGACATCAGCCAAGCTGGCGACCACCCTGGATATCACTGAGAGCGATCGTGCGTCATCGCACGTCGACCCCCTTTTTAATCCATCTTTTTATTTTCTTTTTTCCACTCTTATATTTCGTTTTCAATGGTACGATGACGAGAATTTTTTAGATCCGTAACGAGGCGTCCGATAATTGGAACATGGAATGAGTCGAAACGTTCGATTGAGATTTTTTTTAATGAAACAATGTAATACGCTCGGTTTTATCTTTGCCCAAAATTGCGAATGTTCTGTGAGGCTAAGTCGATTTTTTAAATTGCAATGAATTTTTTTTTATAGGTGCTGTGTAGGCGAATATTCGCGTCCACGTTTCGTTGAACTGTACGACACATGCATCGAGGAGAAAATGGTTTGATCAACCAAAAGTCGCCGTGCCGTTCAAAATCTTTATTTATTTGTGATCGCCGAGGATTCGATCTCCATCGGGACCATTTGCTACCTCCGTGGCGAGGAAACACCGGAATGCGACCGAAGATTGTGGCAAGATACCTCTACAGTCTCTCTACAATTTAGCGAAACGCCAATAATATCGCGATTCGATATAATCGAAAGCCTCTTACCGTCACGTTATCAACATTTTTCCGTCTCCGGGAATTACAGACGTAATCCTTTTGCGCAGAAAATAGAGAGAACGATGACCATCCTCGATGCCCAGGGAAGACCTGTGAGGTATAGATGAGAGCGGGGGCAAAATGGAACCGCGGGGTAAAACGGACTTATTTTATTCACCAATGTATTGGCCAGAAAAAATCCTTTTTGCAAGAAATAATCCTAAATCATTGAAACGCAATATTCATTCATAGAGACAAAAAAATCATCGAATTGCGGCACAGGGAAAAACAATAGTAAAAATTTACAAACCTCTCTGTATAAAGTAAATATTTGATACTAGCTGTTTCGGTACTCTTATGGAAAATTTTCCAATATTTTCCTTCTGCGCAACTCGGGTGAAACATGAAACACCTCGAAACAAAAATATTTCGTGTGTAAATACGTCTATATCTTCGTGTATAAAAAAAAATGGGTGGCCTCGTTTTGCCCCGCTCTCGGCTATACCCACTTACAGAATCCTTTGCGTAGGCAACGATCCATGTTATACATGGACACATTCCTATGTACGGTATGTACGATTATATGACGTAAAACCGATCTTGTTTCCGCGAGAGACTTCCACACTCTCTCGTCTCTCCTTTCCGCGCTTTGCTCCATTTACCCGCACTTTATTTCTTCCTTCACTCTCTCCCCAGCACGTCGTCGGTTTTCGGCGCTGTTGGCGTCGACGACGACGGCGACGTCGTTCTCACCGACGGAGGAAAATCCAATCGCTTCCCAACGATATACGTCTCTGTAACTCGATAAGTCGTTCGGGTAATGCGAAAGAGGCAGAAGGAAATTTTACAGTGAACCGCAGTCTACCCGCGGAAGGCTCGCCGAGCATACAGCAGTTCAGCCTCAACCTTCCCCCGGAGAGACTCTCATCTCGGTGCATTTTCAGCGCCAAGAGCTGCCGGCAACCTCTCTGCATCTTCCAGCAGCTCAAAAAAGCTGTATCAAATAATAGAAGCTCGGCGCCAAAAAAAAAATGCCTCTGGATATATTTCATCAAACACCGTGGGCTTGTTTCGCGAGCAGCGAGAAAACGCGCGGCTCCTTTTTTTTCCATCACAGCATCGTTCGCATCCTTCCGCTATAGAGGGGCCTCGGCTATCTCCGTACAAGCTGCGCTACCAGGTGCGCCCAAGTGCACTCGAAGAAAAAAAAAGGAGCAAAGTGGCGGAAAAACGCCGAGAGAAAAGGAGTTAGAGTGTCTCGCAAGGCGTCGTAGATACGTCCGGAGCGCGGACCCTTTGTGAGCGCCAGACGGAAAAGAGGGTGGAGTGGATGGTCGAAGAGGTGAAATAAATTGAGCCGGCGTATCTGAGTTCCGGTCTGCTTCGGATAAATCGTCAGAGCCGGTTGAATATCGTTGAATAACGAGAATAACCGTGACCCGCATTATCCTTATTTATCGTGTGTGGTATAATGCGAGCAGTTAAGGCGCAGCCAGTCTAGGTGGAGAACAACAGGGCAATAAAGAAGAGAGCGCGGAGAAGGCCGAGTGTCGGTGGAACTCGAAGGGGAGGCGCAGGGCACTACGTTATCCCTCAGCCGGAACCGAGAAAAGCTCGGCGGGTGCGCTTATTCGTAGGCTCGTAGGTGTTTCTCTCTCCACCCCGTCTCTTTGGGAACTCCCAAAAGTTTGACTGCCACGATGGTGGAGAGAGAGAAAGAGCCGACCTCAGCCGCTCACGCTGTTCCAGCTTCGCCTCTCCTGCATTACTCGTGCGCTTTTCTCGTTCCACCGGCGTTCCACCGTCGAGCGAATCGCTGTTTCTCGTGCGGTGTGTCACACACTCGCTTCGCGCTTCTGCCTTCGCCTGCAGATACGCTTGTATCTTTGTTACGACACAAACGACCACAGACGATATCGCGGAAAGTCGCGGAAACTGAAGACGCGCTCGGTGCACTTCCCGGTTCTCGGGTTTCGACACACGGGACACCGATAACACCCGAGGAAACTCCGCGGTTTTCGCGCGCGCAGTCTCAGATTAACGCAACGCCAGACGGAACAAACGCGAAGAGTCGTTTGTCACATTTATTCTTACCGCTCACAACGATCTTTTTCTCCCTCGAGTTTTCACCGAACTGGAGATTGCGTTACCTCGACCGCTGCTACCGATGTTGCGAATTTACCGCTAATGTTTCCTCGAATGAAACGGTGAATTTTCCAACCGGCGAATTGGGCGTTAATTTTCTGGTTTTTTTGTTTCCTTGGGAAATTCCACCCGAGGGTTTACATTTTTTTAAATTGGATATCATGGAAATATCATCGATTGAACGAGGTTCATCGATCGATGAACGGTACGCTTCAGCTATGAATTTAATATACTCGTCCCTACAAGGAATTAATTTTTTTAAATTCGTTTATGTGTAAACGTGAGAAGCGCATTTTTCGGAAAATCAAAAATTACATTTCCGTGTGTGACACAGTCCTGTGTTGACCATAAATTACAACTAGAAATTTGACTCATAAACAACATAACTGGCATCCCTTTAAATACTGCAGTCGCAAACATGTTTTCAAATGTGAGAAGTTGGAGCCCAAAAAGTTTGTCAACTATCAGAATCATTGATTGAGCGAATGACGCGAGGGATCAAATTGCAATTTATGCTACATGTTTCAATCCAGAACAGCTTTCGGTTCCTAGTCCGACGAGCAATTAATTCCCCTGACAGATCCAACAGTCGAAATATCAACCGTAATAATAATTTCTCAAATCCACATCTCGATTGACACGGTACGTCGTGAAACGCAAAAATGTATTCGGAACTCTCACTAATTAATTAATAATTATTCGAGTATTTGGAGCCGGACAGGCGAAGCAGACTCGCAATACAGACGAACCGAAGCGGTACGAATGTATGAATAGATAGTGTCCTACAAGGTTTCGATTGCCGACGGATCGCCAAATTGCTCGGCCGTGCGGTTGAACAGCATCCGACAAAAATATGTTTTTCCCGTATTTTTCTACCGCGCGGCGGTAAACGAGGATCGCGGGAAATCGACGTTAAATTGGAAACCGACGAGGATTCGATTGTATCGGATATTCGAGACAAGACCGGTTTAACGCCGCGAGGTTTGCACCGTACCAGTTTGCAAATGCGCACACATAAGTACGTCTGCGGGATAGTTCAGCCCTACTTTTCTCAGTGTAATAACAGTGGCCCTCTAGGCTCGTCGAGCGTCGGAGAGCCACTTGAATAATGCAACGTTTAATTTCGCCGGGTTCTCCTCCGTCGTCATCGGGGAGGCTCGACCTTCTATTTCTATATATATATATATATATATATATATATATATATATATATATATATATATATATATATCTTCTGATTCAATGTAAAACTTTTACGTTTGCTCGTGAAATTTCCTACACGACCGCGATAAGTCGACGTGGCAAAAGGAACGGAAAGCGATGAGAGTTCGGGAATCGGCGGCGCCCCGCAGCGATAACAGAAAGCGCATGGAAACTGAGACTTCCGGTACATAAAATCGTCTGGCCAACGGATTATGTACCGGCGATAAATCCACCGATTCGCGAGTTCCCAATCGGGTTAATTAATTCAAATGCGAGAACGCGATTACCTGGTATCGTTGAACACTCGGTCGAGCGCCAGTCTGAGCTTCTTCTCATCGAGATCGTTCCACTTTAGGACCTCGGCGACACCCCGCGCTCTCGCGGCCGCGGCATTGTGAAACTGATCACCGAAGATCGGTATTATCACCATCGGTACGCCGGCCTGGACACCCTCCGATAACCCGAGCAGACCACCATGGGCCATGTAACACTTCACGTTCGGATGAGCTGAAACAACAGGTTTCTTCAGTCACGGTTATCGAGAGATATTTGTCAAATTGTTACGGGGAAATCTGGAGATCGTTGGATCGCTGACACGCAAACCGGGAAATTCTCAGGACTTTGGACAGTCCTTAAGATCGTCATTTTTTGCAACGAGAAAAATTGTAGGGGGCGAAATCCAACGATAAGTAGTCAGACGATAGAAAAAAATTATGCATGCAGTGTCAACTCAAACTCGCCATAAATTGTTTGTCCTCATTCGAAAACAATAATACAACTCTGCGTTCAAAGACGAGTTCTCTGGTGCATCGTTGAAAAAAAATTCGCTCTAGAACTGCCCGAAAATCTCCCTGCAATAATAAAATCGTACTATTTTTTTTTTACAGCAGCTTCGCTGGAGGAAACTAATGGCCAAAGATTTGTGCATTTACGTCCGGTCGATTCGAGTCCTTTCGGTGGTACCGAGGCAGGGTTGACTTTACCTCGGCGGAAGCTTTCCTCAAAGTGGTCGGGCCATATATGCGCTTATCGTGGCCCGATCAAAGTGCAACCCTTTCGCATCGGAACGGACTTTCCCTCCCGTGCTGCGCCGCCTCTCGCGTCGTCTCGATCCTAATGTCAAATTCCATTACCTCCGAGGCACGTACGAGATCCGTGGGAAAAGCTCGATAGAGAGTAGCGTATACACGCGGCGAGAGTGCAATGCGCGACAAGGAAGCGGTTATACATGTCGGGCTTGCCTACAGGTAGGTCGAAGCGACGACGAGGTGAAAACTCTTCCCTCCGGCGAGACTTCCCTCCTCTCTGTATTGGCTCGCTTCCTACCTATCCATACGTATATCCGCACTGAGGTTTCACACTCGATACGCCTTACATACTGTATGTGTACGTACATCCGACGGTACGTGCTACCGGTTACCTGTAACGTGCCAACGAGCTATACGTAAGCATACATTGCCGTCCCCATCGATATGTACGAGCGGAAACGACGGATTCCCTCGGGGGGTGACGACGAAATTGAACGGGATGGAAAAGATACAAAAATCCTTCTACGCGTAACAACTTTTCACGTTTGATATCAATTTTGATTACTTCTGTGTATATATAAAAAAAATTTTATGTATTGGACATCACAATATAATATTTTATATTGTATGATATAATATATAATATTATTTTTATTTTTTACTTCACCCACGCAAACTGAAAGGCTATTAAGAATTGAAGCGATCGACCGTGGAATGTACTTATAGAAAATCGGTCATTGAAATTTGAATGATTATCGTTATGAGGCAATTTCTTTATCTATTCCTCAGCACTGATCACAGAATTGCAGGTCATTTCGATGTACGGTTGAAACTCGTGTCACGCATGGGAAAATTAATTTCTTGAAAAAAAAAAAAAAAAAAAAACATTTCAAAGTTTTTTTCCAAATTTAAATGGGTAATTTTTTTTTCAAGATTAATAAACGTTTTGCAGTTTTAAACCATTCGAGATTTTAACTTTGAGCTCAACGTTGGTGGGTTTACTCCAATTAATCTGTTTTTTTTTTATCATCAGCTTGGATAGATTTAGACCAGATTCAACACAAAAAAGACCTTTCATCAAAATATCATATTTGGTTGCAGTTTTGGGAAAACAATTATCAAAGCATACTCTTTCAATTAAGAAGTAAAATAAAACCACTAAAGAGAATAACATCAACATCTCCACGTGGAAGAAGATAACAGAAGCAACGATGCAGCAATAAAACTATGTCATCGCCAGATCCGGCTAGTGATAAGGCACGATCGATAACGTTATCAGCGGAAACAGCTGAGATAATCGCTTGATCTTTTATTGCGTCAAATAACGTGTTCAGCCTGGTAAAAAAATAATCGAATGTCATTTCGATTGATCGGTTCAAGAATTATGCTAAAACTCCAAGTCGCACGTGTCGCAAAAGTGAGCAACTCGTCAGGAACCGAAGCGACCGTAACTGTTTGCTCGAACAGTATTTCAAGAGCCACACAAACAGAATGTACGTTAAACATTGGAGCGTTTAACTGAATGAAAGCGATCGATAGTTGCGGATAGCGAAGGTTTGTTGGGTAAAGTTCCTCGTATCGGAAGGGATGCAGCAGGAGTGTGAAATGTTGATAAGCCAGAAGAGGGTAGAACTTTTAGAGAACCGCGCTCGCCGCCGCTGATGGTGCTCGGCTTTACCCTGTTATTGGGGAAAAAGGATTTCCCTTGATCGCATCATTTTAGGAGCGCTATCTCCTTTCGTTGTCCGAACCAGGACTCTGCCCATGCCTTTGCGCATAATTCTCGTTGAAAAATTTTTAATTTTTTTTTCTCATATATTTTTTCAAGGTAGAACCGAGTTTTTACATGTCTGATTAAAATTTCCAGGAAAAGTGGCGTTCGTGGTCGAGGTGCTCGCCGTAGGAAGGATGCGGACGATCGAGGAACATTATGCAACCGGGCTGGAGCACGCACGCATCCCTTATTTTTCTTGGGGCGAAAAAAATGTTGATTTTTCATTTTGAGAAGACAACACACTCGAGCGAAACAACCCACGAGAGCTCACTTACCCCTCGCTGGAATCGATAAGGTAAACAGAAATTCTAACGAAATATACGATTTCTCCGCATGATTCGCGGCGAAGCTCATTTGCGGACGAAAAGAAATAGGAACGAGGGGAAAAATGTACTTTATCGTATTGGAGCGCAAAGTTAAAAAATAACATTGGCATCAAAATATGAACGTGGCAGCGAGCGGGACGGACGAAGAGAGTCCGAAGCTGGGTTCTAACGAACATATCGATTATTGAATATTCCGAAAGAGCCTTCGGTAATATGCAGTTAATCCATTATTCGCTCCACGTCCACCGTTTTAATACGGGCACGTAATATGCCCGATTGCTCTAATTGAATTTTATTTTTCTTCCTTTTTTTTTGTTGCGGTTCATCGATGCAATTTTTTTTACTTATCTCTTTAATAAGCAACCTATGACGGATTCTCTGACGCATTTTAATTAAAAACAAGAGAATAAAAAGACTTTCGCTCCGATTATTTTAATCAATCCGGAAGAAAATGATATCGATAACATCCGGTCATATCGATCCGTCTGGAGTTTGCTGCAGTGAATACCGAACAAATAATTCGGCATTTGCACGTAAGTCTCGCTGTGCGCTCTCCTTCAAAGAGCGAGATCTTTTTTAAAAGTCCTTTTTTTTTGTACCGCTGTAAACTCGGGCACGCGAAATGTAGCTTATGCAATGCGTCCCCGTCGGGACTTACAGTTTCCACATATTTCGCGTGTAGTTGTAGATTGTTGACAAGAACCCACGCGCATAATTTCTTCCATACCGTTGAGGTTTTTATTACCACTATAACTATAGTATATCGCTTAACGAGGCAATGCACCTAAGCGGAGAAAAGCGACGGAAGGCTCGAAGCGAGTGTGATTTATGCTCGCTGGTAGTGGTCGTTAGCAAGATGGCTAATTACATTCGAGTTATCCATGACACAGGCAAAGTGGAAAAGTGCCACTGGCCAACTCGTTCGATAAACGAATAAATTTTATTTCGCTGTGTTTCTCTGTAAGAGATAAATACACAAAATAGAATTATGAAACGGAGTAAATTCGACAATTATTTCCGCTGACAATACCAGTTAGATTATTTTTATTTATTGATACATGTAAGATCATCATATGTAATGTTAGAATAAATTTCGAGCCCAGGTGAAAATTTAAAACTTTCTGCGCAAGATTTCGAAGAATATCAACGTCACATAAAATCGAAACCTCCACGTTTGACCGCGGAATGTATTTATAGAAAATCGCTGATTGAAATTTGCGTATTCATCGTTACGAGGCAATTCCTTTATCTATTCTTCGGTGCCGATTACAAAATTGCAAGTAATTTCGATATACGATTGAAACTCGTGTCACGCGCAGAAAAATTAATTAAAAAAAAAATCAAACAGTCTGAAATTGGATTAAATTTAGTGTCTTGATAAATTTTTCCGAAATTAACAAACATGTAATTTGAAACAATTCCAAATTCTAATTTTGACCTCAATATTTGTAGGTTTACTGAAATTAGTATATTTTTTGTTACTCTTCCAAAATATCAGAGTCCTATAAAATTTAACAGTTTGGATAGATTTTGACCAGATTTAATACAAAAGACCCTTGATTAAAATAGTATATTTGACGGCAGTTTTGAGACGATATTTACGAAAGCATGCTTCCTCCATTAAGAAAAAGAATGAATAGTCAGATTTTTTTTTTTTAAACGACCGAAACTTAAAATCATTTCACACTAGTTTCAGGCACTAATGCAACTGGGTTTCTTGGATTCAATCAAACTGACGAGTGGCGAAGTGGAAAACACAATAAGAAAAAGAAAAACACCAAAGAAAAGAGTCAACATCGACTTCGTGGAAAATCACAAAAGAAACGAAGCAGTGATAAAACTGTGTTGTCGCCAGATACGGCCAGTGAATCATGATAAATAACTTTATCAGCGGGAAAAGTCGAGCTAATCGCCGGATCTTTTGTTGCATGCAATAACGTCTTGAGCTCGGTGATGAGATAACCAACTGTCATCTCGATTGGATAAGTTCACCAATTATGATAAAACTCCAAGTCGCACGTGTCACGAACCTGAGCAATGCGACAGGAATCGAAGTGACCGTAACCGCAGATAACTCTTGAAATACTGTTCGGTTGAAATTGAAGCTGAATAGTCGTGTGGAGCAAACCGGACGGATGGGTACACGGAGAAAGAGAGAGATGGAGCGAGGAAATTCGCGATATGGGACAAAGTTGAACCTGTGCCAGCTTACAGACTTCCCGGACACACATTATTCCTGGTCTCTCTACAGAAATTACAAGACACATGATTACCAGAATCCTACTTCAAAAATTGTGAATAAGAAAAATCCATTTTTTTTTTTTTAATGACGGCACGAATAATAATTCGTCTCCGGCCAAAATTCAGTCTAACAGTTTACAATCTATTGAACAGCAAGTGAAAAACAAACGGTCGTGCAAACAGCTGTGCGGAGTATAAATAATTTTCGACGTAAACGCACGTAAATTTTCAACTATTTCTCGCCCCATTGATTAAAAGTCCGTGGCGCGTGAGAGATAAATAAATGATTCTTTGAATCTCGCTTCGACGCGTGGACAGCTTTATATTTCGCATTTCCGTGTGGCCGCTCATTTTTTTCGATCATTAATTGTCGTATTTTTTTTTTTTTTTTTTTTTTTTTTATGCCTCGACATTTCCACGATTCCCAGATTTCTCTCTGACCGCTGTCGGGTCACCGTGTTATAAAGTACTCCGGATTAAAATCCCAGCCACAGTCGCGATCGTCGGATCATAGATTTTATTTTTTTTTGCCATTATTCCCATTAATCCATTAATCCTCCTATCCCGGCTCGGCGCGATACTCGTATCTCATTGGAAATCAATGATTTTGAGTGACGCGTAATTCACAACTTTGAACCAAGCACCCTGGTGAATACGGTTTATAGTAACGACTGTCGAGCTGAGAGCTTGTCCGAGCATATGCTCAATGCCTCTCGCAATAATAACGTTTATCTCCTCCTCTAACCCCTCGCCCCCATCCTAGCTGTCGCTCATTAAACTCGTCGACGTATTGAACGCGGTACCAATTTACTAGTGAATTGTCCACTCTCTCTCCCTCCATATCTCTGTGTTATATTCGCACGAGTCCATCTATAGATGGATTTATCAGTCGCAATTGCCAATAGACATCTACCGTTGGCCGGGTCGACTGAGACGGAAGTGGCCGGGGTGGCCTTGTCTTGCCCCTCGCAAGGTCGACGTGTAACGAATTACTTGCCGAAACGGGTCGTCGTTAATTTTCATAATTACTTTAATCCATCGGTCAGCCTTCGACTGTTAATGCTCCGAAAGCTCGATGAATATATTGGAGAGTCTATATCGGTCGTCGAGGGGTGGAAATTTGCCCGAAGCCCCACCGCACCATGACACGGAAGTACCGAAAGTTTGCCGAGACGACGATATCCACCCTGCGTCAAGAGGTAAACCGCGGTGTCATCCCCGAGCCCGTCATTAGAGTAATTACCCAGGAGCAAGCTCGCACCCTCCCCGCCCTTTAATATACGGAGCTGCTCGCAGCTTATGTCACTCAACGCTCCTCTCCATCCACTTCGGAGTTTCCACGATTATTCATTCGGGCCGACCGACCAAACCACGGTATACTTGTTACCCTCCTCGCTCGCCAAGTTTCGGTCCCACGCGGCCCGCTTGCGTGCTCGTATTAACGTAGGTGGGTGAAGAAAATAATAACTCGGGGCTCAAGGGTGTAGATTTAAAAAATTAACAGTGGAATAAGCTCTCACACAATGAGTATGAAAAATTCTGTGACGATAAGTGGAGTCGAAAATAAATGAAAATAGAGTTTGTTGACTTTGAAGGGAGAAATTATTGTTTTTCCGCCTTCATTCTTCTGGATAGCGGCAATTTTTTTTTTAGATTACAATTGACATTGCAATCGTGAAATTAATTTCAATTTTCTCATACAAAGTTTCATATAGAATTTCGTGCACATTAAAAAATATTTTTCATTCGTACATATCAAAAGAGATTTTCTTATCTCGTTAATGTTTCCAAAAAAAATTTTACCAAGGCTAACAAATGTTTTAATGTAGATTGGACAAATTTTTTTGTCTCTGTAAAATGGACAAGGAATTAATGGCGAACATTTGTCGTGAATTGTTTGACTAACTGCTTGACTATGCAACGTCCATTCACCCCGCGATACCAGAGTAGCGTTTCTGAGCAAACGTTAAACCGAACGGACCATATTTGCCAATTCCTGATGGGACATTAAAAGTCTCGGTTGGAATGAAAGATTCCGATCTACCCCACTCTCTTCCATCGTGTCCGGGTATTGAAGATTTACCCCCATTGCACTCCCGATAATTATCATCAACGCGACCGAAGTTTCGTCCCGAGGGAGGAAACCTCACGTTTCTCCAATGACACGGTGCTTTATGCCACATTCTTCATGATTGCCAAGCGACAGTTCGATCGAGCTCTCGTCCCAATTAGAAGCCTCTCGGCTATAATACGACTTCACTCTGATACGCGCCGAACCATCCCTTTCTCATTTCTCTGTATGTCTCATTCGTGCCTCAAACCCCTCCACCCTTTCCCATCTGCCCTCTGCCATTTCCATTCAACGTGCTCCGTCAGCGAAAATGCCGCATTGCGAATTCGTGAATGATCGAAGCACGCCGTACGACGAAGGGTGGTTGGGTTTGCAGCAGAGAATGGAGAATTTCCTACTGTCACTCGAGCCATCGAGTCTCCCCGGTATTCGGAATTGACGACAAAAAAAAAAGTAATTTTTTTTTTTTACCAACTCATCATAATTCCTACATCCGCAGTTGTACGTGTGCGTATGTCGGTTGGGGAGCTCGTTGTACGGTTGGTGGTTATGTTAATTAAAAAATAACTGGAATCGGCTCGAGGGGAGAAATGTCGAAGGAAACGAGTCGAGGCGTTTCGACTCGCGTGGGTTCCGCCTCGATTATTATTCCCGCTTTACTTCCCGTTCGAACTCACCGAGTATCGCGGCCTGTGGCAGCCACTTCTGCACCATGAGATTCGCCGGTTTGTTCGGTATATCCTCGTCCTCCCACTTCCATATGACCCTCCTCGGTATGCTACTAATAACGTTGAGAACGCTTTTCAGTTTGTCCTTCGGCATCGAAGAAGCCTTTATCATCGAGCCGAGGCTGAAGTAAAGAACGCCGTCTCGTGACTCGTCGAGGAATCTCCTTATGTTGTCGGGCAAGGGCTTGGAAATCGGCGATATGTGAAGTCCACCGATCTCCACGACATTCGGAACATTGGGCCTGGCGCCGTGAAGAGAGAAGTGCGTGTTGACGAGAACGGCCGAAATGTTTCTGGCGATTTCCGTCAAAGGCGGAAGTCCCGGACCGAAGACGTCCTCGGCTAATTTCTGGCTGGGTCCGTTGTAAGCGATCTCGTAGAAGATCTTCATGAACGGCAACGTGACGGCATTGAAGAGCCTCTCGGCGAAGCTCATACGAGGTCCGTATCCGTTGAAGACCGTAGGAACGTAGCTCGGATTGTCGTCATTGGCGAGACGCTGATTGATCCAAGGCATGAGCTGATGAGACGAGAGGCTGAGGAACGGAGCTTGGAAACGGTGAACGAAACCTAAGAAACAATCGCTGTTGAAAGCCTCGGTGAGAATGATGTCGAACCTCTCGTCGGACTTGACGAGTTGGCGAACTCCCGGATTTCCAAGATCCGTCCTGCAGCTTTCCAGGCACCAATGTCGCAACATCAGCATCTCGAAGAAAAAGTTCAGCGGCGTGTGTTGAATAATGTTCAGATCGACGACGTTGAGAAACACATCCTTGCCTTCGGTGAGCAGACTTATGTCCCGATAATTCGGCAATGAGGGGATGCTACGATTGTCCCGCGGAAAGTGGGAAACGACCGTGACGTCGTGACCACGCAGGGCGAGCTCCTCGAGCAACGGTCGGAAGACATCGAAGTGACTCTTGCCAGGATGACCGAAAAGACCGAGAATCCTCAGTTTTTGCCGAGGCGAACTCGATAAACGGCTATCGGCTCTGGCAACGACTCTCGCCTCACCGGGCTTCGATGCACGGCTGGTACCGCAAAGTGCGCAATACACCAAGAGGAAAACTACCGACTGGTACCGGGTAAAGATCATTTTTTATTTCTATTTTTTTTTCACTCAATTTATTTCCGCTTTAATTAAATCAATCGTACTTGCAGACGCGCAACACTCCGAGGCGCTGGATTTTTAGGACTTTCACGCAGCCTGTCGGCACTCAGAGATTCATCGAGATCAACAACCAGGCTTATCCCGATAGCCCGGACGACTGACGAATGACTGAAAACTCGTGGTCGCGCTGTGGGCGGTTATATGTGGAGAGTAGTGTGCCGACGACCGAGCGTTTGCACGCTCGTTGCACAATCGTTACCGCTCTGCTTATGCTCCTCTTCGCCGCGCCACGCAACGTGAGTCAAATTAGATTAGATATTTCTGACCACCCCGGTCAGCCGACTCTCGCTTCTCCCACCGGTGACGAAGGCGATCATTGGTGGCGAATTAGTCACGGGTTCGCTAACACGCGTGCGATATCGCCGGCATAAAATATCGGAAATTTCCGAAGTTCCTTAAACGATTGTCGTTGCAACAGAAGTCGAATCGACGTATCGTGCAATACTTGCTTTACAAAGTTCTCTCCACGACGTTCTCGTTCAAGGTTCGATGGCCTCTGTTAGAAAGATTAATCGATCGCTCGGAGCGAGAGACACGAGGGCAATTATCGTCACCGGATTAGGCAACTATAATCTTACCGGTGATCCATGAAAGTCCCATGAAATAAGTGTTATGTAAACAATTTAATTTTTCTCAGCGCAGGAAATTTTATGGATGTCATTAAAATATATATCAGAGCCGGGTAATGTGGGAAAAAATATTTCAGGTGTAAAATACGACATGTGACAAGTTACTTGGCGTATCAACATTTTAATTGAGGTATTTGAAGTATCGATCGAGTACTTGTTTCAAGTGGTTTTCGTGATTAGATTCACAGCGTTAAGCGTTATCTAGATAAAAAAAGGTGGAGTTTCACTTACGGATTCAAAAAAATTATAAAAATAATAGTCAATGAAAAGTTCAACAGCTAATTATAAATTAATACAAACAGAATGTCGTGTTACTCAACCTCTTTTTACACGTTAATTTTTTCCATTCGTGCAACAAAAACGTGTACGGAGAAACATCATCATCCGCACAGTGTAGTCATAACTGAACGCAGTCATATCTGAACGATAACAATGTCTGAGAATCAAAAGGGCGCAAACCCTTCGATTCTCAGTCGTACTTCGTCGATAAAAAAAATTAAACATTGAAAAAAATTATACGAGTTGATGCGAACACATTTTCAGATTCTACGAAGTTTAAAATTTTCCTCTTCGGAGAAAATCCATGTGATGCGTCACGCTTCCTCATATCATCCGCGTGGATTATTTGCAAGTCATTGTTTTTCTCTTCTTTTTTTTAGTTTCACACCTACACATGCAATATTGTCGCTGTTGAGCGGCCGTGTGACTATATCAATTATTATAATTTGCATACCGGACAAGTCAGTCCGAGCTGGTGAAATCTTTCGGGCGATCTATTGAGTTTATTATCGCGGTGCAGCAACGATCGGAGCTTTCGCGACGATGACTTTGTCCCATAACATAACGCGTTAATTATATACGAAGGATTCGACCATCCTGTTCGATACTCGACACCTGTCTTACAAACATTTACCAACCTATAAGAAACTTTGATATTCTATAAGAAATTTTGATGACCTGTGAGAAACGTTGATCTGACTGAACAGTCATTTTCAATAATTGCGAATAATTCACAATAGTGGTTTCTGTGACTTATCAATCTTTTATCATTTTAATTGCGTTGAAACCGAGGCCGTGACATCGAACTTTACGAGATAGTAGGTCATTAGCCGGTTATATCACAGCGGCTATTACGAGCGATGAACATTGCGTAAGCGCCAAGCGAACGCGCACACGTGGGCATAAATTATCTCGAAAAATCTCTGCTCACTCGAACGTTCGTCGACAGACCAGAAACGACCGTCACGATTCTCGAGATTAAATTCAGGTGACTGTAGGTCAATTTAAAAAAAATCTCGACCTACCGATAATTCTCAATAACCTTCGGACAGCGAGGTCGAATGAAGAAAATTATAGGACTTTCATTTTAATACATTTTTTTAAATCTTCCGTCTCTCAAAAATCAAACTTCCGCTACAATTTTTTAAATTATTATTTCTGAATCGTCAAGTTTTCAGGCTATCAGAAAAATTCTCACGAACGATCCGGTCGCGTGAAAAGCTAGGATTAGTGTTCGACAGAGTTTGAAAAAAAAAATGTTCACATCAATGAATCAACTGCATCCAAATATTGTCACGTGGCCATCGACCTAAGTGCTTTATCCTTCGCGTGAGATAACACGATTTTTCTTTCGCCGATAAATAATGTTAAATAAATTGCCCGAAGAGGGCGGACCGTTTTTTCAACAACTCCGCAACATTTCTCCAACGGTACATCGCGAACTGTCCGGCACTCGATCATTCTAATTTTTTTTTTTTTTTTTTTCATAAAAACAAAAAAAGAATTTATTTCCATTCCCCGCGAGACCACACCGTCGATTAGCACGTTCGCGCCCACTCGATGATTACCCACCTTCCTACAATATGTAGATCTGATACCACTTTATACATATAAATATATTGTTGGGCACGGATGTTGAGGGGGAAGCGAGGCAAAATTGCGGATAGTCCAAATAGAGTTTCAGTGGGCGTTAGTATAATTTGCCGTTGCTCTGCTCTACATCAAGGGTCGAACAAGTAGTTTTTTTTACGGGCCGCTGAGAGCCACCGGAGTCGAAAGTTCGCCATCGTGCTTCCACAAATTCCGCAGTCGTTTCTGGGGAACGGGAAAGGATGTGGCGATAGAGACGGTCGAACCGCACGCGAAAAGAACTCGTGTAGTACGTACCTAAGTACTCTCCTGTATAAAATAAATATATGTATGTGTGCGTGTGTGTGTGTGTGTGTGTGTGTACGCGAGGGTTGAATGTACTCGTTCCACAGAGTGTGTAGTACAAACAAAGCGCCACGGTCAGCTATTTCCACGCTCCTCTTTAATTCATGAGTGAACCCTCAGGTACGCTGAGAGATCAACTACAAATTGCCGGGCGATAGAGCGAACTTGAGAATTGCGAAAATCGTGGGGGATGTTCCCGCGGGAGTTCGGACGTGCGGGGTAAAAAAAAATAAATTCCACCCAAAACGGTCGAATAAAAATAACAAAAAAAACTGCAATAAAATAGAGATTCAGGTTTACGGTCGGTCGATACCAATCGGCCGGTGAGTTATTAAAATCGCTTCTCGGCCATTCGGTTAATCCGCTTCTTTGAGCGATCGGACCGGATTTTTGTCATCCGAGGATGCGGCATGCGCGAGGGAACGCTGGAGCGAGCCAGATATTCCCCGGGGATATTTATCGCTTCGAGGAGATAACGTGGAAAAAAAAAAAAAAGGGGTAACGGGTTTGTCGCAAAACTGCTCGGCTCGGACGGATTACGAGAGTCGGCTCTCTCGCGACCATTTTTTTTCTTCATCATCCGCCCTGTCCCGGTGAACTTAATCTAATCATTGGGGCATAAACGAGGGCAATAATTTATTCAGAAGCTCTTCGAAATCCATAAATCTGCGAATACGTTATTACGAGCTTTGAGGGATATACGCGGGTTATAAAATGATGAAGTATCCTCGAAGGTAACACCGAGCGCTGAGAAAAGCTCGTGGGCTCGCTGTTACGTGTACAACTTATAGAAGAGCCCTTTTTTTTCCCCCGTTCAACGAAGGGTGGACCCGATGCAATAAAGAAGACAGAGCTCGGCTGCTACCAGTGGCGTTGCCATCCGAATAGATTACGTTTCATGGAGCAAAATAGCACGAGTGCGAGAAGGGCCGACTGTGGGTGGCTAAACCGAGGGCTTTGCTGGAACTGCTCTCGAATTTGTTACCCGCGCATGAGGAAAGGAGCAGACTTATCGTCTGCACGATTCGTGTTGGTGGCGAACCGCAGAAACGGGGAAATTATAAATCGGGGAAAGATCAGGGGCTAACAATGCCGAAAGACACGTGCCAACTCCTCGGAAGCTAATATGGGAATGTAAATTTTTTTTTTTGGATTTTATCGTAGGATAAAAAAAAAATTTCATGTATGGATTGTACGTTTAAATTGTCAATTTGTGGAAGATGAAAAAGCGTCGGTGTTAATTCGCGTAGACCGAGGAAGGACTTTAAAATAATTTTACTATCGCATTCTGCCGGTCTGGTCGGGAAGATTTAAGGAACATTATTTCAATCTATTTTTCGGGGTATTAAATTGAACGGTGATAGAAGTGACGTTTCCATCCGAATGGATTACGTTATGTGAAGTTGATTGACACGAAGGACGGTCGGTTGCCAAACCGAGAGCCGTGCTAGAACTCCTCTTGAAAGTGTTAACTGGCAACGAGGAAAAAAACCGACTCGTTGTTTGGCCGAGGACCGTAGGTGGAGAGGCGGGAAACAAGGAAATTATGGACCGATTAATGTCACGATAACAACGTTTTTTTGAGTTATGGAAATGTTCACACGTGCCAGAATTTATCGTCAATTTTTCCACGAATAATACGCATAATTGCCAATCTAAACATTTTTTTATTATCGCATTCTGTCACGGCTCACTCATTGTAACTTGAACGAAAAAAAAAGTCATCAACTTTTTTATGACTCCACTTTGCTACAGGTCAGAAATTGTAATTTAAACGCCAGGAGAGTCGTCGAATTTTTGAATAATCACATTTCTTCAAATGTCCGACATTTCAACCTGATCGGAAGAATCGTTAAATTGTTTATTATCGAATTCTCAAAGCCGAGACGATTGCGGACGCTGATATCCGAAAAAAAAAAAAAAAAAAAAATCACCGCCACCCTCAATCTGGCTCTTGACCGTCCGGACTTCCGGTACAGTGTCGCCTCAAAGAAATCTCCAAGACGATTATTCCTCGAATGGCTGAGTGAACAATTTTCTCTACCGCTGTCCTCGTACCAAAGCCTCGACTCACTCGAATTAAATCCGTAGGAAAAAAAAAATTATGAAAAATTGATGTTCCCAGGGAAGAGAGACGGAGATGGCGCGGTACACGAGTAATTAGTAATCCTCGGCTCGCAGCCACGTACGTACGATGAATGATTATAGTGCGAAAGCTCCGCGGATGCTGCGTATTTCGCCCCCGTCTCGTCCGTTCCCCTTGCGCATTGCCGAGGCGAAACCCCGCATCCGAGAATCTTGAAGCATAACCGCGAGGGAGTTGAAATATATATATTTTTTTCCGAGGCACTCCGCGGCTCGCCACTGGCATCGCCATCTCGCAACTTTTTCCTCGACAGTTTCCCTCATAAAAGTTAATAAGCCGGGGTTTGTTGATCCTCGGGAAATTGCGGCCGCCTGGCCCAACCCGGGCCCGCCTCCACCCGCGACGTTTTATGCCACAGTTCTATTCTGCGTTACGAGCCGCCACCCCCCCGTATACTCTACGCCTTTTTCTTCCTCGCTCATTCTTCCTCCTCCTCCTTCTCGCGAGCCTTTCTCTATACGCGCCTTCTCTCCTCCAAACACCGTAACTTCCCGGGCTTGATCCTTCCCATTCCTATGGCTCTCGCTATTCATCCGCCTATCCTGTTTTTTTTTTTTTTTTTTTTTTTTTTTTTTGTCCTCGCCACTGTCGCTCTTCTCTCTTATTCTTTATCTTCCTCCTCCGAACCTCCGGAGATGGAGTAAGCACCGTACTCGCTTTCACTGCAAATTGGTTACAGGAACGGTGTTCCGGAGCGCTTTAAAATTCCACGGAAAACTAACTTTCGCCGTTTAGTGGCTGTTGCGCGGACGAAGAGGAGTAAGAAGAAAATTGTTCTCGGGAACACCGGAGCGACCCGAGGTACCGCGAGTCAAATCGCGGTACCTCAGAATCGTCGATTGTTTCTTCTTGAGAAATTGTGAATTAATTTTGTGGGCCAGAGAAATTTTGGACGATCGGTGCGACAAGGGATAAAGGGACTGGTTTATTAAATTTGGTACGAGAGGGAGAGAACTGGGCGGAATGCCACGGTTAGGCCACACGGGTCAATGGGACAGAAAACCATTTTTTTTGCTCACTTCTGGACAGCGGTCGGTGAGTGAAAACTCTGGGAATCTGGATGGACAGTCAGGAAAAATCTGGGTGGCTAAAAATTATTGGAAAATTAATTTTTTTTTTCTCTGACTGTCCCATTTTACCCCGCTCTCCCATATGATACCAGAACCTCAAAGGTGCTCTTCCGGTTTCGGCAAGAATTATTCTGTGAAGGATCTTACAATCGATTACTCAAAATCTTAAAAATCCGGCTAAACCCTTAGGAAGAATCTGCGTGACCAAAGTTGGAAAATTAATTTTTTCTCCCACTGTCCCATTTTACCCCGCTCTCCCCTAAGACAGCAGAATTTCAGGAGTGCGCCCTTGTCTCGGCAAGGATTAAATTCTATGGGGAAGCTAGGACTCTCGTTCTCGAGACTCGTGGTCGCGAATGGCCGAGGGCGCTGGATAAGGGTTGGCTCTGTTGAAGCGAGCATCCTTTTTAGTCTCGCTAATTACGGCGCTCGTAACGTGCCATCGTGGCTCGTGGGTGTATGCTCGTGAGTAAACTCGTAAACATGGTCATGCACGAGGGTGGTTTCACGCGGGGAGGATGCACCGGTGCAGTAGGGTCGACCTCGGTTGCAGGGCTCGAATGTGAATGGGACCCTTCGGACTTGAGATACGAGCGAGCGGAACCATTGTCGGTTCGCCGCTGTTTCATTTCACCGAGCGAAAGGGCCTGCGGTAATTATTCCCTACAACGTCTCGGCCGTCCGAGTAATTTGTTCGTTTATTTGCGTTAACGATTATCCGGAGTAACAAGCTCTCGAACAGGGACCGACCTGGCGATTCCATTAAAAACGTTTCACCGAGGCGGACGCAACGAGTCGGCGTGAAGAAATAAAAAAATAAAATAAAAATTGCGAACGTAAAATGCTGGCAATTTTTTTTTTCCCGAGGGTTTTGTGCAAAGATGCAAAAGGAACGATAATTTACAACGGAATAAAAGCGAGTTGGAAATGTATGAGAGATAATTTATGCTCCGATTTACCCGTGGCAATAAAGTCACATCGAATTATAAAATTTATGAGCCGGAGCTCGTCTCCGACGTAGGAAAATATCGAAAATCATGAATGACGGTGGAAAATACACGCTTTGACGTTGAAATAATGGGATACCTTAATTGGAGGCTCCTTTATCTAAGATATAAATGTACATTAATTAATGGAATATATATATGACGATAGTAATTAATAGGTGGACGTGCGTCGAACGAAACGAAAGATGTTAATTAATCGAGAGTGTTCTCTTGTGGAGAATTGATCGGAGCGAAGGGATCGGAGTCGAGGGTTGGAAGGTATTCATTGCAAATCCCAATTCGCCTCACCGTTCTCGCACCTTTGACGAGTTTGAAAATTAATTCCCTCAGCCCACGGTCCGGTCTCTTCAGTCCCGGCGGATAAAGTACGGAAACTGCGAGACTCGGCGAGTAGAACAGGTCGGGCTCGTTATAACTTTAAGGTAACGGAAAGTGCAATAAGACATCAATCGATCGAGCTCGCGTTCCAGTTTCGGAGATCGAACTTTGTCTTGCATAAAATTCCTGTGTGAAATCCGAAGATAAGTTTGAAGAGCTCGTTTTACGGCCGGACAAAAATGAGGTGTAAAAGTTGCACGCAGTCTGAGTGTAAATATGAAAATCGGGAACGTCTTGAGTGGATCAACTTTTTTAATCGATATTTCTGCCGATCACGTTCTTTAAAAAATCGTAAGAAAAAACCGTCCGACCCGAACAACGAAAAAGTCGGCAAGCGCCGAAGAAAAAAAAATCACGCTTTGTCGACTCAGCTTGTCACTCGCTCCAGATGCGAGTTGCTGTTTATAGAGACCAGTTATAAAATTTGCACGCTGTTTGTAATAATTATATCAATCGAAACGGGTCGAAGATGCTGAAATTTAATTAATAAGTGAGCTCCAAAAGTTAGTCTTCAAAGTTGTTACACGAGATTCTACGTACATGGTTCGACAGCCAGTTAAAAAAATGTTCATTTACGACAATTACATATATACAAATATATTCTTTTTTTCTTGATTTTTTTTTTACCTAATTTAATTTTTTTTAAACCGGAAGAGTGACTCGCTGCACTCTCACTTTTTTGCGCACAGAATTATTAAAACCCGTAGAAAGAGGGATAAACAATGGTTCAATTTACACACTCTAAAATATGTATATTCTCATTCACAGCATGGTGAAAATTGGAAGAAAAAAAGTCGCCACTTATACGGATCACTTGGATCGACAGCGATTCCAGAGACACGCATATCCCAAAATATGAAAAACAATGAGAATTATCGTCATCGACAGGATGTCCGGCCAGAAGCTACCTTGGTCGAAGTCGTACCGATCCAGAACTTGAGACCCTTCGGTTATGCAGGGCAATTCGGTACCTCCGTTTTCGCAAGCTGTAAGCAAATGTTGGACAATTTTTTATTTCTGATTATTCAATGTGGAACCTTCGATACTTACTTATGTTGTGTACATCTTTCCACTGGACAATTGTCAATGCCTCGGTCGAATACAATAGCCAAGATATATATCTGACCCATTTGATCAAAGTCGGCAGAGTGCTGAAAGTAAAAAAAACGAAAAAAGAAGATCAGAGTAGGCAATTAAAAAAAATATACCGCTTCAACGTAGGGGAGAACGGTGCGAAATGGAATATACTAACTTCTCGGATAGATAAATTACCCGAGTTTGATAAATGGCCCCATAGTGATCATAAGGATGTAATCAAAAGGCACTAGATAGGCCATTGCCAGCGGTACCGACTCGAATGCCGCCGAAAAGAAACAACCTGAAACATGAAAAAAAATTATATATCTATTGCATATATTTAGAAAAGTTGTTTGCCCTTTTTTATTTGATTGTCCCAAGATTTTTTGATTGAGGAGGTTCGACAATGAGCAACACTAGAATCCCATATAATTTCTTATAAACGTAGATTAAAAAATTTGGCCACAAATGTAGTAAAAATTGGACATTTTTCACACAAATTTTTCAGATCCGGAAATATTAATGAAAAAAGCTGATGAATATACCGCAAGCAGTCGAAACATTCATGGTGAGGATAGCGACGAGCAGAGTGCATCCGAAAGCTTCAACGGTGCTGCGAAGTCCCGCGAGCCAGTAGACGATGAACGTGAAGAGAACGGGTTCCACGATTAATCCTGGGAGCTGAAATCATGAAAAATCATTTAATTTATGAAAAACCGGATGGCCCAGAAAAAAATGGTATCGTCTTCGAGTCTTACGCTATGAGGAGAAACTTACCAGGGAAATAATGCGAGAGAGGTAATACAGGTGAGTGGGATACATTCCAGCTCGGTGTTCTCGTAGGAACAGAGGCAATTCCTGAGGTATGAGGGACAGAGTGGCGTACATGGGGAAGAAAGCGTTTTCGGCAACGATGATGAAGAGGACTCCTTGAACGGCTTGGAGACCGAGTTGATCGGGGTTGACGGCGCCGACGAAGCAGAGACCAGCCATGAAGGCGACACACTGGAATGACGAAGCAAAAACTTTGGAACGATTGTTCGGACGAACGTTTGATCCGGTGTATCAAGAATTCGGCATGTTTCTTACCAATTTTTGAACAATACGAAGGCACTGGACCGAAGGATCTCTGACGACCTGCATGAACCCTCGGTGCGTCAGCCAGAAGAGTCTCTTCCAGCATTGCGACTGCTCTCTGAAACCGTAAGAGACGATTGATTTTTTTTTACCGATAGCCAAGTGATTCTTTTTGTACATACGTGTTACTGGTCTCTCGCAGTCGCTTCTGCCACTGAAACAAATAATAGAATTATTATTCGGTTGAAAAACATGATGTCTAATGTAGTTATGAAATCAATTTCAGGAAAATTGCGAGGATTTCACAAGGACCAACCAAATCTAGGACTTTTCAATTACCAATCAAGTTCAAGGATTTCCCAAGGTCTAATTAAGTTCAAGAACTCGAAGAACTTGAATCTTACGCTTTAAGGACAAAGTATTACATCGTAAGAGGACGCTATGTGCAGTTCCAGTTGCAGAATGACATCCATTTCACGGCAAGCGTCGCTCGAGAGGAAAGCGTCGCATATTCTCTGAGCTGTTCTTCTGCTGCTGTCTTCGTCCCGAGGTGCGATCGCCAAAGTCGCGACGAGGAAATCCGCCGGATTGTAATTCCTCGGACACTCGTAACCTTGCCTGCATGGATAAAAATGACTTTACATTTATCGGTACTGCGATGAAAATTCCAAGGGCAAAAGTGGAGAACATGGCCCGATGCATAAATCGTCGGATCAAAGTGTTGATCCGGCTGGTCCATGTTCACCACCCTCTGTCCCATACGGAATGAGCCGTCGATTATTTTAATTTTTTGCTTCATAAGAAAGGATCGTTTGGACCTTGCAAAAAATCCGAGCGCTTGTTCTCTCGTACCGGCGAAAGCGATCCTCCCATCGGCGACGAGAATTATACGATCGAACGTGTCAAATATCGCCGAACTCGGTTGATGAATCGTGCAGAGAACTGTTCGACCGCGACGGGCGAACGCGGTCAATTGTGAAATTAGAACGCTCGCCGAGTGTGAATCCTGACCGGTTGTTGGCTCGTCGAGAAATAAAATTTTTGGGTCGGTCAGTAACTGAAAAGAAATTACCAAATTTCTTTGACTATCCAAACTTCCTATTCGTTGATCATTGTGGGACGAGAATTCTTCAATCGTACCTCGGTCGCGAATGCCAGTCGCTTCTTCTCTCCCCCGGACAAAATTTTGTCATCGCTTCCCATACCGATTCTCGTTTCGCGCCTCGCAGACAAACCCACTTCCTTCAAAAGCTCATCAATCCTCTCGCGCATCTCCCAATTCTTCATTCTTCCGTTCAGCTTCATGCGGGCCTGCAAGATCCAGCAAAAAAACAATTGAGCTCAATATTTTTTAATTTTTTTTTAATTTATTTTTTTTAATCGTACAACTCACCATAAACCACAGATGCTCCAAAACCGTCATCGTCCCTATGAAGATATCTTCCTGGTGCATAAAGCCGCTGTAGTTTCTCATAAATGAGGAACCCGGTATTTGCCCGTTAAGCCGAATATCGCCGTGAACAACTATACCGGCTGGAAAATAACATTTCTTGTCAGCAATGTTGTATTCCTCATGGTTGCGAGGCAAAACGGACCTTACAAAAATCTCATCTCGAAGAGACAGACTGGTCCGTTTCACCCTTCTCTTCATTGAACCTTCTGGTACCAGTGACTTTTTACCAATCGCAAATGACCAAGGCTTCTTTCAAGCACAAAAACAAAACGGTTGTACGGAATAAATTTTATTTTGTGTTATAAAAAAAAAATTCAAGATATGTCTATGAATTTTTTTAGACTTTTTTTAGCGCGTCAACTCGTTAATCGAATCGGTCGATACGTGAAGGATTAATGGGTTTAAAAAAAAAAATAGGTAAGATACATAGACTTAAAATGTATCGATGGAACTCACGACTTGTGCGAAACGCCAGAGCGGTCATCAGAGAACTTTTACCGGCTCCGCTTTGCGCCATGAAACAACGTGAAATAAAATAAATTAAAAAAAATTAATACAATACAAAATTCAATAGAAACTCTAGATATAAAAAAAAAAAATTAAACCGAAGATAAAACTCTTACCTTCCGCCCAATATCGCCGTCAAATCGCCCGGTCTCACCGCTCCCCGCACTGAAGAAAATTTTCATAAGTGAAAAAAAAACACACACACACGATCGGTTTCTCGAGAATGAAGTTATTATTTCTCACCGTTGTTGATGAGTTGTTCGCAGACAGTTTTACCCCGATTCATCACGTAAACGGAGAGGTCTCGCCAGGAAAGGGTCACACCGTCGGCCGGACCACGGCCGAGCTCTGGGCGCCTCGTTGTCTCGAACATTTTTCACATTTACAAATTTATTCGACCAGTCGTCGATCCGGTTCGCTCGTGCGACAATTTTTGTTACGGCGATCTCCTTCGAGGAGAAACCCTACCGCTGAGGCGTGACTGGCATCGCCGAGTCACCGGACCCGACTGCGAAAGGGTTGCTCCAATGCACGGACCGTCCGATGCAGTCCCATAGAAGGGACAATGTTTGTCGATCAAGCATTCATATTTTTTTTTTTTTCCAATTTTTTCATATCGTCATTGGAAATTTTATTCCGCTGCACAACGTCCCAATGCGATTAGTAAACAGAGCACCTTTCCGATAACTTCGGAAGTCGATACCGTTCGAGACGTTAATGGTAAAAAAAAAATCCATACGGCAGGTACCCGACACTTGGGATTATGGTAATCGAAGAGCGAAACCTTATACGTTCTACTTGGACCTCATACTTGTCTATGCGTATACCGTAAAGATGGACCCCTGCGGAGACGGTATAGAGTAACTGGTGTAATTTTTTTTTTTTTTTTTGTTTTTCTCCTCGGTGAAGATGTTTTTAATGTCTGGTCAATGTCTTTCGACCACGACTGCTTGGACGCCCTTGAAAATGGAAATCTAAGACTTGTTTCGTGCAGGGAAATAAGAGCTGCTCTTATCCAGTGCTTTTGCTACTGTTTGCATTAATTTTTCTTATTTTCTTCATTTTATTTGGATTTACTTAGTAGCATTTATTTAACGCTAAGACCGCCAGTCTGAAACTTGCGACGTCGCTGTACTTGGACCCTCGGAATTGTTTTTAAAACGATGACCATTATTTATTTTCATATTCATTTATTTTTTGATCCAACAAGTTCAACAAACAATGGAATCAAATAATCTTTTTAGTTGCGGATTTCGTAAAAGGTGCAACGATTTTTTGACGTCCTGACTAATTATAATCGGCGACATATTCTGTGCAGGCGACGAGGGTTACTTTTACACTGATATGTAGAATGGTATTTCGTACTAG
Organism: Listrodromus nycthemerus; assembly: GCA_963978505.1. Classification (NCBI taxonomy): domain Eukaryota; kingdom Metazoa; phylum Arthropoda; class Insecta; order Hymenoptera; family Ichneumonidae; genus Listrodromus; species Listrodromus nycthemerus. The sequence continues at coordinate 16,316,725 of OZ021683.1, read as the reverse complement.
AACGAATTATTCTCGGAGTGAAAATCCATACGGATCGTTTCTGATATTATATATTGGATTAATTAAAAACGTGATTGTTTTTTAGTGTCGTAAGCATAAAATGTAGAAATTCCCTTTGGGAACTATTTTTTACGGTGAAATGTCAGTGAAAATTATTTATTGGCTTGCGGTTTTTTTGTTACGCTTCGTGAAGTTCCGCTCCTAAGTTGTTTATGCGCATTGGGCTTATGGGAGTCGAGGATATGCAGATCCATTATCTATACATTTGATAGATCTACACATCATTCTCTGTATACAATCTTGTGTCGTTTCTTAATCGATACCGTGCTAGTGATATATATAATGTTTTCGGAGACTGCCCCTTCGTACAAACTGACGAGTACTTTCCTCTCACGTGCGGTCACACGGTGTGGCTGTCAACCGGTTCACCATCATCGCGGTAACACCGATATCGGATCACGCGGTCAACCTTGCAGCGACCATCGGTACAGGAAATGCACGCTCAAAATCTATGATTTTTTTTTTATCGCTCGAGACGGCTTGTGGTATTCGCCGGTCCAAACGTCATTGCCAATCACCAACGGCTGGAAACATTCAGGTCACATTTTCTGCGTGCCAGGATCTTTCAATGCAATTCACAGTTCAGATATGAAATTTTACATTCCACACTGCGACATTCCCAAATTTTATGAAAAAATTGAATATGAACGATGCAAAAAAAAGGAAAATTGTATAAATCTCTAAGATAGACGGTACATTATATACATTCGTGTAGTTGGTAGAATCATACTAGTTGGAATCGTTGCTTTCGGTATGACTTTTTTTCTGTATCGATTCTCCGTCAATAAAGCGGCTGGAACATGTTGGAAATTGGTAATCAGAACGAAGAATAAATGTTATCGCATGAGGATAGTTAAGTTTCTATTCGACCCTCACGTTTATTTCATTTACTTCTCATCGTCTTCGAGAGAAGAGCGAGAAAGGCGAAGAAACGAAAAGCTAATATGAGACACACGAGGCTGATGATGTCCGTCCAAAAATCTTCCTGCAATATATGAAAATAAAACACTTGTGAAAATCTTGTCGTTAAATTCGTTCATGCTTCATCGATGATGCAACGGGACTCACCTCCTTGAAGTTAAAAGTTTGAAGAACCATGTTCCCCGTTTTTGGACACGTGGCATTGCTCCGCGTGCAAGCGATGGTATCGACTTCGGCCCACTGGTTTATCAGAAGGGCTTCGTTCCCATAACGGAACCACGAGAGGTAGGAGAACCACTTGAAGTACGGTGGGACGGATCTTTTGAGAGAAAAAAATATATATGAGAGAAACATTTATTTTCTTCATGAACTATCCAGTAATGGGAGCGAACAAAAATCCTCTGTACTTACGCTGTATTCAAGAAAAATCCACCGAAGAGCAAAAAAGGAATAATGACCGGTGGTCCGACTGAGAGCGCCATTGAGATGTTGGTACTCGCGCAGGAAATGAGGTAGCCTGAAAGATCATGAATTCGTTCATTATCCATATGTGCGTAGATTCCTAAAACGAGATCGAGTCTCAAATCGCCGGTATTCGCAATCAATGTAATCAGTCTACGAATTCAATATCAAGCGCGTTTTCACTGAGATCAGAAAAAAAATTTGGTGTCATCCAATTCTTACCAAAGGAAGTTGCGACGTTCGCAATCAGAATCAGTATACCGGCTGTGATGAAGAAATGTTCCGCTCCCGGATAGAGACCCACCATGGGATAAGCCACTGTCGTGAAGACCAGAGGGACGGCGATGAAGATTGGAGCCTCTGCGAGAGTCTTGCAGATGAAGTATATGTCGGTCCGATACATTCCGTTTCGATGTTCACGAAGAAATATCGGAAGTTCGGCGCAGAAGACCTGAGAAATCAACGACAAATGTATTTATAACGACTCGGTGGACGCGATAGGAGAGCGATCATCTGCATCTACGATCCTAAGAAAATTGATTTTGAATAACAATACTATCAAAAAGTTGCTCAATGAATTGTTTCAACAAATAATTAGTAAATTCATATGAATTTATTTTTGTCTTCAAATTTCTATTCTGTAATTAATTTGATACTAGCTTTTGGCATTAGTATTATGCAAAAAAATAGATCAAGGTATCTAGCAACATAGAAAAACCAAACATTTATGAACAGTTTACGCACGCTTATCACCGCAAAGACGTTTTGAAAGGTCATATTCGTGAGGAAGATGAAGAGAGATCCGTTTATGTTCATCACACCATCCTGATCGAGTTTTTGCCCGAAGTAGATGACTCCGATGAGAAGAGATATCATCTGTCGGATGAGAATAATTGTATATCGATTTCGAATACACGAGTTTAAATGCAACCGTGAAGCGGATACCTACCAGGGTCTGGAGCAATCGAACTTTGATAAGTATTGGCTCTTTGATGACGGACAGCCACGATCGCCAGAGAACGGCTCTGAATTGTTCGCACCAGGAAGCCTTGTACGGTGAGGTTGAGCCTTTGCCAGCGGTTTTGAGGTCTTTCAACGAATCCTCGAACTCGCCGTTTATTGCCTCAGCTTCGAGGGCGATCTTCATTCCGTGTTCGCTTCTTTGGAAAGCGTCGCACACAGTGTTGATTGCATGTCTGCATGAGACCTCGCGGCCCGGAACAACAGCCAACACCTGGACGAAGTAGTCGGCGGGATTGTAGTTGCTTGGACAAACGGCTCCCATCCTGGATAGAAACCGGAAGTTCAGGAAGTACAGACCATTATTTGTCGCAGAGACTTATGAAACGCACCGGGTCGATAACAACGACTATAAATTCATTCTCCTTGCCAAGGATTTCCAGCATCGTTCGGCTTGGGCGGACGCTTTTAATTTATTTTTCTGTAGAACAGTACATCGGCTCTAATAAAAAATGAAATGACTTTGAAGCACTCGTTACCGCCCTAATGGAAATGAGGTGACCGTCGGCAGACTTCAAATAGACTGATAGAAAATTCTTTGTTTTCTCTAGATGCATAACACAGACATTTTTTTGGAAAACTTTCGATAGTATTTTTGTTAAATATTGAAAATACTGTACCAACATTAAAAGGTCTAAGTAAAATGTTTTGAAAGCATTTTAAATATTTTTTTTTGTTCGTTCATAAATCTTGCATTGAAGTAAAGTGAGTGAGAACGGGTCGGGGTTGAGCTGATGCGGTTCGAGTTTGACCGTCCATCGTCGTACTCACGACTTGAAAAAACCGCACGCTTGCTCCGGCGTTCCCATAAATGCAACGCGACCCTCCGCCATCAGCAGTATCCTATCGAAAAGGGCGAAGAGCTCGGAGGACGGCTGATGAAGAGTCGCTATTATAGTCTTCCCGCGGACTGAAGAACGAACGAAGATCAATAAAATTTTATATCCTGAACCGTTCGATGGGTGACTCAAATGTCGAGTTGCTCACATACCAGTTAAATCTTTGAGTACCGATACCACCTGGTGGGCCATGAATGAATCGAGACCGGAAGTCGGTTCGTCGCAGAACATCAGTGGCGGATCGGTGAGAACTTCCGAAGCGAACGAGAGTCTCTTCATCTCTCCACCGGAAAGACCTTTCACTCTGCCCGGTATGCCGATAACGGTATTTTTGCATTTCGTCAAGGCGAGCTAATCGTCGTGGTAAATTTTCATCAGTATTGTTGATTCATAAACTCGTTCAAATGACTATTGTAAAAAGCTCGCTCACTTCGGAGATAACTTCGTTGACTCTATTGAGTCTTTGGCGATAGGGTATGTTTCTGTCCATCCGCACCATCGCCTGGAAGAGAAGATGTTCCTTCACCGTCAGAGTGCCGACGAAAAGATCGTTCTGCTGAACGTAGGCAGTCCTCGAGGTGAGTACGCTGGGACTGACTCGCTGACCATTCGCCGCCATCATCCCGGACACGGTTACCCCTCGACCGGGACGGAAGGTCAAAGAATTCAGCAGTGTCGTCTTTCCGGCTCCTGATGAACCCATTATTACGAGAAGCTCTCCGGGATAAGCTACCCCGCAAACTATGCACGTTGCCGCACAAAATATAAAAAAATATCAATCAACAATATCCATTATATTATATTACTATTATTATATCGATACAAAGAGAACTTTATTTTTTACTTCGTCAAACGAATTTATGTAAAAATTTTCCACCCACTTAAATTATAAGTTTACCCTATTATTATATTAGTATTATTATTATAGTACCATCTTTCAGTATGTGTTTTTGTTCAACGGGCCGCTTGCTCCGGAACGGCCGGAAACGATCCCAGAATCGATCTTTCTTGCTGGCATTGTAAACGTTCACGTCGCTCCACGTGTAAGTGATCCTGTTGCACGCCTCTGCAGACCGGTCCCTGTCGGATCCTGAAGACAGGATCGGTTCCATGCGTAACACAGCCTCGGCAACGCTCGCACGCGCTCCTTTGCGACCATTCTCCTTTGGATCGAACTAGCAAAAAATAAGAAAAAATAATCGTCATTCACCATGCGTGGAAATTTTCACGTAAGCCTTCTCACAATGTTCCAGAAGTGACTATAAATAGGAAAAGGCTGTAGAGCAAGGATTGCGACGTTACGTGAAACACCCGTTTAGTGTACGAATGCACTTAAAGGATATATTGCAGGTACACTCCCAGCCAAAAGTTTAATTATATAAAAAATTAATTTTTACAAAATACCGAAAATATTAAGGAAAAAAAAAGATCCGTATTAATTATCTTGAGATCTTTGACTTTGCACAGTAACAATGGTAAAATAATAAATTATTTGTAAAACAAATTGCCTTACAAAAATTTTAATTTAAATAAATTTCTTTATTATGTAAAAATTAATGTGAATTTGCAAAATGTGAAATTCGAAAATGTGAAATAATTTTGAATAAAAAAAATTATGGGGTTTCTAGAAAGTCAATGACTTTATATGAAAAAAAAAAAAAAAATCTTTACTGATAATTTTTTGAAAATTTTTTTCTTATCAATTTGTCGGTATGTTTTTGACATTGTTATTGTGAAAAATGAATGTTCTCGGTGCCTTTGACACGGTTGATTTTTTTTCGGATTTTTATACAATTCAGGAAGTGCACAAAATTCTCACACAGTCTCACTTTTGGCTGGGAATGTACGTGCGAAGCATCCTTAATTACTTGCCACATATTTTAACGCCGCAACCCATAAGCATAGTTCCGCCCATCGACAGCGACTCGACATAAAAAAACATGGGCGACCATCGAACGTTAGACGCGGCGTCGCTCCCGTCCCACCCGCTTCGCTCTGCAGGGTTCGCGTGTTTTTCTTTTCTTTTTCTACATCTCGGGAAGCCTCACCGGGTTCGCCGGTCAGTCCCTCGTTGCACGCGTCAATCGAGTAAGGCTTCCTGCTGTGCTTCCACACGCAGTCGAGAGAAAGGGGATGATTTTATGGCGAAATACATCAGAGACCCCCCTTGTGCATGACGAAAGTTATCGGTAACTCGACTACGAGTATCAGCGAGTCTCGTCTGACTGGCGGACGAGATATCAAACGTCTCTTCTCAAGGTGATCAGCATATCACTTGTAAACACTACCGTGCAGTAACCTATCGTGTGTAGGCAACGCGAGCGCCCGAGGTATCTCAACACGGGGCGAGTCACGAGCAAATTGCAAATAGTTATGCATCTTGATAATTTTTTCTCCCGTATCCGCGAAAGAGCGAGAGTTCTGTCGTGTAGGTTATGAAACGCGCAACCTTCTCGTTATATAACGTCGCCGATCTGAAACTTACGAGATCGCGATTGGTTATTAACGCTCGTTTACGCGATTTTTCGATTCGGTTCGACCCATGAGCGATTCAATTCTTTTCGTTCAGTACCAACAGCATTGAAGATGGAAGCCATACAAATTTTAGGAACACGCTGGTCTGAAACTTACCCGATCGTCTTACTCGAAATTCTGTTCCAAACAATCGTTATTTTTTATTTTCGCGTCCTATTGTTGGTCCGTTCGATTATCATCTCCATTCCATGTTACTTTTCATTTATTTTTCCATCAAATAGGTTTAACGAGTTCAACTTACAAACGTAACGGCGTCGTAGCTTCTCTGATGCTGGTTGCTGGTGGACGCTGTAGAGCTCGCCACTATCAGTGGTTCTGTCTCATCGGTCGCTGTCATAGCGCGATTCTTTGTGAGCCTTCCAAGTAACAATCGTTCCCTCTCGTTTTGTATCCTTCTTCGATGTCTCAACCGTCGCAGTCCCCGGTACGTAACTTCCTATGTGGTATTTTGGTCTTGTGTTTTATTAACTGGCTCCCTACATCCTAGACGAAACGACCTCAAGATTCTTCGGACGGAATCGAGCGAGCGTAAACACGACGCATCGCCGGCCTCGTCAGACTCGACGTCCAACTTGGAAAGGCTGGAGAGACAATCCAAACAAGACTGACCGAGGGCGTCTCGGATGTACACAGGCCTATTCTCACAGTTCCAATGAACCCCCTCCGCCGTACTCCCGTGTAGGCATGCAAAAATGCATAAGAGTCAAGCCGTTTCGAGTACACGGAGCCTCAGCGAACGCGCAACTTACGTAAGGGAAACGCACTTAGAAAACGGGATATCATAAAAGCGGAGGGAGGGCTCAGAGAATGCTCGACAGTGTGTCGCTGAGATTATCTTTCACGATGAATTTTTATGCCCTATTATTCGTCTCGATAATAAGTCATCGGTAATCAAGATTATTTAACTCGGATATATTGTCGGCGATTATTATTAATATTATATTATTTGAATTATTTTTTTTAATTTTTTTTTTTATTTATTTCTTAAATGATTTATTAAATGGCGACATTATAACTCGAGATCGTCGCTGGTTTACGTAATTAATGTTAGATCGCAATTTGACGACGGATTTAAATACCTTAATGTATAATACACCTGTGACATTTATAATTCGTAATTTATTAATTTATTAACGATATTGGTAAAAACTAAGTTACATTGCGAATTATTAGTATTCAATTCGGGGATTTATCACTTTTTTTTTTCTTTGCTTATCGGACAAATTAATGCTAAATTGAAGCTGGACGACCGACTAAAATATCTGAATCATTTAATTAGTATTTATTATTTTCTTAACGGCTCTTGGTAAAAAAAAATTAATCAATTATACTTAATTGGTCGCTCGCCGCGAGCGGTGCAACAGCGTTGAATACCGCGCGATGACTGAACGGGCACTCTCCACCTGAATTGCAAAACTCTCGCCTCGTCTATTTCTCCGGTATTCGTGCAACATGTACGATTACATCGTCGCGGAGAAAAATCGTTCGATGCTAGGGAAAAAGAAAAATGTAATTTTTATTCTCAATTTTTAAAACTATCGAACGCTGGACAAATGAACTTTTAATTCTAAACATGGACACTCGTAGGTAGAATTTATACAAGCATTCTCAAAAAAGGAATAACAACGTAACAACATCGTCGCGTCTTTTATTCTCGTCATTGCTTTGTTATTTATTTTTTTTATTTCGTTCTTACAGTCGGCTTTATAAATAAACGTTGAAATACATTGGATTTGGTATTTTTGAACGCTCAAACGATGTTATATGCGACAATAGTCGACGGATGCACGAGCTATGCCGTGATTGCTGTTCGTTAAACAATAATCGGTCTCGTCGTACCGCCGACGAATGCGCGAGAGAGATTGTAGACCGCGTTCTCGAGGGAACCACTCTCGACTTGAAACAAAAATATGAGGAATTTAAATGAATCTATACTTTTTAATCATGCCGATATTTTTTATCTCTCGTCACTCGCATTTGCATTGCTCGTGGTAAAAAAAAATATATATATATTTTTTTTTAACTAATCGCTTTGAGGCAGAGTCTCGGGTTATAGTTTGATCACAAACAAGCAGTGAATATACCTGCTCAATGATCTCGCTTTTTTTTTTTAGGAATATAACGCACGCTCCTCCGATACCCCATCATGCTATCAAATCTAATTGTATACGTTGTTTTCTTTCGCATTAAATATAAATTACCGTACAAGTGTTACCGACAGAGTTAATCGTCGTAGTTTTGGAACATGAATCACTAACTATAGCTGTAATAATAGTAGTAACAAAAAAAAAAGAATAATTGTAGTAAAAATAACCGCAGTAAGTAGAGTAATAATTGCATTGAGTTTGATTGCATTGCGACCAACGCTAACAAAATCATCTTATCTCGAGAGAATTAGTGTTAGTTTGGTGAGTGAGAGAGATTGAGTTATGGATGGAGAAGATACGCGCTCCATCCAGATTGAGAGATATTAATCGAAAGGGTTCCATCACAGTTATAATATTCGAGATGCCATCTCGACACTTGCTCCTCCGACATTCTTCGACACACTCTGATATTCATTGGCGAGCACGACCTTGCACGAACGGGACGTAATCCGTGAAGAAACGAGCGCTCGAGGTCTCCAGCTTAATTTTATTTTTTTTTCCTTCGGCTGATCAACAGAATGTACAAGCAAAAAAAAAAGAACAAAAGGAACAAAGAATAAAGAAAAAAATTATCCTAATATTGGCACTATCTACGTCAGTGGCATCGAAACATACCTACAATCGTCGCTTAATTGTATTATAATTCTGAAAAATCTAACTCCCAATTACTCGACAAGCGAATTTACAAAGCTCGAAATATAATCCTGTTTAGTAAAACTATTTGTATACTTGTCGAAATCGCAACAGATGCGTGGCCGCATATGTATGTGTGTTCGTGTCTGTGTGTTTTGAACTCATTAAACCACCGTTGTTGAACGCGCAATTGCCAATGATCCCAAAGTTCTACAACCAATCGGGAAAAGGGGGGATGATATAGAATCATAATTCTCTCGACCTATTATCTACTATTCTCGACGTGGTTAAACGGAACTCGCCCGACAGGCGTCGAATCATAAATATATTACAAGCATTCATATAGCTACAGTTTTTATGACAAGTATTTATCAAGAAACTAGATTCGCTCAAGCTTTACGTGAGATCGCCGAGAATTTGTTTTCTTCCCTTTTTTAACAAGGAGCAGAGCAATGGTAGAAATACGTGCGTCGTCGTACGAGTACCATAATACGTATTGCTTTGGATAATCACATAGCTTTCCGCGAGTGATTAATTTTGAGGACATTATGCGCGAGAGCGAAAAGTCCTAAATAACGATTCGAGATATGCGGCGAGTCGAGGCTTCGCGGTGGAGAAATTCTCGGTATCTTGTCTCGCTAGTCGCTTCGTACACATCGTACTCTTAAGTCCAATCAGAGTTCCCGTGCACGTATCAATGCTTTATCTCTCTGTGCGCGGCCACCAAGTGCGAAGAGATACGATGTCACTTTCGATCGGCACTCTCAGTCGTTTCTGTACAGAGTAGACGAGCGATCGCTTCCTTGTTTCGTTTATTGTTACCAAATTGTTTTGTTTGTTTTGAGCACGTCGATCCTCACCCACGCATCACAATTGCACTGGCAACTCTACGTGGTTTTGTTATTCTTGGCCATGTTATGGGACGCCCAGTTTAATGATGTTTTCCACGAATTGCAGAGAGCCTCGTCGAATTTACTTCTAAAGTGTTTTTGCGCCTCGCTCTCTGACATTTCCAATACCTGTTGACAGAAAAATAAATGAAGGGGTTAACAAATTTTTTATTCGATCTCGAAGCGCATCGACCAACTATGCGACATACTAGAGTGTCTCTCAAGTAGTTAAGATCCTTCTCTGATGAGAGTTCCGGCAGTCCCGTCGAGATCATCATAGCGAAAAGGGAAAGTATCAATCCACCGTGACGTCTCAAAACAAGAAAGGCTTGCTCGCAGTGACTCTGAAAGCGTTGAAACTCCACAGCCTGTCCCTTCTTAGTCTGACCCTTGTTGATAACGTGGACGAAGTCGTTAGTCAGTACAAAGGGCACACGCTCTCGACGGAATCCAAACTTTTCTTTGAAATGGCCGAGAATATGACCAAAATCCACGTGAAACAATTGACCGGTCTTCTTGACCATAATATTGTCAGAATGCCTGTCGGCTATCCCTAGAACGTAGGTAGCTACGCAGTAACCGGCGCAACTCAGAGTGAACTCCTCGATCGCTTTGTTTAACGCTGGCTCGCCCTGATTGTGATCTTTGAGCCAGGCAAGCAGAGATCCTCTCCTACGGATAAAAAAATAACGATTACTAATTAAATTTACTGCAAAGCATACACTATAAAAATTTGTATATTGAATTAACTGGAATGAAAGTTTTTATCTGAAAACTAGTATATTAAATTTGATGTTCAATGGTACATTAAATAGTACACAAATTTTTTGGCAGATCACAAGGTCAATTCGGCATGCCGTACCTGAATGCCGCTGTAGCTGAAAACATTCCCTTTTCTTTCTGAATATTCGCAATCGTCTCGGCGTTGAGAACAACCTCGATCATCCCAACTCTGTTCTCCGTAGAAATACAGCGATACGGATTCATGCGAAGATCCAAGCCCTCTCTCTTCCACAGCTTATCCATTATTCTCAGCATCTGCAGTGTCAGCATGTCCTGTCTTAGATCGTCGCCGTGTTTTAAAATTAGATAAATGTCGTCGCCGAATGTATCGTCGTTCTCGAATACAAGCCACAGCGGTCGCATTTTGCTGTCCATCACTCGGCACTTTTCGATTCTGAAATTAAAACAAATTTTTAATACGTTTCTTGAGAAGAAACCAGACTACGTTTTTTTAAGACTACGACACGAAAAATTACTTGACGCGTTTCCATCGAAAGCTGGGATCCAGGGGATTGAGTACATTGGACAGCGCCTCTTGGCAATGTGGCTCCTGGATGTAGTCCTGAAAGCCTTGAAGCGCAGCTTTTCTGTCTTTTCGCTGTTTGACTTGTTCCGACGCCGTTCTCAATTTATCCAGACACTCCATTTGTTTGAATAACACCCTCATATGTTGTTGACTGCCTCGAAAATAAGCTTCGAGAATCAGACCGAAGCGAACGGACACCGAGCCGACGTGCATTTCCGATCTAGAAAACAGGAACGATTCGGTAAGCATCATGGAGGGCAGGTAATGACGGCGAATCAGGAAAATATAATGACGAACCTCAAATGCCAGAACAAAAAGTGACCTATCCTTTGATTGTTTAGGGCCCGCTTCAACAAAAATTCTGTCAGGTCACAGGACAGATAGTTCTCGTGTTTGAGAGCCTGAACCAGTTGCAGAAGATACAGACTGAGATCCTCGTCAGTGACGTCTTTGAGACATTCAACGGCGAAACTTCTAACCGTCTGATCGGCGTAAGCGTAGTCGAGTAATTCCAGGGCCCGTTCGACAGGCAGCTTGGGCCATTGCTGTACGAGCGCTGTGGCTTCGGCGACTTCACTAAATCGACGAAAATTGATATATTTAATATACGATTATATTTGCGACCACTTTCGTTTGCTATTGTTAGACGCGACGGTAAACCTGTGATCGTTCCACTCTACACAGTGCAGAAGTTTTGCCAGCAGCGTTGGTATCTCGTTAAGACAATGACGCCTCAATGTCCACATTGTCTTTCTCTCCTGTTCATGGAGCTCGTGAAGAGGATCCCTGTCGGCCAGTGATCTGAGCTGTTCCAACTGCTGAAGCTTGTTCGTCTCCAATTCCTGATTCGGCTCCTCCTCGATCATTCGTTCCTCGGACGACTCGCCGAGCTTGGCTGCGTACTCGATGACCTTCTCCGGCGAAGGATACAAAACCGATTTGTCTTTGCCATAACTAGAACGAGATCGACAAAATTTCCACTATTATGCTGAAGAAAATCATAACTCTAAAAATATGTGTATGAGTCTCTATTTCATTCGAGTTATTAAGTGTTTTATGTCGTATCAACGCTGCTCGGGAAAGTTTACTCCGAGAATGAATTTTACAATTGAACAATTTTTTTTCGGAAGCAGGGCACATACGAAGACTAGGGTATTAAAAAAATTTGACGTTTTGCAGATATTTTCAGAATTACAGAAAATCGCCAACCATCGGCCTCTCGGCCGATGGGCGGAAAAAAACTCACTTGGGAAAAGTGAGCATGAGCGCGGCGGCCCGGTCTATGTGGGGATTCGAAACCACTGTGCCGAGCGAATGCAACAAGTCGTCGTTCTGCATGTCCTCCGCGTAAGTCCATGTGTACAGTGTCATCGCACCGGTTTTGAGCTGTGACTTGAAGTCGTATATCGTAGTGTTCGCCCAACATAAAGGATTTATAAAATACTCCTGCTTCGAGTCTTTGACCAATCTCCTACTCTTGAGGCCCTTCGCAGTCTTACTGATCTCATATAGTACAAAGCACAGACGCGCCATTCGCGGTATGTCGCAAACTTTAATGTCGAACCTCAGTGTTTCCTCCCACTCGCAACTACCGTCGGCATTGACTATAGTTTCTTTGGTTTTCTTACTCTCGCAGAGCGACTTGCCGCCGTGAAAGAGGCCGGCTTGCAAGCCAATCTGAAATAAATTTTAAAAATTGACAATTATTCTTTATCCGTTTCCGTACTTTTGAGTGTAAAAAGTACTTTACAAAAATTGCATAATAACTGTACCTCTACTGTTCGATGAGCAGCATCACAGTTGAGTCGCGAAATCCCATTGACATTGAATACAAAGAGGTCCTCGATTTTCCATGCGGATATGTGTTTGCCCTTTTTCCGTAACGTTAATGTGGAAAATGAGGGACGCGCCCGTTTTAGTGTATCCGATTCCGGATTCTCGAACACATTTTCTCTATCAACCATTACACTGTCTATGCTCAGTGTCACGAGGGTTGGAGTCATATCTCTCGCTAGACAGTCTTGTATGCAACTGAATTGTATAAGTGGAAAATCACCGATCAGATACTCCTCCTGGCCACAAACTTTGAGAGTAAAGTCACTCGGCCTCTCGCCTCTCGACATTAGCGTGTTCGCCCTCTTGTTTAGTATCAGTACCAGCAATTGGTGCGGCGTTGTGTCGTGAGATATTTGGAAGGTGAACGTTGTCTGAAATCAGAGACATACAAAAGAGTAATTAGAAAAACTTTAGTTTGAACTTCGATTATAGTTATTAAAAGCTTGTGAAAATCCTTTCGTCCTTTTTTACGCCGTGCTCAGTTGGCAACGAAATTTGTCATTTATTTTTCTTATTTCCTTTCTTTTCAGAAAAGTTAACATCTTCTAATAAAAACTATACTATCAACGTCTGCTCAAATGTTGGCTGAATATGCTATCAATTGTCGTCTATCCGGAAATCTTGACGAGAATCTTTAAAAAAAAGTTCTGAATAACAATAACAATAATGGATGGTAATGGAATAATAGATGAATATCCAGCCTCGACCGTTAATGCTTCAAACTCTACCTTACCGACGGAGAGCGCGTATACAACATACCGTGCGATACATTTGAACGAGACTGTTGATGACGGTTATAGGAATGAATTGGAATTGAATGAATTAAAATTGTTTGATCAGAATAAACTACAAGAAGTTTAAGTGACCTCAGAGGAAATCCCTTAGACAGATATCGAACGACACAATTGTGCGAAGGGAATGAACGAAAAAATTAAACGGCGTTCGACCTAACCTCTGAATATGAGCTTTCAAGGGATGTTCGGAAGTAATAAAGAAAATATAAAAACCGAGGATGATATCCTCGACGACAGCATCGTTCTCAAAGCACAGATATCGAAGCTCACTGCCGAGAATGAAAAGTACAGGCAAGAACTGCACGATCTGCATCGCAAGCTCGAAACTAATGTAACTATGCAGTTCGAGCTGACGGAGTCCAATGAGACTCTGGAGCGATTGCTCGGGGAGCAAAAAGCAGCGAGCAATCGAAGAATCAACGAAATCGACGAGAGGTTTGTCTTAAAAAACAATCGCATTATTACCGATTCACTTATAATATGATACATGTAGTACAACTAGGCTATATACACGACTTGTACAGATATGATACAATTTGTACTTGAAGAAATTTTAGTACTTTGCTCATTGAATGTTCAATCAAGCAAATAACAAACAAACCCATACCAATACAACTGAATTCTCAACAGGCACATTGCGCACAGGAAGGAATTGCAAGAAAGAATCGAGGATATGGAGGTCGAGTTGGCTCAGAAATCTAAGGAGAATGAAGATCTGTGCGAAAAGAATAAAATTATCGCAGAAACGTTATCGGCACTGAACAGGGCACAACGATACTCCATGAGCAAGGAGGACAATTCGGAGCTTCTCAATTCCCAGATCGAAGAGCTGGCTGGGCTCTTGGCACAGGAGACAGAGATTCGCAAACAACTGGAGGCAACAATAGAGTTCAAGGAAAGCCAATGCAACGAACTGAGAGAAATCCTTGCGGTGAGTCCCAATCATAGACGACATGTTCCCCAAGTTTTTTCACACTGAGTGTGCGTTACTTTTTCCAGGCAAGCAAAAGCCAACAAGCCGAAAAGGACGATGTTCTGGAGGGCATGAGGGATCAATTGATGATCTACAAAACTGAATTGGAGTTGTCCAAAGTGAAGTCCGAGAGCGGGTGCAAGGGTACACACGTTAACGCGCACTGACAAAAAAAGAAAATTGATATTTTTTTCGTTCATTTTTTTAATGATTTTTTTGGTTGCTTTTTTAAAATAGGTAACTCCTTGTTTGCTGAAGTCGAGGATCGTCGTAAAATGATGCTCGAACAGATGAACTCTATGAAAAACGGTTACATAGAGGCAAAACGTGCGTTTCAAGCAAAAGAGGCGGAAATCAGATCATTGAAGGCTGAGCGGGCGATTTTCCTTCGCAAGTGGGAGGACGATTCTGTTGAAAGGGTGCAACAAAACGCGAGTTTGATAGAAAAGTACAAAGCCCGAATCGCAGAACTGGAAAAACAACTCAAGGAAGAAAGAAAGAAGCATGCAGAAACGGAGAAGAATCAATCATTGCCGGAGAGCCGTTTTACGTTAGTTTTGTCATGTTAGCTCGATAATCGAAGTATTCATAATATCGCAATTAATTTAACGCATCTTTTAATTAGTTTCTTACAATCGCTGGTCGATGCAAAGAAGCGAGAAGTCGAGGAACTTCGCACCAAGATCGAGAACGATTCGATAAATGCATTGTTGGAGGAGGAAACACGGCACAAAATGGGAAAGCAATTGAGATACTGGCGATTCCGGGCTATGGCCGGCGAGGTATGTATTGTTTGAAATAGCCAATAGTATTCTCTTCTCGTAAGTCGTGAACATCGAGCAATACGTTTCGAACCAACAGGCTCAGTTGCTCTCCATCAAGAATCGCTTAGAGTCCGATCCGTCGAGCTCGAACATTGACATTCTGGAGACGATGAAAACCTTGTCGAATAATATGAAGGAAATCGAATCGAACGAGAGCATGGTTTCCGAACCAAGTCACAGAGAAGCAACGATCGTCGATGAGACTATCGTTACCCTTGATAATCTAATGACGATTCCAAAACTATTTACCCCGCTCTCGAGGGAATCATCTTTATCGTGTATTCGAAGTATCGACACTATGGGCGACGTTTCTCTCGGAGAGTCGATTTACGAAATGACGAATATCATTGAGAATCTCACAATTATTAACAAAAGTAATGCGACGTCGAGCGGTACGGAGGACGGTGAATTAGTTTCTACGGTAAAACGGGAGGTGCCTGAAAGCCCCGATTCATCGGATGTTCAGGCAGAAAACGAACAAAAATCTGTCTCTGCAAATTCGAGCACCGATTTTAGCGCCTACTTTTTGAGTAAGGAAACCAACGAGGGATACAAGAAAACTGTAAGATCCACAGCGGACATGCCCCATCCGCCGAGAAAAGCATTGGACAAGCACGAGGCTGACAATCCGAAAGAAACCAACGGCTCATCGGCTCATCAGACGAAAAACGAACAAAATTCCGTTGCTACTAATCCTGTAGCGCCAATATTGAAATCTGCGCACCCGAAGCCAAGCGCCGATCTTAGTGCGTACCTTTCTAATAAGGAAACCAGTGAGAAGGACAAGAAAACTCTAAGATTTACAGCGGATACGGTCGATCCGCCGAACAAAACGTTGAAGAAACAAGCGACGGACAAGCCGAAATATCCGATAGTATTTATATCCAGCAGCAAGTCTAAATCTTAAAAAGCATTGAATAATTAAGAAAAACCTCATTAACCCACTGATATAACGAATAACAATTTTCTACCTTTATATAATATGACGCTTATTTTTTCCTTTCGTTCAAATCCATGCAATTTCACTCCCAATGTCATCAGTTGTGCGACTTACCTCGGTATTTTCGAATTTGGTGACAAGCACCAGATTTCCATCTTTGAGCCGATACTCGATATTTTTAGGTATAGCAGGCGTAGGCGCCAGTCTACATGGATACTGGTAGCGAACTTTCTCGATCCAAAGTTGCTTTTGTCTGTTGCTGGCAATCTCGTCTCCCAACACTCTCATCTTCCACCTGAAGTCGTTGACCTCAGAATTTTTCAGTGCTGCAAATTCGTGAAGACCCTTGCCGATAAGAAGACCGATTTGCGAGTCCAAATTCCTGTCGCCTTTGACACCCTCTCGCTCAATTACTTTCAGAACTGAACAGAAGGGTTTTATGTCGCACAGACGGCGACTTTCATCACGCAGCTCTTCAGCCTCCGCATTGGAATTTATGCAAGAGAACACATAGGAAGGAGCGTCCCGAAGCGTTCCATGCAAAGGATACTTGCTTGCCTCATCCCATAAATCCTAGAAAAAAAATGTAAGAATTAAAACTTTGTAAAGCTTTCACATCAAATAACAGTGTATTATTGTACCTCCTTGATCTCTGCTAGAGTCGTGTTGCGATTGGTCTCGAATGGAATGACAACACCATTGGGCATGAGGCACGTCAGTTCAACGACCTCCGTTGGCGCCTTCGCCCAAAAGTTGTAAGTGTAGGCGCTTGGTATGTGAACCATGATGAACGATTAACTCGGACGACGGTTTGTTGTGACACGGAAATCCGGAGATTAGCAAATGACTCAGTCAAGTCCCAGCAGCATCTACCACCTTAGGAAACAAGCGGCTCGTCGCGCTTGATGGCCCGACGGCCGCGTAACAGCTTCGCATTGTCAACCGAATTCCATCGACGATCTGAATTCTCGTTCATTTTTGCAACTGTAAACACAAAAAGCGATGACGGATCGAAGCGACTCTTAGTGCACGGGTCTGTCGTGTGTTTGCGATTTGATAGCAACACTTGGCGACGGGTGGATTGCGCCCGAACAGCTGAGACGGTCGACGCACAGTCAACCACACGCGTTGGAGGAACTTTACTGTCGTCCGATATTCGACCGATTGAAAATACAACTATAGCGAAAGTGCCAGATCGTCACGGGGTTATAAATCATCGCACCTACTCTACACGCAATAACAACACTGGTCGGCCATTATTTGTTTCGCTCAGACAGCGGGGGCGCGTACACTTGTTTCACTCAGTTGGAGTTCGCGTTCTGTTTTACCGACTGAGGACGTATCGAGCGGTGAGAGTCGTAAGGACTTATGGGACGTGGTTTCGCATATGACCATTAATGCACAAGTATTTTTGTACCGCTAATTGAATGCTGTGACTACCATTGAAACTGGTGGACGGTCACAGGCAATTTTTTTTCACTAATTTCGTGTTCCATATCTTCAAAATAACGCTGCGAAAGAAGGACAAGAAGTATTGATTTCAAAAAGTTAAACTACGTTCATCGTTCCCGATGTCAAAGTCTTATCGCCCAACAATGTCGGCCAAGCTGACCGCCCAGAAGTCGAGATAACGAGACATTACATTTACATGGGAAGTATTCGCATCGTATAAGTTTCGTTATCTTCCTTACATGCATACTTCGGAAATGTTACAGTCGATCGCTAAAAAAATATCGCATGCCACGCGGAGGTTCTACATCTTCCAAAAACACAATTTCATACTCTCAATTTGGATTTGACCATATAGTGTGCCCTCTTGAGGTGATGTAAAATACCGTCGCCGGTAATAAAAACTGTACCAGTTGGCATTTTGAGACCCCAGGGCGACAATTTTTATTTTCTGCGCACTTGAGACGGAATTCAATACAGTTTTTGTTATCTGTATTTCGTTGCAGTCTTAACATTACAAAAAGGAATGACGATAAAAAACAACGCAACGTCGGTAGACCCCTTAGCGTATGCGCGGCACTTGATCCCATGTCATCGAAATCATGCAGTCCCCGTCCCTCTGATCATTCTATGCATTTTTTATTTGCTTTTACCAGTCGACGAAAATCTACCGCATATTACATCTCCAAATTGCAATCACTTGTAATAAAATGCCCAATCGGTCTGCACGAAGGAGCCTACTGTAATTGCCGTTCCAGTTTTCATGATTTTTATTCTTGCTATGTAGGTGCACATTCATTTATACACATATAGCCAAGCGGAATTGCAACCAGCGCTGTTGCGTTTAGACAACAAGCACATTTGTCGCGTACAGCGAATGTGCAAAACGCGATATCTCTCCCCTCCCTCACGCTTCAAGGTTCACGAGGGTTTTTGCTATACACACGTTCTGGTATCATTCCAGAGGCCAGCACTGTCCACCTTCCGTATACGTTTGTTTCTGTCTAGCGAACGCGACACCCAATCAAGCTGTCTTTGTTTCGTGAAAGCTGACGCTTCGTCGGACTTTGAGGTGTCTTGGCCAATAGGAAGCTTCAACGAAATTTACGCACAGGCAACATTACTGACGTGTCCCGAAAAAGAGGAACTTGGACGATTCATGACCATTCGCTTCGGTCTGTGGAAAATTGCACGCAGTAGTGAATTCGACGCGCTACGAACCAAAGGAAAATCACGCAGTGTGTTACTTTATTAGACGAGTTAAGCCGTACGACAGCAAGATAATGGCACCAACGCTCAATTCATTCGTAAATTCGTTCACCAACAGATTGTGAGTAAAATTTTTACTGTTAAACGGCGTTCCCGTTTACGCCTTTATAAATAGACTGTTTGTTTTACGACATCAAACATATTCGTCGAAGTACCCGGAAGGACATCGGTAACGCGTCGAACGATTTCTTTCCGGGTTCGTTCTCGAAAATTCTATTGGGACTTCTACTTTTTTTTTTGACGTAACAGTCCCCTCCCCCTTTACGGTGATGATGTAACTTCGATGATATCTCAATTCGTCCGTGTCCAAAGGGGATTTTGTCCCACTGTAACACTACAGTTGTCAAATGTCGAGTCACGGTTGTTATTCGCCCTGTTACACCTCGTATCTGATCTGCCGTTTTCATGCTATTTTTATCTGTAACACAACGCAGACTGATAAGAGATCCCAAAGCAATGATAAGACAAAAAAAAAAAAATTATTTTTGCAATAAATTTGATTTTTTATAGTGACCCATTTAATTTTTTAGTATTATATATTGGGGAATAAGTAGATCATTACGTTTTTTAATTCCAGGGAAGCACCAGTTAGACAGCACTTGAAAAATGTCTATGGATGTTTATCGTTGTCAACCATTTCAGCGGCAACAGGAGCTGCTGTACATCTGTACACAGACATTCAAAAAGCTGGCTTCCTCACGGCCCTTGGTGGCCTCGCACTTCTGATGGCTCTCATATCCACGCCCGCTAATGGGAAAAATCAAAAGTTGCGTTTCGGATATTTGTTAGGATTTGCATTTCTATCCGGTATCGGTCTTGGACCTCTCTTGGAGGTGGTCATCAGCATAGATCCTAGCATCATTGTAACGGCGCTTGTGGGTAAGTTCATCGCGCACATTTTTGCTCTCTTCCTCCTTAAAGTGACGTCAAATACACACAGTTGTTAACAAAATCTATAGTAAAGTTCGTTCTAACTTTGAAATGATATATTAATTATTATCCTAATAATAAAAATATTTTTATTATTGTTTACTAAGAAGAAGAAACAATATCCATTAGATTTTGTTGTAAGCTGGACGATAGGGTGTACCATATTATTTTAACTGACATGTAAATTTGTTTTCACTAACCGTTCGTTGGGCGTTTTTTCGCAGGTACGACGGTCGTCTTCGTGTCGTTCAGCATATCGGCGCTGCTAGCGGGCCGCGGCCAATGGTTGTACATCGGTGGTACCCTCATGAGCTTGTCTAACATGACAGTTTTGCTGCTACTCGCAAATATCTTCTTGCGCTCCAGCCTCATTTATCACATAGAATTGTATCTCGGACTTTTTATAATGTGCGGCTTCATAATCTACGACACCCAACTGATCGTCGAGAAATTCCGATTGGGCAGCAAAGACTTCGTCGGTCACGCTGTATTGCTGTTCGTCGACTTCTTCAGGGTGTTCACTTACCTCGTCGAGATACTGACGCTCAAGGTGAGTCCGCGACTTAGGCTGCGAAAAATCTATCGCTGGAAATTACCCTATCGTCAATGCTCAATTTCTTTTCCATTCCCGCAGGAACAGAAGCAGAAAAATCGCAAACGCACAGAGTAGAGTGGAAGCCACGCATTCCGAGCGTCGGTGTTCACACAGCATTTAAGTAAATCCATAAATAAACTAGAGGTCTTCATCAATCCTACAATCCTATATATAGATATACGTATACCATATATATCTATTCTAATTCACGATAAATGAGAAAAAGAACAAAAATATTACTATGAACCTATATTTACTATAATAAAAGTCATTGACTACGATAGGATATAGTCAAAGCTCATTTACTACGTTGTTTTTAAGAATCTTAAGTCGCGTTGAAAATTAAGGAGCAGTAACGCGAGTTTAATCCGGAATACTCTCGTCGAGTATCCTTGTTGTATCTCTGATCTCTTCTACCTCTCTATTTTTTTTTCTTTTGTCCTCAATTTGTATACATCTTGTGATATTATTTATCCGAAAAATGTATTGTACTATTTTTTCACAATCAATAAATTAAAATCTCCAGAATTTTAGCTTTTGAAGATATTGCATGACAACCACCGAAGGTAATAATATCAAGATCTCTGCGGTAATCGTAAACAGATGGCGCTTGCCACGCAGTCGCTAAAGATTATGTCGAAACCGATAGCTACGTATACGCGGTTAGTGCACGATTTTGGTGGTCACGAGTCGAGCAGAATCGTTCGCGGTCAGTAACCTTGAACTGACGTATTGGAACAGTCAAGAGGACGAATTCTAAGGTTTGATCATCAAACTCCAAGTAACTTATACATTAAAATTCTGTTGGAATTACCGACGGTATCGGTGCGGGTTCTTTGTAATTTCTCTGCACTCTCACAAAAAACTATATAGATCGTTGCTCGCAAACCACCGTTTGTATAATTGTTCAATAAAGAAAATATGCGGAATAACCAAGAGTTCCAAGTTACTTACTGGTTTATTCAAATCTAACTTTACACAGATAATAACTCCAGTTGGGAGTCGGGACAAAACAAAATTTCGTTTATCGCTGTTGTATTTATATATATATGAGTGTATATATATATATATATATACATATAAAATTAAGGGTAAGGAAATAGTAATTACTATAATAATGGAGATGCGGAAGAAATAACACACGTTTCTCTTTGTTATGGAAAATGTACATGCACTGAGGGCGTGGTCAAGACATGATATAGTAGAACGATTAGATTATTCTTCAGGATAGTTGATTTCGTTAATATGGTCTTTGACGATCTCTGTCACGATCACCACGTCTGAAATAAAAGATGAACGAGCGGTCAATAGGATTACAGTTTTCCTTAATGAAGCGGTAATATTTATCACACTTGTCATAAATACGGGAAAATGATAATTTACTGACCCTCCACCACCCCTCATGGGACCGCCTCGACCTCCGCGGCCACCGCCGCCTCTGTCTCCTCCACGGAAGCCGCCACGAGAGCCTCCTCTGTCACCTCCTCGTCCACCCCTATCACCGCGAAAACCACCGCCCCGTCCTCCCCGATCACTGCTTCCTCCGCGACCTCCTCGTGACCCACCGCCGCCACCGGCACCCTCGGGCTTTGAACTTTTGCACAGATTGCACTCGTCTCGCCAAGCGAAATTCGTGTTTCCGCAATCAGGATTAGGACACCTGTAAAAGTGAAAATAAAAATATAGTAGGTTATTGTGGCGCTTTATGAACTATGATTTAAAAAAACGAACATTTAGATTCCCAGAGATTTACCGAATTCACTTTCAGTTAAAAAATTTTGTTCACCAAAAATGGGACCAACATTTGCAGGTGAATAAAATTCTCACAAGATCAAATGATGTAAAATTATTGTAAGATTCGCTTAGACAGTATCATTGTCTCAATTATACATTGGAATTTCCATTCGAAATGATCTGCAGGACTTTCTAAAGAATCTCGGATTTTCAGGTTTGTAAAAAACCATAAGTACAGAATTGTATGAGGAGTAAGAATACCAACCTCCAGTCTCCTCCACGACCTCCGCCGTCTCGGCGATCGTCACCGCCTCGATGATCGTCGCGATCGACGCCACCGCCCCGGCCCCCAAATCCGCCTCCACTTCCTCGGCCTCGACCACCGCCTCCACCGCGTCCTCCGCCGCTACCGCCGCTTCCACCTCTGCTACCTTGCCAGTTGCTCTTATGCTGAGCTATCTGAACCTTTATCGTGTAACCCTTGAATTCTTTGCCATCAAACCAATCGATCGCCGATCGCGCTGCGTTCTGATCATCGTACGTAACTGTAGCCTCGCCCTTTGGCTTTCCACTGTTTTTGTCTTTGTACATCCAAATCTTCGGTTTACCCGTACGTTTGTCATTCTGTAATTGATCGGGAAAAGAAAAGCGAAGTAATTTTTAAAAAAATTCTAATCGATTAAGCAAGGGGGAACAATGAAAATACCCAGCAACATGCTGTTGTTATTCATGAACTAACTTTGATAAGTCCGATCGCCCCGAAGTGTTGACATATTTCTTCTTCGGAAATCGATGGATCCATGCCGGAAACGAAAATCGTGTCCTCTTGAACGACCATTCCATCATTGCCACCTCCATTACGGTCACCGAAGCCCCCTGCAACACAACTGTAATGAGCGTATGTTTCCCGTAAAGTCGATCCCTAACAGAATTGACAAAGTTGTCTTATCTACTCGTTTCCCTAGATTCTACTAGAAAGAGCCTAATCCAACGAATGATTTGTACTAGTAAAAAAAATGACATCCGTGTATCTTCTGCAACTTTTATTCTTTTTTGTAACTTCCCATCAAGAAATATTTACTCTTCTTTGTTAAATTTCTAAATTGAACGTTGACACTCCTTCGCCATCTGAATTTTTTTTTTTTTAAATAAACCGTGGCTTTTTTCATTTATTTGTTCTGTCATTCCTTGAAGACCTTCTAGAAGAGTATACGTGTGTTATGTTCATTATTAATTCGTTTTTTATGCCATTATCAATGATAGTTTATTATTTTCGCCATACACCAGTAAAGATCGTTGTTTTTTGACGATAATCCATCATAGTCGTGTCAATTTGCATACAAATAACGATTTTTTTTAGTCTTTTTTATATACACCTCTCTTCGCTTATGATCTACGATCGTACACCATCTCGTAATAACGATATGTCGACGAACACCACATGGACCCCAACCCGAGTTGCTACAAACCCTCATAAATGTTATCTATCGCAATGTATTGACTACATGCTGACGATAAATTTGTCATCATCCTTGAGCAAGGACATCGATAGAAAATACGCGTTCTATTCGTTCGCTCTCGTAAAACCATTTTTATAAAAAAAATCTCTGTGCCAGTTGTAAACACCTAACGATATCGTAGATAATACAAGGTTGCAGTTTAACATACAAAAGGGCTGCAACAGTTCTGTTCTACCCTTGGGCTCGCTGAAAATTCTCTGCGTGACCTTTAATCACGTACACTGTGTGCAACAAGCTTTTTTTTTCTTTTGTTTTCGTTCTTTGTACCATCATCAATCAGCTGGCCCCATATATTTTTGTTCCTTGTACCTCGAAAATGAGTGCGATAGCACAGGTGTGTTGATGTATCACATTATCGAATTACTGAATATAATTATTGAGATGCTCGTCGACGTTCTCCGTATACCTATCTAAAATAATTTCTCCTCTCGTTATTATTCTACAGCTAAAATCGTCCTCAAAACTGTTGCACAGCAGCCCTTTCATATAATATAAGTAACCGAGTTATATCAAAAAGTCGTAAATAATTAGAGTGAATGCGTGAATAGCACCAGACTAGTACAGACAGTCTGGTGCATTTACCTTTGTTATAACCACCTCGGCCACCGCCACTGCTAAAACACAGAAGCAGATATACCAATGAGACGACTCATGGACAGAGACTGATCGATCAATCGATGAGTGGCGATTCAAAGGCTGCTCTTGCCACCCCCATTTCTTCTTGATGCCACCTACTGTCTAAATGTCTTTCGTCATAATATTTTTAAAACAATTTCGGGATTTGTCGTCGTCTTTGATTTCGTCAGTTTGGTCGCTCGGTCGTGTCTCACGGGCATGCAGGACTATTATTGATAGACTTTGACAAATCGAGTCGGTCATTCAAGAGTCGAGGAGACGACGCTATATCGCATTCGTCTCAGTACCATTCATCCTTCTAATAATGTTTTTGTTCTGTTTTCAAAGGCTCCACTGGAATCAAAGTACACAGGAGACGGAGCGTGTACCGCATTTTGTAGTACACGGTACACCCTATTGCTCTCCATAACTATTGCTCGATGCTAAAAACCGATATGGCGTTTCTTTATACAGTAGTTATGTTAGAGCACAATAGACTTATCAATGATGGCACGCCGTTCAAGCCAAGAGTGGTGAAAAGTGAGTTCACACCACGCACTACCGTTCGTCCTCCCATATTTAAAAGTAAAATGAATTTATTAAATAAATTGAATAGCCATAAACGAAAAGTTTCTGTGAAATGCTGGGTACACAAGATGCCTCTATGAGTGATAAAAAAAAAGTATCGGAATTTTTTAAATATAAATAAAATTAAACAAAGCTAGAGAGCGAAACTGTGAGCTTCTTCCAGAGAAACTTCCTCAAACGAATATGTTTGCAATTAGTTGTTACGATCAATAGCAAAAAAAAAGATGTTTCACATATCGCATAGTCGATAAACGAAAGCTCCGGCTGGCCGTACTTTCGTCACGTTTATTCAGGACAAGCAGTGTAACAGGCTGCTATGCGATGTAACGATTGTACGAACCTCCGACGAGCGACTCATATACCGCAATCGACTTCGTTTTTTCTTTTTTTTTTTCAGGCCCTCATTTTCGTGATTTACTTGTAAACATATTACACATTATAAATACGTGCTAATTATAATACCTTCCCTCCTCTCTTTTATCGAACGATATTCACCGTCATTTGTCGTATACAACCTGTTTGTTTTTTTTTGCCATTCGCATTTGTACCTTTCTTTAAACCAGTAATACCTGTGGGTTTAAACCTGTAGGCACATTTCAAACACATTAACGCCCCATCGGGCATAAGTAAATTTATTTTTCTGCAGATTAACAAGAATCTCGTTTATGGTTTGCATCACCTCCAAGTCTCGTACCATTCTTTTTCATACCTTGGGATTGTACACGATCGCTTTTGTCACGTTATTTTAGATACCCTCCCATGTCTTTAAAATTTTTTTTACTTTCAAGCTTCTCAAGATCATCCGTCTCATATGTCTATACAAGCAGAAGAAATATCGAAAACTTACTTGAAACCGCCGCCGCTGCTGGCACCACCGCTCCCGCCACTGGAACGATCGCCGTATCCAGGACGGTCGTTTCCGTACCTATTGCCGCCTCCACCGCTTCCTTGACCTGACGATATCCGTGTCGTTACACAAAACATTCGTAAAATGAGAGACTGCACTGATCAGCCTTTTTATCCTACTCACTTCCTGCGTATCCGCTACCAGAACCTCCGCGATTGTAACCGCCTCCAGTGGCAGCTCCCGCACCTCCACCGCCAGTGCCAGCTCCGTAGTTTCCTCCTCCGTAGCTGCTGTTACCACTGCTATTGTTTCCCGAATTGCCTCCGGCGTAGCTGCCTTGAGCATAGCCACCCTGACTAGGCTGCGATTGATTGTACTCCGGTCCGCTACCAGCGTTGTAGTTGTAATTTCCGTAGCTAGCTGCGCTCGGTGGAGGCTGACTATATTGATTGTAATTCCCAGCTCCGGCTGTTGGCGGAGGATAAGACGTATCCTGCCCACCCGTCGGCGGTGGCTGACTGTACTGGTTGTATCCTTGCTGTTGGTAGTTTGAGTACTCTGTAAAACATATTCAAAATTTTATTAAACTTTGTACAAAGTTAGGTTAAAAAATTTTCACCATTCTATCAAAAACCAACATAGTGGTCTATCACAATAGGGACGAGGGAGGAAACTGCGGAATTACATAAACACACGGTGACGCGACCTAATTACCGTCACAGAGGCCCGTGCCGATCGTTTACACTTGCCGAAATATGTATGTGCTGCGTGTGTATCGGGGATTATGCGCGGTTCGACCCAAAACCGAGAATACGCGGGTAACTAATCGGTAAAGTTACGACGTTGACTAGCAACAGTCATTGTCCAATTTGATAGATTATAATGGGGATGCTCGAATTATCGATCGAATGGTCTTCGGCTCTGAGGTGCCGATTGTCGAGAGGCAGAGTGTAACATCATAGCGTCGCATGAATTCCCGTGGCTCAAACTCGGCGCAACATTCGATCGCTGTGTATCAAAATATCATACTTAGTTCTAAAATGGGATTCTGTAGAATTTGGTCGGTGCATCGTTGCGAACGAGCATCACCCGTGGAAGAGCTTATTGCGGTTTACGTTAACACGAAAAAAATGGTTTCTGCGCAATTGCATCGGCCTCGCTGTTACAAGTGTGACGCCGAGGATAATGTAGAGTTGGGCAGCGCTTTCGAGCGAGAATTTGTAAATTACTTACGATTGTCCGCCATCGTGACGCCGTTCACTTAGTACACTATCTTGGTGAAAAAGCCGCGTAATGGCGGGAACTGTGATCGGCGCGATGAATTGCCCGACCGAGCGTCGAGCTGTGTACGCTAGCGTTCCTCTCGCCGCCAAGCTTTGACCGGAAGTGATGCTCGGCTTGTGACAAATACCGGAAGATCGAGCTCACTCTATCGGAGAAACGGGGAAAACGATGAATACGCGGGAATCTCCCTACCACTCGGTAACATATTCAACCAATTGTGGATACTTTTTTGGTATCCGTGGGTCAGCTCGTTATCTCGACCCGATAAAACGAGGCATGTCGTTGGTTCACCGAATCACTTTTAGTTAACCGGGCTCCATTCGAATCCACCGAATGCGCGTGAATAGTAATAAGTTCTCGTCGATTCGGAATAATTTTCTTCTTTTTTTTTTCAGCCATGCGCCACGGTGGAAATATTTATCGTCGCTGCGTATTATTTATCAGGGTTTTCACATCGTGGAATTATTACACGTGCCGAATTATGTATCGATGTCAATGACAACATTGTAATTGCTTCTGATCCACATTATTCCGCTGAACATTATAATTTTTTTCATTTCTTTACCACAAAAATATATTTACACGAGAGCGCAGAATCATTGGAATATAGCAGAATCCGCATAATAATGATCGCCGAAAAAACGAAAGAAATTGAAAGGAGCAACACGACACGTGTATACGTATATATGTTTGTATATATACGAGTCCTGGAGATCTCCAAGTGTGAGCCTATATCTTACAATCGCAAATACTCCACTTACAAAAAAAAAAATTGTACAAACGTGTTACATAATTCGCAACCTTCACAATTACGTCATCCGTCCTTTCACGAGTAGCGATTGTTTCTATTACTAATATATATTTTCTACGTTTACAATCTCCGATTGTTTGCCGCTAGCTTTGAACGACTGCAACACGAGTTTTCGATACGCAACGAACAGTCCCCGCGGCAGCATCGGCTTTCCTCGTTCTCGAAGATTTTCCATCAGCCTCGAGTTTCCAGTGGATGTACGTATTCAATTAATGTAGAGAATTATAATAGCTATGCAAGATGATGAATGAGCAAGTTATCGGGAGTTCGCCCGAAAAGGCTTATCAACGTCCATCGTACGGGATCGACAACTCATTTCTAGCCATAGTCAAGAGATGCACAACTTTGCAAGGAATTGGCACTTTTTCGCGCACTTGTTTCGATTCACACGATGTTCGACAATTCCGAGATCGATAAGGATCACGAGTTGGAATGCTGGGAAGGCGTCAGCCCGCCGCTGTGTTCCGGACTGTGTTTTTGTTTTTTTCTTTTCTTCTCCTTCTTCCTTTTCTTTCGCGCCTCTTTTTCCTCGTCGTGACGCTTTTGCTTCTTGTGTTTCTTCTCGTGTGTGTCGGGGCCACCGATATCCGTCGCGGCTATTTCCTGGCCCAAAGGCGCCTCACCGGGTTTGTGCTTGTGCTTCTTGTGCTTGTTCTTGTGTTTTCTCTGCGGAGCTTGATTCACGTAACGATACTGTTCTGGCAGCTGCAACGAAAATAAAATTATATGGTGTAAAAATTAGCCTGTGTTATAATGGTGGACACTAAAAAGTAGGAAACATTGTCCAACTTGTGTAGGAAGATCCAAGCGAGTCAGGACTTTTTCTTACCGCACATTATTCATTTTTCTGAGCTTGAAAATAGAATTTACTATAAACTGGTTCTAAAATGAGACATGCGAGCGCAAGAAAGAAGTCGCTAATTGAACAAAACTCTATATAAATACATCGCTTAAGCACTCCAAAAAACATGTTTACAATTAAGTTAAATGGCACATGAACACGACAGTTTACACGCTCTCTCTACAAAGTATAAAATCCTTCCACAAGAATTGATTGTGGATTCGAAGCTTCGTTTCCATAAATATGAAATGTCTAGTGTGTGAAAATAAACGGGTAAACAATGTTTTTATACATACAGGACCAGGATGCAATCGGAATCCAGCCAATTGAACGCTGGTCAGAGGTACGAGTTCCTTTCCTCCTATCGGTGGTTTCTCAATCACAGATCTCAATGAGCTGATGACGAATTAATCATAATAAAATCATATAAGTAATATGAGACAGACACACAGCCACAGGGTCGAATGTACATTGCCGGAGAGTGAGCCAAGTAACGTACCTGTTGTCCTGATGTCCGGGTGTGTCAATGATACCGGGAAGATTTGGCAAGAAAGAAGATAACTGCTCTTTTAGTTTTTTCCCGCTAAATTTGCTGTAGGAATGCTCGAGGCCATAATAGGCCATCAAATTTGTAGCCCCCGTTAATTCACTTTCCCCTAAAGGAAAACGAGAAACAAAAATATTATTAAAAAATGTATCTCAAATGGTATATTAAAATGTTATTGTGTTTGTGTGAACTGTAACTATTGCAACCGTAAAAGGGTTCATCCGGTAAGAAATAAATTAATTAAATTTAAAAAAACATAACTTTGTATGTTGAGCTTCGAAGTATAATCGGCGACCGAGGGTAATGCATCGGGCGAAAAATGACAGGTTAAGGATCGCACGGTGTTTTGTAATACATTGTGACGACGATTAGCAACGACTTACCAGGGGGCTCCTTCATCAAGTAGAAGGGCCCGCTGTGGACGATCGAGGGGTTTTTGCCGAGGGAAATCGTCGTTTTGAGAGTCCCGGTCGAGTCCTGGCGTGAAACTACAGGGGAACGGGCTCCCCTCGGTGATGACTTGGGTGAGTATTGTTCCACTTTACTACGAAACTGATCGCCCATCATCATCCTCCAGCTTTACTTCATCGCACCTTCGCACCACCACGAATCGCGACTTCCCTGCTCTTGTACACTTTTAATATTAAAAAAAGATCAACTACTTGCTAAGGGCTGTATATGGTAGATACGAAGCGAACGAACGGAGAAGAGCGGGGCGATGAGAATGATCGCGGTCTGTTGCTGTCGCAGCGGTCTACTGGCTAGGCCTGGACACGCACATAATATATGTGATGCCTTTCGTCTCCCCAGTCGCTGTCGTTTGCCGCTAAGGACTCCTCTTAATCGATAATCGGTAATAACGAGCACGTAGATTTTTTAACTTTGGTATTTTTCATTTGTCTTTAATCCTTAGAATCCATAAGCAGTCATCTTGAATTAAATATTGTTCGCATAACACCAGCCTTGAAGATATTTTAGGTAAAAAAATATTTTCTTTTTAATCTTACTGTGCAGCTGCCTTTTTTTTACTCTACAACTTTATTCTGACATTCTCAATTCTCCACATCACTCCATGTACACGCGGATCCTATACACAGTGTATTCGGTTCAGAAATATTAAATTGATGTGTCGATTTTTATAAAATTCCTTTACCATTTTTCCACTTTTAAAATGGCAACATTTTGTTATCAAAACAGCTAATTGTTGCCACCGCCAATAGCTTTAGGTGATCCGTTTCCACATAAGATATGTAAGATTGGTACGTTTTTCTGGCCGGTGCGCGATTGCGCGCGCACCGACTTTTTCGCGTATATATATGAATCAAGATTTTTAAATGTAGCGACGAGTTAATAATCGTACAAATTTAAGTTGTTTATTTATTTTTTTCTGAACGTGAGTAATGATTTGATAAGAGACAAGAACTCCTTGGTCCTGCAAAATAGATGTTAAAAAAACTCGTTGATATGTGAACAATCGGTAGGATGAATTCCATGTTTTGTTGATTACTTTTTGGTTATGTTTCTATTCCGTCTCTAATGCGAATTACGAATAATACACAATTCGTTTAGAACAAAAATGGCAAATGAAAACGAGGTATGCTTCAATAAAAACATTGAAAAAAAATTAATAACTGTTCAGATCTTCAAAAATGTTCACGTCTCTGAGATTATTAACACTGACCATTTTGCAATCTTCATAGACGACTTTCAAAGATTTACAAATGGATGAGCGTTACAAAAAGCTCGAACGTACATTGAAAATGGTACTGCTGAAGAACGCGGACAGAAGAAACACAGGTGCATGGCCGAGCATATCAAGCATAAACTGTGATAATTTGGACACAAGCTGCACAGCGATGTCGATACAATCATCCCGCATTGGCAGTGAAGTTGTTGCTTCAAGCACCAATTTCAGAAACGCCGTTCAGTCATATAAAAAGCACCATAAGGGTCCTACAGTAAACATGGTTACCTCGAGTGAGAATCAATTCCCTACTGAAAAAGATATCACTGATGACAGCGTGATGATGCCTCCTCCAAGGACTCCGGGTATTTGCTTTGGCAGACCCAAAAGATTCAGCGAAGAGAGTCAGCGTGTTCCACTGCTGAGCATGCCGTTAAATCCTAGCAGAAACAACGATGGTTTTGCCATATCTACTCCGGCAAACAGCATTTCTTCAATTACCAAACATGCAGGATCGATGACCATTGATTCCAGCACAAATTGTCGAAGGGATAATTATGCTAGAACCGCTTGCGAGGAGAACATGAGCAGTAATGTAGCTCAGTGTCAGAAGAGGTGCTTTTCTAGATGGAGGGTCCTCCTCAATGACAAAGGACAGCTTATCATTAAGGGGATTTTGGAATGTGGAAAAGTTGCCAGAAGCAAACCGGTAATCAGGAGACTCACACCAACAAGCGTGCAGTCTATATTCAAGCACACTTATCAGCTGCAGGGCAATCTCGTTGACGAACGCGGCGGTAAGACCTTTAGACTTGAACGTTTCATCATTAGCAAAAAAAGGATCTCAATCGAATTTTTTTTTTTTTTTATAATTCTAAAATTGCTTATTAAAATTCTGTAATATAAAAACAACTGAGCAATAGTTGAAACCCGGCTTAATTTCGTTAAAAAAATCTGACTAAGATAGTCGATCTTTTGTACCTGTTTATTCACGACGTTTAATTAAAACGTGAATTGAAACTACCAGTTGAGTACGTGATGGTATGAGCTAAACCTAGAATAAACTGTTAAAAAATGATGACGTGTATCTCCTCAGGGGTGCACTGTTCTCGAGAAAAGTCGTTCTCATTTATTTTAATATTTTCAGAACTGCCAGATTATGTACGCGGAAAATTTTTCAATGGTTTTCCTGACGACTGGGAAAACGTTTACCAAGTATGGCGGAATTACGTCAGCGACGGTAGCAAATTGAGTTTTCGTTGGCCAACGGCTGTAACGGACAGTGACGACGACATAAAGAGCGGAATAACAGAAATTTCCTATCGGCCAGATATCAACAGATATAAGAAATCTGTTTCACCTCGAAAACGCACAAGGTCATCAAGAGCGTCAACATCCATACGAGCTGTCGTTGAGGAAGACGCTGAAAATCAATTCGATCCAAATCGCTGCAATTGTTCGCACAATGCCCGTGGCGATACACTTTCCGAAACAGCCCTTAAACCTGCAAATACTTTATCTCGAGAACATTCGAAAATTATTCGCGACGAGAATGGCACGGATTTCAAGCTCGAACAGAACAAAAAAGCGCACGAGACGAGCAGCAGAAGTTTAAACAGTTTAGATAAAGTCGGCGCCAGTTCGCTCAAGGACATTATTCAGGAGGACAAGCTGAACATCATAATCGACAATCTGACAAACAAAAATTGCTCAATCGAGTACATAAATAAAATCGTGGAGATGTTTGATGGCATGAAGTACCTGGTGTCGTATCAATCAACCGAAGAAAATGATTCGCAGAAGAACAATTCCATTATACAAGAGAAAGGAATACCCCGTAGTCCGAAGAAAAAAAATCGATCGACGGAAGAAAATCATCTTACCTCGAACACGCCAAGTTTAAAAAATTGGTCAAAAAATTCGCACAATCCCCCAGCGAAAATCGATCAAAATGAGTATGGACCATCAGCTTTTAGCGACGCTGGTGTTCCGAGGACCACAGAAAAATCGTACAAAAATAAGCATGCCGGGCAGATTCGTAGAAAATTGGAGACGCACGATTATGATAGTTCAGAATCAGAGAATGATTATTACAACGATAACCGAAGATCTGCAACCTATCGTCTCTCCAGCTCTCATGGACGAATGCGAAAATCGCACAGGAGTAATAAAAATTATCAGAATGCCATTGTCACAAGGGCGAACGTGCATAACTCCGACTCGGAAAAATCACACGAAAGATTTCACAGAGCGGGAAACTACATAGCGTCATCAGCTTCCAGGAATAATATACATGATTCTAGTCTAAGTGAAGAGGAGCCGGTTGTTAATCGAAGATTCGAACGGAAGACACCGCACGGTCGAGCATTCACGAGTCTGAGAAAATGTAGAACTGCTGAAATGAATTCTCAACGAAAGGTCGATCATTATGACTCGAGTATCAGCATAACCGAGGATGAGGAACATCACGTCGAAAAATCAAAAGCAAAGGAAGCAATAAAAAGTCAGTATGACTCGAGTGTCAGCATAACTGAGGATGAACACGGGGAAACACAAGAAGAGGGTAGAACGCTCGAAACATTAAAACACTACCCAGTAGCGAGTTCTCGTACGGTTGAGTCAGAATTGATTAGAAACGCCGATATTCGTGGTATTCGAAAAGAAGACGAAAGTTCGAAATACCCCGAATCAATCTTTCGTCCTGTCGATCCAGTCGTGATTAGAAAAACTCCCGGACAAGGAACTCCTCGCAAAATGCCCGCATTCGCCAAACCAATTTTTGCCGATCATAATCGCAACGCACATGCGGTCGAATCACTGGGCAAAAATCCCATAAATAATAACGTGGGAATAAGTAGTTTTGTAACCGAACAAAACGACGATTCGGCTTATCAGTCTTCGGAGATAAAACGTGCGAAGAAATTGGAGGTGAATCACGACTTTGTAGAAACAGATTCGAGGACACCGACAGACACCGTTAATCGGTCTAAAGACCATGAACTTGATCAATCTTCCGAAGAGAGTCCCGACATGCCAGCACCGAAGATTAAAACTGTGCAAGTCAGAAAGAAGCCGGTTATTGTAAGTTCAGAGCTGATAGATATTAATATCAAGTCCAGCAATCGGCTTAATTCAAGTAGTGGCAATGAGAATGACAAGAATGCAGGAAATAGGACGCGTACCGGCATGAAAGGAACGAGGCTCAATCCATTATCGATTGACGCCAAAAATTCTCTAATCAACCAGAAGGATTTTGTGGGTACGCTACCGAAACCTGCAAATAGCGCAGAACCGAGTATCAAGAAATCGACGAACAGAGAAACGAATACATCACTCAAGTCTCAAGTCGACAAATCCTTGACGCAGGAGATCAGATCTGAAAAAGTCGAAACACCTACGGCCATGACTAAGGAGATCCCGACTGCGGAGTTTGGATCTGAAGGCAATCCCAAGCTGTTGACGGCCTGGGTACCCGCTGTAGTGTGTGACGATGAAGGGGATTCCAAGTATCACTTAATATTCGAGGGAAGACTGCTAAAGTGCGTATGATTAGAGTAATTTTGATATTTAATTTAGCTTGTATTTTTAATCACGTCATGCTACATAAAACTTCTATTTCTTGATTTATAATTGCCGTTTGAAATGCAACAGATAATGTTGGAAAGATGACTTCCAGACTATTTGTTCCGATCTATCCATTCAGATCTATTTATTTAAATCTAAATATGCGGCTCCACTCTAGCATTAAATTAAAAATTGCATCATACAAGTTTCTTTGTTCGTTACGATAAAGTTTCTTGTAATTATGTATTACAGCGAGGCTGGCCACGTTGTCAATCGAAAATTTGCAACAGACTTCATACGCCGCAGAGTGACGGCTAAGCTCGTCGAAACGATAAACCAGGAATTCTATAAACTAGTCGGCGATCTTAATGATAGCAAACATGGTATGAGGTTTTTTTTGAGTATACAAAAAGAAAGTATGCAGCGGTGGTGCTAATCTGAATATTTTCAATTTTCAGTAGTGCCGAAAGAATTAGCTAAACTATGCCAGAGTGGTTGTCCTGGCAGAATCAGTCAGTTCTGTGAAAAATGGAAAAATTTTACTATTGGTGGGAAAAAAATTGTTTATTCTATTTTTGTGGTCTTTATATTTGTATGCTGATGATCATTGATGTTTAGAGCACAACAAAACTTTGCTGAGAGATTGCCCACATAACACGTCGGTGGATTGTCTGGGCGTACCGACGAGCTCTCGAGGACGACGCATATTGCCGCCGCTGAATTACTGGGCTGGTAAGTTTCGACATCTATGGTTTCCTTTCGAATAAAAAAACTTTTTCATACTAATACGACTGCAGGTGAGAGAATAGCCACAAAAGACAACAAGGCCGTTTACAGTCCGGGAAACTCGCAGCAGTCATCAATTCCATCGTCGTTGGAAAACACTAGCGATGATATTAGAGATAAGAAGGGAAGTCCTGCAAAGGCAAAGCGAATTTCAAATTCAGTGGATCAAAATGGAAAACAAACGGATGAGCCCAAGACCACCGGAGTTAAGAGAAAGGTTATTGTAAATTGAACGAACAATTTGCAGGTATTTCTGTAATTTTCAATGCTCATCGTTTGGCTTATCCAGGACTCAGGCAAAGTATCACCGAGTAAATCATCCCTGCAAAGTCTCCCACAGCCGGAGAAGAGCGGGAGAACGAGAGGCGGTAAAAGAAGGCTATCGAAAAACGTACAAGTTACCTCCAGTGAGTCAGAGGCGGACGATCAATCGACGCCTGTGCTTCGAGTAAGTTACTGAAAAAAAATACTTAGAAGAGGATTCTTAACTCTGTACTATAGCTGGTTCATCGTCATTCTAGAAACGAAAAATAAGAACGACGGATTGGATCTTGCATACCGGGAACACACCATCGAGAAAGCTGAAACACTCTGTCAGGAATATTTCTGGAGCATCTCAGAGTCTCGAAAACACGGTATCTGCCCTTCAAACGAATATCCTACAGTTCAGAATAATAGTCAATATCAAGAATAAGAGCAAATAATATTCGGTTGATTTTTCATTATAGAACGGGAGCTCTGGTCGAGGTTCGTTTGAAAAGTGTCCCGAAACGGAGGTACAAACCAAGTTGAGAAAACGTCAGAAAGTTGACTACGTGGAGGAACCTTCAGCGATGCCCGCAATTTCGAAACAGTAAGCGTCAAAACTATTTCTTTTTTTTTTTTTTTACTAATTCGTTCTGATATTATGTTTAATTTTTAAGATTTTTGACGCGGCGAAATTCTATGGTGACCTGCACTCATTACAAAAATGTACCTATACGCGACGACGATTTATCAGAGGATCAGTTATCAACGATGTAATAGTCTTTATTTTTATATAAAACACCAGTATATTAGAAGTCCAATGTTAACGAATATATGTATTATTATTAATATTATTATTGTTAGTGCTGTAAGGAAGGAGATTAATAAGAATCATTTATCGAGTACATGTTGTTTAATCTCACTGTCAGGCCATTGTACAAAATATATGCGAATGTTGTCTTATGCTTTTCAATCAACGTAACATGTATTTAACAAGTGTTTAAATATCGGGATGGAACCCGCATGATTATACTGAAGCTTCGAGGAAGAAGTCATGCCTCTTCTCTCAATCCAGTCAAAGACCAGATGAGAGTGCAATATATTGTGAAGTTTACTACATATCTTTAGGCTTTCAATCCCTTACTGCTGAAACACCGTTTAGATACGCCAAACATATTATTTTAAACCTTGAGTACGTTTTTGATCAATAAAACAAGTACAAATGATAAAAGTAAAATACGCCAATATATATAACTGATCGTCGCTTTGTTAAAGTGACAATGTTATTTTTCAATTAGATGATTGCACTGTAGTGTTCATGAAAAATATCTCCTAAACATTCATTGTCATCGTCTACAACGACTTGTCTGTATGTCATTCACGAGCAGTAAAGGTCTATGGGGTGACTTCTCACAGAATATAATATTTTTAAAAATTTCATTTTTCTGTCATTCGCGTGAATTATTTCCGTAAACGATCCCCCACCATGGAAAGTGTTACGTAAAAATTGCGTTCACGCTTCTGTAAAATATAATATTTACAATTCAATTATAATGATGGAACTAGTGTATAATTCGATACAAATAGTTGTGATGTTTTCAGTGATGCCCTTTAAGGGTTTGATGTCAATACATGACAATTGTAGGTATAGCTCAGGCTTGCATTATGCTCGTCTTGGGCAAGCATTTCGCGACAAATAAATTTTTAAATGCGTCTGCAAAACCGCATTCCAAGGGATTCACAAGTATTTTCCACTTTACAGTATAAAAACTCTCGCAAGACGATGTTTCAAAAAAATTCTCTCACAAAAGTCTTGACCATCCCCTTTAATATGACTTAGTTGTTAACTAATAACAAATGAGTGACAAATTAGATTGTATATTTTTAAGTGCGCATGTGAATGTGCACGTATTGCTGTTTCAGAAAGAAACATTTGTTTCGTGTTGTGTAGTACAGTTTGTAATTCCGTTTCACATTAAATGGAGACTGAATAGATAAAAAAAAATGCAGCATTGACTAATCATGCCAAAAATTGTCAAATAAACGTGTCATACACCAAAGACTATAACAAAAAAGACACTAAAAGAAAAAGTGAATTTGATTGTGAAGAAAATGTTTAAAACAAATTTCGTTCAATAGTAAAGTCTCCCCTTGATCGATTCTTCTGAATATGGTAGAAAGTACGTAGAAAGTAGTAGTACGTATAAATAATAAAAATTATATCGCTCAGCGTGAGTAGCTTGACCCCACGAAACAATTTTGCCTTTTTCGTACGTAAATATTATATACAACACACAAATGGAATTGTACGGGAGCTGCGATAAACTTAACATCGAAGTAAATGTAATTCGATTTTTGACAATTGATCGGCGAATCGGTGCCGTTTTTATACAATTCTCAGGGCACCCAATTTGAGATCTTTGACCGAACTCTATATCCCCGTTTGAGGAATAACATAATTATATACTTATGATTCACTATGCACAATCAGAGGGAATAACTTTGTTAGCTCTCGTCGTACAGAGGAGTACCGTCTCCGCTTAGCGACATACTCCGTGGACTTGAATTGGTATGCGGGGTTCCACGGGGTGATTTGTAAGACGGAGTACGAGCCGCCGGCGGTCTGTTCCTCGGTGTCGCTCGGCCTGATGAATCTTCATACCCTCTTGGAGTTTTTCGTGACTCGTCGTATCTTGGCGTGCTGTTTCTATAAGGTAGAGTATCGATTAAAAAAAAATATCACAAGCAAACGCGATCATCATAGAAATTTCAACTAACAATTGACAAAGTTAATGAAAACCTTATTTACCTCTCGTTCGAACCGTTAACAATATAACAATATACACTTAACAATGTTAGTTATACTATTTAAATGAAATTATTGATACTAGGAGTGAATAATACGATACACGATTTATTACTTGTGCTAGTATTTTTAAATCTAATACTCACGAAACTCTGGGCACGGTTTGCTTCAAGCGTGCCCACGCTTCGGCGGCCTTTTTCCAATCCATAGGATCTCCGGCAGAGTTCGTCATAGGAGGAGTAGGCCGATGTGACGGGGTGGATCTATGATGAACACCTGTCGTGGGAGGAGCAGGTGGATGCAAAAATTGTCCGTGATGATTGCTGGGCGTCTGCTGGCCGTATCTCGGCGTGAGTTGCGAGTGATGCGGCGTGTGATGGGGTGTCTGATACGGTGTCATAAACGGAGTTTGACCAGACGGTGTGTACGGTGTGTTCGGATACGTGTGCATGCCGCCGTATCCAGCGGCGGCAGCTGTACCAGGCGTGTGAGGAGGATAGTGATGCGGTGTTTGATTCGCGACCTGCGAGAGCGAGTGGAGCATGTGATGCGGAAGATTTTGGGCGACTCTCTGAATAGCTTCTTGATTCATGCCTGAAAAAAGCAATTGTACTTATAATATTATGGAAAAAATAGTGTAAAAGTCACAACACGATTAAATAACTCACTGCCGACGACGCCTGGAGTATTGTGATAAGGTGTTCTAGACGTCGCGGCACCGCGAGGAGTACTCGGTGTATTTTGGCCAGGAAGAGGATCTCTGAAATGCTTCTTGAACCAACCGAAGAGGTCTCCCACCCTCGCAAATATTTGACCTCTGAAACGAAAGCCGTCCGGTGCTACGGTGACATATTCGTGGCGACAGCTCACTCGAGGTAGATAGGAGAGCAGAAACTTTCCGGGATAATTCTGAAACGAGGGACAAGTTACAAAGGTGCCGAATATTCGACGCGATACCCGTACACATCGGTTGTTTGATTTTACCTTGGCTGCAGAAATAAGGTATGGGATTCCGCCAGGATTTTCCCTCTGTTGCTCTTTGAGCAACTCTTCGGCTTTATCCTTGAGACCTTCGACGTTGAGCTTATAATGTTTATAATCCAGCAACTCGGAGGCGTAAGCCGCCATTGGATTAACGTGTCTGGCAATTATTTCATCCAAGTCTTCGAATTCCTCGTTACCGATCCACAAACTTTGTCCAAGTGAGAACGCGTTGCCTTTGCCCTCCTCCCGGACGTCGATGTGCTGATAAATGTCGTCGGTTACTTTCCATGTTACCGTTAGATGATCGGCACCCTTACTACTGGGTCGTACTATCGCCTCGCCCTGTTTCATCGTTTGCATTAACTTCTCAGCCTCGGAGTAGCTGATGTTGTGGAATGACGGATGAACGATGACGCGTTTCACGTATGTTTGTCGTTGTTTGACCTTCTTCGCGTCCTCTTCGACTTTCATATCCCTTTCTTCGGCATCCGTATCGTAGAAGGGATCTCGTTGAGGCCTGAAATGCGGTCATCGATGAATTGTATAATTAAATTTGTCCAGATCGGAGCTGGGATATTTTTAGTAAATTTCTAGAATTTTACATTTGCAGTTTCGGAAATCTATGATCTAGTAATTAATACAATAGGCATGTTTACCTCCACTCGTGATTCTTGTCTGCGAGGTCACTGCTTTTGCTCGTACATTCAACGCTGAAACGATCTACCTCGATCTTGATTATTCGACAATGGACCATCTGACCGGCGCTCACTCTCTCCTCGGGATTCGCCACGTGCTTATCCGACAAATTCTTTATGTGAATGTATCCGGATATGCCGTTGTCCAGCCGTAATCTGACGCCCGTAGCCTTTCCGGGACACCCACCAGCGTCGAAGTGATTCCACACTTCAGATAATTCAGGAAAATTGTTTTTAAGACAAAACGGACATTGCCAAAGACCCGTCTCGTCGTTCCGTACTGGATTCGCTTGATCCAATTGTTCACCCTGCGGCTTTCTATGATTTATTCCTGATACAGTGGCCATTATCAATTTACCAATGTAAAAAGTTTCCGGTGTCTCTTTGGTGAGAATATCGAAGAGCTTCTCCGGACTCGGCGACTGGTACGGAGCCCTGAGATCTTTGTATCTGCTGTTCAATTCGGCTCTGATATCGTACAGCGTGACACACTTGTTACCAAAGCCCTGTCTCTCGAGTTCCTCGGCGAAGGCGTCCAGGTCGAGATCTTTCAACCGCTCCGGCGACTCGAGAATTTCCTCCAACGCCCCTGCCGGATTGGCGTCCTCGTCGTCGTACTCCAAAGCGTCGACGGCCATCTTTCTCGCCCATTCATAAGTCTCCGGATGTACCCTGGACCCATCGAGAACTTCGACGTAAGCCTCGGTACTGTCCCCGAGGCTGTTTGTATCAATTTTAATAAATCCAGCACAATTTATGAAAACCTTGGGGCCCATGTGACAAGCCGTGACGAGTTGAGTTCGGTTCTCCAGTCTCTGATTAGTCTGTTTCAGCATTTTAACGAGTGCCTGGCCCTTCCTCGGTCCCAAGCCGCAGACGAATTGAACGAGGTTCCCCGAATAAGCTTGCTGTACGGCTTTGTTCACGTCCACACCGACCTCGTTTACTCTGTTAACGAATTCCAAGTATATATTTTCCAAAAGATCTTCCTTCGGCAATTGATCCTGATAACCGTGATACTTCAAGCAGAGAATTTCTTCGTCGGGCGTGCACAGTTGAGAGAATTCGACGAGTGGATCCTGAAGACGACGAGCCAAAGAAATCGCTTCACGCAACAGTATCGGATAGTCTCGGAACTCGGCGGTGCCTTTGTTACTGTTGGCGTATATCTTGGCGAGATCATTTTCGCATATTTCTACTTGAACTGCGGGAAACTGTTCCTTTTCGGTGAGCGTAGCTATGCACTCTTTCAGATCCTCAGCCAACATCATCGCCTCCCTAGATTCGCCGCCGATGACTATAACGTGGGGTTTCTTCGTCGCGATGAAGTTTTGAACCGCCAGGAGATCGGCCTCCTTCATTACTTTCTCATCTTCCCTGAAGCTGTTTTTACGCTTGAGCAAATGCGGTAATCTCAGATAATCGGTGCACTCCCCGTCGGGCGAAACCAGGCAGGCGAACGCTGCCTGCGAATAATCCGGTACATAGGCAAGTCCCATTACTCGTATTCCCCTGGTCGTGTGCCACTCATCGTCATCTTCTTCGTTGAATTCAGAGGGTGCAACGAAAGGCGCGACTTTGATCCAATTGTACATTTTACGACAACAAGCCCGCATAATGCACTCCTTTGCTTCGGTGATCAAATTCACTTTGAGTTCTTTCTTGAGATCAGGGATGACCATTCGGTTAAGAGCCATTTCGACACTTCCGACTCTGAGAGCATTCCAATCTTGGACATTTTTACTGAATTCATCTCTGTAGTAAAGCTGTTTCATCTCGTCGACATAGTTACTGCTCGTGTTCCCATCAATAACGTCGCTCAACGATATCGTAATGAGCTTGTCTTCCTCGGCCATCGAGAGTTTCAGATATTGATCACCAACGAGATCACGCACCGGCTTGTCCTTTAAATATTTCATCGCGTAAATTGGATGATTTTCGTCGATTTCTTTGATACCCCTCTTCGTCGGACGAACCGTCAATTTTGCTCTTTCCATGTACATCTCCCGAAAGCACTTTCGCACGAGGGGTTCGCGAGCCAATTGAAACGCTACCATCAGTTGTACAGCTTTCAGCACCTCGTCTGCCGTTATGAATTTTGGACCGCAAAAATCTTGTGCCACCGTACTTGGTTCAATAGGTTCTTGATCGACCTCATGGCGCTGATAGTTGTCCCGAAGATTCTCAGCAAAGTGCTCGGGAGTGAGACCGAATTTCTTGGCGAAACTGTCCAGACCAGCTTTTCTGCATATCGCATACGGTCCCGTTCTGACCGCTTGTTTCAATATTTCGTCGGGTTCATCATCTTCCTCAACGTCAATCTGATCCTCGGGCGGCGGTTCCTCGCCGTTCTCTTCAGCATCCATTATCTGTTGTTTGCGCTTTAGTATTCTCGCCTGCCGTCTTGTTTCTTTCTCCTTCTGACGAACGGCTTCCTGCATATTTGGAATATCATGACTGTAGTAGAGCATAAAGTGATGATGAACGTCGTTCAGCTCTTCACTCGTCTGAACACTCTTTAAACGATCTATATCTTCTTCTTTGATTACACGAATATTGTCAGGTAGCGGGGCGTCAGGATTCTTCATTATCTCGTCCAGCTGGTAGTTTCGCATTTTTTCGAAGAGCGTCAGTAAATTTTCTTTTCTCTGCCGCAATTGGCACCACTTTGCATCGTACTTGTATACTTTCCACAGGTCGTTGATATTCAGTTCAGGAAGTACGTATTCCTTTCTGTAGAACGATATGAAAGGTACCTCGAAGTGCTGGTTTCGCATGAAATCCAGAGCTTTCTTGATTTTTCCAACAGTTTGCGGCCCTTTCCGGGCACGCTCTTTCGCCTCCTCGTTTAGGTGTGCATCTTGAATCGAGATCGTCGGCTTGCAGAATGCTTGCTTATATATCCAATCTGCCTCAAGATCTAGTTCATCAGAACCCTCAGGAACAGCTGTAACGGGTACTGAACGCATTTTCATGCGCTCCGGCATGTCTGTATTACGAATCTGTTAAAAAAAATTAATTCAATGTATCCACGTTGAATATTGTGTCGGTATCTCGAAAACATATGATTCATCACCTCGTTGTCCATGTCAGTGAAATGACCGCGCTTGAGCTCGCTTGGCTCATAAATCTCGAAGATGCTCTTCCTCGTAGCTTTTTTCTTCGGCGTTTTCTTTGGCCGACGAGGTCTCTCGCCGTTAACATCATCGTCGTCGTACTCGTCGTCTTCCTCCTCATCCTCCTCCTCATAATCTTCCTCGCCGTACTTTCCGAACTCGTCGTAATCGAAGTCCACACCGAAGATATCTTGAGCTTCCTGCAGAGCTCTACGAATCAACGAAAAAATCAAATAATTACGTCACAAGTCTAAATCGTGTTAGCCGTAAGACTATTATCGTGAATATTTCGTGTGTCACGTACGCGTCAGAAAAGATCGGCTTCTTTTTTCGTCGTCTCTCGGCAATAGGATTTCCATCGTCATCGACGATGAAGTCATCCGCGTCCGAGTACTCGCCTTCGCTGCCCTCCTCGTCAAATGTCTCTGGTTCGTGTCTGTGACTCCTCTCGCTTCGCCGCTCATCCTCCTGATATCACAACATTCGCATTTTGTCATCTTAAATCTCTGCCCAGGAGAGCGACAATTTCCAAGGACGTTGGAACACAACGACTACACAAACGACTTCAAACGGCACAAATATTTTTCTACAAGCAAAGAAAAATGAACCGGTGCACGAACAAGTCGAAAATTAAGCGGTCTCGATTGTGGAACAAGCCTAGAGCTCCAACCTCCTTAAAAAAAAAACTACAGTAATGTAAGAAATATCACACGTACCGCCAGTGCATCCCTCTCCTTTAACAGTTAGATAGTAGCATAAAAAAAAGTAAAGTAAAATAAAAACAAAACAATTGAATGAACAAAGCAGTTGAAGGCAAACATTCTGTGCCTGAAGTCACAAAACATGAAAAGGAAAAATTCGCGTTACTTACATCGCCAGATCCACCTTCGAAAAGCTCATTCGCAATAGCATCACGCTCTTCGCCAGGTTGCTGCTCTTCATCCTCGTCCGATTCACGATCTTGTATTCGTCTCAGACGTTTGAATCGTTTCTTTAAATAAAGACCCAGATCAGAGGCAGTAAGCTTATGGTTACACGAAACCCCATTGTATATATTAGATTATATTGGAATA
This sequence comes from Listrodromus nycthemerus, assembly GCA_963978505.1. Taxonomy (NCBI): domain Eukaryota; kingdom Metazoa; phylum Arthropoda; class Insecta; order Hymenoptera; family Ichneumonidae; genus Listrodromus; species Listrodromus nycthemerus. The sequence goes on along the minus strand of OZ021683.1, from coordinate 16,272,558 downwards.
AACTGCATTGATACTCTCTTAGTGAGCATTAAAAAAATATGAGATAAAGAGGGTGGTTCAATACAGGAGCCGATTGAATAATTTCTGTTTTAAAATGACTAGATAGAACTTCACAAAACCAGTTTCAATAATTTTCTAAACATCATGTAATTTTTTTTTCTTTGTATCTTAACACTTTCAATAACGAAATGTTATTATGCAACAATATTCAAGTAAACTCCATAGAACCGATGTCTTACCCTCTCTACAGTTATACCAAGATTCTCCTCTATAAGATCATAATCATCGTCTTCCAGACGATCGTCGAAATCTTCGTCATCGCTCTTTTTGCGTTTTTTGGAGCCTCCAGAGGCATCGCTGTCCTCTCCATCGCTTTCCTCTATGGGTCTGTCGTCTATCAAATCTTTGAGCTCTTCGCGCAATCGATCTTCGTCGTCTGTTGGTAGAAGAGAAATTGAAATGCACCAGAACGAAGATAAAACTTATTTAGAGCAATTGCTGCGATGAACACCGCGCAGTGCTCCAAGTGCAGGATTTCACTATTGGCTTTACCGTCTTCCTCCTCATCGCTTTCTTCGACGGCCTTGGCCTTCTTCGCTTTTTTCTTTCCACTGTGATTTAATTCCTGCTCGTCCTGTACGAATGAAAAGTCGATAGAATCTTGTTAGGCAATTATTCGAGACGTTAACGAGAACGCTGATGTTCCGAACACGACGGGAAATAGCAAGATATATTGACAGATTGCTCGTCACTATCGTCATGTTTGGTTATGAACTTGCCTCGCTCTCCTCCGCTTCGGAATCCAAAAAGTCTGCCATTGTCGAGAGGAAGGAGACGTCCGACTTTTTTACGCAAAGGCAAACGGCTTTGCGTATTAAATAATTTAGTTTGTAGGTTCAATCGGCGGATACACGCAAAGAAACTCCGCCGCAGTCCGCCGTGAGAACAGAGTCTGATATCACGGAAGGAGCACGGTCCACGGGAAGCTGAATGCCGTTATCATAACCTTATTCACTGGTGCACCGTTATTTAAAGCGAGAGTTTCCCCGCGCATCGTTCAAAAGATATTTCGACCCTTTTTCATCGACAAATCTTACGCTTAATTAATAAATAACTATTTATTGTCATATACGATGTAATATTACACAATTCCATTTGTCGAAATTCTCTATACATGATTCACTTTCTCACGGGTTCACTTCCTCACCTTATTGCTCACATTTTGTACAAATTATCCACAATGGTGGCTCAATTATAATTACATACTTGCTTACCCACACAGTCCGAAAATATTTTTTTTACATTCTGGAAATATGTTTTACTCTCCACAGAATTCTTACATCGGAATGTTTTCGAGATGTCTTAAATATTTTAGCGAAATGTAAAGAATCTGACACTCCTATATCTTATTTCTGTATATTACAAAAATATTTCGTAAGATTGGAATGATTGAGAATATTTCTAAAATGATTTCAAAATATTTCGTGCTGTTTGGGAATTGTTTTCGATCAAATAAAAATCGATGGCAGCTATTTACAGACCAGGTCACGTTGATTGATTTTTCTAACTATACTCTTTGAGTTCTAAAACTTATCTGATACGAATAAATAACTTAGCTGTCTATAGCGCATAACCGATGACCTCGACGACACAAGAGTTCACATTACGAATGATGTCCCTCGTCGTGTCTATCTCAATCCCAGTTCTCGCCCTCGTCCCACAAAGGAGTGCGATCACCGTTCGTCGAAATTCTCGATGAATTAATCCGAGGACTTTCACGGGGTGACTTGTGAGATGGAGTTCGTACGGACGGCACTTTATTTCTTTGCGTTCCTCGACCTGATGAGTCTTCGGATTCTCGTGGAGTTTTACGAGGATCGTCGTATCTCGGTGTCCCGTTTCTACAATGAACATACAAAAAAAATCGGTCAGAAAAATCGTACAAAAAACAATAATAAGCTGGTTCAAATTTTTCGAAGAAAAAAATCCTGCTTCACTCACGATCCTCTCTGCGTGGATTGTTTTGCGCTCAGCTTTGCCCATGCTTCCGCAGCCTTTTTCCAATCCTTGTGATCTCCAGCCGAGTCGGCTGCAGGTGGAGCAGGTCGATGGGACTGGGTAGATCTGTACTGAATTCCCGTGGCGAGCGGTAGAGTCGGCTGTAAAAATTGGCCATTGTGCTGACTCGGTGTCTGCTGTCCGTATCTCGACATAGGCTGAACGTGATGAGGTGTTTGATGGGGCGTCTGGTACGGTGTCATGAATGGAGTTTGACCCGAAGGTGTGTACGGCGTGTTCGGGTACGTTTGCGTGCCGCCGTATCCTGCAGCGATCACCGATCCCGGCGTAAGAGGCGGATAATGACGGGGTGTATGATTCGCTACCTGCGAGAGCGATTGGAGCATGTGGCTCGGAAGATTCTTGGCCACCCTATTAACCGCTTCTTGATTGATGCCTTCAGGAGATAAAAGAATTTTACGATACATTTTTTGGAACATTTTTTGACAAAAAAAATTGCTATCTAGATATCGAAATGATTGTGGATCATCGATTTTTTCTTGTAGCTTACCGTCGGCCATGCCTGGAGTAGATCTCGGCGTGTATTGCACAGGTATAGGATCCCTGAAATGTTTTTTGAACCAACGAAACAGATCCTCGACCCTCATAAACGTTCGTCCTCTGTATCCGAAGCCATCGGGTGATACGGAAATGTACTCGTGCTTGCATTCCACCCGTGGCAAGTAAGAAAGTAAAAATTTTCCGGGACGACTCTGAAACGCATAAGATTACTAGTTGTAACGCTATTCATAAGGAATCGAAGAAATACAATGTCGTATCTCATTGCGAAAAACCCGCTTACCGTCGAGGCGGAAATAATGTACGGAATTCCTCCCGGTTGTTTCTTCTTCTGCTCTTTCAGAAACTCTTTCGCCTTGTCCTTGCAACCATCGACGTCGCTATTGTAATGCTTGTAATCCAAGAGCTCCGAAGCATACGCTGCCATCGGATTAACGTGTCTCGCTATTATCTCGTCCAGATCCTCGAATTTTTCGTTTCCGATGAGCAAACTCTTCCCCAGTGAGAATGAGTTCTCTTTCTCCTCCTCGGTGACGTCGATGTGATGAAGAATCTCGTCAGTGACTTTCCACGTCACGGTCAGATGATTTTCGCCCTTGCTGCTTGGTCGAATTATAGCTTCTCCCTGTTTCATCGACTTCATTAGCTTCTCAGCTTCGGAATACGCGATGTTGTGAAAAGACGGATGAACGATAACGCGTTTCACGTATATCTGCCTTTGCTGGATCTTCTTCGCGTCTCCCTTCACCTTCGAATCTTTTTCCTCAGCTTCGGTGTCGTAGAATGGATCCTTCTGAGGCCTGAAAAAAAAATTTCATTAGCAAACATGCTACACGACCTGGTGCAAAGAAAACGATTCTTTTTATATAGTACGAGGACCTTCCTTTTTTTATAAAATTGTATATCTTCATACAAATTATAAATATTTTTGAGAAATGACTACTTTCTGTGGCACAATTCGAACTTGAGTCTAAAACGAAAAAATTAATAGCGTATCTTGTGCCAACTATAGAAAAATATTTGTCAGAAAGGGAAGGATCCGAGTATGATCGTCGTTGCATTTACCTCATCTGATTGTTAACGTCCAAGAGATCGCTGCTTTTGCTCGTGCACTCGATGCTGAAACGCTCCACCTCTATCTTGATGATTCGGCAATGAATCGTCTGACCAGCGTACACTCTCTCGTTGAGATTTTCCACGCGTTTGTCGGATACGTTTTTTATGTGTATGTAACCGGATATGCCGTTGTCCAAGCGCAATTTAACTCCGGTGGCCTTTCCGGGACAGTTTCCGGCGTCGAAGTGATTCCAAACTTCGCACAGTTCGGGAAAATCGTTCTTGAGACAAAACGGACATTGCCAGAGTCCCGTCTCGTCGTTTCGAACAGGATTTGCTTGATCCAATTGATCACCCTGCGGCTTTCTATGATTTATTCCTGATACAGTGGCCATTATCAATTTACCAATGAAGAAAGTTTCCGGTGTCTCCTTGGTGAGAATATCGAAGAGCTTCTCCGGACTCGGCGACTGATACGGAGCTCTGAGATCCTTGTATCGGCTGTTCAATTCGGCTCTGATGTCGTACAGCGTTACACACTTGTTGCCAAAGCCCTGTCTCTCGAGTTCCTCGGCGAAAGCGTCCAGGTCGAGATCTTTCAATCGCTCCGGCGACTCGAGAATTTCCTCCAACGCTCCAGCCGGATTCGCCTCCTCGTCGTCGTACTCCAAAGCGTCGACTGCCATCTTTCTCGCCCATTCGTAAGTCTCCGGATGTACCCTGGATCCATCCAGAACCTCTACGTACGCCTCGGTACTGTCCCCGAGGCTGTTTGTATCGATTTTAATAAATCCTGCGCAATTAATAAATACTTTAGGACCCATGTGACAAAGAGTGACGAGCTGGGTTCGATTCTCCAGTCTCTGATTAGTCTGCTTCAGCATCTTCACGAGTGTCTGAGCCTTCCTCGGTCCCAAGCCGCAGACGAATTGAACGAGATTCTCGGAATAAGCTTGCTGAACAGCTCGGTTCAGATCGACTCCGACCTCGTTGACTCTGTTGACGAATTCCAGATATATATTCTCCAAAAGCTCTTCCTTCGACAATTGATCCTGATAGATGTGATACTTCATACACATTATTTCTTCGTCGAGCGTGCAGAGCTGGGAGAATTCGACGAGTGGATCTTGAAGTCGACGAGCTAGAGAGATAGCTTCGCGCAGTAATATAGGATAGTCGCGAAATTCAGCGATACCCTTGTTGCTGTTGGAGTAGAGTTTCGCAAGATCGTTTTCGCATATCTCGACTCGAACGCGAGGAAAATCTTCCTCATCGTTTAAATTGGTAATGATTTCCCTGAGGTCCTCCGCGAGCATGATCGCTTCCCTCGACTCACCGCCAAGAGCGATAACGTGAGGTTTCTTCGTCGCTATGAAGTTTCGAAGGGCGAGTAAATCGGCTGCTTTCAAGACCTTCTCGTCTTCCCTGAAACCGTTTTTACGCTTCAACAGATGGGGCAATCGCAGGTAGTCGGTGCAATCGCCTTCCGGTGAAACGATACAGGTGAAAGCCGCTTGCGAATGATCAGGCACGTAGGCCAGACCCATTACCCTCAATCCTTTCTTTGTTTCCCAATCCTCGTCCTCCTCTTCGTCGAATTCAGGTGGCGCGACGTAGGGTGCAACTTTGATCCAATTATACATTTTACGACAGCAAGCCCGCATGACGAACTCCTTCGATTCGGTCGTCAAAGTCCTCTTCAGTTCATTCTTGAGGTCGGGTATGACAATTCGGTTGAGAGCAATTTCCACGCTTCCGACTCTCAGAGCGTTCCAGTCTTGAACGTTTTTACTGAACTCATCTCTGTAGTACAGCTGTTTTACCTCGTCGACGTAGTTGCTGGTCGTGTTGCCCTCGATAACGTCGCTGAACGATACCTCGATCAACTTGTCTTCCTCAGCCATCGAGAGCTTCAGATACTGATCGCCCACGAGATCTCTGACCGGCTTGTCTTTGAGGTACTTCATTGTGTACATTGGATGATTCTCGTCGATTTCCTTCATGCCCTTCGGCGTTGGACGAACAGACAATTTTGCTCTCTCCATGTACATCTCCCGTACGCACTTTCGCACGAGTGGTTCGCGAGCCAATTGATACGCAACCATCAGTTGGGCGGCTTTCAATACCTCATCAGGCTCCTTGAATTTTTGTCCGCAATAATCAAGCGCCGCCGTTGCTGGTTCAACGGGTTCTTGATCAACGTCGTGACGCTGATAATTGTCGCGAAGATTCTCGGCAAAGTTCTCGGGTGAGAGTCCGAATTTCTTTGCGAAACCGTCGAGACCGGCTTTCCTGCAGATAGCGTACGGTCCGGATCTTACAGCTTGTTTCAGTAAATCTTCGGGTTCCTCGTCTTCCTCAACCTCGACTTCATCCTCGGGCGGTGGTTCCTCGCCGTTCTCTTCAGCCTGCTCTATCTGTATTTTGCGCTTTTGTATTCTCTCTTGTCGTCTCGTTTCTCTCTCCTTTCGGCGAACCGCCCCTTGCATATTTGGAATATCGTGACTGTAGTGGAGCATGAAGTGACGATGCACGTCGCCGAGCTCCTCCGTTGTCTGGACATTCCTCAAGCGATCGATATCGTCTTCCTTGATTACTCGAACGTTGTCCGCCAATGGGGCGTCTGGCTTCTTCATTATCTCATCCAATTGATAATCTCTCATCTTCTCGAAGAGCGCCAACATATTCTCCTTTCTCTGCCGCAATTGGCACCATTTTGCATCGTACTTGTATACTTTCCACAGGTCGTTGATGTTCAGTTCAGGAAGTACGTACTCCTTTCTGTAGAACGATATGAAAGGCACCTCGAAGTGCTGATTTCGAATGAAATCCAGAGCTTTCTTGATTTTTCCTATAGTCTGCGGCCCTTTACGGGCACGCTCTTTCGCCTCCTCGTTTAGGTGTGCATCTTGGATGGATATGGTTGGCTTGCAGAATGCTTGCTTGTATATCCAATCAGCCTCAAGATCCAGTTCATCGGAACCCTCTGGAACAGGCGTCACCGGCACAGAACGCAGCTGCATACGTTCCGGTATATCTGCATTGCGGATCTGTGGAAAGAAAATTACTCGTTCAGCGCACCTCTGAAATTGAGCATACCTTATCTTAGACCACGGTTAAAAAACCAAGGAAATCTTTACCTCGTTGTCAATGTCCGTGAAATGACCGCGTTTAAGCTCGCTCGGTTCGTAAATATCAAATATGCTCTTTCTCGTTGTTCTCTTCTTTGGAATTTTCTTCGAACGCCGGATTCGCTGACCGTCGCCATCCTCATCCGCATATGCATCCTGCTCCTCCTCGTCATCCTCCTCTTCCTCGTCCTCGTCGTACTTTTCAAACTCGTCGTAATCAAAGTCCACGCCAAAGATATCTTGAGCCTCCTGCAGAGCTCTGCGAATCAATGAATAAAAAAATTAGTCCGATACAACGTTATAAATAAATTCGAGCGATGATTCATACGAAAAGCCGAGATGTTTCACGTACGCGTCGGAGAAGATAGGCTTTCTCTTTGGTTTCTTCGTGGTGATGGGTTTTCCATCGTCGTCCACAATGAAGTCATCGACGTCAGAGTCCTCGCCTTCGCTTTCTCCCTCGATGAGCGACTCAGCCTCGCGTCTGTGACTTCTAACACTTTGTCGCTCGTCCTCCTGGTGAAAAATGTAGAAAAAGTATTAGCTTTCAAAGTTTTTCAACTCAGCAGACTCGATAATGAATTTTAAGCACGGTAGATTTTCGATAAGATTGTTTTTTTCAGAGAATGGAACGGCCATAAAATGAAACGAAGCGTGAAGGGAAAACCGGCGTCCAGGTATGAAAAAGCCCGTGTCAACACACCGATGGTAAATGTGTGAGGCGGTATTTCCCAGATATAACGGTATACTTACGTCACCAGAGCCACCTTCGAATAGTTCATTGGCAATAGCGTCTCTCTCGTCGCCAACCTGCACTTCTTCTTCATCGTCCGATTCCGGCTCTCGCACTCGTTTCAAACGTTTGAATCGTTTCTGTGAAAAACAAAAAAAAACCTGTGAATTAGTACAAGACAAGAAAATTTTGGGTCGCTTCGAATATTATTGTAGAAAATAATGGCTCACTCTTTCAACTGCAACGCCGAGATTCTCCTCCAGAAGATCATAATCGTCGTCCTCCAATCTATCGTCAAAATCTTCCTCCTCCCTTTTCTTTCGCTTCCTCGAATCCCCAGATCCGTCACTATCGTCTCCATCGCTCTCCTCCTCGATAGGATTGTCGTCTATCAAGTCTTTGACTTCTTCGCCATCATCGTCTGTCGGTAAAAAGAAAAAAGATATTATCTCCCGATACAGCACAAAGATATTATTATGAAAAATTCAAGAAATTGATGCAAAATTAATCGAATCGTCTCGGATTCATGGAATATTTTTTACAATGATTTACAAATTTTTTGATTGAAATTTTTTTTACAATGAATCACATGTATCGTGAGCTGGACTAACGAATTGAGGTCATTGTGAAATATGCAAGACAGCAAATTTCGATAATCGTAGCTGTTTTATAATTGCCCCGTAATCATTAATTGCACGAGTATAAAATATGACAAAAAAAGAACGCCGGGAAGTCCTTGAGAAAAGTTCAAGAATCGCATGTGGCGTCGGCGCGCCTTTGACCGCGAGTTCATCGGAAGCGCCCACATTCAGGGATTTTCCCAAGCGTGTACGAGCGAGAGGTTCGAAGGATTCTCGACGGACACCGGCGCGCTTGAAACCCGAGCAATCTCGACGCAGAGCGGCAGCTGCCGCTGTACGCGCGCCGGGAACGAAGATGAGTGCATGCGGGCTGGTGTGAAATCGGGTTTACCTTCTTCTTCTTCATCGCTCTCCACCATAGCACGCGCTTTCTTTGCTCTTTTCTTCTCGTTGTTATCCATTTCCTGCTCGTCCTAAAAAACGCAAAAAAAATTAAATTATTATTTCATTCGACTTTCAAACTTTTCATCGCACGGTTCGATCAACAAACCATTCAGGACTGAACGAATTAACGTTATATACTTGCCTCGCTCTCTTCCGCCTCGAAGTCCATAAAGTCTGCCATCCTCGATGGTAAATGTAGATCTCTTCACACCTCGAAATGTACAAACTGTAATTAAGTATTAAATTTTTCCTTGTACTATGATCAGATCGTCGAGTGGTCACGTGAATTTTATCATTGGCACTTGAGCAATGGTTAGAAATAAATTAATAGTTGTATTTTGGAAAGCGCTCTGTTGTGGGGAGTAAAACTACCGCCGTAAGGTCAACGATCCGAAGCGGACGGAAGTCGCGAGTAGACTGAATATATTCGCGTTCGGGGCTGTCCCTTTTGAGTATCGGCCACCTGGACCCCCCCGAATACGTCCCAGCGATGAGGGGGACTGGACGGAGTGGTGGGGGAGAGACGGAGACGCTTGGCCGAACGGTCACTGTCATGGGGTTGAAACTGCAGGTATAATTTAGTGAACTGCCTGTAGAGCACAATGGGATCCGTAATATTCGAGGAAAGTAATTGAAAATTCGTCCAATGAATGACGAACACGACCCCAGAATTACGGTAAAGGCTTCTCGGAATCTCAAGGCTTCATGTACTTCTGCGGTCAGAACCCAACGTCTGACTAATTTAGAATTAGAAGAGTATAATTTTTTGACAAACTCGAGCTTATGCGCCGAACACAGCTACCCTTCGTTCTCCCGGCTTTACATTAAGTTACGAGCAAGCCAGCGGCCGTATTTTTATGTGTCCGGTCCGCGTGTTATTCTGACGTTGTGAGAAAAAAAGCCATGGCCCATTCACGTTCCATAGTATCGCAGTTTTACTCATTTTACTGCAGGAAGTATGTACAAGGTGCAGGAAGAACGGAAACATCTGCTTTACGAATACATTGCAGTGTATCATTATATGAACACGCAAGAGTTTTCAAACGAACTTATTAACGGTCGGTATTACGTTGTTTTAGTAACTCCGACGTACATGCCAACTGCCTTGCGTTACTGTTACACCTTTATCAGAAGACTGATAGACTTTGTTTTGTAATTAAAAGCTTTTGTGTATTATTTCTATTGCCCAAATCGGGACGGTTTCTTAACACATTTTTCTTTGCCGATCATAGTACACAATACGAAGACTATTTTGCGCTATTGACGCTACAAAATGCCCTGAACATAAATCATTAATCACCCTGCCTACAACGAATCGTACTCAATAGTTTTTATTTTGATTTAAATAATTGAAAAACCGTTCATACTGCACTTCCGGTAACTGCTACTGTCGCCAATGATCATGCTCACCGCAGGTACAGTAGAAGTTACGTTTGTCAGAGTACCGATTGCCAAAAGACGCTGGCGGCATATTCAGATATTCATATAATATCTCAAAAACTAATATAACCCTTTTTATTCCTACATCAATATGGACAGTACATATACTAATTGTGATTTATTTAGTGATTTAAATTTGACCAATGATCGATCAATCAACTAGTACAGAAAATGTTAATCGAAATTTCATTGAAACGATAAAAAAATTTCAGATATAACCTCCACAATGATCCACTCGCTCGCTGCATGTTTGCTCTCTCGTGTTAAGATAGATCAAATAGTTTTGCCCCGTGAACAACAACAATTTGCTTAAATGAGTTGTTCGATTACAAGACCCGATGATGAACATTTCTTTGATATCCGAGATCCTGGAGACGTACGAAGGACGCGACAAGTTTCTCAAAACTCTGTCATACGCTGCAAAACTCGCAACCGGTCTCACGAATTCTTTGGAGACTACAAAAAAATTGAAAATCTTTGGCAGTCGAATGAGCGAGTGCAGGGTGATATTAAGGCTTATGGATGATATTCCAATATTGCACGACATTCTGACCTATGGATGGGGCAAGCGGGTATGCTAACGCTGTTACCCATTAAATTCATACATGAGTTCATACATGCTTACGAAGACAGCTATTATTCTCATCAAGTATCTATTTGACAGGAACTCGATCCTACTATGCGATGTTTAAAGTTGCTGCGCAACGTGGTGGATTTTTTGGCATCCCCTATAGAACATATCTGCTGGCTTGGCGAGCAAAAACTCATAAGGACGAATGAAGATTTCTGGGACAAACTCAGCACCATCCTTTGGATTATAGGCCTCTATTTCTCTCTCTTGATGTACATAACAATAATACTCCTCTGGATAGATTCTCAATGTTTTTACACATCCATAATAATTTTTATTGTTGTAGATCTTTGAGAAAGCTTGGAGAGATCCAAACGAAGATAAGGGATGCTTCCGATCCGTTAACCGACCAAGATGGAATGGAAAGAAAGGTGAATTTGCATAAGCAAAAGCAAGATCAATTTTTGTCCTGCACACGTTTGTGCTTGGACTTGAGTTATGCGATAAATTATCTGCCGCGAGGAAAACTCTGGGGCGGCTGCCTCAAAACTTGGCAAGTGGGATTGCTAGGTACATTGTCTTCCATCATCGGACTCTATCAGGTTTTTCACAGTAATCGGTCTTGCCAAGAGATCCCTTCCTCCTCTGCTCGCAGCTGTTCTTGTAATTACAAACAAAATCAATCAACAAATTCATTATAATTGTTGAATAATTATTTTTATTTTCGTCAAGAAATTGGATTTCTTTTTTTTTAATGAAGCAGTTGTGTGTCAACAAGATTACAGTCAAAACGAGTTAAGCGTTACAAAAAATTGTTGCCGGGTTTAAAGCGTTATCGATTTCCGTGCGATTGGACATTTCCGAAATTGTCGGTTTCACGAGTAATTTTAGCATTTATATGTAGTTATATAGTAACGGTTTTTGTCTATATAGTTTCAATATTATAACTCGCACTCAACATCGTTGTTAATTAAAAAGAATTTAAAAATCAGAGAGGTACTTTATTTTGTTCATCGTATTAACGTAAAAGAAGTAACCATTCTCCTTTGCCAAGTTCAGCTTTCTGTCTCTCATCGTTTTTTAAAACTTTTTTTAAATCATGACACTTCACGCTTCGGTATCAGTCTTCCTTATCAATATTATATATCACCCTGTTAGTTGCGTATTTATTAATGATTTAAAAATAATTTTTTTTTCTCTCCACAGTTTATTGAATAAAATTCATGGAGATATACGTTTAAAAGGCACGACTTATTAAAAGTTTCGGTAAATAAGGGCATTTTTTTCACATAAAAAGAGGAATTGTTAAAATTTTTCACTACTAACCGCGTCGCGAAATAAAACATTGAAACTCTGCTGTTAATCCTCAATGTTGAACAATAATTTGTCTAAAGTTCGCGTGTATAAAGGTGTGTTTGATCTACCTACATAGTTATCTTTCATATTTTTTTACGAGTTAAATTTATAGTTTCTTTGGATATATCGTTCGTTGCCTGATAAGAAAACGGTAGTATACACGTTTGGAAATGGTTGCAAAAGATAGATAAGGAAAAGTAAGGATGAGGAGAACAAACGTGCATAACTTTTGACACTCGGGACTAATTAAAGAAATCATTGAATTGTACCTGCAAAAATATGAATTTTAATTCATTTAACAAAATCATATCAAAACATGAAAAACATGATGTTGCTTTTTTGTTTCGTGGTAGGGCGGGCGTTGATCAGAGACTAAATCTTTTCGAACAAAAGACACTCAACGTAAATGGTGCAACAAAAAAATAAAAAACATAATCAATTCACTACAATCCGCTCCAGAATCGTAGACCGTGTACTACTCCATTTCGTCAACAGATAAACCAGTCGGACGAGCGAGCAGTTTGGTCACGCGAATGTGTTTCTCTCCGCCGTTCTCACCGACACGCTCGTACTAACGATATTATAAATTATTGGCTACAGTGGGCTACTCTTTGATCTAGCCCTTACACTGTACAATCTATCGTAAAACTAACGGGAAGCTAGTATAATTCATTAATTGGCAACTGTCGCCTTTTCAGACAGCGGTAACGCGGGGCTGGTGAAGTTATTTTCTATTAAATCAATAAACGAACACAATTGATAGTGAACAATCGAACACTCCTCGCAGAGCTAATTCTCGCTCCCCTGTTATTCGGAGACAGGCGTGGTCACGTAGTCCGAATGTAGATAACAATTGCAATTATTACTATTAACCGATCTCAGTGTAACGAGCCTGCAATATAAAAACAATAATTAACGGACAGAGTCTCGCGTGACTCTGGGAAAACGGTAGAGAACGTATATCAACCTGAGAACGTCATCAGTGTATCTGAAATTCTCGAACGATCGATCATTAATTTATAACAGGGAACGGCGATCTACGAGCGGGTGGCGATTACACCTCGGCGCTTATCACTCCTTTCAAATATCCCCCGCGCTCAATCGCATAAAAAAAAATTCATGATTTTGTCATTGTAAAATCGTCGTAACGTCTGTTGTGCCCTGCTACAATCCCATACGAATTATTTCACGACTGTCACTGTCCGCGTTACCAGACTCCCGCGTCTACCGATTTCACCATTATTAAACCTTACGCTTATCATTTATCTATACCGTATGCAACTATACAGATATAATAATCTCTTTCGACGCAGTTGATTAATCGCGGTAAAAAACGGTACGGCAGCATGAGAAAAAAGAGAGCCAGTCCCCAAATAAACATAAATAAATAAAAGTACTAGTTGCCACCTTACAAAAATTCACGTATCAGACACGATTTCTGTATTTAGTCGATAATACGCCTACGCGCTTTGGTGTTTTTTTTTCTTAAACTTACTAACAGCTTCCGGCTAACGATAGAGAGTTATTTTATATCGTGATGAGCAAATACTTTAAATCAACTGTCTCGGTACGGCATTTGCGACTTTGTGACAGGCTCAAGTTTAAGATCCGCGCGAGTTTTGTGGACCAGCCGTTTACGGGTCCTTTACAGCCACGCGTTCAAGTAACCATGTCCCAGAACAAAAATCAACTCGGTCGAAACGTCTGTACGATAACGATTGATAACTAGTCAGCTAGAAAAAAAAAGTCGGCCTCACTGCCGAATGTTTGAGGGAGCAGCTGCTCGCGAGCACACGTTTTACTCGGTGCTTATTGAGTTACATCATTATTGCGCGGCAGGAACGATTTCCGTTCATGCCAAAATTTGGTCCCAGAGAGACGACTTGATTCGTCTTGGAACCGCGTGACATTGGTTGGTGATGACGCATGGGTTCCGAAGCGTGCTGCCAGTGCCAGCAACTGCGACAGAAGTATCGGGAACAAATCTGCAACAAAAAAGGATACTTCAAGAGGTCAATTGCGGTTTTTGGAAGACAGTTTCACCATAACCACCTGGACCCGATGAGCTGAGTCTTAAATTAATTCTACACTTAATAAAAACGTTTACTTAGTTGACCTTTTCGTCCTGTCTGTTATAAATTTTTATAATAAATAATTGTTTGACAGTTGATGAACGTCTTACCGGCTCGCGACAGAAGTAAGGTCCGTGTTGCACGACGCACGATGAGCACACTGAATCCTCGATGTACGGATCTATTTGGACCTGGAATAATGAAAGCGAAAACATAAATTTGGCGAACGAATTGACATAGAATGATTCGTACAAGCCCATCGACTTTTGCATTTTGTACCTTTTTAGTAAATTTGCCGGCTCTGATTTCCACGAAAGCTGCCGCGCAGGCTTTCTTGTAGGATCGTTTGCTGCTAAAGGTCACTCGAGCGGAACCGATCGGGTACTTCCATTTGTCAGTGTCGATTCCTGGAACGATTTTCAATTGCACGGTTGAAGAAAAGTAGCAGGTATTTTATTGCGGAATAAAAGAAAGGCCGTAGAGGATCCACAAAATACCTGTGTAAATGACCTCATCGAACAGATCGTTCATGACTTTGGCAAGTCCTTCGGCGGTTAGCATGCCATGAAGAGCTCCTACGAACACTGTTTTCTCCGGATCCAACTTCTGGGACGAGGACTTTGAGTAATTACTCTCACTGATGTGCCAGGGGATCACTTGGACCTTCAAAACAAAATATTAAATATTCAATAGGAAGATGTATAAATTCACGATAATTATCAACATTTTACAACACAGTGAGATTTCCTTACATCCTTGGGCTTTGATCGCTTCGGTGTGATTCTATAGTACCAACTTTTTTCGTCGCCGTAATGGTGGGTGCAACAAGAAAGCAAAGATTTAACCTGTATCAAGACAATCAATCGTTAAATCATGCAACTTGAAATAACAATATCGATTCTGTTCACAAAAAGAAACTTACCTGTTTCTCCGATTCGAAGATTATGTAAGCGTATCCTTTGGGTTGGTCGTCCGATTCGTCTATAGACTTGCCCGGCCACTCAACGCGAATCGGTCCGAACTGCTTGAATGTCGACATCAGCAGCGATTCGGTGGCATCCCAAGGTACTCCTCCCAAGAAGACCTTCGACGAATAGCCTGATGACTTTAGGGTACGCTTCGGCAGCTCTCCGGACCAGGTGCACGTTGCTTCGCAAAGTGCTATCATAAATTCACAACGAAGAGAATGAAAAACTGCTTTGTGCAAACTGTTTTCCACTGACTGCGCTGTTATCTTCGCGAGTATTAAGGAGATCTACTACACTATCGCGTTTGCAGACTTTCATTTGACGAATGTTGTCTCGAAGACCGTACATTGTTAAGAGAAAAGAAAATCGTAGTAAAAAAAAGTAAAATAGGTCTCCTTAAAGTATATTCCTTGCGAGTGGTTTATCGACTGACTTTGAATTACCTGCTGCATTACGATGGATCTTTGCCGCGCGGTCCAAGGATATATGAGGATCCGCAACATTAACAGATTTTTTCATAGGCATGACATGATTTGCCGGCGAGCAGCAATGATGATGTCGCATATTGGGATGTTGCTGTTGCTGATACTTCTTTGCGGCCATGCGCTGATAAGCAGCCGTCCGGTTACCCCCGTGATAGAGATCCAATTCCGGAGACATCAGACCGCCCAGCGGCGGTGGGTAGTACGAGTGACCGGATGGATTCAACGATAGATAGTTCTAGCACGAATAGACAATGAAAAAATCTGGTGAGTACAAATCGACTACGCAACTTCGCGATCGATTGATTGATAGTTCTGCATCTACGTACTCTTACCATAATGTCGGACAACGAACCGTCTACGCTGCTGTAACCACTCGTTTCAGAATCCGCTGGAGAGTTTGATCGGGAGCCGCCAAAACCGAGCATTTGCGTATACTCCAAAGTCGGACTGCTGCAATCACTGAAAATCAAAAAATCATAGAGCGATAGGATTCGACATTTTTAATTACTGCCTTATAATGAAATTCTTGTTGTGCCATGTGGCGAAAAATAGTTGGAATAAAATGTATGTTCACCTGTAAGCCGGCGAGCCTCTGATGGGTCTACCATAATAGGGCGAATGTCCCGGGGAAGACGGTGAGCTGAGATTGTAATGAGATCGGTTCGATGGTGAGGGTGTCATATACCCGCTGCCGTTTCCGCTGGTCGAGTATGAGTACGGATTGGAGTACACACTCCCCGGGGTGCTTGGACTTCCCGGAGTAGTCACTGAATTCGGTGTTCCCGGCATGTCCATAGTCGATGTGTTTGGATAGTATCCGTGAGACTCGTCGTATTGCTATAAAAGATATTGAATAAAACATAAAGCGGGATGTTAACAAAATCGGCGTTAAATCCTCGGTTGAGCACATGCTGCCCGCCTTCCCTACAACGGGAATATTTTATGAGGTCCATTGTTAGAAGATCCGTTGACCAATTCCTACAGCATTGACGGTTTCCAGAAATTGACTTAAATGACAACGAGACAATATAAATCCAAAGTTGATGGTGTAAATGATGCACCGTTGTAAAATAGTGGAATAGCACAATACAAGCTAATTACATCTTAAAAGTCTTCCACAATTTTTACGAGGGCTATTTAGAGACGACTAACGCAGGTAGAATTCATGATTGTCTCATTACCACGCATTCATAATTTTTTTAACAAGCTCCGTTCACCAAAATTCAAGGACACTTGACTTTTACAAGGTAGTAATTTTCGTAGTAAAAGGGCAAAGCAGCTATTAGATGCGAAATGCGTGTTACAATGACTGTCATAAATAGTAAAACGCACTCTTCCAGCAATCCTTCGACTAACCAGATGAGGTTGCCGGCGCCACGGTTGGATAATATCCAAAATAATATCATGAAATATATCCCCTGCCTCCGGAGAGTGTCTATCCCGTCCTAGACGAGGATTCACCCCGGCTGGTAAGGGTTCGTCGTTGGAGAAAAGAAAGGGGAAAAAAAAGAATAAGACGAGCGAGAGAGCCGTAACGCGAGTGGCGGCTGTGTGATAGAGCTGTTTGGCTCGAGCCTCCGAATTCTTGGCTCCCACAAAATCGGGGTCGCTCTAACGCGCGCCCGCTTTGCGTAATTTATTTTATGTTCCGCATTGTCCGCCCGGTGCCTAATGTGGGCATTTTCATCGTGTATAGCAACTCTATCTCATAGCTGATGTTACCCGCTGATGCCTCTCCGAGTTTCTTAAATCCGGGAAAACGCAGTCTCGACATTGTCAGATTACACGATTGACTTACTGGAATGGTATCCAACGACTCTAACGGCAGGCAATAAAAATCGTCGGCATTATATTTACAGAAACACGGATAAGCATCTTGTGTACGTTTGCCGAACGATACAAATAAATTATGAATTATTATCCACGATCCACGAACCTCCGTGGCTCCTGTGAATTTTTACAGCTTGCGTACAAACTATGAAAATACACATATTCTTTCCCTTCAACTTTCTCTATATTGGAGTATCGAATATGAACCTTCGTGAGTTTCGTTGAACGAGAGACCTTCATTAAATACGTAGGTGATTCGATCGAGCGGAGCAAAACGCTCGGGCATGTACAATGTGTGTATCGCTGGATAGCGCAAGGGTCCGTAAGGACGATAAGCCAACTCCGAATCGAGCGTCGTCGATGGGACGGCTTCATATACACCGTATCGACAGCAATTTCCAGATACTACTTCCCATCGTCGTGGATAGTAGATGCCCGTATTGAAACGTCACGTACAGTTTCGTGCGTCACGAATGGGAAGCTTCAACGATTTCTCTCTTATATCTGTACGTATATCCGGACCTCGTCTATAAGTCCCACTTCCTATCTGTGTATATACAGACAGGGACGTGGATACAAACGCAGAGACGAGCTAAAAAAAGAGAAACAAAAAACATTAAACAACTTTTCTTTCTTAGAAATACTCGCGTGCCAAGGGAATTCGCGTGATGCAGTGGTTTTTTTGGATCAAAGTCCGTGGGACGTCCACGTTCAGGATGTAAGTGACAAAGTGAATGAAAAAAATAAGATAAAATAAAAAATTAGTCGGTCGGTCGAGTCTCGCCCAGCTTGCCCGACGGGGTGTTTGGAATTGATCCAATGGGGATGATCATTGTTTCCGTTATATCGCATTGGTCCTAGCCAGACGTTTTTCATCCGCATAATATTGACCATTTCGAACTCTTGCCGTGTTGACAATACGTCCCCCTTCATCCTCCCCTTATGCTTTTGTCGGTTTCGACGAAAACGACATGGTCACGTCGAGCACGAAATCACCCACGTGGAGTCACTTCTGGCTGGGAAGTAAATCCACCTGGGAGCCTCGTTGAAAACGGTCGATTTTTAGTTCAATCGATGTTGTTTTATTGTGATGCTCTTATCGTTGCCATAGATTACTGTTTTGTTTTTTTTCTATCTCTCCTTAAAGAAATCTCTCGCATATTTTTCATTCGCTTCAACTACTCCATTTTCCCTGACTTTTCGGCTAGCGTATACGTAGATAGAGATATCGTTGGTATTTATGACGGGAATAGAACGAACGGCGATAAAGCTGTGACATGTATGCAGAACGTATATGGACCACGAATACAATTGAAGGATACCTCTCGGCATCGATCGCTCGTCGGAAGCTTCCCCAGTGATAGATAGACAGACGAACGTTGCGAGAGGAAGAGAGACTGAACTGCACAGACACATGCCATTATGAGATTCGCAGCAATGATAACGCGTTCTACTTAATCACAATGGAAAATATAACGTTGATCGAATGGACATCTTTAAGGTTTTTTTAATATGCTTTTTAGTTTGTTTTTTTTTTTGTATAATTTTTCTTCCTCTCGCTTACCGGATGATTGAGACGGTGTGGGCTGTGTCCGTTGTATTGCTGGCGATAGGAGGACGAGCCGATCGACGATTGACTTCCCATCAGAGATCCACGCGGCAATCCAAGTCCGAAGAGATCCGAGATAGACATGTCACCTGGAGAAAACGAAACGCACAGTTTATTTTACATGCTTTAATTATGAATAATTTTTAATGGAATTCGACGGGACGAAAAACGTACACGCTGGCGATAAGACTGAATATTGACTAACAAATGAAAAACTACATTTCCGTCGATGGATTGCCGTGAATACTATTCGCGATACATATCGTTGCGACAAAAATCGATCGCCCTTATAGAGGGTGACAATCAACGAACGATTTTGATCAATTCGCTTCGGTATTTATTTCAGAACGATGCGGAAATGACTGAATTTAATCGCTCTCTGCTTTCGGCGTTCAATTATCCCACTTTCAGAGCCAACAATCTGTAGATTCTTCTATAACTGTGTGCATTGTATGCGATGATTCATCGGGAATTTATTTCAAGCTCATCCATCGACAATAATTCTGTGGAAAAAAAATTGTTCCGAGTGTTACTGAAGAAAAAAAAAAAATTAAATTCAAAGGACAAGATTAATATCTATTATGTTAATAAATAATAATACTGATAATAGAGAGGAAAAATTTGGTCGATAAAATTGGATGAAAAAAAAGGGATTGTGATAATGTATATTGTCTTGCCTTCGGATCCTTTGAGCGATTGGCTGTACGTCGACTCGTGGCTCCGAGCCGGCTGATAAGTTCCCTTAGGAGTTGGCGGGAGATCCAGAAGCAAATTGTTTATGGATTGCAATTGAGCAATGTGCTCACGCTGGTGCATCTGCATTTTTTCGCGATGCTGCAAATGTTCGCGCTCGGCCCGTTGTTGTATCTGCAGTTTCATTGGATCGAGTTGAGTTTGCAATTGCATCGGACGCTCGCGGGTTTCTTGGATAGTTTCTCGCATCGAGTCGTGCTTCATTTGTTGCTGGAGCTTGAGAGGGTCCCGCTGTTGCTCGGCCAATTCCAGGCTTTCCGCCGTCGTCTTTTCAGCGTCAAACGACATCTGCAACTAAACGATAATACAAAATATTTAAATATTAATAATACCAAACAAGATTTTACAAATTTGTTCCCTCTTCAAATTTTTATATTATATATTTTATATTATATATTATATATTTGAATTTAAACTTTTTTTCAATTTTTATATTATATTAGAATTTGGCCTCTTTCTAAATTGTTCTATTATATTTAAGTTTATCCTCTTATTCATTAATTTTTCAAATAAATGAAAAAGGGTCGATAGATTATACGAAAATTCGTACATAATTACGCGATCACGGATCAACAAGTCCTCGCTTTAACGGGCAGAAGCCGACTGGTCTGTCTTTTCTAACTCAAACTAGAAATCCTGAGAGATTTATTACGATGTGTTGGTTTGTGTATATGACTACTGGATTGTAGAGCAAATGAGGTTCGCACAACGCCTCGACACTGTGATAGATACATTCACGTACTCTCGAAAATACAAAAGAAATTAGGCTCGAAATATTCGTTCCTCGAATTCCAGGAACGGGATCGACGAACAACAAAAATTCTGCCAGGATGTCGATGGATAACAAGTTGGACAGCGCGCGATACGCGGATAGCCACGATTGTCAGACTTCGTAATTAGTTTTGGATCGGGCCCGCAGTTCTCAGAACTCGACGGCTTTATTCATCATGTCCGCCATCGAGAAGAAAATCTCTCGCTGGTATTCATCGTCGCACAATAGCTCCAGCTCGGCTCTACGAGATAACGCCAAATTAATTGTAACTCTCCAACGTTCAAAGATTTTCGAGTTAAATTAAGGCCAATTGTTATAGGCGCAACGGTTCGGGAACAATGTGACTGAACGGAGGAATGCGCTGTCGATTCATAAACGCGTTCGATCCGGAAATCCGAATCGAGGATGCCGTTACGAGCGGACAAAAAAAGGGGGTTATCTTGGTGTTTTTTCTGGTATCGTAATCATTGATAGAGCGCGCCTACTTTCTGTTTACCAACACGCCTTCCATAGGAACTTTGAGAAACTACCATTGGCCAATGAAAAAATAAAAAAATACTGAAGTTACTATTACCGTCGATCTACCGAACTAATGCCAGTAAGCGATAGTTTCAACTCCTTGCAAATCTCGAAACTCAAAAAGCTAACATTAATATTTGTAGAAGTATTATTTTTTCTTTATTTCTCGTGTAATTATTTCGCAATTAAAGAGGGTTGGAAAATAAGAAAGACGCTGTCGCGGTACGACGGTTATGTTCGAGCGATCGAAGACAGATGTTTATCAGGAGTGCGTGGTCGAGCGTGAAATATTAGACAAAGAGTTTCGCGGTGAGGCTCGAACACGTGGCTCGCGATACTATAGTGGTGTGGGAAGGCTCTACCCCGTGTTTGTTTATTTCACTGTGTGAAGGGCATGCTTCCTCGGGAGAACTGAGATGGGTTCGTTTGGCTTTAGACGCGTAAATTTTTGACCCAGGAATGCGGACAAAGAAAATTACGAACTACGACGCGATTATTCGTTTTTTTTTCTCTATGGACGAGCTACTGAAATGCGATCAGACGCAATTTAAGAATCGACTAATTTTTATTGGACGCGTTTCAGAATTTTGGTTCTTTGTTCTGATCGCGACCTTAAAATATATTTTTTATTGTTTCGAAGCAGCAATATTACCTGTTGCAGGAGCGTCGGCATCGTGGAGATGAAAACTCGTTATTGCTGATTGGTCGTTCGTTGCACAGCTTCTCGTTTTTCACTTATGAATTTCGGCGCTAACCCGAACAATGATTCTTTGAACTCGAGGAGACAAAATAAAGAAAGTTATACTTCCGTTTTGATTCGTTGATCAGAGCCCAGAGTAAAGAGCGAATTTTGTTTTTTTTATTAAAGAGTTGATTATTGAAAGAATAAACACACTGGTAATTCGAATAAATTAATATAAATTAACGACGATTCACAGTAAAAAAAATTATATATATATTTCGTTACGAGCTAACGCTCGCAGCGTGTTTTGCCCACCAGTGGATCTCGTTAACGATCTTTCTCAACGTGAATGATTATAACTATCGTCAATTTTGAATATACACGTGAAATTTACTAGAGTTGTCTCCCCGTTCGCAGCACAACGAAGAATGCGCGGATCAAGAAAGTAGCGTTGTTGCGAGCACTATTCAGACGATACGCCCATTCTTCACCGCGTCCCTCGTGCGGCAAACTGAATTGAATAATTCCCGGTTCGCGGAAGGAGCGAAAGGGGTGGGGGAGGGGGAGGCTTTTCGCGGACGAAGCGCGCAACGAAAGAACCGCCCCCTCGCGCTTGCTGGACATAAGATACATTTTTTTTCTTTTTATGAATCGTACATGGCTCGACATACTATACAACGTGGTGAACTACATATATCGACATATATCACGCTTGTCTGAAAATATATTGAAACCTGTTGGTAATATAATTACTTTGTATGAAACTAGAGAATAGTCTGATGCACGTGGTTAATCTAATCGCCTTGGAGGGACGCGGGAAGAGAGGAGCACACTGTCGATATGGTAGCCTCAAAGTTCGATGAAAACAGTCGTGTTAATTTTATTTCAATATTCTATGTGAGTCGTCGATGAATCCATCATCGGATATTCGGGGCTCATGTCCCGCGTCGAATAATTAACAACGACGTCACGCGAACGTTCAGCTTTGTCCGTTGTGCTTTCCTCCGTCTTCGGCGATTCCTCACCCCACCCTTTGAAGAGATTAACGCGCAGCTTGTTTATATCGACTTCCTGAAATCCGGCGGGACCCGCGCTCGAATTATCTGCTGCGTCGGATGGTTCGGTCGGCAATCGGGCCTCGGGGAATTTGTATTTTGGCATCGTCGTTGGAGCATCTGAAAAATTATTAAATTGCATAGTCATTATTATCACAAAGAATATTGGAGCAAGTCGAACGAAAATGAAATTAATTACTGTTGGCAAATATCTTCTTTCGGATAAATGTAATTGATTACTAACATGGTGTTGATTTGAGTAAAGATAATTATAATGGTAAATACCAGGAAACGGTGGACTTTCATCGATCAGTTGTTCCATAACGTAACCGAGCATTGTTGTCGTGAAAGTATCGTCTCTTCTGAGACCCAAAGCTCTGTGAAAAGCATCGACAGCTTCCTGGGTATTGCCCATGAGCGCATGTATAAAGCCGATCGCGGAATAAGTCGAGGGATTCAATGGATTTAGCACCAACGCCTGAAAAACGATTCAAATCATCATTGCGAATACTGTGGACAGAGTCACACGTAATATCAAAAAAAGTTGTCACCTGCTGATGATACTCCAAAGCTTCTTCGTACTTTTTCATTTTTCTGCACGTATGACCGAGATTGTTCAGCAATGCTTCCCACTTGCTCGGTAATATAACGTTCTTAAGACCACCCTGAATCCTCTTCATGGCTTCTTTGAATTGTCGCTCTGCAGACTTGTAGCTGTATTCAGAAAAATGATGAAACTGCATAAAAGTTTCCGATCGGGAAGGACCTATTTTGCTCATACTATGAATTCATTTCAGTATCGCAACCCTGTCTTTGCAATTATCCTTTTCGTTATTATTCACTCAGGATATCGTTAGTCAGTATAGAAAATCTCATTTTCTGTAATATTCGTGGACTCAATATTTCGCACATGCAGGTGGGCCAGCAAATAAGCATATTTAAAAATTGTACTGATCACGTTTCGGTAAATGTGTCGGGAATTTTAATAAGACTCAAGTCGTGAATTATTTTGAATCCTATGTAATAAAATATAAATCAATCCTACGTACTCCAAATTGTAGAAAGATATAACACCAGTTTCATGAATGACGAATGGGTCATTAGGGGCTATGCTTTGAGCCTGTTGGAAAAATTTATCCGCCAGCTTAAGATTATTCGTTAGACCGCACTCTAAGCCGATGTACAGAAGAGGAAGATGGCAGCCTTTCATGAGCTGCGAAGCTTTGAAATATGCTGCCATAGCTTGATCATGTTCGTTCTCGACGGCGAACGAATGACCGTAAGCTAGCCAGGCCGGTCCAAATAGTCTGTCGAGAGCAGTCGCTTTCGCCAAATATCTTCGCGCGTGATCACTTTTACCTGTAACGAAATAAATGCGTATAAAAAATATTACTGAAACTACTTGAATATTACTTACCTATTCCATAATAGTAGCATCCTACGGCGAACCACGCGAGCGCCATGTCCGGATACAAGTCAACTAATTTGTGTGCGAGGTAGAACAGTGCTGAAATTTGTATATTGACTATTAGAACGCCGTTCGTTGTTCAATTCAACATCTCTATCTGGGTTTCAGATATCGATGAAATATAATGACTTCCGCTCGACAAAAATTAACTCGACCATTACAGCGTACGATCATATAAAAGATGCGAATAAATGCTTACAGATTACAAATATTTGCTTACCGTTCGTTTTTTTCAACTCTACTAAACAAGCTATGTGAACGGGTAGGCACGAGCTGTGGTAGGGGTCTTTCTTCAAAATTCTGCAATGTGACACATGTAATGGCAATCCTTCTCAATCAACCAACGAAACGAGTATCGGCATATTATTACCTCTCCGTTAGGGAGAAACACTGGTGGTAGTCACAGTTGTAGTATAATCTCTCAGCTTTGGAGACTTGCATGTCGAGATTGTCTCGTAGCCGATCGGTCACAAGAATACCCGTTATACTACACGTTATAAGGGACTGGTCTTCAGTCGGTGCTTGATACTTCTTTAGTTTACTCTCATACAACAAACGCAGGAGGTCACGATCTGCTTCTGAACATTGCTCGTTGAACGGTAGCGAGTCCAGTAGTTCTTTTTCTGCAAAGTCGAAAAAGTTCGTTAAATCGTACGATTTAATCGACGCACCAATTTAAGTGGTGTAATTGTTGATACCTTCCGCCGCTGACAACATTTGATTTTGAACTAATGCCTCGAAAGCCTGATATGAATATACGTCACAGTGCAGTGCCTGCTTGTAACAATCTGTGGCCACTGTCCTGTTGTCTGTCGCTTCATAAACTCTTCCCTTCACGTATAGTATAGAACTCTGGACCTGCATCACAGTCGGAAATGAAATCAAGTGTAAAACAGAACAGGGCAAAGAATCAAAAAAAGTTTCAAGTTCAAAGTACAAAGTATCAGCAGTACTTAATGTATGAACTAATTACACCACAACCAGTCTTGTGAACCAGAATAGTACATTAAGGGACAGTTGGTAGAAAAGTTTCAGTAAAAAAATTACCGTGCAAATTGCAATATAGGAACAAGAATTTATATAAAAAATTTAATTTTAATGTGGACTCACATTTTTTGGAGCATCTTGCAGTATGTCCATATGATCGCTAAAGCTGACACCAGACTGTGTCATATTTGTACAGATTTCAGATTCATTTATCACCTGCAGTGCTTCGCCATATTCCTTGGCCTCTAACAAGCTGCGCACTGCCAAGTAATGGCACATCAGGTCCGTCTAGGGAAAACTAATAGTCATCCAGTTTCATCAACATAGACAACAGGTACGAAAGGACAGTAGAGTCGAACCTTTTCCAGACCACGATTTCTGATTAGATGTGCCGCTCGGTGATACTGCTTCATCTGGTACATACATTGTGCCAGAGTACAAATATCTTTGGGATCCTCAGTACTCAGAGACACTACTTTGTCAGCCCAAAATAAAGCCGCGCTGTAGAGATGCTACAAAAAAACAAAAACAAAAACAAAGTCAAGGGATCCGTAAAACGATGACGTTCATTAAACAGCGCTGATTGATAGGTCGGAAAATATGAGACTTACCAGATCGATGTAAGACTTTACGAGCTTTCGATAATTCTCCAAATTAACACTCTTAACGTCCGTCGAATTTTCCATTCCGTTGCAATCGGCATCGCTCCCTCGACGCGCCATAGTTTACATTCGAATTTTCAAGGCTGAACGTGGAGGTTATGTCACGATTCATATATGCCTCGATCCTTTTTGGGGCGTGTTTCAATGCCCGCTGTGACTTGCCGGCGTCTCGGAGACGACGAAAGCTGCGTTTCAATGCTAGCTGCGGATAAAAGCCTGTGGTGTTTGATCGGGGGCAAACACCTCTTGTTATGCGATTTACTGCTCTATTGTTATATTGATCTCTCGTGTTAGAACGCAAGGATTTCACGACTCTTTCCCTGTTAGGATGCAACGATCGATCGCTATAAAGTTATTCACTCTATTCCGGCAAACCGAAAAATTTCTTTGACATTTATTAACCTGCTACAGATTCACTCTCAATGTAATTAAAATATCGAGAATAAGAGTGTTGCATGACAAATTGTAATGAACATGAAATGAGAATGGTCTGTTGGAATCAATAGACTCGAATATTTTCGCTCTAGGATGCCAACAAAGACGAGATAGTACAAATAGACGTTGGTATTTTGAAATAGAATCTCATACACCTCGTCAGCATCCGTTCTACAAAGAGCTCGTCGTCGTCCCGGCCAATCGGGACTGAAAGAAAGTAATTCAACGCTGAAATGAAGACTTGCTGTACGCAGTCATCATCTGCACATACGACAACATTTGTCTCTCTCCTTTGTCTCTTACTCAGCGTGTTTCTTTCTATTCTGAATGCCGCTGTTCTACGATGGAATGTTGAATGAGATGGTTCTATAAATTCTGTATTTTTTTCCGCTCCCTGCGAATAATTCTCCCGTGCCGCCTGTTATAACAAAATTACGAGCAATTAAGTCTGTTGCTACATTCTGTACTCACAGATACCATGACCTACGCTCATTTCTCAAGCACACACGGTTTACAGTAGTAGCGATTTATGCGAAAAAAGGCGTACATATTATTCTACTCAACGGTAAAAACGATGCCAAGGGATGCGCGAAACGCGGTTCAAATCGCATGAGTAAACTTTCGATGTATATTTGATAAAATTCGTTTAAGATACGAGTGAGACAGAGAGCGAGAGGCAGGAAGGGGGGGGGCAGAGACAGAGACAGCTTGAGAGGCATCCGCGGTTGCGCTCTCTTTCGCGTGTGATAGCATTTTTCAAGTTAATAAATCGTAAAACGTTTTACCATCGAGGATCCCAGAGTTGTTGGCTAGCGTGGGAAACCTCCGGCGTTTCCGCGTCTGCGACGCGAGAATGCGAGGCGAAAAGCAGAATTGCAAGGGTCTCGCTCACTGATCGGCAAACTGCAAACAGCAGCAGTAAAATCGGAGAGATAGAGGGAGAGTGTGGCTGCGCCGCTGTGGTGGTGCGTCCGCGCTGCTCAACCACTCGCACTCTCCGCGAGCCCGCGGGTTTCCCAATCCGAGGGGCGAGAGTTTGGCGAACGGAACGGCGGCGCGCGCGAGCGGCTCAGCCGAAACACTCTCTGTGTGCCCACTCGGTCCGTTGTGTGCAGCAGAGAATAACGTCGATGTCAAACATGCGGCGAAAGAATAACGCGCCCCGATTCTGTCAACGAAGTGAAGCAGCGTGTCTGCGCAATTATTCGTCAGTGAATGAAAAGTAAACGGTGCCGATGAGCGCGTATTTATGGCGGCGCGGGTGCTTTTGCTCGGCATCTTGTTTACGGAAGTGCTCGAGCCCGTTTGCGCCGCAGGTGCGTTTATTTTAAGATTCTTTATTGCACGCCTCCTGTACGAGCATTGTTTACACTCATTCTAAATATTCTATGTTAAAATTTTTTCGCTAGTCAATCGACCGGTCTTTGGACGATTGTCCGTATTCGCGATTAATACCGGTGCAGCGTCGCAACTCGCCCCAAAGTCGTTCTCTCACAGCAGGTTATATTTTTTTTGCGTCACGCACCCACGATCGATCGCGGATATTACCACGAGAACCTGTCGGCTTAGGAACAACGAGTCCCTCCTCACTGGGTGCAATTATCGTCGACAGATCCTGCTTTGTTTTGTCTGCGATTGTATTTTCCCCAGTGATGTAACGCGAATTACAGGTTGTCACGCTTGATCTCGTGAGATTTTCGGTACTGTGTTTACCGTGGACGCACATGGCGAAGTCACGAGGCATCTGACCGAAATTTTCGTATTAGCTCCGACGCATTTTCACTTGGACAAGGATTCCATTTGCATTTGATAATTAGTTGTAGCATCGATTAGTAGTTTCCGCTTTTTTCCAGCACTTTATTGACCGGACCATGTGGCTCGAACATGCATGCTCTTTTTTTTTAGTGACCCCGAATAACATATATATATATCAAATTCATTTTCGGCACGGCTCTATTCGTAGCTTTGAAAGTAGAAAAACAATTGTCTACTTGTAAACTTTTTTCTCTCACCTAACATCTTCCAGCAATGATCAGCACATACAACATAAAAATACCTCGCAAGCAAACTGTTAAACAAGCAATTAAATTTTAGGTTGCCACAGGCGCAGTATTTGGTTCCCATTTAAATAATCCTCGCGGTCAGATGTATCCGCTAAGTATTATGTTCTCTGAATAATGAATTGCATAGAGATTTCAAAGGCTTTTTACCTCCCACTGAGGGAATTACGGAATTTGTTAATTTTCATTCATTTCATTCTTTATATAATAGCAAAAAAAATTCTTAGATTTTCACTTGATGGACACAAGCAAAGCCTTTTGTTTATCTGTTGCCACCTGTTTACTTTTTCGGTATTAAATCGCTACCATTCATGATTCTTTTCGAACATCCAAATACCTTCTATAGAAACGAAAGGAATTTTCAATAATTCTGCATAATGTAATTGGAGTAGTCAATGTTTTGTAAAATGGCTGAATATTTGCTGTAACATTTTGTTCTTTTTATGGTGACCACTAGAGCTTTTGTATCGGACAGGATGTAGGGATCAATTGATACAGAGAAATATTATTTATTTATTAAATCTAATAATTGTGTAATTTGTTAATAGGTGTCAGAGGATCGGGCGGTGTTTACAATGGAAAAAACGGTTCAAAAATCGATGGCTTGGATCTTGGCCTGACAAAAGGTCCCGAAGCGACCCTGGAGATAGAGCCAGTAGGAAGTGTGATACTGGGGAAGAGAGGTATCACCCTGAGCTGTCTGTCATCCGGCAACAATCAGGATATATCTTGGTTGCACAATGGTGTACCAGCGCCGCCGTGCGGGATCGCACGTTGCGCTCTGCTACACAACGGCTCTCTCCATTTTTACAAGGTACGCGAACGTCCGCCGTGAGATACATAAAATAATTTCCCACTCATTCTCGTTAATTGCTCTTCATGTTTTCACTCTTTAAACTAAATATTATATTCTTCATCACAAATAACAGAAGCAAAATTTACAATTGGCGCAAAAATCGAAAGGACGCGACGGCGTTTTTCCGGCGATCACAAAAAATTCGAAAAAATACGAATATCGATGCATAGCACGAACAAATTTCGGAGGCTTGTTACGATCAGCACCCACGTTCATTCAAGTTGCTGGTAGGTATCCATAGATTACTACTTAACAATAGTTGTGTCATTCCTCGATCAAACATCTGTGTGAATCCTGTGCAGAGCTATCCCATACATTCAAAGAATCACCCGAGGATCTGACGGTGCGGGAAGGCGAAATTGCCAGATTGTCGTGTCTCATTGACAGCGTTCCTTTTCCACCTAACATAACATGGCAGCATAACGGAGAAACTGTATCACTCGATCGTAACAGCGCTAAGTATGAACGATCAATCATTGTGTTCTTCATGTTTACAAGTCATGCGGCAGATGACAAGAATTTACTTTAATAAGAATGTTGCATGCATTTTATTACAGATATTATTTGGTATCGCCAGGTGTTCTCTACATAAGCGCAACGAAACTGTCTGATGCCGGTTCATATAGGTGAAACATCGATCTTTTTTTTGTCTCACATTTTGCACATGCAAAAGAAAATATGAATAAAAATCCTCGAATTTGGGTGTCTGTTCTAGGTGTATAGCAACAAATGATTTTATAAAGAAAACCAAAAAAAGCAAAGAGGCAAAACTGACGGTAGTCTCGCGGCCTGAGAAAAACGAGCGGAGGGTACCAATTTCACTGCTTCCCCAAATTTCCTACAGCCATCGGCTGATCAATGGATCGAGTTTGAGTCTGGCTTGTGCAGCTACTGGATATCCATTACCCTCCGTCACGTGGACGTTTGTTCCGCGATATTCAGGTGTGTTCCAGGATCCTCACATTTTCGCTTTATGACATTACGGCGAGACCTTGGTATCGATTGCTGCGATGCGAATAATACGTTTAATTGGGACGCACGTACATCGAGGACACGCCCTTCAAGTGCGTTTCAGATGCATTTAGAAATTATTTTGCTTCAGATAATGCTCCGAGCGTGCGGCCTCGAATCCTCTTAAATTCTACTAAAGGCATCGCCATACTGGCTTTAAAAAATGTAAATCTTTCGAACGCCGGATTGTACATGTGTTCGATAAAAAATTCAATCGTCGATGGACCGAAAGTGCAGAATATAACATTAGACGTTATGGTACCGCCGACTTTCTTGAAAAAACCCACAAGCCAAAGTTTTCCAAACGGACGTACTGCCAGATTTGAATGTCAAGCTCAAGGAACGCCAACGCCGAAAATTTATTGGCTCAAAGATTCGGCAAACATAACGACGAATGGTACGTAGATTCTTTCGTCCCTTGATGGTTCGGTGACTTTTCACTTTACTTATTTTATTCAACCTGGAACGTCACAGGTCGAAGAACAACCTACGAGAAAGAACGCAATAAAATGGAGCTCGCAATATCGGCGACTGTACCGTCCGATTCTGGAGTTTATCAGTGCGTGGCGGTTAACGCGGCGGGTGAAATTTGGGCCGCTGGCCGGCTACAGGTAAACACGTCCCGGAACAGCCCAGCCGCACCAACGTCTCTCAAGTGCCACGCTCCATCACCCGTTAAAATATTAATTTCTTGGGAACCACCAAAGTCATTGCCTTCTACCAGTATTACAGCGTATACCGTCCATTACAGTCCCGAAGGTAAATTATTGATGCGGGTACAATGTGGCGCGTGGGCGTTTCGGGGAGAGGAACTGATAATTTGTGACCACGGCCGTAAATAATATACCTTTGCCCTTTTTACATTCTTTATCAAAAGATGGTGGGAAGGAGGAAGTCTCACCACCGGAAGCGGGTAATTCCACATCCGTTGAAGTTTCCAAACTTCTCGAACCTTTTACAAATTATTCGTTTTACGTTCGAGTGTGGAATAATCACGGGGCAAGCGATCAGTCCGCGACTATCGTGTGCTCGACAGCTCCGAGTGGTAAGTCCGCCCTTTGTTTCGAAAAATATATCTAGATATCGAAAAAAATACTAAGAGCTTTTCAACTTTTTCCGTCAACGTTAGGCCCTTTGGATAGAACTACACAACTACATAAGTTACATAAAAGATCTTTCATGTAACTTAAAAGACATGAGCAAAAGACTATTTTTTTAAAATATAATTGCAAATTTACAAGTTATAACGCTCATTGCAGTTCCAAGGGCAGCACCAAAGGTATCCGTGGACGTGCTAAGTAGTACAAAAATCAATGTGAGCTGGGTGCCTCTTGCGAAGATGGAGGCGAGAGGAATCATTGAGGAATACAAGATTCAGTGGAGGCTTCACGATCAGCCAGCATATCGAGTGCATAACCTACCCGCGTCGATTCAACACTACACATTGACGGACTTGTTACCCGGAACTCAGTACGACCTTCGTGTATTGGCGAGAACGAGGCAAGGATATCCGAACATCAGCGAAACGCAGTTTGGCTGGACCAGCGTGATACTACCTTCCCTCGAGACCAACAAGACCGACATCAGAAATTCTGTTTACGTTCAAGTGGTACATTTGAACGCATCGATTGTCAAGATGACGTGGAATTGGAAAGGAGCGTCGGAAGAATATTTGCCAGGAATTAATTTCGACTCTTGGAGACTTTACTGCGAAAAGAGCAACGGCGATAAACTCGTTAACGCATCGCTGCCCGTAAATTTGACTGAATATTTGTTCACGAACCTAGGTGAATCATTACTATTTTAATTACTCGACAGATACATTTTTAATTAATGTTTTAAAAAGTGCAGAAAATGGTAAATCAGCTTATAAATGTCTATATTATTATTACTAAAAATAATATTAATTTTCATCTCTTTTGTACATACTTACAGAGACTAATGTGTCGTATACAATTGGCCTGTGTATGTTCAATTTGGACGTTGAAATCGATTGCTTGACTGAAACTATAGAATCGAATCAACCCAGTGCCGGTAAATATATACCGTTTGGTTTCAGTATATTTATAATACCAGTATTACATGGTAAGAGTGATATATATATATTTTTTGCAGACAATGTTCCGACTGCCTTGCAAGCTGTACCAATTTCGTCGACGAAAATTCTTGTCACGTGGACGGTACCTAATCCGAATGGTGTTCATACTTTCGAAGTTTGCTATCAACCAGTATATGTCATGGATCCTGATCGAACAAAGTGCAAAATTTTGTGAGTACGATGATAAAAAAGATCTTTTTTCTTTTCAGCAACATTTTTTAACACATAACGTTATGGTTTTCAGGAATAACGTCAAGTTAATTATTATCGATGGCCTCAAGCCCTTCACCTTATACCAGTTCAAAGTGCGAACTCTGCAAAATGCAAATGATCTAACGAGCGCTTTCAGCGGAAGTATAGAATGCTACACAAGCGAGGACGTGCCGGGTAAGCCCGAGGATGTTCAATGGTTTTCTCTCGGCAATGGCACGAGCGCTAGAATAGCGTGGAAGAGGCCAACCGAGACGAACGGTGTAATACAAAATTATCTTGTCACGTACACAACGGATTTGACGGAATCGACGATGAACTGGGGAAACGTAACGGTACCGGGAAACAAAACGTTCGCTAGTCTCACTGGCCTTGTAGCTGGCAAGTGTTATGACGTGATGGTACAAGCATCGACAAAGGCTGGGTATGGAAGACCGTCGAATCCCATTTTTATAATTACGGGCGGTAGCAGTGCATCGAAAGTTCCTACCAAGACTGATGAACAAAAACCACCGCAAAAATCGAAGCCAGATCAGAGTCTCGGTATAACGATAACATTTTTATTGACTAACATTGCTGAATCATGAAAATTAATTTATAGCAATCGATTGTTTGTTCAGTTCGAGTCACGATAACTTTCCGTCTTTTCAGGAATAATAATTGGTGTGAGCATAAGTATATGCTGCATAACCGTGTGTTTATGCAGTATGTACTGTCGGAGGAAA
The DNA here is from genome assembly GCA_963978505.1 of Listrodromus nycthemerus. Lineage (NCBI taxonomy): Eukaryota > Metazoa > Arthropoda > Insecta > Hymenoptera > Ichneumonidae > Listrodromus > Listrodromus nycthemerus. The sequence goes on along the minus strand of OZ021683.1, from coordinate 16,239,412 downwards.
TTCGAAAATTCGCGATCCCTAAGAGCGAGCGTAGAATCGCAAAAAAATCGAGCTCTCATGCGAACCGGGAACGGTTGTTGCGTGGAGCGGTCTACAACGTCGGTGAGTCAGCAGGCCATTCCTCAGGTTGCCTGCAATGAGATTGAATTGGCAGAGCTCTGTCCGTCATCTCCAACTTCGACGAATCCGCAATGTGATACCAAGGTATTGTATACTGAAATTATTTCTTTCACCCGAAATATACAGAAAACGAGAAAATATAAATTTGACTGTAAAAATTGAGTTTACGGTGGTGTTCGAACTACGATAGGCCATTTTCTTTCAGGGTAGACACGAAAATGGTATTCTTGAAAACTGCGTCAAAGAACCTTTGTTAACGTCCTGGGATTCTCATGACGAATCGCAGGATCTTAGAATCACAGAAAATCCACAGGTATGTAAGAATCTTCGAATGATACATCGAAACTACGACTAACCTATTTATTGCCTCCTTTTTCGTTTCCAGTGCAAACAAAGTGAGAGTCCTGTTTCAAATGGGCAGCTCGAGCCGGAAGGCGATCTGGACACCACGGAGCTTACGATGGTCGATTGTACGCTTGCCGGTAGCGAGAGCAGCTTGAATAATAATCTCGGCTGCGCAAACTCTTCGCCTCGCAAAACGGTACCGATGTCGGTCCCTGTACTAGAGCCGAACGGATGAAACCGTCAATGGAATTGATCTGACGTTTGAAATAGCATCAGATACGAGAGTAAGGTAGGAGCGGAATCTTGTTCGCCGAAGGCATACAAAACAAACATACTCTTCGCAACGGGCCTGCGGAGCATTGTATATAACGAGATAGAGGGAGTAAGTGAGAAAGGGAGGGTCAAGGCAGCTGCGAGACATTCTAAGATTGAAGCGTCGTCCGAATTAGGAATGCTCATTGAAAGAAAAAATAATTCCGAAAATAGCTTCGCAAAAAAATCGAGATGATCTCATCATTAAGATGAGCTCGAGTGTTACACGTGTTGGTAAACGGCAAATCGATCCGTTGAAAAAAAATGTGCCTGGCTCGCATAGGTCGTCGTTGATGCGTGTACCTAGGTCTTGATCGGTTCTTCATCCTGACTGATAGAATCAATCTCAACGATCGTAATCGAAGCTCAATCCACACCGTCGATTATTATATCGTGAAAAATAATAGCGCGATTGATTGAATTTATACCAACCTAGTTGCTCACGTTCGGAATCGTTCTCGTCCCGCGACAACACAAGAGGAGCGACAGGGGGGGTCGCGACAGGAATTACAAAAATTCATAATATTATTGTAAATAATATTATAGTCGTTAACTGTGAATATGTCTATAAAAAGTTTCATGATATGGAAGTTAATCTTCCCACAGGCATTCTCGTACCGATAACTCATCGGATAACAAAAAAAAACAAATTTTACTGCGGTCATCCGAATTGGATAAAGCAGACTGCACGTTTCACATAATTCCAATCAGTCGAAAATACTGATAAAAATTTATGAGGTACATTCCATGTTTCTTTTTATTTTTTAATGCATCATATACTCGCGATGTGAATCCGATATCGAATGAAACGAGAGCTATTAGCTTAAGGGAACAAGCACAGATTCTAATCGGACACGTTATGCATTTAAGAAACTGCCGGCAAATTGCTCTATGCAGCCACTTCCTTTTGTCTTTTTTTGTATTTAATTACGTGTTTTTATACCTAGAACTACATTGGTTGTTCGGAAACATTTTTACTACGATCTTACGCGAATGAAAGCTCATCAGATGTGTTACCTCGCGAATTTTGATTTACGAAGAGTTACACGACTGATCGGGTCGTCGAAGATTTTGTTAATCTTTATTGGTAGCACTTTAATTATTTTCATTTCTTCAATATTTTTTTTGGAAATTATTTACATTTGTTGATCGTAGTTGTGACTAAGTATAAGTTTTATGGGTCGTTTGTATCCTATGAACGAAAAGACACAAGATTCAAGGGGTCGAGGCAGCGGAAATACTATCTGAACGAATACTTATTCTTATCAACATCTCAAACGTCCGCTATTTCTTCCGTTCGTAAGGGTCAAAGATTATTTCTTAATCTACACAACCACTTATGGTTTTTCAACGTTATTTCGCGGATCGATCCGTAGCAATTACAAAGAAACAAAACAAAAATAACAAACAGCAGAGATACATATACCAGGCTGGTGCATGTTACCATGACAGAAGATTTAAAAAACCCAACTCAGTACCTGATAGACTAAGTTATATCGTTTAGAGTGAGACGTAGAGATGTCAATGTTATTACTGTACCTCCATTAATTGTTATTTATTACTTCACACATTCAATCATGCTCCACAGACTATTACGCAATCATTCCTTTTACCGGCACGCGATATAACCAGTTCATTCGCTCTTAGAACCATTCATACTTACTTATTTTTACTTTCTCTTCGTGTAGATAAAGAAAAAAGTCAATACCAGACGCTTTCGCATATACGATTTTATACTCTCTGTGTCGATGTAACAGATATTTTTTCAAATACATTTATTCGTTATCATTCCGATAAAGTACGGATTACTTTCAGCATAGATACAAACGGTTTGTTACTGAATGGTTGAGAAATGATTTCGCGGAGTTCTAAAAACAAAAGAAAAAAATACAATTAATGATAAATCTGATTGTTCAACATACGTGTTTACGTAGTTACAGATGTTAGAATCCACATAGCTTAATGTGTGGGATTCAATCGGTCGTTCGCGATCGCGATCTCCTCGAAACGCCTGCAATAGCCATCATTTTTTTTTGTGAACATGTTTTTTTGCAACTACGCGTTCGTTCATTCGAATAATTTGTTTTGTTAAACATACATATATATTATATATCACATTATCTCAACTGCAATAGATTACCCGGCGCTGCTTCTATCCAGAGGTGGCGACTCAAGGCATACATTAAAAAGAAAAAAAATTATACAGATTCGATCACCTTACCTGAGGTGTATAATAAAATTTCTTTTTTTTTTTACAATTGAGAAAATGTTTCACGAACTCCACCTGCCTGTCACTATGTCTAGTACTTGTTGACCGTCACATTTCTTTTGTCCGTCTGTTTAAAAGAAAAAAAGAAAGAAATGCGTTTTCTTAATTTTGGCATCGTTACGTTTTATGTAAGAATCTCAATATATTTCAAGACAAGAGCTCACTCGATTCCTATACAATAATAGAATAGAACTTTGGTTCCTGATACAGCGGCATCTAGCTTTGTACAATGTTTTTTGTTTCCTTTTCATATACACTCATATATATATATACATATATGTATATATATTCTCAAGCACTTTTTTTTATCTCGGTGACAAGGCAGCACGATAGGTTTCGCGTAGTATCGCAAAAGTGGGTCTTTGTACTATAATTAACAGTTTTTAATATTGTGTGTTTTGTACGATTCACCAGTGACCCTTGTGGAAATTTTCAATTTATCCTGGTCAGACAAAATGATTAAGTTTACAATTTAATAAGGTTTAGAAAAAATGCGTGACTTTTTTATCTCTATAGAATTCTTACGAATGGTAGATTTTTCGTATTTTTTTCTCGTTTAAATTAATTTAGTCGTTTAAGAGTTAGACATTTACGTGTACAAATATATATACATATATATTTCTTTCTCTCCGTTTTTGTTAACGAGGCATAGTGTCAGTAGTGTGATAGCGGTGAAAAAAAAAAATCAATTTACGCTTACCAAAACCTACTTTAATCGTATTACTTCTAGCTGCATAATCATTCTTAAGATCTATAGTATAGCCCATAGACATCGATCTGGAAGAGCAATGTACAATTTCCGATCACACTTCTCAGTGTTTCGAATCCAAACACTTTCACCAATGCGTGGACATTTTTATTATATTTTCATTCACTCGATTGTCATTTTCATTCATCATTGTGTTGTACTACGAAAAAAAAATTACGTCGATGTGATGTATAGGGTCGCCGTGCTGAGGGTTCATGCCATTCCAGAGTACAAAATAATGCAAATTTCTACGGCTGATCACGGTTTTTCGACATATTTTAGATAAATTATCCTTTTTTTTTTTTAACTTTGAGTTTTTCACGATCGACGAGACAGGGATCTATAAGATGTATAAAATGTTCAACCGATAAAGCTACGGAAAGATAAGCCTGTCACGAATTAGCAGTAATTCTAAATCGTCCACTGATCGTTCGTTGAAGATGAATTTTTTTTTTCATCCAAAAACCCTTCACTTTTAGAACGTTAGTCTGCCAAGTACTTCTCGAGAAGTCTCGAACACAGTCGATACTCCCGGTAATCGTTTTAAGATTTAAAAAAATGTGTCTGAAGAGAATGAACTATGTTTTAACTGGGTAAATAGTTGTACAGAAAAGCAAATGAATATTAACAAGAGATCGTTGCATGAGCCATACACTGACGAAGTATTAACTAGATCGTACGGCGACTCTAGTCGAACGAATATACCTCCACAATCGATCGCCCTTTCATAAGACGAGGAGCGATCGACCCATTACTTAACGATAACTTAACGACAGTACCTACTAGATAACTATTATTTAATTTTATACCGTTTACCTCACAGGATATAGTTTTCGCGTCCGCGTCGACTGATAAACGTAGTAGAAACGTTTTTAGTTTACAAACACAGAGATAAAGTGAAAGATGGGCCAATGTTGGCGGCGAACCGGCGCAAGTCGAAATCGTATTACTACAGTTTAATTGCGAAGAACCATTACCGAAAAACAACCGAACCGTTATAATTTATATAAAATATATTATTTTTTTTATCGATCCACTATCATTTTATACACGAAAAAAATAAACAAAACAAACACCTAGTTAGTTACTTTTACACAACGGTTATCACCGTTCATTAGGGTGCAGTTACTCTGTAAATACCTTTCAATCCACGATTGTACATATATTATATTGTCTACGAAAGCAAAAAAAAACAAAAAAAAAAACAAAAAAAATATTGAAAGTATATATTTTAATATATTACATGTAATTAATTACATAAAAATTATAATCTTATTGTTTAAAAAGTATTAAAATTAAACCGATACACGAAATGTTTAATGATATTGTTGACCCTTCTGAACACAGCGTCTTGTTGTACGATTGAATAAAATTAAGCCAGTGTATACACAAATGTTTTATGTTTTTTAGTAACATTGCAATTTCGTAGTCGGATTGTGTCATTTCAAAGGGAGATTGATTGGTAGACACCGTATTTCTGATAGAGTAATTTTATTATCAAAATATCGGAGCATACATAGAAAGTCGTACCTCTTAGTATAGCTCGATAATAGAACAATAATTTTATCGGTGTAACGTATGTCAGCCGGTAAGTACGAATGTAAAAGCGCTCTCTATAGTAGGGAGCTATTCTTAAGTAAATCTATATCCTTCGTTAGATCCATCGCGGATCATTAGGCATATTGATTATGATCACAAGAAAACACAGTATTTCCTTTTTCCTTCATCATACTTATTTGTACTTAATTTTGCTAATCATTGCTTTATGTAACTATCGAATATCATCACTTACGATAGACTTAGTATTTTCGTAGCCTTCGTCAGACCTACAGCACTAAAAGGCTCCCTAATATCGCTGGAAAAAAATTATCATCAAAGTTTTGGAATGAAAATGTTTAAATGCCTTGGCCACAAAGCAGGAATCACGGTATTTCATTTTATATTAGCCCTACAGAAAAAAAAACGTAATAGTAAAAAACGTTACGGTACTGTAGTCGATTCGAAAAATCGCGTATAAAAAGAGCACTACCTGCTGCTAATTGAGTATACGACTTCTTCATAAAAAGTTCGACCTTTTACGGATTATGCCACTTCTTCTCAAAACGATTTTAAAAAGTAAAAAAGCGTTTGATTATTTGGTGATTTCGTCTTGATTAACGACTATACTCTCCGGGCTTAGGCCTTAACGTTTCGCACAGCCCCTCGTCTGGTTTGCCGACTATTGACTAGCGTCCACGCGAACGGAGCGTTTCCATACTCGGGACGATAATGAAGATTAGTTAAGTACATAGGTTGTCCTGTTTATCACATGAATTAACGGCGAATAGGTGCTCAATCCCACATTCGACTTGTGTCTACAGTGAACACGCTGGAGCAAAATCTGATTTTCTCATGACGATAAAAAAATGTAATCCATCATCTCATTACAATAGTGTAATGTAACGGTCATGCTTTTTGCAAATTCAATAACGAACGTGGATTTTATATCTAGAATACCAATCGTTTTGAAGTCCGGTAGAAAAATAGATTTTGCCATTTTCGTGTGCGTGGGCAGAGTACGCGTGGAAGGTGCGAAGGATGTGAAGATATTTTGTTTTCTATCGTTTTTTAACGAGATACGCGAGATGCGCATTGAAAAAGTCTATAACTCATATTAGATCATTTAGGCACAAGGTGAAACGTTTTCTCTATGAAAGACTAAAAAGAACGCGACCGTTACGTGTCGTCGGACGAACGTTCGTCTATTGCTTCGTCGAGCATTGGCAGTTGAATTACTCACAGTATCAGGGAATGGGGAAATATCTTCATACTCGCAAAATCGTCGAGTACCTGGAGAAAAACAAACGAACAAGAACATTCATTATAAAATTTAAAAAAAATTCCCATCACAGTGGTACAAGAACTTGCGTTACGACTTACGAACCTCTTTCAGAGCATCCTTCGTAAGCTTCGGATAAGAGTAAGTGAACCCTGTCTCGTTTATCAGCTTTCCGTTGTACAAATACAAATGCTTGTTGTAGAGGAGTTCTTGATCGATGTAAGGCGATAATGGGCTGTTTTCAACACCGTCCTTGCTGCAGGCCTCGGCCCATGGACCCATGTGTTTGTCATTGACTTCCTCGACCACGGAGCTCATATCGGCCTATTAGTAAAATATATAATTAACAACGAATAAATTATAAAATATCAAATCTCACAACAAATATTTTCGTAGTCTTGATCTACGAACCTTGGCCAAAGTTGACAATGCCGTGCCCCAGTAGTCGTGATTAATATTGAAGAGCTCCGATACCGTGGCGCTTATGGAACCCTGGGTAGAATCTGCCTCGTCAACAACGTTGTAAATTTGTCCGACCGTGTCGGCACGTGTAGCTACGTGCCACATCGCTCGAGCTACATCCCTCACGTGTACGGTGTTCATGTGAAGATCTGGTCCCCACAGCAGCTTCATCATTTCCCCCAGATGCTTGTACACGGCTCCAACTACCAGACGTGGTGCTAAAAAAAAAGAAAATAGCATAACTAAATTTTTTTTCAAACGTATTTATTTCACTTGGTGGTAAAATGGAGGTTTGATGCATACAGCCTCCATTCTTGTACTTTGTGAAATAAAATACTATTATGTGATACTGTTCGTTGTCAAAGTTTTACCAAGGCCATTGCGATCACCAGGTCCATATACTATGGCCGGTCTGAGTACAGTGTACTTAAGATCCGGAATATCCTTAAAGTCATGTTCCACTTGGAGTTTGTGCTTGGCAACAAAGGTCCAAGGCTCCGAATTGTCATCTTCCTTGTGAGGAGCTTTCTCCGACGAGCTCATGTTCCCGGATGAAATCTCAATGTATCTGGCCGCTCCTATCTTCGCCGCTTGTTGAGCACAATTCATGCTGAGCTTATAGATTCCTTCCTTGTAGACTGGATCAGTTTGGCCGCTTTTAGTTTCCCCCGCACAGTTGAACACATAGTCTATTGTATTATCGCTTGCAAATGCATTTTGGCACGACGCTGTAAAGATATCAGAATCAGAAAAAATGATCCCAGAAAATCTTGTTCCGTTGGTTATACCCGTGTTAATAAGATTGGCACTGCGAAATTCCACCAGCGGACTATCGAAGACCCTCTGGTGTTCAGCATTCAGCCAGGCTGTCTGAGGAGGTACTTTGTCGACGATTCGCACGGATGACACGAATTCATTCTCCACTAGGTAGGCCACAAGGTTCCGCCCTATGAAGCCACATCCTGTGAAAGATAAAAGAAAAAAAAATCCATTCTCCGTTAATGATAATTTCTCTCGAGACAGATTGGGCTGACTGAAAATAAATTAAACAACAGATTGGATACGGTCGATTTACCTCCTAGAACTATTACGGTGGGCTTCCTGTTGTTCGTGGGAGTTGCCATGACGAATTGTCATTTAATGTAACAATCGCTCGATTTGCTATCAGCTTGCTCGTACAAAAAAAAACTACTGCTTCGTGTAGTTCTGGGCGTAAATTCAATCTCCAATAGAGAGACTACGATTACTCGGCATACTTGCAAAAAAAAAACTTAAAAAAAACGAAAACTGTGATTGGAGTGCGAACGATAACGATAAGAAATTAATTGAAGTGCAGCTCACACCAGAGAAACTGTCAGCAATGATTTTCAGTTTGACCGAATCCCGAACAGACTACTTGGAGCCGACGAGTCGGCGCTACGAGTAGCGGAACAGCTGACGTCCAGGTTTTTCGAAAGTGGGAGAACTACGAGAGCGTAGGAATTTACCGCGTGCCGGCCGGTAGTTTGGAAGGACTCGTTTCATCGGCATGCTGCAGGGTGTTTCTCATCCGACAGATATGCGGACCGAAAGCTCTGATGCTTTCTGTTGCTATTCGACTCGCTCGGCAAACGCAACAGCGGACGATGGATGATGCAATTCCCGAGCTAAAGTATCGTCGATTGACGAATGCTGAGGAAGCTCGCTTGGGAATCTCCAAAACTAAAAATGAAATTATTTCCACAATTCCCGATAAAAAAAAATCGATAGAGATGCATGTACTTTGTTTATTTACCCTGTTAAGTGCAATAAATAATGCGTTGACGTCGAAAGTCGGTAGTTTTTCAGAGTCAAAACTACTACGAGTTTTGTCATAATTTCGATGGCGATGAGAGCTCGTGAGATTCATTATTTATCTTGTGTGCATACGTAGGACTACTCGATTAATTTTATCTCGTGATATTCAATTGTGCTTATCTTGTGTGAATATTTCGGAAGGCCTAATTGATCGGAATTGGTCTGACTTGACAAACCATCTCCGTTCGGATAGTTTCGGGTTCTTTCTCTGATACGGGAGCTGGCACGGATAATACATATATACGCTTAAACATCGAACATTCATTTCGGGTTAATAATTGCATACCAATGACCATTGTATTATCGCGGATATTCAGTTCAGATAGTGAGTCACTCTTAGCGATGGTGTGACACATAGAATTCGTTAATTCTCGCAATTCCTAAAATCTATTGGTATCGGGAATGTGCGTGGCTACCTCGCCATTTTGCGGCATCTCCCGTCGGCCGCGATACGTGTCGGTTTCACGGCTGCTACATGGAAGAAATCAACGAGTAGATAGGAAATCTTGTATACGATAAATCGTCGGGTGTTATAATTATTTTTTCGTGACAATGCTGAATTATTTTTTCCCATTTATTACGCGACCTGTGGATCGTCCACGACGGCATGAGCGATGAATATTGACCAATCAGCGTCTGTCTTATAAGTCATCTGTACTTTGCGTCGTGTGACCATATATGGATATTAGTTAATCGATGTAAGTGATTGCGCATCGTTCGCGATGGAGGTCGCTGACGGCGGTCGTTTTTTTTCGTGCCTCAGTTAGTAAGTATAAAACATTCATAAACGCCAAAGTTTCGTGAGCTTTATACGACAAATCATCGTGTCTATCGTTGATAGGCATACTGCAGTGTGAAACGTCGCTGTGTTTGAAAATAAGGGCGTCGCTTTCCCGAGCTTCTAGACGAGCTGCGGCTGATCGTCGGCACGATTACACGATCTATGACACGAACCCACAATACTAATAAATATTTACTAAGAATGGGCTTTGTTATATTTATTTGTTACTGGAGAATTGCATCGTACCATCGTTCGAGGCATGCAAGTTCGATGAATGGCGTACGTAATCGATAATCGTTCGGAATGGGCGAACGTCTGACCGCCCATCATTTATGACAGAGGACGCCGTCGGATAACCTCATTTTTTTCTCATTCATTCCGCGAGTCATTATAATGCTAATACAAATATGTCGGCGAATATCGGTTCATCGAACGGACTTATAAGTTTTCTACAATTGTTCATCTTTTTTTTCACTGTCATAAACAACGTGTAAAATACGTTTATCGTCGTAAAATCCTTTTCTCTCCAGTTATTACGTGAGAAATTAGTAAACAAAAATTAGATTTTCGTACACATTGAAGTTGGGCGATTATTGTGAATTCTATTCAATCGAAAATTCATGTACTTTCGCTATCATAATGGAATCGACATATCTTTACGAAGATATCGCGCATTGCTAGCGATGAGAAGCGCTGCCGTCCGACGCCGTTTTTTCACGACGATTACGCGAGAAATTTACTAAACAATACTCATGACCTTTTATGACCTTTTAATACATTTTCATCAGCGCTGGACTTTTCTGCGATCGGGAACGAATACACCGCTGGCTTTTTCGACTCATTGCACGCGATTGTTCAAGGACACCGTCGATATTCGTCGTCACACGAGCCGTGATGGCTGGAAAAATCTCATGTAAACGTCATCCATATTGACGAATCGAAGAGCTTGGTACGTTTCAATGGTAACGTATTGATAATTATTACTTTCAACGCTGTAGGATTATTAAATTTTTAATTCAGTCTCGAAACGCCTACGCGCTCGATTCAGGGTAGAATTTATTTATATGCAACTGTGTTTACTTTCAGGTAATATTTGACCGTGACCTTGGCAGACGGGACTCCCGTAAGAGGCACAACAAAAGCAATGAAGATCCAAGAAACACGTTGGATTGTCGCGACAATGAACGTGCAACCTTAAAATTTCATCGATAAGATGAATTTATGAATACGTGAAATAACGTAGGTTTTAGAAAATCACGTTTCTTTTTCTACTCACGATTTTTGCTTCTACTTGAAAAATATAACTTCTCAGGGATAGAAAAAACGTACAAAGTGAAATCCTTATTTTGAAGGAATCTTGCTACTGTGATAGCAATCGACTTCCAGACTTGTTCTCTCAGTCGCGTTTAAGATAAAATTACACGAGTCTAGTATTTTACCGAGATTATATCACATCATCCACGATCGAAGTTAGAAAAAAAATTGTATAAAATTAGTTTTATTCTCGTACCTTCGAGGTGCCATTTTGTCTCGATCGGTTTGCAAGTACCGACGTGGCCTCGCGACATCTTGGCCGTTATCTTTTATATTCCACACAGAGCCCCGCACGGCTACCCGCGTTGAACTTTGACGATCCGTTTAACGATATTAATTCGGGAGTAGTCGACGTTAATATTTGACGAAGTCGCCTCGTTGGAATGTGTACGCCATTAAGTTCTTCACGGCCGTGAACGCGAAAGTGCGTTTGCACTCTTGGCAAAAAGGGAACGCGAAGCATCTAGCGGAGAGAGACGAAGAGCCAGAGTTACATGGGGAGCCCTGCGAGGCGTGGATTGGTCCTTACGGGGGATGACGATCGAGCTCTTTGGCGTTGCAACCCTCCGTCAATCTCGTTGCATTGGTCCCGCGGCCATAATCCCACCCCGAATCGTCTAATAACGCTGGCTTTTACAACCTCCCCCTGAACGAGTTCTCCTCACGTTCGCTTCCTATCGTATATCTTTCATCCCGGTCCCCGGTACCATAAAAATTACAACGCTCTCTCGCGCAGCTTGACTATGCTTCCTCGCATCCACGCGGGTTTCGAGGCTGCCACGCGGTACCGTCTCTTGGAAACACGTACGCGTTCGCATTCTTTCTCGAGGATTGTAAATCAAACGGCGAAAGGAGAACGCTTCCGAACGCGGATAATGAAAAGGCTGTGAAGCGAATTGTACCGTTTGACGTCGGGACACACACGCGGTAGTATAATGGCTAGGTTGATTAGAAAGGAAAGGCATTATACGATAGAGTTCGGTGACGGAGGGTACGTTAACATTCGGTCATCTTGTAGATGAATTTAGAATTCTTGAACGTTGAAGAAGAATTATTTTTAGACATTGGTTTTGTGAAATTTTTTCCGATTTTGTTAACAATGTTTTTCCGTACTTTAGTTTTCGCATATTTTTATTTAAATTCAGTGCGGTTTTGATTTTTTGAAATCATCTGTTTAGTCCTTTAACGATCAATGTAAAAATAGTTTCTTTCCTGATTTCAATTTCCAGGTACTTTTATAGTAAGAAATGCAATTGTTCTATCGATGTATTTATTTTCTTTTGCGGTCTATTTTCATTCAGTAATATTTAAATATGGTATTCCATAGATGAGAATTCGTTTCTTCAATTATGTAGGAAGATAGAAAGTAGTTCTTGCGAAGCCTTTAAAAGGCTCATCAAAATAATTCAACATCGCCATTCCCAACGGAGCCGGTTGATATTAGTCTGGCAATTTTGAAGAGAATAATTCCGTTCTCCATTGGGATTCGTGAAATCATCGAAACGGTTAAATTATATTTATTCTCGAAGCTGGATAAACATAGAATAGAAATGTAATTGTGCATCTGAAAAAAAACATGGTGAAGCCTCAGAAAAATTCAGAATGTAAATGTAGGGTACCAGCTTATCAGCGATAATATTAATAGCAAGAATAATATTCATTCAATTGCCCGTCGATTCCAGCAAATACTGTATTTATAATTTCAAAAAAATACATTTCTACCTCGCTCTATCTTTGCGGTAATGGAGAAAGGTTTTATACTTTCTTAAAACTTACTCCTATTTTTAAGATATAAAAAACCTAAATGGTGTATGCAAGGCCGTTTACATAAAATTACATCTATGCGACCTTGGCTATTCAAACTTCGCAAACATTTCTCAAGTTATTCACCATTCACCTGCGCATAAAAAACCCTAGGAATAGTATAAGAAATAAATTGACAATCGAAACAAAAATCCCCGAAGATAAAAATCGAATTTATGTAACTGCCAAAGATGAAATTACAACGAACGAATCGAGTCGAATGTGGCACGATATGAACAATTATTGGAGAATGGGGAATTGGGATGTTCAAACGAGCCGCGAAATCTTCGGAATCGTGTTATATGACCGTATTGGAGATAACAGAGTGAAAGTAGCCACGGGTCATCTGCTTGGCTACTCGATACGATCTAATAAAACCGATGGTATTGCAAATTCGTGCGGTATCAAAGTGGTCGTTACGAGTGAAGGAAGCAGCGGCAAAGTGCTTCGAAGACGCTACCGCTGTCGCGTATATTCTTGTATGGCGCCGGGATATAAAAAAGTGGCTTGAGAGCCTTCGCTGGCACGAATGAAACCAACGAAGTCGAGAAACGTCCATCGCGTAGTTTCCTAAGGCCTGACCTCTCGACCCGGTCCTCCGTGAGTTCTCTCTCGAAGGGTGCAGCCCTTAACGAGTCTTCGGCATATCCATTTGGTGTCGAGGGAATCGCGTTGCCATGGATACGACCCTGCACGATAGCGGCCATGACGGCGCAAGGGCGTGGTGCGCACTCGCGACTTCTACCGTCGTCCAACCATCGAGCTCACCCCTCGATCCAGACGCGCACTCTCATTCACTTTACGACCGAAAATCCAATATCAGGGTGACTCTTGGTCATGCCGACGTTACAAGATGGTGTTGCCTATCGACGTAGTTCTATTTTTTCTGACAATCCACAGTTGAATAGTTTCAATAATTTTTTTTTCTTAAATCAGATCGTTACGTGGTAATTAACCGTGGAGTAGAGTAAAATACGGTAAATTTCAACCAAACTGAAGTTTGTTGCGAGCCTTGGGTCCGGAATGTTTTCGAAGTAGAAGCGTTCTTTGATTATGATGACGGTATTTTTTATTTTAATTGGTAAATTACTAGAGTAAAATATTGTGTGTTGCTGTTGTTAATCGTGCATGTTTTATAAATTAAATATTTTTGATCGTCGACCGGAAAACGGTTTGCTTACGGTAATTCGAAGATCGTTAACGTTTATATAGATTTTTTTAAATACGCGGTTGTGCTAGCGGGTTAATATTTTGAGGTTGGCAATGTGACAGCGTAACCTATGAGCGGTGAGCTCGGGCTTTGTTGACTACAAGCGTGGCTTCTGAAAACCCGTTCGCCGGTCGAGTCACAAAGAACTGGCTAAAAAGAGGGCTGTAAAAGTTGGAAAAAAAATAACAATCCGTATAGGACAATAGTGTCGGGCCTCGCCCAATATAACTTATCCGTTGGCTGGACCACCTTCGGAACCTACAATAAATTTGTCTTGCCGTAAAGCCGAGTTCTTTGCATCGGAAAAGAGTGCGCGTCTTATCCAATTTTACAACGGGGCTACCGGGTCGAATCGCGTTGATAGTTGTGTACGGAAAACACGAATAAATATCGATGGTTGTGTTTTTTTTTACCGCTTTGTATATTTTATTATCCCACGGGTGAAAATATTTTCCGAACGCGCGCGCAAAAGCCGGGTTTTCGTTTCCGTGAAATTATCGCAGAAAGGCATTTATTCAATTCCCGAGTGACAAACATGGCGTGCATGAGTACAAACGCAATATAGTATTTGTACTTGGCGCTGAGGCGGGAAACTTCCTTTTCAAACGAAAAGCGTGATTCTTCGTGGATTGGTGTGAATGGTGCGAATGACATGGACGCGAAAAGATTTAAGGTAAGTTCGGAAATGATATATTTATGATTGCCGCACACAATTTTATCATGTGGGGCATTTTCACGATCATGAAGAAGTTCCTTTCTTCGTCCTTGCTATGTAAATCCTGTGATGAATCCAACTATTAAGGGAAGACATTGAGCAGAATAAAACATTCAAGTTGGTATCTTTAGCTTGAGACTCTCGGCGGTCGGGTTCGTCGTACAGATAACGAAGTATCCTCTCTTATACATCGACCATCCGTCGATGATTCTCCGCATTCACTGCCGTAAATGCATTGTCGACCGAATTCCAAAAATAGACGTTCTACATCGAACCACGTTATCCGTAGTATGGTAAAATATTACGGCAAGTTTCATCGTTCCTGTGCTCTTGGACGATCGATGTCGCTGCATGTTACTGGATTCCTGACGTACCCTTCGAGCTCGGGATAACTTTTGTGAGCAGAGTGAATGACTTCAGCGAACTCCGTCCAGAGGGCGAAGCTGCATTGCACCTTCGCAGGTCATCCATTCTCCCACCCTACCAAACAATGTAGAGCCAGCGTGACAAAGAAATAACCACAAAGTCCAAACTAGCATCTTTTATCTCTGGAAAAAATATAATTCCTTATTATTCTAGTTTTCTTAATGGAGATACTCGTCATAATTTTGTAACAAAAAATTACTGAAATTGTTCCGTTTCCGATACCCGAATCTTTATTGATTGCTCTCGCCGGGATTTGCCGAAAGGCGCGGCGCAGTCTTTCATTGTCAGTCCACAGAGAGTCTTCAGTTCTCTTTCTCCGTCTCTAGATTTTTCGTCTCAACCGTTTGACAAGAGTCTCGAGCGTTAACCAATTCCGCAAACATGAGACTGTCTCGAGAATCTCTCTTAGTAGTACCGTCGGGCTTCGGAAAGCACCTTTCGGTTCGTAACGATTTTTTTTTTTTTTTCATGTTTCTCTTCCTTTCATTTTTTATTTATTCTATTTTTTTTTCTCAAAGAACCGTGGTTGAAATTCTCGCCTGGACTTAGTACGATATTGATGTTTGAGGCAACGCGAAGCAAAGTAATAAAAAGTCTTATAACGAGGAGCGATTAGAATTGTAGCGTGTGAAAAGCCGTGAGAGTAGCCATACGGATACATCGAGGCATATAATAATATATACGCTCGGGTAGTTATCGTCGAAAATACGTGTTACCGCGAAAATTATGGTGGGTGAAACGTCCACTACTATGTTTCGGGGTATAGCAATATACACGTTATACTTCCGTGACTATACAACTATATATATATATATATAAATGTATGAGCAAGGAACCTCTACACGAGCGAACGAGAGCGAGCAGAGTGAGCGGCCATTTACGAGAGCGCCACGCGAGTGCAAAGTCAAGGAGCACGGGCGTGAAGCGGGTTGAACAGAAACTCCAGCGGCAACTACAGTCGCCACAGTCTTGTTTTTATAATACACGTTAAATAATTTTACGATCTTGCGAGTATCGAAGCAAATTGATTTTGTAACGACAATCGTTGAAATTAATGAACGATAAACTCCTCGTGGTGCAATGGCGTTACGAGGGAACCAGCATTTACGATATTATTGTCCACGGTCGTATAATTTTTGCGAAATTTCCTATGAATTCCCACTTCGTTCATACTCAGATCGATACTCATTGAAGAAACGTAACTGGGTTCTTTTTTTAGGAATAATTTTCAGGAATTCGGGTAACTTTTTGTCATAAGAACAATTTGTCGAAAAATGTTCGCAAAGTAGATTCTATAAATTTCATAATTTCACTGATATCGTTAGGGAGATGAGGAAAGTACAGTGCAGTTGTTTGTTCGAACTGTTGATATCGAGCTCGGGTGGAATTATTTCGGTTATTCCGTTATATCGATTTTATCATTGGGCGAAGACATTGACAGAAGAATGTTTGATAACTCTCGAACGAGATGCGACGTGAGAGAGAGTGTAACGAAATTGCCCCGGTGAATCGTCCAGCGCCGAAAGACGCCGAAGCGCGTTGACCGAGCTTCGTGGCTTGCCGGAGCACGCGCGGGCGCGTGCGCCTCAACCTCTCGTGTGTACACAACTATTAACTGCTTACATTTATGCCTGTCATAATTGGCTTCGTTAAATGAAGAGAGTGGCCGAGGAATTAGCTTGACGGTAATAACGCGAGGCTATTTATTAACACGTGAAACGAGACTCTCGCGGACTCTGTGTATAGGCTCGAGGCACTCGTAAGAGCACGACTATATAGGCCTATTATTCCACTCGCTCGTTGCGGCCACGACTGTCCCGAAGTATTCCATCTTCTCTCCTTTCCCGTGTCGTTCTTCCCGGGCTCTTCGACTCATTCGCTGTCCTCGGAGTGATTAAATCCAACTGGCCCAATCCGATTACGGCCTGGGTCACGTGTTAATTTTTCGTTGCTCCGGTCGAGCAACGAAATTAAATAAATAAAAAGCGTCGTTTATGACTACGCATGAAACTTTCCAGATCCTAGAAAACGAGGAGGTTGAGAGAAAAAAAAATAGGAAAAACTTGAAGACAGGAAGGGAATGTTATTTTTCGTAGCTCGAGAGAAATCCCGCGGGGTTGTAAAAATGGGATGCTGTTGGCCTAGATTTCTCTTGCCGACGTGCGGAAGGGCTTCTCGACACTGTCGCCTCTTCTAGGGCTCACAAAGGCGGCCGATTTTTTTTTTTTCGAAAGTTTTTAGCTTCGTCTTATTTTAGTCTAAAACGAACCTCGATTTTTTTTCTCTTCGGGTATATTTTTCGATGTTGAAATATCGTTCGGTAACGTTCGGGATTTTCGGGACTCGTCGCCGAGTACTCACCGGACGTGTAGGAAAAAATTGGCAAGATGAGATCCGGAAGCAAAATCCATGACTTTTGTTCGCCACGAGAGTTTTTATTATCGTGGCCAGGAAAAAATTGGTAAAAATGATTCGTTTCACTTTTCGGGATTTCGATCTGTCCGACACTGCTTTACAGACTCTTCTCATCTCGAGTCCGGTGATTGTTGTATAAACGCTGGTGGGACAAAAGCCTCTTAAATGAAAGCCTCTTTAGAGGCTGCTACAACGCCCGTGAGCGAGAGCGACGGCAGCGCTTCGGCCATTCGACGCAGTCGACACTCGCGCCACTTCGCGTCCTTGCGCTGCTCGTTGCCGTACTCGGTAGTCGTGTAACCCGATAGGCGCTCTTCTCCGAAAGCCATTCTTGTTGTTATTGTCGCCAGCTCTCTTGTACACACAGATCTAGATAGGCCGCTCATCGAACGACGTTTTCTCGCGAATTTAACGCTTCGCCATGTATCCAAAATTACTCTGTCAATTCCCACCGATGGTAGAAACCGTCGGTAAAATGATGGCAACAAATTTTATCAGAAAAAAGCATTAAAAAATCTACCTCAAAATCCAGAAACCACAAAGACGTCCATGTCTGATCCTACTTCGAACTAGAGAAAAAAGGCGAGAGACAAAATAAAATTCTTCGTTTCCCAGACTCGGCTCGGACAGCCGCTATAGAATAATATACGAATCTCGCCTCGAAGAGGGATGAACCGAGCGTTGTACACACTCATACCGAGGCTTCTTCCTCGCCCCGCTCTTCCGCTCGGAGAATAATAAAAAGTCTCTCGCGGAGATTTACTATTCGAAGTGAGCGGGCAAAGCGAGATTTCATTCGTTATTTTCTCTCTCCCGATGTTCTCCCGCATCCTCGACTGGAGGATGTTGCGTACCGGTGAAACGGCTCGAGACCAGCTCTCACCCATTAAGGAGAACCAAACGTGATTTAGGATCCTTGGGCGGGTTAAGGTGCGCGCGCTGCGGGCAACTCCAACAGCGATCGAGAAATACATCGTCTCGGTCTTGGACCAAAGTCGAGCCTCGAGATCCTATCCGCGCTTGGAACGAGCGATTATAGACCGTTGGGCGTATCTCCTCTTTCTTTATCCTCCCTCGGCTTTCTTCACTCCTCTTTTCTGGTTTTATTCGACCA
Source organism: Listrodromus nycthemerus (assembly GCA_963978505.1). Classification (NCBI taxonomy): domain Eukaryota; kingdom Metazoa; phylum Arthropoda; class Insecta; order Hymenoptera; family Ichneumonidae; genus Listrodromus; species Listrodromus nycthemerus. Next base: position 16,220,724 of record OZ021683.1, on the reverse strand, counting down.
CCTCGCTCGTTCCGTCGCACCCGCACCGACGCTTGCGTTTGCATCCCAATTCACACTAAAGATTATCCAAAAAAATCTTATTTTTCACGTCGCAAACTATCGACACACTTTTATTAATAAAAAAAATAGGAAGGTCCTAAGAAAAAAAAAAGAACTGGAAATTGGGAGAATTTTGTGAGTTCCGTCTTCGTTCGTGCAGACATTCGAGCGGCGAGAACTCTCGGCCGTCGGATGGCGTCGCATACCACGGCATACTGCAATATATATCCGCGTCCATTTTGGTACCTCGCTCGCGTGTATCCCGAGTGAGATTGCGGTATGCGTGAGCGAGTATTTTTCTTCGTGCGGGAACATGGCTGAAGGTAGGAATTCGTTGCAGACTTATCGAATGGTTCGTGCGGTACGCCCAAGCCCTCCGTGTGTTTCTTCGGTCGACGCGAGAGCCCGGGCCAGCAGCCGTACCAACTATTATGTAGACAATAATGGTCGACGCATAAAAAATTCACGCGCTGGCCACGGCCCTAAATGCTACCGTCGCTGTTGCGGACGACCAAGCTCCGGCTCGGAACGCCCGTGAACTCGCCATGGATAAAGAGTGCGAGCTCGTGTGTTTTGTTATTCTTTTTTTTTTTTTTCCTGCCTTCGACCGCCGGTAATCCTCGCCCGTTCGACCCTTCTACAGCCATCCCAGTGAACTTTGCGAATCTTCTTCAGGCTTCTTCATTCGCTAAGGACAAAGAAACTCTCCGGAACAAAGAATGACTTCTTTGTATGATTTTCTTGTACACATTTGTGTGTTGGTACAATTCGTTGCATTGCGTAATGCGAGTGTGGTAATTAATTCCGACCAGGCAATACGGTGCACGAACTCAGTTACTAATTACATATCTGCAATAGCAAAAATTATCGTAGTTTCGACTTGAGTGTTTTCCACGATTCTTCACAAGTCACCAGTTTAACATTGGACCCCGAAAAAAAATTATCCTATTCGCATTTTTTTATTCAATGTTATAAATCTGCTGTCCCGAGTGCTCGAGCCTTTTATCGGAAAGCCAATTAAGAGGAACTATTACAAGAAAAAAAATAAGCGTTTCCGTGGAGCATGGACATTTTCGCACGTCGCCCTTATGAAACGACGCTGACCGGTAGAAACGACATTCTTAGGTTTTCTGTTGACGCGACTCGACAATTTCGCGATAAGGAAAACGAGAGAACGTCTTTGAACGAACCGAGGACCCAGCGGAAGGTTGACGAGCCGAAGCTATGTCATCAGCCGTGTAGGACCGCACTCAACCGTATAAACGATTATCGGCTCGCAAGATCTCTCCTCGTCCAGGAGGACGCGTACTCATCTCGTCTTTTTATTGCCACCGATCGTCGCGTCCACCTTCCTTCATCTTTTATTCTCTTACGATCCCGTCGTTGCCAACTCGGAGACTCGTTTCTGGTGGATTTCAACCGGCGCGTATCTCGTCTCTTCTTCGTTGTGCGACCGGCGTCGTTCCGCTGACGCGGTGGTCACCGAAATGGAAACTGCGAAACCACAAGAATTTTCAAAATAAATCTCTCGACTGAATACAGAGTATTATTTATGTTCAAAATTCCTCGGTGAGTTTATGGGGCCGAGATGTCACGCGATACAAAATGTCGTCAGAAAAAAAAAAAAAAAAACTATACCTAGCTTGGAATTCTGGGCGTACCAAATGTGTTTTTTTTTTTTTTTTTTTTTTTTTTTAATATTTTAGGTATTTTTATGACGAGAAAGCGACGTGAAGACGAACGTTTTTCTGGAGTTTTTGGTCGATGATTTTTCTCGTATCGCTCGACGGACTAAAAAATCCGGGGAACTGGAGCTTTTTTTTTGGGTGGAGATGGGAATAGAGGACAAAAAAAAAATTCTCGAAGGGGGAGCGGCTCGCTTCTGACCCGATCGTCCTCACGCTGCTCTCGCATCGAGCAAAAAGCCATTAAAGAGGAGTGGCACTCGACGCGGAGCGGAGTGATTTGTGCTCTTGCTCTCGTCCGAAGAGAAGACTGGTGTGTTCGCCGACGTTTGCCAGGACCTTCGTATCCCGCGATGGCGGATAATCCGGGAGGAAGAGATTTAAAAAATAAAATAACAAAAAAAGTAACGAAATGAAAAAAAAAAAAAAAACACTGGTGAGTCGTCGGGTAGGTGGGATTATTTTTTTTCAAGCATTTCCAGTCGGGATACAAGGAGATACGTGGGAGGGTCGAGAATTTCTCTAGACGACTATCAGGCTCTTGGATTATTCTTCTCGGCTCTCAAAATTCACGATTCACCGAAATTTCAACTCGTGAATACTTCTTGAAAAAAAAAAAACAAATAAACAAAAAATCCGATAAAACCGATTTAAAAAAAAAAACACCCAAAACCATGAACGATAAACGGTGTAAAAATCTCATTAAGTCTCAATGAGAATCGCGATATTTTAACGAGACGTTAAATCGTCGTCGCTGGCGTACAAAATAGGGGAATGTTAATGATTTAAAAAAAATAAAAACAAAAAAACAAAAAAAATTCTCCCGCTGCCAAATCGCGGGGTAAAGATTATAAAAGTATGAGTTTTACGGAAATAAAAGGAGAGTTTGATTTTCGTCGTTATTTTCGCCTGTTGCTGGGTACGAAATTTTTTGTGTTGCCATTCGGTAGCGAGGGAGAAACCCGCATTGCCTCGACGAATCCGAAGGTTCGGACCGAGCGGTCACCCTTCGAGTAGGTAATCGATAACTCCGCGCGAGAGTAACACCCTCGACAGGGCACAGTTACGCGTACACGTTATATACCTGTACTTTGGATTTTCGTACGTACCGCTCTGTATTGCACATACGCGAACGGCGCACCTGCGACGGACACCTCTTTATTGCCGCGGGTGAGTTACGAGGGGACATCGTGCGTATATAACGTAACGCAACGTGGAGAGGTGTGCAGTTTATTGGATTTTGGTGCACTCGACGAGGCTGCACCGGGATGCACCGGGATGCACCGGGATGCACCGGGATGCACCGGGATGCACCGGGATGCACCGGGATGCACCGGGATGCACCAGGAACGTGAAAAAATCGGTGCTCTTAAAAATACGTTACAAAAAAAAAAAAAATGACTAAATAAATTGCGAATGCAGACATAAAGTCCGGAGTAATTTTTCCAGGTTTTCGCTTGGGTTTTTGAGAGAAAGAATCGCGAATAATAATTCTCAAGAATAAATGTTCAATGACGAAGGATACTTTATTATGTGGGAATAAAAAAGTTGTTAAATTTGATTATCGAAAAGATAATCGGCACTGATCGCTGCATAATTCAGTGGAGAGTTGAGAAGGTGAATGATAAAAAAAAAAAAAAATAAAAAAATGGCCAGACATTAAGTTCGGAGTAATTTGTCTATCGCGGAGAATACTTCTAAAAAAAAAAAAAATTCAATGACCAAGCGTACCTTATTATGTGGGAATAAAAAAGGGGTTGAATTTCCTTGTCGAAGAGCTCATCGACATAGATCGACCAATTTTCAGGCGAGTCAAGGTGGCGCTGTATAATTTGGCTGAGTAGTGAGAAGGTAAATGATAAAAAAAAAAAATATAAACTCTCGCCCTGGAAAGGGCGGCGTTTTCGCGTGTCGATATGCTTCGAGGTCCGTGAGTTCGAAGTTTGCGAATGCGAGACCCAGCGAGCCGATTCGCTTTGGCCGGGTAAAGGCTAAAGTGGACGGTCGTAAATACACGTGTAAATATATTGCAGCCGTAACGCTCCGCTCTGCTGTTAAATTGTACAGTGCGTTTGTATGCCGACATAGGTGCAACCGTAGGACAAAGCATCGGAGCTACCAGAGTGCCCGAGGTTGAATCATTAAATCACCACTAACCGCCGAGCGAAGTTTCCTCTTCGACCGGACTTTACATTTTCAGCTCAGAGTCATTCGACATTCAATCATGAATCCCAGAAAAAGGGGAAAAAATTCGAGATGCATTTTGGAAATTCTCAGAGATTGCATAAAACTTTTTTGCCTCGCAAGGTTTTTTTTTTCTGCAAGGGTTGTCGAGTCTCCGATCGGTTGGGCTGGACGTCCAAGCGAGCGACTTCGTCCAGCAGCGGGACCTTTCGGAATGCACTGAGCACAAAAAAGGGGGTTCACTGTCGGCAGACCAGAACGTAATTCTTGGCAGTAAACTAATTAAGGTCAGCAGGACCCTTCCGGGTGGTTTTGTTGCTTCTCGTGCTTCCGCTTGCCACCGAATATCGCCCGGAGCAAAGAATCCACCCTCGGTTCCGGGTTGAAAATCTCGGGTTCTCGTTCCGAGATTTTCCGAGTCTAAAATGGTTCTTCCATACCGGACGATATTTCTTTTTTTGTTTTGTTTTTTAATCTGCTCCGAATTTTATTAGTCGTCATTTTTCAATTCACACGTTCAGGCTCGGCACATCGTCCAAATGGCCGGAAGTAGAACGAAAGATTTGAATGCTTCATGAAAAACAGGAAAATGTCGGAGAATTTTTTTTTTTTTTTTTTTTTTTTTTTTTTTCAAAATCAGATTCAACCACCGTCAAAGAGAACCCTTTATTTTCCTGGTACCTTCGTGTCCCGAGCTCTTTCGTACCTATCCACGTAACCCACAGATTGAAGTCTCGTCGTACCCACTGTTTACATTTCGGATAGCTCGTTGATGGGTGCCTTTATAGTTTATGACACTGCTAGAGAGAGCGAAGGTCTCGTAAAGTGAGGATTTGAACGATAATCTTGGTAGAATTGCTGCTCCTCGTTCTACGCGAAGGCATCCCCGACCGACCAGTGTTGTTCTATGTTCAGGACCAACGAAAGAAAAAAAAAAACAAAAAAAAATGCCAGTGATTCTTTCGTCGGTCCACAGTCCTGGCTGAACACCGCTTCAAAATCTCATCAAGCTTCCCCTACATCCTGGAATGCGGATGGTCTCCGAACGAGTCTCGCAGACTGAGAGACTGGATGCAGATGTATTTTTCGCGGACAGACCACAGCTTCCAAGCATGGTTATTAACGAAGATTCCGACGTTCCACAGCTTCCACATCTTCCACCGGAACCGAAGCTACTGGAATGCGAATGAGTGTTTCGGTCCGTCCGTTTCAGGGTTCGAACCGCTAAAAACCGCAGCTAAGGATCTTCCATCCGATTTCCTTAAGAGACTTTCCATCCCATTTACATCTGTGTAGTTCCATTTGCAGAGAGGTTGAAATTGGGAAAACGAGTCGGTGGTTAAAAACGATTAATCCAATCGACAGTAAGGTTGTTGGATCGCTACGGCTTCGTGCGGTTCTACAGCATTATTTTTAATTGACAAAAACTTTTCCTTGTCGAAGCAAATGTCCCACGGAAATCCCGTCGATTTTTATTAACGTTTCTCCGACCCAAACGCGAATGTCGCAATCCATGAAAGTTCCGTCGCTCTGTTTCTCGATGCTCCGACTCTCCATCGGGTTTGCCCGTGCAGCGAACGCCAAAGATGTCGAACGAGCCCGCGAGGGAGCACGGAAATCGTACCGTGGAATAATAACAGTCGGATCGTAAAGCCGCTTCGCTCCTGGCGAAGAGTCACGTGACGGAGCTGCAAGAACGTCGCCATATCCGGAGCGGCGGGCGAGCCCGGAAACCACCCCACAGATCCATAACGCGCTTCACCGTTGCGTGCATGCGGCATTGCGCGAAGAACCGCGGCATGGTCCGGAGCGGCTGCGAAATAAACTCCTCCGACGGGAGATTTATCGAGCCCGAAGCGAGAGGGTTGGAACGCCGAGACGAAGCCTGACGGAGGGTCGCCATATTGAGGGAGATTGTTACGTGTTCTCGGTCGAGTTCGCCTCAATATTTCATGGACACACCCGACGCTTTATACGACTTCACTCAATATCTATAAGTACAATCCCGGCGACCCGCGAAAGTCCTCGACTTCTTCGATCTGGCGGACAAACGAGGGCGCACTGTGCGGCGGTCGTCCAGACAAGAAGAGGGCCGTTCACGCTTGGCAGTAACCTTCGTCGAGAGGAGTTAATCGAGCGAAAAAACCAAGAGCAAACCACCCATTGTATGGGAAGTCTTTGGGATCTTAGGGGTTGTTCTCGCCTTCTTCGTTGACTCTCGCTCCGGCTTGTCGCAGACATTCCATGCGTCTCCATCGAACGCGGCACCGCATGGAAGAGGACGCCGCGTCATCGTCGAGGACCCTTCGAGCTCTGCTCGGTGTAATACGAGCGTAATAGTCGTGACTCCGGCTAATATCCGGCACAGCCCTCGAACTCTAAGCACCCTCACCCGACCGAATCGCCATTTGCTCGATGCTTTGGGTCGTGACAACTTCCCCTCCCCCCCTCGCCCCCCAACCCCATTCTGGCCGCCCTCCTCCGAGCATACAAATCCATTCCACGATCGGAAGACGACGAACCGAACCGTTCGACCCTCCTTCCCAGAGCGACCCCGACTCTTCTCGCTCCCTCCATCTCTCTGCGCCTTTTTCTGGTTCTCCAGGCTGAAACACCCCTCGGCGTGCAGACCCACCCACGTGACCGATCGGGGACGCCCGTGCACGGTCGTTACTCGATGCTCCGCCGGAGGGAACGATCCGGAACGAGGGAATCGGCTCGCTCGTTCAGTATCGGATGATTCAGAATGGAAGACTCGAATCTCCGGTGTTGTCATGAACTTTTTTTTCCACGAGTCGAACGCCGTACCTGAGACCTTTTTTTTCACCGAATAATTCAAGCATGCGAATTTGAAAAACGCAATTCGTGAATGCTTGAGAAAAGTTCATGGAAAAATGATTGTGTCGTTGAGATAAATTCGGTAAAATCCATGAACTTTTATGTCTTCGATAATACGCGTGTCCGCGTGATTTGTTCTGCGGAACGACTCGGCACGATTTATCGGAGGGGTGGTTCGAACCTAACTGGGCACACATCTGTATAAAAACTTGATTGACGTCGGTGGGCGAAACCCTCGTATCATATTTCAATCACTCACGGCGCGATCGCGCCGTATCGAATTAGTCGTGAGTCGCCGAAAAATGAGCGTTTGGTAATCCGGAAATAGATGGTACTTGCGACGAAAAGGGTCGCGGCCAGAAACTTTAATTCCTAAATTTCTTTTACCAGTTCGCACGTAAAAATTTCCCATTCTGCATATTAATTTTGAAAAAATGTTTAACATCATATATTTATGCGTTAAGAGTTACGACTGCGAAGCCGAAGGGCGAAGGACAATAAAGCCGAGTCGTTAATGGTATCGCTAATAGAATCATGGCGTTTCGTACGTCGTCGCACCGAGCCACGCTCGATATGATTTGCCCCGCTCTTGTCTTTATGCTCTCGAGGCACAGGATCGTCAATTTCCCACCCTCCATACGATTTTTCTCCATGCAATTTCCTCCTCCGTAAAAGCGATGCGCCTCGCAGATTGAGATGTAGATGCGACATAAAATTGTTGAGGGTGGACACGCTCGAAATCAATTTCACGCGATTGTCATTCGGTTGGGGAATGTGTAAGTTGCATGAAAAAAAAAAAAAAAAAAAAAAAAAAAAAAAATGTCACCCGAAAAAATATTAGGTTTCCGTGGGAACGCTGAAAAATCCACGTTTCTGGCTTCGCTCGGAATTTACATTTGAAATTATCGGAACGTCCGTCGCGTCGCGGATACTTTCGGACTCCGTAGATTCTTCCCAGCGGTTCCGGACCGTGGAGTTGCTCACGGTGTATTCGCACTTGCTATTACAACACGTAACGCACTCACGGTAATTGCTTTGCGTGACTCAGCGCCGCGCGAACCACCTCGTCCGTCTGTGCCGACGACACGGAAGAAACAGCACGCGTTTGCTATCACGCTCGGGGACAGATAACAGACGGAAATTCGCCACGAAATGGCGAATGGCAACGCGTGACAACAGTGTGAGCTGAGACTTGTGTGTCGTGGACAGCGGTAATTTTAATTGTTCAACACTTTGCGCATGATCTTCCGAACTGATCCACGCTAATTAAGCTTGGAAAGATTCTCGTGCGTTGATTTTTTTTTTTCTCGTTGTCACGGAAAAATGAAAATTAGGGGATTTCGAGTACTCGAAATGGTCCCAAATATGTCTGACTAATGAAAAAATGACTGATATCAACGTCGATCCAGCTCCATCGGAAGGAACTTTTTTTTTATGCCGCGGGACGAGAATCGCAGACTTTCTCTGCCACCGGAATTCACCATCGCGGTCTTGGTTTTGTAGATTCGCTGTTCGAGAAGAGAATATTCAACTTCGAGACGCAGCAAAAGGAAAGGGAGAAGCGGCAGATCTTCCAGACGAGCCGCTCGAGAGCCGAGTCGGATAAGGCGAACTTTATTTTACTTTAACGACCCACCGTAAGCTCGTGCGGATTCGCTCCTTCGCAGCTTACCATTCCTCTCCCCGTATCGTCGCTTCACGTTATACGTGACGCCATACACAAAAGACGGACTTTGTCATTGGGTCTCTTGCGCCGGTAGACCCGTCGCGGATTTCTTCGCAACTCTTCGTTGCACTCGGTCTCGTGCTAACCGGGATTTTGCCTCATCCCTTATTCATGAGACTCGATGAGTCTCTTCTCACCCTCTTTCCGTTCGCATTCCGCTCAGAGATAAATCCGTTCCCAATCGCTTCTCATCCGAACGAGTACTGGAAGATTCGTCAATTTCTCGAATATCTTCCAGTTTTTCATCTCTGTGTTCCATTTTCCTCTTCCAAAAATGCCTCTTGGACCGGATTTTGAATCGTTGGTCAATTCGAGCACGAATCGAAGACGTTCGCTCAGTCGAACGATGATTCATCGATGAATAAAAAAAATTCCTATAAAAAAGTGAATCGTGCAGAAAAAGAAGCAAACGGATTATCGTCAAAGTCGAGTCCTTCCGGAGAGTCCTACGAGCCTCCTTATTAATTAGACTTTATTGCCACGCTGTAGAAATATGTCTCTTCTCACCCTTTTTTCTTTCGCTATCCGCTCAAAAATCCATTAAATCATTTTTTATTCGGACGAGTACTCGAAAAATCACCGATTTCTCGTCTCTGTGTTGCATTTTCCTCTCTCGAAAATGCCTTCTGGACCGTATTTTGAATCTTTGGTCAATTCGAGCACGAATCAAAGACGTTCGCTCCGTCTCTCGCACTTAATTCATCGATCAATAAAAAAATTCCCATAAAAAAGTGAATCGTGCAGAAAAAGAAGCAAACGGATTATCGTCAAAGTCGAGTCCTTCCAGAGAGTCCTACGAGCCTCCTAATTAATTAGACTTTATTGCCACGCTGTAGAAATATGTCTCTTCTCACCCTTTTTTCTTTCGCTATCCGCTCAAAAATCCATTAAATCATTTTTTATTCGGACGAGTACTCGAAAAATCACCGATTTCTCGTCTCTGTGTTGCATTTTCCTCTCTCGAAAATGCCTTCTGGACCGTATTTTGAATCTTTGGTCAATTCGAGCACGAATCAAAGACGTTCGCTCCGTCTCTCGCACTTAATTCATCGATCAATAAAAAAATTCCCATAAAAAAGTGAATCGTGCAGAAAAAGAAGCAAACGGATTATCGTCAAAGTCGAGTCCTTCCAGAGAGTCCTACGAGCCTCCTAATTAATTAGACTTTATTGCCACGCTGTAGAAATATGTCTCTTCTCACCCTTTTTTCTTTCGCTATCCGCTCAAAAATCCATTAAATCATTTTTTATTCGGACGAGTACTCGAAAAATCACCAATTTCTCGTCTCTGTGTTCCATTTTCCTCTCTCGAAAATGCCTTCTGGACCGTATTTTGAATCTTTGGTCAATTCGAGCACGAATCAAAGATGTTCGCTCAGTCTCTCGCACTTAATTCATCGATCAATAAAAAAATTCCCATAAAAAAGTGAATCGTGCAGAAAAAGAAGCAACGGAGACACCTACGAGCCTCAAAATTAATAACACTTTATTGTCACGCTGTAGAAATACAAGGCGCGTGTGTATCTTCTTCTCCACGCATGGCTTCCTCTTCTTCATTTTGTTGTCGTCCACCGAGTTTGGTCTCCACCTCTCCCTTGGGCTTCCACGACGGACAGGCTTGTCAGGCTGATATCCTTGAGCAAGGGGAGGCGAACTGCGAGCCGCTGGCCATGAATTAGGTGGCGAGCAGGCGCGCCGAGTTCTCGCATGGATTCTCGCGCCTTCGAGAAGACCAAAGTCGGCTGGAGGAGGAGTCGAGAGGCTGCGGAAGGACGAGGAGTTGACCGGAGAAAAGCGGCGAAGATGACGATGCAGCCTTACCGGGCGAAACGGCGCGTCAGCAAGTTGAAACGATGGAGGAAAAAAATAAAATAAAATAAAAAAAAATAAAAAAAAAAATGTTGAGAGAAAGAACGATGATCGTTAGGGGAAGAATTATTGCCGCGACGAGCTGACGCCCGGGGTGTCCGCCAGGGGGCTTGCAGGTGATGGAGGCAAACGAGAAAAGAACGAAGAGGTCTTTCGGGACGTTCGGTAATTTTGAAAAAATTTTATCTCACGACAAGAAATGAATCTCGTGCTCTGAGAATTAGCGGATGGCCACGAGCTTTCGGAGATTCTCTTCGGCGAGGATCTGCGCACGTCGCTTCGCGATTCCGACGTGCAACCAGGGTGGAATATCGAGTGGAAACATCGCTAAAGCAACGCAGAGGGGAAACTCGCAGCCGCTACAAACTCCGCCCTTGCGCTCCTTTCTGCTCCAGCTACGAATTCGAAAATGGCGAGCACTCCGCTTCGACCCTGCTCTTTTACTTCGATTCCCAGAGTAGTCCGTTTCCCCTTTCAACGATTCAATAAAAAAAAGTGGCAATCGCTGTCGACTCACAAATAACGATGACTTTTTTGTTTTATCGCCAAGTATATTCGCGGTACGAATTGCCAAATGGAGCGAACGCGAGATTTTTTAATGAGAGTTACGTTTTTTTTTTTTTTTAATTTCTTCAAGCTTTCCATTTTTTTTTCTCGTCCGTTTTTAAATTGAATCTTCATCGACACTCTCGACCGCTGAATAACTCTTATAATATCCGATACACCTCAGTGACATAGCATATATTTTTTAATTTTTTATTAGTATACATTCATGATACAATGATTAAATTGTAAAGTCGAAACGCAGCATTTACCGTCGCTGAAGGTCCTCGAGATCGAGTTAAGAGCTCTGGAATTTTTTTATTTTTCTTTTTTATTTTAACGAAAATTTCATCTCGCTCGGTTCTCCCGGTGTTCTCCGGAGAAGCCCTCGCTTTCGCGCGAACGACTCGACGGGGGATACGATAATTAAAGAGAGATAGTATTTCATCGCCGCCCACGGCTTTCTCGCGCAGGACCTTGCGAGCGCAGCATCGCGCACATCGGTTTATCGTTCTCCCCGGGAAAGGGCTTCTTTTACGATGCTCTCGCGGTCCTGGCGTGCCTCCTCCTCTTCATCGCCATTCTCTCCCTCTTTCTCTCCGTCGCGAACACACAGAAACAACGCGAGGCTCCTCTTCGCCAGCGACTCCGTCTTCGATCACTTCCCCGAGCTCGCGTAAGAAAAAAATCCCTGAAAAAAAAAAAAAAAAAAAAAAAAAAAAAAAAAAAATTGTAGCACAAAAATACTGGGGAATTGCAATGGAAAAAGCAAGCGATAATAACGCGAATTCTGCAGTGCGGTGAATTATTTTTACATATATAGTAAATTTAACATCAGCCGAATTTATGTGGATTTTTCAGAAAAAAATAAAAAATAAAACTTTTTGATAATTCACCTCCGAGAATACACGATGTCCTTTGGTAATTTATAAAGATATGAAAAAAAAAAAATGAGAAATCGTAAATGTTAAATTCCGGAGTACCGAGGTACGCAGCCTCGAAGATACCAATAAATGATAATGGCCCGAATTACCTACCCAAGGTTCGAGAACGTTTTGCGGCGCATCGGGACTATTTTTCTCAATTTTTTTTTTTTCCCCCCTTGCGCCCAAGGTTCTACCTAACCATCGTGGATGTAAGTACGTACTCGAAGGTGCAGGTAGTGCACGAAAGATCCGTGGTTCCGCCTCGTTCTATGTGCTCGTAGCTGCCAGGATCGTCTCTTCTCGTTCGCAGTACGAGCCGAAAGCCCACATCGTCGGGAATTATCGAAAAACTTTTGGCCGTACGCGAACACTTCGAGCGTCGCGGAGCTGTCGGTAGGCGGTGACGAGGCTCTGTAATTTGTGTTCGTAAAACTCGGAACCGGTAGAGCCCTTCGCAGCGATCTTCTCTTCGTCTTCCTTTATCCCCAGCTTTATTTTATTTTTCTCTTCACCCTCGGGGAGTTCAGCGGCGAGGACGATGATGAGTTACCGGTTCGTTGTCGTTGGCCGTCGCTCGAAACGTCGAACCGAGAATTTATAATCATTCGGTTACGAGAAAATTGCGAGCCAGCGAGGCACTCGTCCAACCGCTGCAGAAGGGCGCGACTCGCCCGCTGCAACTTCCCGTATGGAGTCGTCGGTGGTTGCCCGCAATTCCCGACCAAACTGAAAACCCCGGAGCCGGGCTTTTTATGGTCACAAGCGGCGGCGAAGACAAGCCGAAAAAATGCAGACATTGCACGTAAGCCCCGTCGCGATGCTCGCAAAACTCCACCGCGTTGCGCACCTTTCTGCAGACACATGTGGGCGATGAGTCAGAAGTCGGTTGAAAGCGTCGATGAGCTTGAGTCGAGACCTCCGTCGCCGACGGTCAGCGAGAGCCGGAAAATAAAAATTGTGAAGAGACATCAATTTCCCAAACGATTCGGTTGACCAAAATTCAATTGTTCTACAATTTTTACGAAAACTGAGTACATCAAAGTCGAACTCTCTTTATTCCCAAAGGAGAAAAATGACGTTAATTTTCCGAAGAGTTTACGTTGAGCGAAGGTGAGCCGTTCACTTTATAGCGAAGAGACTGAGCTGCGACTCAAAAAATTGTCGCAGGTGTATCGGAATAACAAATGATGTGTGAATAACGAGTTTGGAGCGTTTCTTTTTTTTTTTTTTTTTTTGGAAAATTAGGAGCGTGAAAGTAAGATGTGGACGAACCTTTTTTTTTACCTTTTTTTTTTTTACAATTTAGTGTAGATTCCGATGGATTTATCCTAATGCGAACTGCCTCGTATTTCTCATAGAACATTTATCGCGAAACAAACGTCGTAATTCCGCTGCTGTTGGGTGTAAATCGAGTTAAACTAGGTACGTTCCATATTCGTGTGTGGAAGCTCTCTAGCTGAGCGGTTTCGTAGCTTCGAGTGCACACAGGTAATAGTGTATACTTATACTCTCCGGTAGGTCAGAGGGTGGTTCGCGTACAGCGTATAGTGTCGTTGGTGCGTCCAACTATTCGCTGCTTTACGACGAAGCATAAAATCGTAAACACGTGTCATAAACGACGAATGAACGTTACCGAATATCTGTCAATCGGATCTGTCTGCGCTGTTCGTTCGCGGAAGCCGAACTGAAGGAGAATCCGAACGGCGAATCGGACCGGAAATTTCAGCAAAAATACTAAAAGATATTTTTCCCTGGTATTATTTTCCATCGCGAATTTTCCGATACCTCCGGAGTGATTCTCGACGCTTCGTAGATTCCACAGAAATTTTGCCGGGATCAAAGGTCACGACGGTCGTTGTTCAAAAAAAATTCTGAAATTTTTTAATTTTGCAAACGCTTCGGCGGCTTGGAATATTCGATTTGAAAATTTATGTGGGATTCTTTGGTAAGGAAAAAAAAAGAAATATGTTTCGTGAAAATCGAGCGTTTGTCGCACGCCGAGGTGATAAATGCGCGGATATCTGCAAAATTGTGCTCGCGTAAACGGACTCGAGGTCGCACAGTGTGCGAACGCGTGGATTTTGAGCAAAGTCGAGCACCGGGACACGTTGACTGTCGTGCATGGGGAAAAAAATATGAAAAGACGAAGAAACACTTGGCAACCGGACGTGGACACGCGGCACGAAGAGTTGTAAACGAAACGCGTAGGCTCTTCTGGTCGTCATGACCGTCGGTTTCTGCGTCGGCTCGTCACTCCTGAGAAAACAAGTCTTTCTCGAAATTCTCGACTCTCCTTCCGAGTCTTCTCAATGGTCACGTAAGTCTTTATTTTATATATTTCTTTTTCTCCCGCGGCTATTTTTCTCCTCGCTCTCTGAATAACGTGACAAAAATAGCTTTCTCCTCTCGAGAAAAAGAAATTATTTTTTGCGCCCTCCAAAAAAATTAGCCAAAGTAGTCCGATTTGCCTCGTGTTATAATTCAATCTCCCGAAGAGTCGTGACGTTTTCCGCGACGAAAATTCAACCGTTTCGTTAAATTCGCGTATCTTAATTTCGTGAATTTTGTCGTCGAGAGAATTCCTTTGATCCAGTCGAGTTTTCACGAAAGTAGGAAAAAACTATTCGCTGGTCGGTCATTTTTTTGCCCCGTATCGGCGTTAATCGCCCCAACTTGTCCCGATCACCTCTACAAAATAAAAATAATACAAAGTACCCACTACAGCGTTTCTGTACACTACAATTAGTGAACTTTTCACACTCGGCCATTCCGAGTTAAAAAGAAAAATTGTTTGCGACTTCTCGTCGAATTCTCGGTAGGGAGTGGCCTGGAGTTTCGAAATCCCCCGAGTGCATCACGCTGCACCCTGCGCGATCGCCGAAGAACCGCCCTGCATTGGCCGGAAGAATCTTGCACAGAAATGTCCAGCAGAATAAAAAGAACGCTCTCGTTGCCGAGTTGCGTCTCAGAAACCTCGAAAAGACAAGGACTAATTCGTCAACTGTGTTGGGTCGCGTGTTTCTTCTCATTTTTTTCACCCCAGTTCGCTTCGGCTTTTCTCTGCTGCACTCGGCTGCGATACACGCATATATATAGGTTTATTTTGTGCGTTAATCTCTTACGCGTGTATTACGCGTTGCGTAGCGAGCTCGCTCGTAATTTCGCCGAGTGCCGGTTCTCGGTCGGGTGTGCAACCGCGGGGGTGGCTCGAGGCGTTGCGTCGCGCGTCGCGCGCAGGGGATGGAAAAGAGCGAACGACGCCGACGCCGACGCGCAAGAAACCCGCTCGCCGTTTCTCGTCAGCAACCCCCCTTTTCGAGCCTCGCAGACCGGTCGCCGGGCTTCTCGTAAATCCATCTTCCGACCTGTGTCACCGATACTCTTACTCATGGCTGCGACTCGGAGACAATTCGGTTAACGCATCGTCGTCCGATAAATTTTTGTACTCGGTTTACTGTTCCATTCTATGTTTCACGTATTTTTTTCTTTAATTTCACACTCTTCATGATCCGTCGGGAGAAAAAGACGTTTTTTCATGAGAGATTCGATTGGGGAGTTTTCTTTTTTTTTTTTTTACTAGGAATTCGATGCACTTTTACGTTGTGTTTGCTGGGGTTGTAGAGGAAGTTTGAGATTTTTTTTTTCGTTTGATATTTATTTTTATAGTTTTTTGGAGTGAATATCGACGCGTTTTTTTTTACCCGAGGGAGGAGACGAGGCCGAAGGATTTGCAGAGCGATTCGCGAGGAGGAAGGATCTCTCGCCGGGGTGACTTCTGAAGGGTAAGTCGAATCGTTCGACCGAGAATATCGTTTGGTGTGTTGTTCGTTCGCGAAGTATTTTTGTGATATATTTTTTTTGTTTTACGCACATTCGAAGTCGACTTCGAAGTTTAACGATCGTCGGAATCGAGGACAAGCGCTTCGTCCCAGAAAACCAACAGATAGCGAGGCTTTACGCGAATACCTGTGGAAAAATGCGAGTCGTGCGACACGTGGAATAAAATCGTGACGATAAAAAAAAGAAAACGGGGGTAAAAAACATTGAATTTTTTTTTTTTTTTTAAATAGCTTTCAAGTATTCTCGAAACGCAGAAATTCGACTCTTATCGGCCGTTGTTGTGCTCGCGATTCCAACGCCGAATGCACCGACGGATATCGCGGGAACGCTCGCTGCTAATAAAAATTTTCCGAAAAAAAAAAAAATTATAAATTTTTATGGAAACAGAAAAATTATCTTTGCCGCGAATTGTGCCGACGGCGACGAGGCCGGTTACGAGAAAGCTCGGCGATGAATTTACGGAATAGCACATCCGTTCGATCAACCAAGACACGCTTTATTCATTTTTTTCAAAGCTCCAAAGCAGAACAATTATGAAATTTACTAGTCTTTAAAATGCAATTCGTCTTTATCGTCACGTCGAGAACAGAGTCCCGGTCCGTTTAACTACAACTGTCTATGTTCGATTTAAAATAAACGTTCCACACATTCCGGTCGACTTTTAATTTTTTTTTTCATGCGATTTGTCTTCAACGAGATTTTCATAAGATATAACAAGTCGAATCTTCATTATCACGCTGAAAACAGAGCGCCGCTCCGTTCAACTAAATCCGTCTATATTCAATTTTTAAAAATGCACCACACATTCTAGTAAATTAAAAAAATTGTATTTTCTTCAATGCGATTTATCCTCAACGAATTTTCCATAAAATATAACAAGCCGAATCTTCATTATCACGCTGAAAACAGAGCGCCGCTCCGTTCAACTAAATCCGTCTATATTCAATTTTTAAAAAAGCTCCACACATTCCAGTAAATTAAAAAAATTGTATTTTCTTCATTGCGATTTATCCTCAACGAATTTTCCATAAAATATAACAAGTCGAATCTTCATTGTCACTCTGAAAACAGAGCGCCGCTCCGTTTAACTAAATCCGTCTATATTCAATTTTTAAAAATGTTCCACACATTTCAGTAAATTAAAAAAATTGTATTTTCTTCATTGCGATTTATCCTCAACGAATTTTCCATAAAATATAACAAGTCGAATCTTCATTGTCACGTTGAAAACAGAGCGCCGCTTCGTTCAACTAAATCCGTCTATATTCAATTTTAAAAAATGCTCCGCACATTCCAGTAAATTAAAAAAATTGTATTTTCTTCAATGCGATTTGTTCTCAACGAAATTTCCATAAAATATAACAAGTCGAATCTTGATTATCACGCTGAAAACAGAGCGCCGCTCCGTTCAACTAAATCCGTCCATATTCAATTTTCAAAAATGCTCCACACATTTCAGTAAATTAAAAAAATTGGATTTTCTTCAATGCGATTTGTTCTCAACGAATTTTCCATAAAATATAACAAGTCGAATCTTCATTGTCACTCTGAAAACAGAGCGCCGCTCCGTTTAACTAAATCCGTCTATATTCAATTTTTAAAAATGTTCCACACATTTCAGTAAATTAAAAAAATTGTATTTTCTTCATTGCGATTTGTTCTCAACGAATTTTCCATAAAATATAACAAGCCGAATCTTCATTATCACGCTGAAAACAGAGCGCCGCTCCGTTCAACTAAATCCGTCCATATTCAATTTTCAAAAATGCTCCACACATTTCAGTAAATTAAAAAAATTGGATTTTCTTCAATGCGATTTGTTCTCAACGAATTTTCCATAAAATATAACAAGTCGAATCTTCATTGTCACTCTGAAAACAGAGCGCCGCTCCGTTTAACTAAATCCGTCTATATTCAATTTTTAAAAATGTTCCACACATTTCAGTAAATTAAAAAAATTGGATTTTCTTCAATGCGATTTGTTCTCAACGAATTTTCCATAAAATATAACAAGCCGAATCTTCATTATCACGCTGAAAACAGAGCGCCGCTCCGTTCAACTAAATCCGTCCATATTCAATTTTCAAAAATGCTCCACACATTTCAGTAAATTAAAAAAATTGTATTTTCTTCATTGCGATTTATCCTCAACGAAATTTCCATAAAATATAACAAGTCGAATCGTAATTGTCACGCTGAAAATGCAACGCTTCTCCGTTGTGTCAGCCGAGATTCGCCGATGAGAATAGTTTCGCAGCTCGCGAGCGCGGAGTGTCGGCTGTTGGTTCTCGATTAACCGTCGCGGCTAACGGCGAGCTCGTACGACGAGAGATACCTGCAGTTCTCTGGAGCGATCGGTGGCCGAGCGATTGCACCGCGGTTTGGATTGATTACTCGCGCGCTCCGTTACGAACGAGCACGAGGGCAAAGCGGCACGGACGGCGAGAGTGCAGCTGAGCCAAAATGGCATTCGGATGAAGATCGTTCCCCGTCGCCCGTTATTTACGCACATTGCGGAGAGCTGCAGCGAGCACTGACCGCGCGGATGCTCTCATAACGGGAGATTTAATTGGCTGAGCGGGAGACGCGTTACGCCGTAACGCCGCATCGGAAGTGCCACCGATAGAGATAAACCACACACGGGTAGCGGTTTCAGTTTTTCCGCGTAAAAGCTCCCGAGCCGCGGGTGAAATTTCACCGGGTCGGATGCGTGGACTGCCGATTCGCTAACGAACTCTCACCTGGCGGAGACGCTGCTCGAACCATTCGCGGCGTCGAGAATTCATCGCGGATAAATCGTCGATTCAGCGATCGTCGGCGAGTTCGGCTGCGAGAAGTCAGCCTAGAGAACGATCCTGGATTGCGGTAGGTCGTGGCGTTTCAGGGGTAAATATTCGATATTCGGGAGAGAAAAATGAAACCAACTCGATCGATCTCATCGATCAGGAGACAAAAAAAAACGGCGTATTAACGGTTCTCACGTTTCTACTTTTCTATACGCCTTGGTCGAATCTGTATCTCTGTATGAAAAAAAAAAAAATCCCAGAATCAAGATGAAATTTTGTCCGAGGTGAAATGAAACTTTACTGGTACAGAAATAAAATTCTATCGGAATATCAGGCCAGTCCACTTGCGATTCACAACGTGATTTGCATCCGACATGGCCAATGCATCGGAGAACGCAGTTCAACCGCGAACCGATTTTTTTTTACCGTAGACATTTTTTCCTCCGTAGATAAATCCGTAACTAGCCAAGAAGTTTCACGAACCACCTTAGGCATCTCGATTTTCACAGGCGGAGAGCGTATCGAAGACCCGAATCGACTTTCCCCCGCGTAACGATCGACGCGCGCGCCGTAGATTGATTCTGTTATCGCGGTCGTTAAAGCCGCCTTCTCGACGTCCTCGCACCGATATGTAATTGAGCCAAACTCTCGTCGCAGTATTTTCAAAACGATTACAACGATCCACGCGAGAACGAACGGCCGAGCAATGCCGGGTTGTTCGGGACACTGCGGATCGAACCAACAATGTTTATCAAAGATCAAAGTCGCGTTTACTCGATCGCGTGGCATCGACGCGAGGCCGATCGACGAGTCCGACGAACTGAGCTCTCGTTTAAGTTTCTCCTCCCAGGTCTCGCGCGCCTGAATTGCCACGTTTTTTCGAACCAGTCTCCAAAACGATTTCACTTTTTGAACACTCTCGCGTCCTCCTCCATTATATTCCGTCCATCCAACAGTTATATGGTCGTCTGAAACTTAAAGAAAAAAAAGACTTTGTTACGAACGCGGAAGCGATTCTCCCGCAGCCGAGTGAAATCTCGCGCCTGACCCTTTGCGGCTTCGATCTTCTCGAACAAAGACTTCGGCTCTGCCAGAGAGCTTATTGCGTACCCCGAGAGACAGAGATCGCTCGAAGCTTCCGCGTTGAGTTCCGCTTCACGAGACCTTAACCCAGATTTCTCTCTAGATTGT
Source organism: Listrodromus nycthemerus (assembly GCA_963978505.1). Lineage (NCBI taxonomy): Eukaryota > Metazoa > Arthropoda > Insecta > Hymenoptera > Ichneumonidae > Listrodromus > Listrodromus nycthemerus. The sequence continues at coordinate 16,201,098 of OZ021683.1, read as the reverse complement.
TACATTTTTTTTTTCCACGCGATTCGCCACGCCACCGAAAATATTTCCGGCAACAAACCCGACCGCAGAGTCTCCGTGACCCGACGCTTTTTCTCGTCGCTGCGAATGGTCGAACGTGCGCTCGGGTGATGGACGAGGGAATCGGAGAGAGCTCGAATGAACCCGACGGAACAGCCCTCTCAACCTCGCCCGTAATTTCCGCTACGGGGCTGGTCGGTTGGGAAGAAACGACGAAAAAAAAGGGTTGGAAAATGCGGTCGAACGCGGAAGCAACTTTTGCGGAGACGCACGGGAAGATCGGTACGAGCATTCCCAAGATACATAAATGAAAGCTAGGAGAGGGAATTCTGCTTGCTGAAATATTTGAAATTTCAAAAAATTAACGATTACACATAAATTAAATGATGCTTGTAAAAAATTCGTGACCTCATGCGACATTCAGTCACATCGAAATTAATCAACTGAATGCAAATAAATAAAATCATTTTGAAACGGTCTACAAAGTTCCATTTTTATGATTCGTGGAAAAAAATTAATTGCTATGATCTAAAAATATTTTGTGTAAAGATCGATTGAATGAAAAAAAAATATATATATTTTTTGAAAATTATTAAGATGGCTTCTTAAGTCCAATCCGATTAGAAAAAATGTACCCGGACTGCAAGAATCCGAATGTGAATCGACGAATCCACGTGTAACCGAAAAGCAAAGGCGGAGAGGAATATTCATCGTGCGAGGAGCGTTTCGAGAGGGAAAGTACATCGAACGAAACAACATCCACGCACGCGAGGACAAACGCGTTAATTGAGAGTCGGAACTCGCGAGTGGACTCCAACAGCCGGCTGTTTTTCGTCGACTCGCCGTTGCCGGTTCTCGGCTCAAAGACGACGCACGCGAGTAACGGGAACCTCCAAGTTCACTTGGCGAGGTGTTAATTGTTCGTTCAAACACACACAATAGGAGCGTCTCTGGGCGAACTCCAACCGACTAAGCTGACTAAGGACCTTCGTTTCACGCTCACTCTCCGACGAATCCTTCTCATTATTCCTCAATAATGAATAAAAAAAAATCCGTAATTATTCGTCAATAAAAAATAATAGAAACAAAAAAAAACCAATTAATTTTTGCGAATCGAAGTAGCTTTTTGAAAGTGCAGATAATTCAATAAAAAAAAAAAATCGTCAGAGATTCGACTTTTCGTCTCTCGACGGTGAAGTTCTCTCAAAAATGTTTCGAGTCGGATCGCCGATGAGATTCGTTTTCACGATGAATCGTTAATTACCGCAATTCGTCGGGATTCACGAGGTATTTTCGAATACCGTACCGGTATTGATTCGACCCACTGTCGTGTCACGCTCACTCTCCGACGAATCCTTCTCATTATTCCTCAATAATTAATTTTTAAAAAATCCGTAATTATTCGTCAATAAAAAATAATAGAAACAAAAAAAAACAATTAATTTTTGCGAATCGAAGTATCTTTTTAAAAGCGCGAATAATTCAATTAAAAAAAAAAATCGTCAGAGATTCGACTTTTCGTCGCTCGACGGCGAAGTTTCGAGTCGAATCGTTAATTACCGCAATTCGTCGGGGTTCACGAGGTATTTTCGAGTACCGTTCCGGCATTGGTTCGACCCGCTGTCGTTGTCGTCGTATTCGAACCTCGATTTAATATTATCTGATATTACTGCGAAAAGCGAGTGTCTCGCGGCAAGTGGCACTTGCCGGTCTTCGGTGCGGCCCTCGGGTCTTCGGGTTTATCCAGCACCGTGTATCATAACCGCGATAACACGCTGCACGGACCCGCATTGCACATGTATAAATACACACCGACGGAAAGAGCGAGGCGAGCGGTTCGAAAATGTCTTGGAGTGTCGCGGCGCGGTCCGCGTTACCGGCTCGGCCCGCCGCGGCACGAAGCGTTTTCACGCGGTGTTTAATAGATCGTAAAGCGTATTTGAGTATCTCGATAAATATAACAACGGCTCTAGGTCGACGCTAGATATCCAGGCCCACGGTGGCATCGCCGATCTTCCCTTCTCTCGCATTGAGTATTATTCGATATCGACTCTTCCGGTACACGCGGCTGAGCGCGAACTTCGACGCATCCGCGCTGTGCGCTGAGTCGCTTTCCCGTTAATCTTCAGCCGGAAATCACCTGTCGCGGACTCACGTCAATTTTCCCTCGTAAAAAAAAATCTCGCTTCGGAAAATCCTCGATAGTTTCACCCAAATAAAGTAATAATAAAGTGTAGATTTTTTTTGCGCGGTTTTAGGAGAGAACGATAAGAGAATTGGGAAGATCCGACGGCTCCGAAGGGCGAGCAGGATGAGTGCGAGCTCACGCCGCCGGAAACGAGACTCAGCGTGGCCCGGGCTTTTGCTCCAGCCTCTGCTCCTAGTCGATCGATTCGCTGGTCCCTCTTTCTCCCTCGACTGGCTATATAGCTGACGAGCTACGTGGCCCGGAAAGAGCCGGCCTCGCAGCTCTTTATGCTTTTTTTTTTTTTCTTTTTTTTTTTTCACTATACATAGAACATGCAAGTTCGAGATGTGTCAGAGAAGTCGGCATCCGGTGTTCGTATAATATTCCGGAGGGATTCTCTCCGGAGGGATCCGGTGTGACAAGTAATTTGTTGAGACGTTCTCCGGAGAGAAGAGTCACGAGTCTCGCGCTCCTACTCGCAGTTGCATCGCGAGTAGGACCGAATTTAATGTCCTCTCGAGTCGCTCTTTCGAGTATCTCGCCCTCGAACGAGGCCAGCTGGAAAGCCATGTTCGACAATGTGGCGAAAAAAAAAATACAAATTTTTCCGGCTATTCTGAATTATTATTTAGGACGTTGAGGATTTTTATCATTTTTTTTTTCTGAGATTTTAAACATCTTTTTACGACGGTTTTTTTTTTTATAGGCGCATTTATCGTATGTTTCGATAGATTATAAGGTGTGTGTGAAATTTTTACCATCCAAATAATCATAGGTAGCGTCGGAAAAACCTGCGAATTATTTCAATGAGAATTTTTTTACTCGCAGTACGATTTTTGATGGTCGAACTCGTGACGGATATGAAATGCAAATTAGTCGAAAAATTTTATAATGTCGTGGAAATTATAGAGTCATAAAAAGGTTTTAAAGTATTTGAAAAAAAAAATCAAAGTTCCAGCTCACTGTCCTCTGACACGAAAAAGTCAATTTTTTTTTTTTTACTAAAACAATTTCCCGTGAAAAATATTTAATCGAGACAAGAAAAATTACTAAATTCTTTTCGCGCGTTCTCCTCGGTCCGAGAAGAGAATCCTACGGTACGAACTACTCCTCGCAAAAAACCTTCCCAAACTACCAGCCCAAAAGTAAACGAAGAATAGTCCAGCCGATAAAAAAAAAATCAGCAATCGTCCAAGTGTTTCCAGCTTCGTTCCGAATAATTCTCAAACGCAAAAAAAAAAAAAATCAGCACCCGGACTTTAAATCCAACAAGCATGATCGATAACTCCGCCACTCCGTGTCTCATCATCCTGAACGATCGCCTCCGTACAGGTAAATCGTCACGCGGCTGTACGAGTTCACCGATGGAAAAGCTCGGCAGGCGTCGGTCGTGTCTGACTTGTCGACGTTCTTACTCCTGGCGGTGGGGGAAGCGACGAGATATTTCGTGGGTAAAGTCGGGTCGCGGTGGGGAATCGTGGCAGATCTCTCAGTGGTCGACACCGCAGGAGCTTCGTCGCCATTGGTCCTCGTCCGATTCCGCGGATTCGAGCCGGAAGACGCGAGCGAGGCGTGGGAGGCCGACGCGGAGCAAGAAAGCCGACGCGGTCGGCGGATCGGCCGTGGAAGCAAGGGGTGGAAGGAGCGCGCGCGGTTTTCTCGCGGACGACGAGGGAGCCGCGGCGAAGAAGAGAACGAGGCGTCGGAGGGGCGCCGGAAGGAGGGTGGAGCGCCGCGACGCCGATGCGCAGACCGGGAAGCCGTGTGGGTCGCTTCAGTGAGCGCCGCGTTCCATCCAGCAGATACCATGAGCCCCGTTTCACAAACCCGGCGGCCCATTGTTATGCCCTCGAAAAATTGTGGTATCCTGCGACGCGTACATTGTCGACGGCACGCACGCGCCCAGCTACTCCGAACTGTACTCCCGTGAGGTTCGCCGCCGTGGAAGTCGACGGTGTCGCGGAGAGGCTTCGATCGCGCGTCGATACTCGATTGAACCGTTGACAAAAGTTCACGAACAAACGCGACTATCGGAGGGTTCATTAATCCGGTTGAATGGACTTTTAATTTTATTTAATCGGTGAGGAGGTTTTTGTTGTTGTTGGGAACGAGGGATCGAAGAGCCACGTGGAGGAGACGATATTTCGAGAAGCAGGTGGTTGAATTTTCTTTGGGATTTTTTGGCCCGAGGAAGAGGCTGCGAGGAGGGAATTTTGGCGAAAGGGACGCGAGCGCTGGATTTCGTGACAGAGGAAGAATCGGACTTTTGTCGAGGAGGGTTGAAAGAAGAATTTATGCGAGATCGCTCGGGGTTGTTGTGCGCGAGTCCTCCAGGAGAAATCGAACTGGCGGAGGAAGAGGAACGAAACATTTTCGTGGCGACGGTAATGATGACTCGATTCATCGACGGGACGAGGATTAGCGTCGAGAAACCGAACTTCCCATTTGTGCCAGTGACGACGACGATTATTGGTTTCCGTTGTAAAGTTTAATCGACGACTCTGGAGCGGGTCTAATTATTCGGTAAATTCACCTACGCGCCGATTTTTAGTTGGAAAAATCCATCCACTGCGAAGGAACGAAAAGGTACGTGAAAACAAAAAAATTGGAATCAATTTAACAAACATGAATTTAAGAGACGAGCAACAGTAATTCGGGAAAAATTTGACCGACGGACAACACGGTACTTCAATTCTTCCATCGAGTCTTCCAATACGATTCAGCCAAAAATCGTTGCAAATCTCCCGTTCGAATTATTCAATGATCCAAACAATCCGTTCGATTTATTTAGAAATTATTCGTATTTTATCCGACGAAAGTTCGGACAGCGAGTGAATTGTAAAATCGTCGAAGCTGTAAGACGTTCCAATTATTGCGAAACGACCCAAGAGACAAATCGGCTCGCCGGAAACTTTGTAGTTGCCTCTCTGAAATATATCGTGTCTTCGTCGCCCGGTTGAGTTGCACTTTGGGGGTGAAAAGTCATGAGAATAAATCTCTTTTAGTCACCGAAGTCGACGCCGTTTTGACTCGGGTTGCGTTACGCTCCATATATCACGGCGCCGGCTACAAAGACCTTTTTCGCGTCTACGTACACTCGGCTCTTGAGTTTTAATGCGTTTCCCGAGAAACTTGCCGAGGGCGATATGATTTCGCCGTGCCGTCGGCTCGAGCTCGCGGATCAATGAACTTGAACTCTTACGATTCACATAACTGTGCTCGCCTTTCATGCCGACCATTTACACACACACACAAACGGCAGCTCCAACGGGGATTCGGAAATACACTAAAAGGAAATCTCGCAAGCCGCGATAATAATTATTCCAGGAAAACAAGCGACCCGCCCAACTCTCACGAAGCAATTTGGCCCGAGCAATAACATTCTCCCCCATATTAGACTTCAAAGTTTTGAATGATGCCCCGATAAATCATCGAACTCGAGGGCGCAAGCTCGTCTACGAATTACAATAAAATTCTCGTTTCGGAGTAAACTTCCAAAAACGTTAATTGACGCGACGCATTGTCAATCCGCGAGCGTAATTTCGCGATGGATGCGAACGACCGGAAAAGGTATTTTGCCGTGTCACCTGTACAATCGTCTCGTGTAATAATAATTACTATTACGAGGCGACGTAATGGGCTCGCGCGTTAACCCGTCAGGCCCCATAAATTTTTCTTCTTATTTTCCATCGTAAACGCCTGCTCGCTCAACCGCGTCTCTTCGTCACTCGTGCTGTGCGTTACGTTCACTATGCAAAATCGTTTTTTTTCAATCATCGACGTAATCCGATGCGATTATCGCGATCGTCGCGCGGAAATAGCCGGAGGAAAATCGAGACGGTAAATATTCCACCTTGATCTTGTCGGAACTCCAAATATCAGCATGCGCGAAAGTGCTAGCTTTGCATCCTGAATTTAACTATGTATGCATACATGCAAACTCATATATATATATATATATATATATATATGTGTATATATGCTATGAACAGAACGTCGTGGATTTTAACGAGGTCGTACCGAATGTTGATTGCTCGCGGCACGATCTATTAATTGTCAAATACAGGGAATACTACGAATGAACTAGAATCGAGTGGTCGAAAGGGAATCGTACAGAGGAATGAGGTGGAGTAAAGGAACGATAGGTTTATATCCGAACAACGTCGTAATTTTCTTTGGAGTATTCAAAGTGCCGGTAATAAATGCAGGCGAATAACGAGGTAAGAATCGTTGTTTCGCGTATATCTTTTTATCGATACGTCTGAATTATTGGATTTTATCGAACGGATGTTTGTGGAAAAACGTTCGTTTGGAGTTTCGGAGGTTTAGCTTTTTTGTTGTGTTAGGAGAACGCCCGTTCGGTGTGCGTGTGTGTGTGTGTGTGTGTGTGTGCTTGGATGACGCGTTCCCTCGGGCCGTTCAAACATTGTCCGCCGATGTTTGTTTACCGCTAGTGAGATAATATTTGTTGATTTACGAGTGTCAAAGAGCCAGGTAAAGTGTCGGCCGAAGAAATCAACGAAGCCGATGAAGTGGGACGGATAAATTTTTTTTTTTTTTTTTTTCTTTGACCCGAGTATATCTCGAATCAACCCTTTCTCGTTGACTCGGAGCGAGACTCGAATATTCGCACCGATGACGTTGGGGTCTCAGAAATTTTTCGTCTGATTCCACTTCGTTTTCGCTCATTTCTTTTGTGGGTCTTAACAGTTTGTAATGAGCGAGGAAAATTTTAATTTTAATTGTGATTAGTAATGACGCGGTTTTGTTTTTTTTTTATTGCATTAATTTTGTTTTTGAGAAGCTTGTAGGATTTACGTGTCGGGACGATCGATCGATCCGCGAGATATTCGCTGCTAATTTTTAAGGCAGAGTGTAATCGAATGTACCTTAGCTCGCGAGATTCGGCCATATTGGAATCCATGATGGCCGCCGAAAGATGTTTTAAAGCGGAAAGAGGCCTCGCCCCATGGGAATTCTGCCAATGGTGTATCTCAAACGTAGTCATTCATCCCTTCCTGAATCCCGTCGGGTTTCCCCTCGGGTTACCCGGGAACCGAGCTCCAGCTTCATCCAATCGCGTTCCCGGCCAACTTCGGCGGCCATCATTGCCAGCGTGCGCGCGCATCTTTCACGCGACACACGTCACGCACATAATTTTCGTGCGGTCCTCATTTCCCACACGCGAAAGCATCGCAGCTCAGTTTTTTCCCGTCACGAAACATTGAATATCAAAAATTTTCACGATCAATTAAAATCGTCGAATCAATGATTTTTAATAAACGAAGACAGGTGAAAACATCGATAAAACAAATCTCTGCCGAGTCGATATCCGATAAAGAGTCCCGTAGAATTTTTCTGTTTGTCGTGACGAACGAAACGATTCGGTTGTTGGAATTTAGCGAAAGCTCTCGTGCATCGCGTCATATTTTTTCGGCTCTTTAACGCTGAGCGAATGGCCGATGAAGCCACGAAGAGGAACGTTCCGTGAGTCGATCATTCGGGAAATTGCCTTGCCGACTACGAGATAGGTAGAGCAACATCCACAGTCTCGAAATTACTCGCACCGTTAGCCGCCTCATAGCCACATCAGCCACGAATAGAGTACAATAAACATAGAAACGGGAGCATACAAGGAATTTCATCACGTATAAACCTCGACGTTTTATTATTACAATTTACACGTTTATATCGTTCATAAATTTAAACGGTCGCAAAGGTTATGAGAGACTCGTGCGGTAAGATTCCGATTACCCTCGTAGGGCATTCGATTTCAATGCCGCGACCTTTGCCGATCGCTCTCAGACTGCGAATGAGAAACGCACTGCAGTTCAATCGTTGCGTCCCTAATTCCATCAGCTTTGATATTAATTGATTCCAGGCCAATCAATTAATTCGCCCGTGGAGGCGAGACGTTAAAAAAATCCATCCGAAGTGCGAGCTGCAGTATCGATTGTCGTTGTTATCGCGACCCTTCCAAACGGTACCGGCATCACGAAAGTTCCTCCACTTCCCTTCGGCCGATACTCCCCCCGAAGCCCGTTCGGTTGGTAAAGAAGTCACGGCAGATTCCAGGAGTTTCGCCGTACCGACAGCAGAAATCCTGCGAGAAGCTTCCGAGACCTTCCGAGTCCGGAAGCGGTAGCGTTGCGTGACCTATCGATCCCAGAAGCTACCCTTGCACGGCTTCCTCTGTTCGAGGGTGGAGAACATTTTTCCGGGCATACATTTTTATTCTCCTTATTACCCCGAACAATCGAGGGCAGAAAATAATGAGGAAGCATTCTTCAGGGTTTAATGTCCTCCGGGCTGTTCATTTCTTCCGCCTCGCATTATTTTTATCGGCGAATTAAAGCTCCGCACTTTTGCCCCGTAAAGTCATTTATAATACATAATAGCAGTGAGTTAGCTGAGCGCCGGAGTTAACGCGGTGACGTTACACTGACGCGAGTTCCACGAGGTTTCCTCCTATCTCGTAATTTCAGCATTAAACGATGCAAAACGTCGGGGCAGAGAGAAGCCGAGCTGCCGAGTACGGCGAGGGCGAAGTTGCCGGTGCTCGGTGCAGCGGGCCAGCAGTAATTACCGAGTTTGCCGTAGCTTCCTGCCGTTATCAGACTCTCGCCCGGTGTCGCGAATTCGTGTTGGTCACCTGTGCGTGTTTCTTCGTACGCAGTCTTGCGAACCACGCAGCCGGCCATTGCAACCTTGCGTCGAAGCTCGTGGAGGGGCTTTGCGAGACGTACGAGAGAAAGTGGGAGACCGGAAGGTTCGCTTCATCGAGCTCGCACGGTGAAGTCGATCGGTTTATAAAATGCCGGCTGCAAACATCGTATCCAAGATTGGGCGAAGCTGATCAACTTCAAAGCTCGGACTCACGCACACGGCTTGAAAGTCCTTGCTGCGTTACGCTCTGTTAGGTAAAACTGAATTGCGTCTTCGATGATGAAGAGAGTAAAACACGCTCCGCACGTATGCGAGTACCAAAGCGGTCAGGATTTCAGGATGAGCTGGAAATGTCCTAGGGATTATTCGATAGATAGGGATTATCCGAAGATTGATAGATTCATCTGTACAGATTCGATTTCTAGAGTCGAGAGCTTTCGAACGAGGCTTTGTTGTCACGATCGTAGTGGAAGAGAAAAATGGAGCAGAATGAACTATTGTCAATTTTTCGTCATTGAAGATAATTTATTTTTGGCCCTTTGAAACATGATTTTACTTACACGATGACGCTCTAAATACATCGTCGTACGATCTGTTAGAACAGTCTTTCCACGAGTCAAATAGCGGAGATAGTTTTGCCCCGCTCTCTTCTAGGCTCCTCTAGCTCATCTCCATCTCCACTTGACGATCGCCGTAGAGGTTTCGTCTTGGTATCGGCTCGAACACTCGAAAAAGACCACCCAAGCTCGGCGCGCCCATCATTTTCCTCCATCGGGATGCCGCGTTTTCGGGGGAGGATCTTCGGATAGCACCCTCGTCAACGTCTGCGTCTCTTCTCAACCCTTCCTCCACCCCCTCCGCCTACCCCTTCCATTACATTGTCCATTCGTCTCTCGACCAGCGTCCAACCGACGTCACGTTTATTGGCCAATCAATATTACGTCAGGACTTTTAATAACGGCAATCTTAAAGTCGGATTCGCTGTTCTCAAACGTTTACCGGATACTTTGTATCCGTGAGAATCCAATGAATTCAGAAGACCTTCGGCGATTCCACTTCTCTTTCTTCCCCTCTCGGACGCCTCGTCTCCCTTCGTTTGCGTTTTCTTCTCTCTCTGTCCGTCTTCATTCCGTTTCTCCTCGGCGTCGACCGCGCTCCATAGTTTGTGTCGGCTTTTGGAGCCGGTGAACCTGAGAGGGGGAAAACTCGCGGCCATCGATTTCTGTCTCTCCTCGGTCGAGGCGCATGCGCGACCAAACCGGTATACACGGATGCCTCGTCTTGCCCCACTCTCCGGACCCAATTCCCCCGGTACCGATATTTCTCTCCCTCCCCGTCTCCGTCTTTCTCCAGCTCTGCCTGGGACGTGGTTAGCCGCACCGGCGAACGCACACATACAGAACGTCTCGGTGTAGCGATTCTGAACAAACGCGCCCCCGGAAACCAATGTCGAATTAGGGATGAGCGTCTATCCGAGCCAAAGATTCACAGCATCCGAATGTAGGCAGCAGCGATACTCCCGAGCCCCCTTATTGCCACTTATTTAATCCGGAAAACCAACCCTCTCCCCAGTTCGCCTCGAAAAACCGCCGTTCTCGATGATCCCTGGGCTTCCTCCACCTCCGCATCAACCCCTATCCGAGGCTTCCGTCGCCATGGCTTCTCAGCACTTCCATTATCCGCGGTAACTCTTATCCTCGACCGAGCATACTCTCCATCCTCTATATTGGACAAGTTTGATAGCATTTTTTTCCAATGACTGTCGTGAATCCAGCACTTTGGCTCCGGCTCTTCGACGAGAACTTTGTAAAAAAAAAAAAGTGACTTTTGCGAGGATCGGAACAGCGCTCCGAAATTAAAGGAAATTAGTTTGATCGTCGTTGAGACACCGAGGAAATTCTTAGCCGGAGGAGCTTGACGATATTCCGGCGGTCTTGTTTAATCCACTTGTACGTAGAGAAGCCTATTGTTCCGTACTATCACAAACTCCACGAGACTGGCTGGCTTCTTCGATAATCCCTTCCCTCGGATACGTTCCGCAAAATCCCCCTTGGCATTATCTGGCCATCTTTATTCAAGTCTGTCGGGGTCCGATAGGTTGGTGGGTGGCTTCTGCCCCTTGCTCAGCGGCGCGAGCGAGGGTGTGCGAGGAAGGGCTCAGTGCCGTGGAAGCACGAAACGAGGGTACGCCAAGCGGGATGGGTGGAGCGCTTTTACGAGGGCGCAGAAATCTCCTCATCAAGCTTCCGCAGCAGCGGGCTACCCGACTGGCTCGTCTGCCTCGAGCCCGAGGAAGGGTTGCGAGAGCTCGTCTGGAAATTCCTGGAGGGAATACTTTTCGTTTCGCCCTCCACCAGAACCCCTCTCCGGAGGCAAATGAGCTTGTGGGCTTTGGTCCAATTATTCAGTAAATTAAACGCAGGCAGAGTTTAACGTCACTGCCAAGAGTGTCCAGAATGCTTCTGTGTAAAAGACTCGTCCATTGGATGTCCTCGCGATTAATTCTTGGCATGGGAATTCTCTTTGATTTATCTCTATCGCGATAGACATTCGGCAATCGTTGCGCAACACGCGAATTCTCGATTACGTCGCTGCAGAATAAATATGCACGTCAAACTAACGTTCATTCTACACCAACATTCCGCATTCATTTTGGATTGTGTAATTTTTTTTTCTCAATCTGGCTATCAAGCCGAATAGCATTTTGCCAACAATCCCCTAGCGATTTTTTATGTTTTCGCTGGCATTAAGGAGATTAATTTCCTTGCATCATTACTCCTATGGGTCACATTTTTGAAATTCCAGTTTCTTATAAAAGTTGAGACAAACCGTCAATTCTCCCAAAAAAGTTCATCGATGTTGACCGATTTATGTATTTTATTTTATACAATACAAAAATGGACCATCCGAAATTTGGATTTTTGTCGAATTTTCCCTCGCAACACCCTGCAGAATCGTCCCAGAAATTATTGTCGCAATATTGCTGAAAATCAAGCCGCATAGCTTCGTGGCAAACGATTGCCCTTCTACAAAAAAAAAAATTCCATAAAAAAAAAAATAAAAGTGTAGAGCTGTGCAGAAAAAAAACATGTTGGTAGAATGTACGGACCTTCTTTATCGTGCAACCCCTCTTGGCCGAGTTCGTCGTTAAATATATACTCATATATATATATATATATATATATATATATATATATATATATATATATATATATACATATATATGTATATACATATATATGAAGGTATAAGCGCAGGTTTTACGAGGGCGTAGAAATCTCCTAATCAAGGCCCGGGCGGTTACCGGCGAGAAAGCTATCCAACCCTCTCGTGCCGGCTCTCGAAATTGCGTCCGGGGGTGGATTTTCGTTCCTGCTGTGGCGTTGCATAGAGGTACGCGGTGATGGTCTCCGGGACGCGCGGACCGCACACAAATGAGGCAGCTTGATTCCAATTATTCAGTAAATTAAATACGTGGACTTTACGGTCGGGAGAGACGAGAGTACCGGACCGCGATGGGCAACCCTCCCGCAATGGTAGACGAAAGCTGCGGAGTTGGATCCGCACGGGCTGTGCCCGAGTGTACGAGAGTTATTGTCGAGGGGCGGTATCGCAACGCGGACGGGAGCTTGGAAAGGGTTGAAGCCGCAAGCGGCGAGAATACATTGAACCATCCGTCGCGTACAAATCCAGCAGGAGCATCGGCATTGTAGCGTAGTGTCGTGTCGCGGGTTGGCCGTTATCTACAGTTAACACCGGGTTCGAGGGGTCGAGATGAAATTCGAGGGGTTGCCCACACGATGTATCCAGTACATGCCCACCATTTACCAAAGCTCCGTCTGGTATCGGACACTGTGGAATCCGCCATCTTTACGAATAAAACCAGCCCATTCGCTTTTACTCAATCAACTTTGTAGTTGTATTCTTTTTCACCCCAAATAACATCGATACGAATTGCGTTAAGGGGTGAACGGGGCAAAACGAAATTCCGCTACGTTTCGGAGTAAAATTCGACCCGTTCGATTTTACTCGATTAACCGTGCAGTTTCCGCCGAATGGAAGTCCGCCTCGAGAAACATTTTTTTTTTTTTTTCAAATCTACCCCAAAAAAATTGATAAAACCAGTAACATTCGATATTATTGCACGGTAAATTATTTTTCGTTAGATGCAATATTTTCGAAATTTAGGGCTGTACAGTCGTCACGTGGGACTTCACAACGGAAAGTGAAGAAACAATTCGAATTCTTCGAATTGCCGAGGGAAGAGATCCAACGTCTCTGCTTCTAACTTCGTAATTTTGTATTTTCTTTGGAGACCCCGACGCGAGCTTCGTGTATTTTACGAGCGCGTATCTCTTACGCTCCTCCCGCGGCTGCACCACGGAATGTCTGTGTGTGCATGTTCGGTCTATAGTGGAAGAGACCGGGAGGGAGGCGGACGGAGAGGGAGAGAAGTTTGTAGACGAGTTTTCCTTGGTCTTCCAGCAGGAACGAGAAGCATCCCCACCTCGGTCCCTTCTTCGCCGCTTCGCATCCCTACCGAGAAAACGTCTCAGCCCGCCCACTCCCTTCTTCCGCTTCTTCTTCGTTTTCCTTTTTTTCAGCCGTTCTTTCTCCGCTTCTTTTTTTTTTTTCCTCCCCTGTTCTGCGCTCTCTCGCTGCCAGCCCCGTCCCTCCAGTACGGGAATACGATTACGCTACAGTCCACGAGCGTCGACTCGAGCCCGCAGTGGGGTTTGCTTTACCATCGCGCCAAGGGAAAGAGAATCCCGCGAACGCGACGTAATATACGACCCCATTTTCTCGCCCAACTTTTCAAAGAAAAATACGAGAAAAAAAATTCTCTCCAACCCCTCTGGTCGGTACAGAAGAAATAATTGTATTCACGTGTGTAGTCGTCCGCTTTTTCCCTTTCCGAGCGGAAGCGTCGTGAACTTTGTCCCCGTCTTCGTCGTCCTCGAGAAAGATCCGTAGGGTGGATCCGTCACAGCGAGAGAAAATTTATAATCCGTAACATTTCCGGCTTTGGCCGCTGCACGGGAGAACCAGCGTAGATGCTCCGAACGCGCGCTCATGGCCGGCCCAGCCTCGAATCCTCGGAGAACCGCGGCGAACTCGAGGATCTCTGCCAAGATTTAAACAAACAAACAAAAAATGTATCCGAGTCCCGAAAATAAATTCCCGGCAGCGCTGGCTCGTGAACCAAAAAAAGGCTGCGGAGAATCTTCATTCGATTTCTCGATTTTACTTTGCCTGCTCACGATTTTTGTCATCTTTATTTTCTCTCAAATCCGTGTCCTCCGTCGGGGAGAATTCTCCCGTCGCTGCCAAAAGCCGGCCGGTAAACATTCGGATTATCCGCACGGTTTCGCGAGACGGTCGAATCGGCGACTGGCGACGCTCGGTTTGCAAAATTTCTTTTTGCCAGCCGTTTATTTTTCGCGAGACACGCCGCGCTATATCCAGTCGACTTACGCTGCAACACGCCGCTAAATTCGATGTTTTATGCGCGCAGCTGCGAGACAAGCTACGGAGAGAAAATATCGCGAGAGGTCTTGGAGCGACTTCAGGAACGAAGCTGGAGATTCTCCGACGGTGGACGTCGCACTCGAGCGATCGTAGAGCGAAGCCCATTGAGTCAAGGCGGATCCCAAACTGTCCCAATGACGCTCATTTTTCAATTACTCGAATCAAAATTATTGACGCGAAATGCCGAGGTTTTGTTTTCGGTTTGAGAATTTATGGCTCGGAGAGTCGAAGCGCCGTTCGCCGTCCCGGCTGCGCTAACGTTCTCAGGCCCTCGAGAATGGCTTCGTTTGCTCGCCACCTGCGACCAATTGCTCGAACGTTTTTGCCCCGTCGGGTCTATCAATCCGATCCGAGCTGTCCGTTTCGAGTCCGTGCGAACTGTCGAAACTCCGTCGGATGCGACCGCGGCTCGACACGATTCGTCCTCGTCAATTTAGACGCTGGACAGCGAGCACCGACACAGATAAAGCAACGCTCGCGTGGAGATTAACGAGCTTATCGGATCCGTGAGTCACATTCTAGCGAGTCTCCGATAAAAGCTTCGCTGTTCCACGGGTTTGTACTCGGCTTATATTTATCGTTTGTGCGCGGAACAAACGCCCGAACGTTAGCGAGAATTCTGGAAACGGGCAAAGCGGACGTTTTTTTTTTTTTACCGATTATTTGCGCGACCTTAAAAAAAATAATCTTGAATGGATGTAGATACGTCGGTTTCGAGAGAGATATATTATATAATTTTGAAAAATATCATTGACTCAAGTTTTCCCTCGCGGGCTACGTGAGAAAATAAATTATTTATTTTTTTCTTTGAATTCGCACAATTTTATACGGCATCGAAATTATAATGTATTTTTTTTTCGAACTTTATTTCGATTGCGCGAGAAACTTTGTTCGTCGAAAAGCGGGGTCGATGAGCGAAGTATTCGTGGCGAGGAGGAATTGCGACGCTGGTCGATGGTTCTGGGCGATGTTCGCCTTCGGATTTGCTGGGTCAGCGGGGAAAAAACGCTGAGACCGAGGTAATTGTGGTTAGGAAAAAATCGCATTTTTCAAGTCCACGGATCGACGCGGAGGAATCTTTGATTACCGGCGTCGGGTCACGTTTCCTTGATTTTTTCGTTTCGCTCAATTTTATCGGATTTTTCGAATATTCCATCAACGTATGGAAGTCGTATATTACGAAAAGCTCGCGCGAGCGAATCGAAGAATCCCACGCGACGGTAAGAAAAAAAGTTAAGTCGAGAAACCGTGGTTCGCCATGTCGATTGCCCATTTATTTTTCCAACTGCGTCCATCGAAACTTCCGAGCTTCGAAATGCTTTCGTAACTTTTTATGCAAAAATTATTAGGTGGAAAAATTGTTTTCTCTCCGACGCGCAAAAAGCACCAGTGAATTTTAAACATTTCTAAAATAATAAAGATTGCCGCAGAAACGTTTGAATAAATATTTAATTCTTTGAACACAATATTTCAATGCATCCAAACTATTTCGTTAAAAGTGTCAAAAATATTTTCCAACTGTCCAGTATTTTGTCTGTCCTTGCCGAAATTTTTGGTTGACTTCGCCGCATTTTTGTTGGCAGTTTGCGAATTTTTCGACAGTGTACAACAAAACGCGTCGGCGTCAAATCCTGAACGTTGATGTTATTCTTTGCCCAAAAATGATAAAAAATTAATAATTCTCGTAAAAAAGAAAGATTGATATCGCAAACATGAATACGAAGAGTCGATATTTGCACCGTTCACGAGGCACAAATGATTCTGACGGTATATTGTGCGACAGAGAACGATGTGAGGGGAACTGGGAAAATAGGGGTTGCGAAAAAAAGACGTGGTTGCCGGATGACCGACGAGTCTTCATCTCGCCAAAGAGGGCAAGAATTGCGAACTAACCGGAGAAAGAGCGACGGAAAAGTGTACGATGTGGCAGGAGGACGCCGGGCGCCGCGGCGCCGTCGTCGTTATGGCTTTCGATTTATGCCGTCACGCGGGTCGCAGGACGATTGCTTTTCTAGGCGGCGGGAAACGAAATGCTAAAAATGACGGCCACGCGAGAAAGCGAGCCGGATTTCCCGTAAACTCGTCTTCTCTATATCCGGTTTCCCGTTGTTGGATTTGGATTTTCCGCCCAAGGCTGCGGTGATTCTTCGGTGGAAGAGGGAGAAACGACGGAGCTCTGAAAACAACCCTTATCGACGACTCTAAGAATACGTGAAATTTTCACGATAGCCATTTTTACCGAATCCGTATGATAATTTATTTTGGAATGCCGATTGGCAAAATTTGGCGCAGACCCAATTTTTTTGTTGTAATTTAACAAAAAATAATTCTTTTATGAAATACAAACTTTCGACAAATTTTCATATTTTCTAGCAGAACGTGTTCAGTTTAATGCGAACGTTCGTCAGGACGTCGCTGTATTTCCCACGTACCTGAAAATTCTGACGCATTTTATCGGATTCGTTCTCAATCCATCAGGACCTTTTTTTTCAGTGCGCTTTTCCTCACCAATGGAAACCAGTCAAACCACTGGGATTTTCAACTCGAAACATCGACCAACAATTTTCAAGAATACATTTCCCTACAATGTTCGAAGGACTCTTCGTCGTTCGAGAAAAATTCCAAAGTCTCGTTGCAGTCGAGGATCAAAGGAGCTCGCTCCAAGGTCCCTTCACCATTGGCCACTCGAACCCTCGTAATGGCATTTTTTTTTCATCCGCAAAAGGGTGTCTTCTTCCGTCAATATACTCCAATTTTTTTCTGCCGTTGCTCATCGCGGCCTTTTCGGAGTCTTACGGAAACTCAAGGCCGGCTCGCAACGACCTAGCGCAGCCTTCACTTTTTTTTTCTGGACCGGGCTTCGGTCAGTTTCTCGTCCGATTTCGTCTCCGATGTTCCAATGGTGCGATTTTTGAATAATTGCCACTTTTGGAGTCGCAGCGCCGACTAGTTTTGATGTTTCTGCTCCGATTCGATCAGCGAAAAAAAAACCGCTCCATAATGTAGGAATAAAGTTGAATTTTTTGAAGTTCAATTGTGGGAGTGTTTCCGAAGAGACCTTGAAATCACCGGCTTTGACCGAACGCACCCTCGCCGCAAAAGACCCTTCCGTCAATACTCCAATTTTTTTTTTCTCTCCACCCGTTGCTCGCGCTGTTAGTCGGGACTATAACGCTCAATCCAAGGCCGTGTCGTAACGACCGGCCGTGGGTAGTTATTTTTTTTTGTTTCTCTTCTTATTCCACACCTCTGGTTCGAAAAGCTTGTTCGAAGAGTTTGTCTCTCGCCCATCTTTTCTATCCTAGCCAGTTTCGATTCCGTCGGCGCGGCGGTCTGACGCGAAGTCTTCGCTGGCGAATTCGCGTTTCCCATTTATAGTTCAGAAATTTGGTGTCAAAAAATTGTAAGTCCCTTCGAAGATTTCTTGGTCCGGCTCGACTCGCTTTCGAAGTCTTCTCCGACGGCGACGGGTGCGATGACGACTGCGCGCCCGTTTACGCGAACGATTATCTTTCGTATCGTGCGAAAGGTAAATCTCAGTGGAGGGTCATTTAAAGGGATTTTAAAATAATTTTTAAGCTCTGGGTGATAATGATAGTGGGTTTTCCGTGCGGCTCTTTCGCTGCTCGTGGAAACATTTGAGGGTTCTCCGACGGTCGGAGGAACTGCGAATTGCATTTCATATCAGCGTGCTGCAGATGCGGGAACAACGGAAATTCTTATTCGTATTTTTTTGGCTTTCTCGGAAACGGGATTTTATTGCAATTGCGTTTTTTATTTTATTTTTTTCTTCGCACAAGAGAATCGTGAAGTGTAGAATGAATTCTCATTGTTAATCTTCATAAAATATTTGGTAACTTATTGCTACCCGAAAAAATATTGCTTTATTGTTTCATTGCGAAATTTCTTACCAGCGGAGAAATTATTTTTTTTATCACAATTCAACTTTCAAGCCTTACACTTCCATTTGACATTGAAACAACGACGACAAGACTGTAAACGCGACAAATTTCAATCCCGCATGGAATCGTGAGAATTGAAAGTAGAATTTAAATAATTTTTTTGTTTTTAATACCGTAATTTTATTTGAGTAATTAATATTTTTTTCATTGAAAAAAAATCGGTAAATAACAAGGGGTCTTGTTGCGGATGAGTAAAAAATTGAAGGAGAGTAAATTTGAAGGGTAAAAAAAAATTGAACCTGTATAAATTGTTGGAAATTTAATTGCATCGGCGAGTATTGTTCGGTCGTGCGTAGGTGCGCCGCTGCATGAAAGGAGAATCGGGTTAGGTCGTTGTACAAGAGCTCGCTGAGCCGCGGTTTACGAGGTGTTGCTCATCAGTGGCCGCTATTGTTTCGCTAATAAACGCGCTTAGCTGACTATGAATATGGAACGTTGTTCGAGGAAGTGTCGAATTGCCGGACAATGTCGTGCAAATTCCATCCCTTCGTGTTTCCCACCTAAGACACCACCGTCATTTCCATATCCTCGTCATCTTCGACTCGAACTCTCATTCTCCCAATTCACAATTCCGAGCACCTTCCCTGACATAAATCTTTATTTCCAATTATTTTACCCAACATTTGTTTTGCAATGTCATCGTTCGTGTCAACTGCAAATTTTTCAACGATTTCTCCATTTGTCGTTTTCAGAAATCCACATGTGGGAAGGAGGAACTTCGATCGTCGCTTCGTACTCAAAATCACAGCTCAAAAAAGGTAGGGCGAAATAATCAATAAATGTAATAATTCGGCTGCATCGATTTTATTCTTGACCAACCAGGGCGAGTTCCGGCAAAACCCTCGCTGCTTGCTGCTTCGGTATTACACGGTGATTGTTTTATTGTCGCTATATTTTATGTTTATTAGATGTGTGTGCGTTAACTAGCGACGAAAAGTGTGGCTCGTTTAAACGGCAATAATCTTGCGGCGTCGGTGGCGTTAGGTTTACTCTCAACAAACGCGTTCTTCTGTAGACAGTTGAATAGCATTCTACCTTCTGCGTGCACGTATAATATATATATATATACGTTAAAAAGATAGACACTAAGCTTTCTTTTCGCGTGCAGAATATTGCCCATTAATAATAGCTGCACGAGTGAGCGTTGGGAGTCATTTAACGATTCATTAGAGGGTCGAATGATTATCTCGTACAGACACAATACGCGATTGTCATAAATTTTTCTTAAATTCCTCTCCACTCGAATTTCATAAATCAAATCGCATGCACGTTTTAAATAAAATCGGAGCTCAGACAACAAGTCCTTTGTCGTACACCGGTTCGTTTGTTTAGATTTTTTTTTTTTTTTTTTACCAAATGGTTATAAAATTGAGACGTTCGCGGTGAGAAAATTGTCAAGCGTGCGAATCGTTTTTCACTGACTGCAGCTCAAAGTTGATTGTACGAGGATCGTTTCTGACAGTGGTAATAATAGTGGTAATCGTTCTCCGCTCGATCGCGTGCGCTCGCCGTTGCCGGCCGATGGCCGATCGAGCTTTATTCATACTACTGGTACGTCGGAATCGTTAGGAATTTTACGAGGCGATAAAGGGAAAGGTCTCGGCGAGTGCGAGAAAGGGCTTGGTCATAGTCACCTTCGCCTCACGACCATTCAAGCGCTTCCTTTAAAATAGCTCTTTGACGCTGCCAGCTCCACTTTTGACTAACTCGGAGCCCGTCGGAGAGTTTCTTCGCTGACCGGACTTTCGAGCATCCTTCGACCACACTGTCGAGCGCTACCGATTGCAGAGAACAAGCAAAACTTTCGCTATTTACTGTGCTCGCTCCTTTTGCACTCCTGTCAACCATCTGAACGGCTATCATAAAGCCATTAACTTTATTATACCGATCTATTAAATTAAATATTACGACTTGCGATGCGGCGCGTCACATCTGATTCGTGTTTGGAAATTATTTTTAATCGAGCTCGATTTTCAACGGGACGGATATTAAAAATCACAGAATTATCGTTGCCTCCCACGGTGTCATTTTCTTTATACATCGCTTTTCTATATTTTTTTTTTTTTATAAAAATGAATATTCAGAAAAAATACAAAGATCTTCAATTTTAATCAAATATTGTACCGGATGCTTCTTATACCTGACATAAAATTAATTGTGTCACAATAATTGAGTGGAAATGGGTAAAATTTATTAAAAAACACTTACGTGTATGTGATTTTGTCAAAAATGTTTCTTAATTTCAATTGAAATCGGGTCTGGGATCCAAGGAGACCGAGGCGAGAATGAGAGCTCCGAATCCAGCGAACCCGATACGTTTCCGGCGGGGAGTCGAGGAGGAGAGCAACATACAGCGGTCGGTGATATATCAAAGGCGTATTCCTTGCGGCGATAGGGGAAGTAAGTCGGGACGTCGGAGCGAGCACAGGCAGAACCAGTGTGGGTGCTCTTTGCGCTGAGCTCTGCAGAGAGCTCGCTTGTGGAAAGGGCTGGAGAGGCTTCGCGGGGTCCCGGCACATCAAGGTATTTTATACGAGTCTCGGGGATTCGAAATGACGATTTACGGGCGGTTCGGCTGAGCGAGCAAGCGCGCGGTCGTCGACCAAGAAAGACGAGAAAGAAACATTGTTTCAAATAAGATGTCTCCGGTCCAATCCCGCCTGAAACCCGCTGTGCGCCATTCGGTCCCGGTCCAACTTTGCCTTCACTGGCAGTCGCAATCGCCATCCGGACGCGGTCCGAAGGTTGCATTTATCCACACAAACGATGAAGGAAAAAAAAAACAAAATGAAACAAACGGAAAGCATTAAGTTCCGTTCTGGGAATTCACAATTTCGCACCGTATCCGGAATGGAAATTCACTTTCCATCTTCCGCTAAATATTAAAGAGCAGCGTCGTCCGCGAGGGGAAAGATCTCCCGAGAATTGGTTCATTCCCCGAAGCACTCTGTGCAATCGCGAAGTGTTCTTCGAGCCCGCCCAAGAATTCACTTGGATGAGGATTTAATGGAAGAGGCAAAGTTGTCCGTTCTAAATTGCCGTCTAGGATAATCTGCGCTGTGATGAGTTCGGTAGAGGCTCGAGTCGGATCATCAACGGTGAGTCGGTTCGCTCGGGGAGGAAGGTACATAACCGCGAGAATCAAAATGGCCGCGGTCCGCGTTGCTGCTGTTTCGAGCTCGAATCGAGCTGGTGGAAAAAAAAAAAAAAAAAAAGGAACTTGTTGTGTACAGCGAGTTTCGCCTCTCGCAGGGTATGTAAATGGTTGTATTATTCAAATGCGTGTGAGTGCAGAAGGCTTCTTCTTATCTTTCTCGGTTCTCCGTCTTACTTTTATTCGTTTCTCTCTTCGTTCCTCCGAGTCGCGTTCCTGCGTTCTCGGACCGAGATATCTCTCGCGTATGCGTTGTTTCTCCGTTTCGTCTCTTTCTCATCGCCAGACTGCTAGCGGCAGGGCATGTTGCCGCGATGTTGCTCTCGCCCCGGCGCACCGACGTCTTTATGAACTTGTTATTGTACGAACCAGCGGATAATCAAAGAGCGGTTCCCATATGGAGTCGGAACGCCCGAGAGTTCTCCCTCGAGCCGCGAGCCTTTCCTCCGTGTCGCTCTCCCGCAGCTCCCTTCTTGATCTTCGCTTCATCGCTTCTTTCCTCCGTCGATGCCTTCGCGGAGCCGCGAAGAATCGGCCTTTTCCTTTCCTCGTCTTCTCCCCGGTCTCTCGCGAATTCGCCGAATGAAACGTAG
Source organism: Listrodromus nycthemerus (assembly GCA_963978505.1). Lineage (NCBI taxonomy): Eukaryota > Metazoa > Arthropoda > Insecta > Hymenoptera > Ichneumonidae > Listrodromus > Listrodromus nycthemerus. Next base: position 16,178,988 of record OZ021683.1, on the reverse strand, counting down.
AATCGAGGTAAAGAAAAATGAGCAAAAAAAAAATGAAGAATGAAATTAAAAAAAAAGTGTTGAGATTCGTCGGATGAAGTCTCGATAGGGAACCGGGAATCGTAAGTCGTAGTCGGGGCGTTGGGAGGGAAGCGAGAGAGTTTATTTTACGATCCAAGTTTCCCTAGCGTCGTGTGCGAGAGTCGAATTCTCAAAGTTGGAGAGACCTGACCCGAGTGGAATTTATCCGCGCCGCGTGTACACTCGATAATTCCGATGGCGTAGCTCCTTCGTCGAACGAAGCTCGAAGTACGCTATTCACACTTGAAAAGTTTTCGAGCTGCGGGGTTCGACATCTCGCGACTTCGTACCGATGTAGCCTTGGCATATTGCGAATGGTTCGGTGAGAAAGTTTATTCGGGAATGGTTGCGATGTACACAATTCGTAGAATGTCTTCGCGGCTGCGCGATCAAAAAGCGGAAACGCACGTAACTGCGCGTGCATAGAAAACCTCTTGGAAACTAACCCGGAAACTGCAGGTAGGATTTACGTGAAACACTCTGCAGCTTTCCCTCCGATATTTCTTCCCTTCGCTGGTATCGAACGCGCGAAACTTATTTCCGGCTTCGCCCGCTTCTGGAAGCCAGGACCTCGCGTTTCTCGTTAAACTGCCAGCGAAGGGCCGATGGAACCGTCGATGAATAACGATAGATCTGTCAGGCAATGTGCAATTCCACCACTGGGCCGACACGCGTCCAATCCCAGGACGCGTTTTTCCTCATCGAAATGTCTGACACGAATGCGGCGTTTCTCGGCTTATTCCTCGTTCCTCATCCATCAACTTCTCTTCCACCGGCCCAAGGAAACTCGCAGCTCGCAACTTTCATCAGAATTTTTTTCAGCATATTTTTTGCCTCATTGAAATTTCTGGCACGCGTGCGGACTTTGCTTATCTCTCGTTCTCCCTGCAACAACTTCTCTTCCAAATGCACGCCCAAGTGGGTTCGCCTGCTCGCGACTTCGATCACAGTTTCTCAGGACGGATGGTCGCTACATGGGTATTCGCCCTCCGGAGCTTTCCTCTTCCAAGAGGAAGACAGCCAAGGGTGGTTCAATCGTGCGGATAGCTCGGCTTCCTTCGCCATCATTGTTGCGCCGAGCCAACAGGGGTGGATCGCCTGTCGAAGCAGCGAGTTGGAGGAAGACGAGAGTAGTCGCGTTTCGAGGGTAGCTCCGCGCACTTTGCGGCGGGGGTGCGGCGAGGGCCTCGGTCCGTTTCCTCGCCGTCATTGTTGCAACGGCTCGTGGGGTGAGCGGGGTTCGTAGGCGCGGTCGAGGCTGCTTTCTCGCCCTCTGGTATTGATCCGTCCGGGATGCCGCGATGAGCGAAGGAGGGGTCGTTTTCACCCCCTCTGCACGGGACATCGACTCGAGTCCTCATTGGTCCCCGCGCGGAAAGATGGCCGCGAAGCTTTACGCCACGTACCGGAAACGTGACGCTCCTTCGCAGTCTCTCCCGATGGACGAAGCGGGGCAACGGGACGAGGCCTTTCCTGCTCCACCTCGTTCCCCACTATTTTTTCCCTTTTTCGTTGCTCTCCCCTTACGGGACTGCGAGCGAGCGGGTGGAAGCTCGCTCGCAGCCCCGAGAGAAATAAGCTACCAGCGAGGGTGGCTTTTCTCGTCTCCCGACACACTCACCTGAAAAAAAACGTAGTCGACCCTTCACTAACGCAAGAGTCTGAGACCCGGCGAACGGGTGAACATCAGACTTCTCTTACGTTTTCCGCTCTGCTTCTTTTCTTCTCACTCACGCTCGACTCAACTCCGCGGCTCTCTTATCGTTGATTTTTTTTTCTCTACTTTTTTTTTTCTCTTCCTCGCGACTCGGACGAGCCGGAGCGTCACCGCAGCCCGAGCAACGCCCGGGGCCGCCTTGTAGCTTTTTGCGAAATTTATTACAGCGATATATTCGCATCCATTAGATGGCTCGCTTCTCTCGCTAAGTGCACTCTTTTCCACGGAGATCCCGGAATCCGTGCCCATTACTACTACCCTCTCCGTCTTTATTCTCCTCCCGCGGAATTTTCACTGCGGATATCGCGACCCAATCGTGGCATTTTTTTCGCGTCAACGAGAATTCACGCGGATCGTACGATTCGTTTCACGGAGATTCTGTAATGAAGATCGCGCCCAGTCACCGGTCAGGTGGTTGTTGAATGTAACGCGTTAATTTTTAAAGAATTTTTATTTATTTTTTTATTTTTTTTTTACTTCATCCTCTTCGACTCCCGTCGTTCCTGACACAAATGACTACTTTGTGTTGACTCATGCGTTTCTCCTTTGCGCTTCGCAAAACAAGGATGCGTCACGGTAAATTTGCATCTGCGGTTGGGTCATGAGAGAGTCGCCCGCAAACCGAAGATATCCGTCGATCGAAACTAATGGTAGAGACATTGGCAACGCATTGTCAGCAATATACAGGCGATATAACGTTGAGAGACCATAAACTCGTCGTACAGTGTCGTTGCGTACTTACGCTTAGGTACCTGGAGGAGCCGCCTCCTCTATACGCTCCATCGCCTGTACGCGCCACTTGAGAAAACACGGGCTTCGAACGTTTCCTCGTTCGTTTAGCTATACACGCTCAAGTGAACCGAGCCACTTGCGGACTTGGGCGTAACTACCTCGCACTCTTTCATTCGATTCTGAATACACCATATTTTTTTTTTTTTTTTTTTTAGTGACAATATTCTGGCGGATTCGTAGGCCGAATTAGGATTTTCCCGAACAGGGATTTTTATTCTAGACTAATCCGCACTGCACTCCACGAAGAAATATTAATGCTGAGTTTTTGAATATCTAAGCACAAAATGTTGCCAGCTAAGTTGTTACATTTTGGTAGCGATTATTTAAATCAATAATCGAGTATACTTTGAAACTTTGACGGTGGAAGGAACGTTACGAGGTTTACTCAGACAGGCCGGACGAACCCTTGTGTCCAAACTGTCCCAAATCTTCTCGACGGCTCTGCGCACCCTTCGCGCCGAAGGGTTGAAAAAAATTTACCTCTCTCTTGTCACTTCGAGACCGTGACGAACTCAAGGCGAAACAACTCGTTAAGCTGAGGGTAAACAGTCTTTAAGGGCTTGACATTTTTTTTTTTTCCCCCCGCGTAACCTCGAAAAAGTGAAAGCGTCAGAGTTTATTGCCAGTTATGCCAGAATTGAAGTCTCGTTCTTTGACCGAAGATGTTAAAATTTATTTAAAAAAAAAAAGGGGAACGCTTCAATTGTCCCATTTGTCGAACATGTTTCGTCCGTCCCGAACGAACATTAACGAAGGAGCGTGAAAATCCGCGTGCGAAGTGCGATTCCGCAGAGAGCGACTCTTCCGGCTCTCGGCACGCGTGGCCGTCGGGTTGCTCGTTCACTCTCGATTTCAACGTGCCTTTATTGCGCCTCTTAAATTCGCATTTATGAGCTCTTATGTTCTCCCCCGCCTCGCTCACGCTTCTCGTGCCGTTGCCGCGTTCCTTCCATCCATCGTTGGTTATAGAGGTTGGACTTCTGGGTCGGAACCGGGTCCGTTGGAAACTTTAAGCGGCGCGCTGCATCGCGGCCGATCCGCATAGTCGGCCACCTCGAAATGCACGACTCCTGCAACACAAATCGACACACCGGGCGTAGCCGAACGACCGTTATAAATGTGATAGATGTCCACCAACAATTGCGATCGTTAATGCACCACTCGATGAATAATAAAAAAAAAGAGCACGCCGACCGATCACCGCGATGAAGAGTCGAGGGAGAAGGAGAACCGGTGAAGTGCCGGTTCGAGATTTTTATGAACCCAACGAAACGCGTACGGTGCGCCACAGACCCAGAACCGAACGACTACTGTTCTCAAGTTCAATGCCCGATCGACTATGGCTTTATTATAGTTGTTGCACCACAGATTTTACGGTCATCGACGCACCAACGAAAATTCCAAAATTCATAAGACCTCCGATCCGTCATTCCGCAGTCATCGATCGAGTTGCGGAATTTTCAATGGAAATCAATGGCCAAGCCTTGTTGTACCTTGAAAAAAAAGGTCTTATCGGCCAGAACAATTACTCGGTATCCAATGTTTCAGGTCATATTTTTTTTTGCCAACCGAGTAACGCACTCGAACGGATTTGTCGGAACATTCGGTTTTTCGACCACTGGGAAAAAATGTTCGCGTCAACTGTCGTGCAATTCGTGGAGGGAAATTACTCGTGAACGAACGCGGTGTTCCATCCGAAGCTCCTGTTTGTGAATCGCTCTGTATATCGTACTTTAGAACCTGTAAAACTCCGCGGCAGTTACGTTTTTCCCTTAATCCCCGAGGTGGTAACTTTATAGACGCGATCTTGTATACTCTCGGACTTTGTAGTTTGATCTTGAGAGGCCTAGACCTACAGGGATCGTTGACGAATGATGATCGACTGTAAGTTATGGCTTCGCGAGAAGATACTCCTCTTTCTTTTTCCCTTCCGCTCTCCTTGAGCGCCACTTAAACGAGCCGGAGAACACCGGGAGCAACGGGTCGTGGGTCTCGTTTCGGGCACCATCGGAAGCTCAGACTGTTAAAGGTTTGCGTCTATAACGGCGTGTTTTGTGTGCACACAACTCGCGGTATATATTAGACCGCTATAAAGTAATAAACGCATAAATCGCGCGTTAACGTTATTCGTTTTGATGGGCTTTTGACGACGACTCGATAATTGTCTCAACAAACCTGCTGTGTATATTTGCCACGAATTATGAGCCGTACTTTTCTAGTTTAAATCAAAATCGACAATGTCCTATGGCCCGAAAGGAATTACCGTGGACTGTCGAAAAATCTTGTGAAATTTAATGTACCGGTATCGAATGGTTTTATGCATAAACTGGTATATTAAACTTCATGTATTATAATTATGAAAAATCGCCGTACAGTACATAAAAAAATTTCCAAATAATTTATTTCGACTCTAAATTTTCACTCAAAATTTGGTTTTTTTTTTTTTTTTTTTTCAATTAAATAATTTAACTTAAATTTGGCGTACCAGTTTTCGCATAGAAAATTTGAGTTTGGCGCATTGAGTTTACAATTTTTCTTCGACAACACCGAGCGGCAGGAAATTATGGCGCCGCTTAAGACAGGAAAGAATTATCGAAAAATCTGACCTTCTCTCAGTGAATGTTCGAACTAAATGCATAAAAATATTCTGAAAAATTTTACCGTCCTACACGAGGTATGCTAGTTGGTAATAATTTTTCGGGAGCAATCACCCGATACGCATTCTCTGTGCGTACGTGATGAGAATAATTAGAGGCGCAGAGCTGTGCCGCGACGTCCCGCCCCGGTGCGAACGGCTCGCGAGGTCTGGCACGAATCTCTTTAGCTCGACGCTGGACCGGCAACTAAACAGGATTAACGAGAATTCAACGGGGCGAGAGAGCGAGGAGCAGCGGCGACGCGATAGCGGTCGAGAAACGCGCGAGATCGAGAAGGATGGTCGAGATAGAAGCTTCCATCGCTGGCACGATCGCGGCCATGATGAGAACTCCTCGCTCCGCACACAGCCAGAGAACCCGCAGCCAATTAAGATATCGGCTCCCTCTCGTTCTCGTGGGGCCGGACCACGAAAACTGCTCCCAGACACCGTCGGACGACCAATCGCTAAAATTAACTGTGGACTCCCAACGCTCCATCTTCTTCGCTCTCCCGACCGATCCTCGACTCTCCGTCCGATTCTGACGATCTCCCTGCCGAACGAATTCACGCAAGTTTCCTGTGGTTGCGCCTCCGCGTCACATCTCCAAATCCCTCGGCATACTCGTTTTAATTACAAGAATTCGTCGGAATTCCGAGATCCCAACATCGGAACAGCCGCGATCGGTAGTGATTGAGATATCTGATATTTTAACGACGGCCGAAAAATGGCGTCCAGGATAATCTGATGGACGCCCAAAAGCAGCGTTCTTCACTCTCGGGATTTTTGTTATTATGCTTCATATTTATAACTCCGCTCTCCGGGGAGCAATCGGATAATATCTGCCGTGTATCGGGCAGTTATACTAGCGGACTAAAGGGCGGACTGAAGGGCTATTTATTTCGAAAGCACGACGCGTCTCCCGGAAGAGGGTTGAGGAATTCAACGCGATACAGCGGCTTTTATCGTAAGCACCTTATTCATTATATTTTCCTGCCCCGTTGATATATTTCCGTAGGAATATAATTACCATTTCGGTCCCCGAAAAATGGCTCCCCCATCTTCCGGGTCGGAATTTTATCGACGAGGCGAGTCGGGATGAGCGGCCATTTTTCGTGACTCTCCCCCTTCATCCCGTACAGAACGCTGTAATAACGCTCTTCTATAATCCGCATCCTCCTTCTCGAACGTCCGTGAGAAAAGCCCACCATGATATTCCCCTGACCTGCGGCTCGACATTGCACGACATTAAAGAGCCTCGCCCGCTTCTTATTGTTGCTCCAAAGAAAAACAGAGGGGTTGCCTCCGGCAGTTCGAGCGAAGAGACTGGGATGGTCCACGATTACGATATACGAGCCTCGAACCCTGACGAGGGAGACTCCAGTGTCGTCGAATTGAACGTGGAGAACCATCCAGCCGGAATAAGCCGAATTCTCGATTCATCAAACCAGGGCCAAATATTTTGGCTTCCGCGGCTCGGGAACGATCACTTCCGTGGGAAACTGGTTCTCGTTTTTTTCCCTCTTCTACAACGAGGAGTGCCGATGATGAATAGCTTGCCTCCGGTACTATGCACCGAGCCTACCGCTGCAACTGCAATTTAAGCCACGAAGCTGCTGCTTAATCTCCGCTCGCAAAAATCTCCCACGAAGCGGCCCCAGCCCGAAGACTTCCGGGAACATTTCCAGCCGTAACTCGAGGGTTGAGGAATCGAAGCGGACGTGTCGGGAAGGAAGAAAAGCGAGTCTCTTTCAACAACGGTATTGCCACATCATCGCTCCCGGCGCAATCTTTGCGCGGGTCGTTCGGAAGAAGCGAGACGAACCGCGGAGCCGAGACTTTCGCTAAGAAAATCCCCCCGGGAGGAACCGGCGAAGCATCGTCGCTGCGATTATCATCTTCTCTTCTTTAGAGTCTCGAGGACGTGGAGTGTGCGATGTGCCTCGCCGCCGAAGGAGAGACGGGCGAGAAAAGTTCGGGGAGAAGTGCGGAGGAAACGAAGAGTCGCGGCGAAGGAAAAATGGCCGTGTCGACTCCGCGTGATGGCCGCTGTGGCGGAAGCTAAGCGTTTTCCGGAGAGACAAGCGCTCAATCAATGTCGGACCTTTGTCTCCGCGGCTGCAGCGATACGGAGGTGTTTTCTCGCTGGTACCGAGGATGAAACTTTCAGCGGTGCGGGAGCGCAAATGGCCGGAGGAGGAAGCGAGAAAATTGGCGAACGACGAGACTGGCAGTCGACGGGTGGCGAGAAAGAGAGACGAAGGACGAAACGGAGAAAAAGTACACTGCAATAACGTCAACGAGGTACTGAAAGCCGAGCGGGTCGAGCTCGGTGACTCAATCAGCGATACTCCTCGCTCTGCTCATCCCTCTTCACACCGCATTTCTCCCGGGCTATCGCGTCTTCGCGCTACCAGCGGCGAGAGTCGCGACGACCATCAACGCGATGCGATCTCCTCCCGGTCCGTCGAATCGTCTCGCTTGTGCAGCTTTTTCCATCCTCAGGCCTTCGTCGTCCCGTTATTCATCAGCGAGATACCCTCGTCGACGATCTTGATGGTACGAATTTGATCCCGCTTTGTGCCTCTCGGTCTGCAGAGGGTTCGATCTGACTTTCAACTGTATATAGCTCCGCTTGATCCACAATGACTTTTACATCGATATCGAGGTGGAAGCAAAATATGTGCCAAGGAACCGTTTCCTTCCGGGCCAATTTATTTTTCATTTTTTCCATTATTCCAAAATCTCTTCCGGCACAGGTGCAAAAAAAAAAAAATCGACGTTGACCGCAGCCGCCGATATGTCGTTGGAAGATCGTCTGGCGCGAAGCGGAGCTCCGCTTTGTCGCGGACAGTAAAAGGAGAGCAGGTGGTACACGCGTTACAGAAAGCACCGAGAGAAGCGAATGTTCACCAGGTCCGATGCGAGAGATACGGAGAGGTGTGCGGCTGATTGGTCCGCCACGCTCGAGCGTGCCCCGTTCTACTGTTATGGCGCGCACACGGTTAGCTCGCGAGAGACGAGCGGCGATCCACGAGAAGAGTGGAGAGAAAGAAACGCGCCGGCAAAGCGAGAGAGAGAGAGAGAGAGAGACCCAGAAGATAAAGACCAACGAGAGACGATACGGCAATCGAAGAGAGAAAGAGTCGTCGTTCTTCTCGCTCGGAGCTCGGAGCTCGGGGCGCGAGCTCAAGAAGTGCGTTCTCCGCAACACTCTCGCTCGCTCTCGGCGTAGTTCGCGAGCCACGTTAATACCCGCGTTGGCCTCTTCGCGTTTCCTTCTCGCCCTCCTCGTACCTCATTCCCGATCCGTCCGTCTCGCTCGAACCCTCGTCATTCCCGTCGCTCGTCGTCGTCATCGTCTCTTGGGTTCTCCGGCGCGCTCGTTTTGCTCTCCCTTCAACCTATGCACGAGGCCGAGTCTCTCTTTTGCCGCGCTAGCGAGTCAGCTAGGCCTCTGCAGCGCCAGCCACAGCTAAACACAACTGGGCTTTGCTCTCGAAGGAGCGAGAAGCTAGTCTCGCCGCCAGAGTATTTCCGTTCAGCGTCGCGCATACGACTCTGGTAATATCGTCGCCTCGATATTGCGCCTCCAGCTCGCCCAAAATTTCTCAGCCGATCACCGATAACTCCGGGAATGCCCGTGGAAAATTGAGAGGAACCGTGATTCTACCCTCGTCACGACGTCCACCGATAGCAGCTCTCTCGACACGTCTGCCCTACGAAACGATCGTTAGAGATGCAGAGTCGCTCGTTGCCGTTCGTGACGCCCCGTACAGTGCGTGTCCAGTGCCAAGCTCGCGTGCCGAGCTTCCCCGCTCCCGGTCCGTCCCATTGCGAATTGCTATTTCTCGTCGCGGCTCCCTGCACGGTGCTCTTCGGTGCATTATAGGTTTTCGAGGAAAACGCGTTACGCGAAAGCGGCGGAAGTGCCGCGGGAACTTTCGCGCCGGTGCCATCGACTAAACCCGAAGGCTCCATCGACCCGCGCGGAACTCGAAGCTTCCGGAGTCTCCGACGATTTTCCGCGTCCGAAGTTCGTCGTCGAAGTCTCGCAGGTGGCGATCCGATTTCGAGGATTTCACCGGTCGAAGAGGACGAGAACTACGCGCGTTCGTCGTTCGACGAACGACGTGGCCAAGACGTACACGCCGGAACTCTCACCGGACTCGCGTTATGAGTTGGAAGGGTTAAACCGCGTGCCGAGGACACGCGAGCTTACCGCGGAACTCGCATCGATCGCGAAACAGTGTTATAGAGAACGCGAGTCCGGCAGGCAGTACCGATCTAAGGTCCGCGTTGGTGTCCTCGCGCGCTCGTTCACTCCCGCCGGAACGCACACGAACGCACGCCGGTGAATATCTCTCGGATAGGGCTCAGCTGGAAATTATTGCCGGGACGGCAGAATGGACCACATGGTACCGAGTGCTCCGCCAGCGTCGCGTTACACCATTATAGTGCCTCGGCTCTAACGACTCCCGGAACTTCTTCCGCTCGACCGGAAAGCTTCGAAACAAACAGGAAGTTCCAGCAAGTTCTTGGAAAAGTTCTCGACTTTAGAGTCAGAACAGTGTTTTTGCCGGTGAACCGAGACCTTTTTTTTTATTTTATTTTTTTTTCGATTAGGCCACATTATTCGCGCTAGGTTTTTGGTTCGTCCAGACAATGTTCGGTTCCGGTGCGGAGAGGATAAATATTGAACGGGCGATTCGCGACCAATGTGCCTTCAGCGGGGAGACAAACGAAAAATCACGCCTATCGTCGCCGGAGAGTGTGAAGAGAATTTACGTTGGTTGTTTCAGCGTCTGAGGGGTCTCGAGGCATGGACTAGCCTTTCGCGGAGGATCTTGGAGGTTCGTTGCAAAGGGCACGAGCATCCAGTGGGTTTCGTCAGGTTCGAAAGGACCATCGAACTATTCCACATCGAGCCGACGTCGAAACGCGAAGCTCGACGCCGCGCTCCAGCCGACGTCGTCGTCGGTCCAATCGAGCGACCTCTGCGCCGCCATTACAGCCGCAAGGTGAGTCACTTTTACGACTTTATATACGTACCGCATATACATGCATCGACCGCTATCGCCGTGCACCCGGTGCATAGTAGGAGCTCGCCGTGCACGCCTTCCTTTTTCCACTCGAGCCGTTTCCACTCGAAGATCACGCGCGATTTCTCGCTCTCCCGCGCAGCGAGCGCGACTCCATCGCGACGGGCGAAACGCTGTTCGGGCGTAACTTTGTCTCGTCGGAGAGACGTTTTTCCTCTCTCTTTTTTTCCACATCCGAATGTTTAATAATTCATCGCGAACACGAGACTCGAGAAAAGTCGACGGTGAGACAAAGCGTCTCGGCTGGATCCTGAAGTAAGGCGACAACGGTCTCGCCGTATCGGTCGTTCAAGGTTTGTCCCTCGGGGAGGAATGCGGTCGCATGATAAATTGTCGGCTCTCTTTCGGAACGGCGGAACAATCGCTCGAGGATACACAGTGATACTTGTGTGCTCGCACGGTGCAACATCGTTGCTTTGAGCCTCGACGTTGATTCCTCGACGCGGGGTAATTCATGATTTACGGATTATAAATTAAGTCGACGATTGGCCGATCGGGAATTCGGGACCGGATCGAATCTTCCTCGGGCCACGGGACATTCGAATCGCGTAGGAGCCGCGAGATGAGAGCGAGGTCTCTCATTAGCCCGACCAAACGACGGAGACCGATGGAGGAGGTAAAAATGAAAGAGAAAGAACGACCGAGTCGAGAACGGATTGTGCCGGGCGACGAAAGAGATGCGAAAGAGATGGCGGACGCGTGAGTCGAGCCAACTATCAACGCGAGCAGTTCGTTTGGTTCCCGGTTTTTACGATCTTCCACCTATACAGAGTCAGCCGTTGCGGCTGCGACCACAGCAGCTACTCGCGCACGCCCGTTCAGCATTTTTTTTGTTTTTTTTTTTTCATGGACGCCCGGAGAACACCCCGTGGCCTTTAGCGTTCGTTTCTCTCCTCTCCCATTATTTCGTCCGTTCGCAACCGCTGCAGAAGCGAGGGAGGGCCGGGAGGATTCGGTTATTTTTCAACCGCCGTGCGAGGCACTCGGGGTGATAAATAAAGTTTATAAAATAACGCTTCTATCTAAATTATATCCCCAACAATTTCGCCCTTGTGCAGCGAGATACACGCGGCGAGCGGACCGCCATTTTGGTTCACGATATTCTCGTCCCGACCGCAAATAGCCTCGCGGCCGCGGAGAGGGACGAGGCGAGGCGCGACGGCGAGAATCGACGGACTGAATAAAATTCGGAATTTATGGAAACTCTCGTTGGAAGGGAGGGGAAGATACGTTTTTTTTTGTCCTCTTTCGATACTCGCGTTCGCGACGAAGAGAATCGCCATGGGTAATCGCCCGAGACGGAATGGATGTCCGGGGACGACGTGACAAACTCTCGAAGAGGGAGGCGGTGAATTTGAATAGAGAAAATAAAGCGCGAAGGGCAGTGGATTTTTAAAGGGCGGTCGCCGCGTGGAATTTACCGAGGTGGTCGGATAACAAGACGCGCGTGGGCGATTACTCCCAGTGCGAGGATTCCGCATGGAACTCTGTTATCCGAGCGTGAAACCGGGAAAAATGTCGCGTAGGATGAAAGCTCTAACGCGAAAGAAAAAATAATAAAAATTTTATCCTCGAGTCTCGTGAGGAGCGACAGCGAAGATTATGTTTCGCGCTATGAATTTATGTAAAAAATTTCGTCACCATTCAGTGGAATGTCATTTGCGACGAAAATCCGCCGATCTTTCATCTTCGGACACGATTTTCCAATTGTTTTCCAATGTACTCGATTCTCGACCATAACATTTCACGACCCTTCGTTTCACATCTGCGAGCTTCGATGACTAAAACCGTGGGTCTCCCATATGTAAGAAGCTCCGCATATTAATACAAATACAAATTTTGATAGAAATATAAATTTAGCTACGATAAAAAAAAAATATATGTATCCGCTCCAAAATCTAATTCGTGCGTTATTTCACGAGAAATTAAATACTGTATCTTCAACAAAAATTATTCCCTACAATTTAATTGACCTTACGAATTAATTGGGTCGGATTTTCGAGTGCCGCGTTGACGAAATGGACGGTGCAAAAAAAATGTCGAATCTCCAGGGAGCGAAGCTGCACGAGGCGAGATGGGAAAGAAAGAGCGGACAGAGAATGTAACGGAGAAAATCGGGAGTCGGAGGCAGCATGGCTGCCGTCGGACAATGGCGCACGTATTTGCCCCTCCGCGTGTTCCTCCCGGGTTCGGCTTCGTTCGCCCGTCTTTCCCCGTCGGGCCTTTGGATTCCCTCGCGACGTGCCCGAGACTCTCGATTCGGCTCGACTCGTTTCGACCCTCTTTCCACTCCGCCTTGTAAAACAGAACGGAGGAGCCCGTGTCGCAGGCCCAGCCCAAACTGGTTGACGACGAGCTCGCGAACAGACCCTGGCAGCGAGAGCGAAGCCGCGACGGCGTGTTTCCGATAAACGATGGAAGCCATCTTGCTCCTCGCCTCGTCCTCATCGTCATCTTTTTTCTTAACATTCCCAATCCCAATCCTTCGCAATCTCCAGTCTGCGAACATTCCACAAATACCGCTTATCTCAACGATAAATCCTCAAATTTTGCTTGCCAAAAAGCCTCGCACCGAGTCGCCGTTTCGCCTCCCAATAGCATATAAATTCACGAGTGGAATCAACGTTTCGCTTCGACTCGGACATTAGAGAAAAAAATCCTCAATGTTCTTTCCTCAGGAGAACGAAAGGTTGTACTCCTAAAAAAAAAAAAAAAAAAAAAAAAATTCCCATTGGCCAGTCGAGCACGAGCAGGAGAAAATAATCCTCTCGAAAGTGAGTAGAATTCCTCGGCTTCCTTTCCTCTCCGTCCGCCAACGCCTGGCCGTGGAGTCGATAAGACGTCGGGAGAGGCCGGGAGAGCCGCGGGTCGTCTCTCAGGACGATCTCCCCTGAACATATAATATGTACGATCCGAGAGGCGAGACAACCTCTCCCGGAGTGCATACGATGCGTCGCTCCCCTCGGTTCTTCGCGATGCATGTTCGAAGCGCGCGTTGCATGCGTTAGCTTCGGCCCGAGGAGTCGAAAAAAAAAAACCCTACGGAGAGAACGGTGGAGAGACCGGGAGAGATCCCGGTGCGTAAGTTAAACCCGATACGAGAAAGCAGCGAGACGGAGCGGTGTGCGAGAGGCCAGCGCGAGAGGCAGAAATACGTGGCTCGAGAGAGAAACTAGCTCTCGGCTCGTGCATGTTCTCCTCCGCATAGGTATGAGTTACAGTGCAATCTGTGTTGCACCCCTGCGTGTGTGAGCGCGCCTCCGTTAGTTCCGTAGGAGCGAGAGGCGCTGCACGGCTCGCACGTACACGCGCACACAGACCCGGCAACCAGAACGGCCATTTTGAATTCCTCCGGAGCCAGAAGGTTTCGCGTCGCGACGGCGGACCGCTTTACCGAAGAGAACGGATCGAGCCGCGGCACCACCCGCAGCGGCTTCTCGTAGTTTTATTTTCTCAATGTCAAAAATCCGAAAGCGGCCGCGGAGCAATATTGTCGATAGTTGATGTTGCAGTCATCCGGCGGGAGCGAGGCTGCTCCCACTGGCACTTCTACCGATCGGGAGGCGCGGAGACGAAACCTTCTGGGATTTTGTTGCTGGTTTCGCGTTTCTCATAGTATCGTTGGGTTTGGTTCAACGCGGGGGTAAAGGGCTGGACAGTTGGGTCGGGAGTGGCCAACGTAGCACAGAGCGACGTTCAGCAACGAGGATTCTTTTACCGGGCCCAGAAAAAAACGATTTTTTTGTGAATTATTTTGAGAGGAAAAAATAAGTGGTGTCATAAAAAAAAATGAAATATCTAAGTTTTTTTTTTAAATATCTAAGTTAAAATGAAATATCTAAGTTTGACCAAGGGTTTTTTGAAAAAAAATACACAGGAAAAAATAAAATGATATAGAAAAAAATTAGCTCTGTTGCAAGTCGTTAGATTATTTAGTTTTGGTTCGTTAACTCCCGCCACTTCAGAAAAGTAGTAACCAATAACTGTCCGGTACTTTTTATATTTAAATAAATATTTCCTTGAGTTCAAATATACATTAAAACATACTTAAAAATTCACTCAGCAAATTTGTTTTTTTTTCCCTCTGAAAAAAATTCTTGAAATAACTCTTCTTTCTGGCTTCGGAAGCGAGATCCTCCCGAAGTCCGTTTTGCCCCGCTCTTCCTTGCACGGTGTTCCGGCGGAGAGCGTCGAGCGGCCTCGACGCCGTGTCGAATTTTCTCTGTGTGTTCCTGAATCTATGAATATTATTAGGCAAATATTTAAGAGAGTCGGGCTTGGCTGCGGACGGCTGATATTATCTAGCGTATGAAATAACTGGTATTAGGTACAGCGAGGCATTTAGTACCGCGCCATGGTGTATCCTGGCCGAGTATAACGATAGATGAAGAACGCTTCGATCCGGTCGAAGCCGAGATACACGCGTGGAGCCGATGCGGTATAAGAGGCCTCTCGATAATTGGACTCGAGATAAATGCAGCGAGCGATGCAGTCGCTTTCCCGACGTATGCACTCGCATGCATTCCCCCGTGCAAAACAGCCGCGGCGCAGGTCGGTCCCAACGATCGGCCGATCTCCGGAGTTTACAGCCGATACGCTGCACAGGATTACCCCGCCTTTCATAACAGTTGTGTGTGTGTGTGTGTGTGCAACGTTGAAAAGCCGAGATCGAGCATCCGCAGGATTTCCGAACCGTAGCTGAGGTCATTAGTTTTCTTCGAGGCTTTTTTTTTTTTTTTTTTTTCAAGTAATTTTTTTTTGCTCCGACGGTCTGCGCATCCTTCGTCGGGAGAAGCAACAAGGGTTGTAACGACTGTTGAACTAGCTCGGGTCCCTTTGACGACCTTCGATTTGCTCAGGGTTTATTGCCAGAGACACGGAGGATCGTTATTGGAGCAAAAAAAATTTGTGTCTGCCTTCCGCCGGTCAATGACGGATGGCGAGACTCGTCGGTCCACGTGCTCCGTGCCGATTGCGGAATTGCGTGCTACGCGTCAACCTTTCGATGATACTTTGCCCGACCCGCTTTGCGCGACCTTTTCGTCAAGAAGGCTCGAAACTTTGTCTTCGTTGACCTCGGAATTGGACGCTTCTCAGCGACGACTTCACGCTCCGCTGGACGAAGGAATTAATCAAAGTCGATGGAACTTTTTCCTTGGTGAAATACGTGAAGATGAGTCGTCCTCGCGGCGACTGGCCAATTAATCACTCGAATAATCGTGCTGCGAAGTCGACGAGAAACCATCATGTACGACGATCACAGTTGACAACTCTAAATTCAACGAACAGATTTAACGTCCCCGGAATGATAGCTCGAAATTATACGGGCGGAATAAAAAAAAAAGGAACGGAACGGCTTAGCGATACGTGCGACTCGTTTGGCGCTCGAACAGGTACCTGCTGTCGTTGCAACAGCGGAGCCCATTGCTCCGAAGCAACTAATTACCGTACCGTCGTTTATGAGGCTTCATGCTGAGCTCATCGAACGTTACATGCTCCACGCACCACTACCAGCTTCCCCTCTCGCGTTTCGCATACATATCTATATGCATGAACATGCACCGACAATCCGGTTGCCGTTCATCCTTGGTATTATTTATTATTATTATTATTATTATTATTTTTGATGTCTCCGTCAGAAAAATCTGATTTTTTGTAGTTGCCAATTCGTTCGATGGTTATTGGTGCACGGCATAGCTGAATTTGCTGTTTATGACAGTTTTAACCCAGCTAAGGTAGTGCAGTTGTCTGAACACTAAAGCTTGCGGACAAGTGAATAATAATAATCGACGTGCGGTAAAAAATTCCAAGGGGATTTGATGATAAGTAGCTTTAGATTTAATTTATTCTCTCCCTCATTATTATTGTTATCGATAATATTTATTTTTTATTGGTTCAATTGATTTTATTGTGGATAATTATGTGCGACGAAAAATCGGTCGGTGAGTCGTCTGTCGAGTTGATTGAACGCGAAATTTTTTTTTTCTTCTTTTCGTGGCAATCGGAAACCCTTAAAACGGATTCTCATCCGCTCGAGCGATCCGCGTCTCGGACAATGTTTAGCTAATGCAATCCAACTCCCGGGATACTCCCGCGACCTTTGTTTATGCCAGCGGCGCCTGAAATTTATGACGGCATTTCATCTTTTTTTCTTCCTTCTTCGTCGCCCACTTCTCAGTCCCTTCGTCGCTGCTTCTCCGTTACATCCTCGCCCTCGATCCTGCACGGCTCCTCGGCCCGAGGAGATAACTTTTCATCATCTTCCGTAGTCGCCCTCTTGTTTATACAACCCTTCCAAATAGCTCGGTGACACACCATCGCGCGACTCGTTTCATCCCTCGGTTCTCGGACTTTATACGTTTCCATAATACATACATGTAACTTCAGAAAAGGAGAGGAAACTACGCTTTTTGGCGGTGTTATATATGCGCCGTACGATACATATGTGAAAGCCCGCTCGCTCTTTTCTCGCCTTCGCGGATCCATGTACCGACCGACGGTCTTTTTCCAGAGCTCTTCATCGCCCTTCAAGCACGCCGAACGGCACGGCCTTTGGTTTTAGCTGTTCGGTCACAGATGGTGCGACGCTCGAACTGACTTCGAACACTTGCCTAGCTGGTTCTCCCGCTTCGACGCTGACTTTAAACGCTTTTACCGTTAAACTTCCAATTTGCCGATTTTCGTAATTTTAACATGAAAAAAATTGATGCGTAGATCGATTTTGTAGAAAATCACAGGATGGCGAGAATTTTTGGTAATATACTAATTAAATTGTGAAAATTAATTGTTATGCAGTGGAGCATAATATTTTCTCACGTTATTCGAATTCACAAAAATGTTCGTTGACAGACATTTTTCGTGTACAATTGCAACGTGTGTTCAACACGGTTAATGGAAAAAAAATCTAATATCGTTTGTTGCATTTCGAAGAAATTTTTTTTACCGTGTAGTTCTAAGATTTGGATTATTTTTGAGCAACATAAAAAATTAACGGTATAATCTTTGTTCGTCTTGGATTAGGATATTGGAGTCGACGAGGTCGATTAAATACCGACATCAGTTTCAAGAATGTAGCAATTCTTTGCGAACGCAACTCACGAAAATCAACTCATCGGCCATACATTTTACCCTATTCTGTAAGTTCACCGCTCACGCGACCGCCGGTTCAATTTAATTTATCGAAGAGATTACATCAACTATCCCTCTTTCTCCCTCTATCGTGCTTCCACCGTCGATTTTTATCCTCTCTTCCATTACCCCGTCAACCCCCTGGCGTTCGATGAAAAAAAATGCAAACTCTCCCGCGTGCTTTTCGGTCATTATTTAATGCGCCGCGCGGCCCCTCCGGATCACGATACGAAAGCAAAAGCCTTCGCTCCCGCCCATACAGAAACTTGCCGTGAAGAAACTCGCCGAGCCAAACAGACGGATAAAAAGCCGAGGCTCCACCCCGATTATCGTTGGGCTTTTCCCTCGTACCGCCGCGCTCGACCCCTCGGAACGACCCCGAATGGTCTTCGCCAGCTCCGGAATAGTCCACACGTACAGCCGGCAAATCCTCCCTCGGGCTTTTCGGACTGCGCTACGTGCTCGACATACCACTCCCGACTCGTTGGCTGTTTACCAAAAAATATTTCTCATTCCTCCTCCCACTACTTCGCCCAATGGCACTCCCCGGCCTCGACGAAGCTTTTCCTTTTACTCCGCACCGCCGCGATGTTTTTCTTCCATTTTTTTTTATTCGTCTCCGGTCTTTCCTCAGCGACCCTCGGTATTTTCTTATCTCAGATTGCAGACTCGGTATTACGAGTGTTCTTTGTATTAAGAGGGAAATATATTTTCTGGATGAAATATGTATGGGCTCAGGCGGCGTTGCGTCTTCGGTGTCGAGGAAATGGCGCGGAGAATTTTCGTCGTAGATCCAATGGTTCCATTTTTTTTTTACCCATTGTCTATTTTTTTTTGCTCATTGCAATAAAAATTAAATTCATGGAATATTGAACTTGGGGGTCAAGATTTGTACTTTTAATGAAAATTTATTGAGACGAATGTCAAATCAATAAATTAATTCTCAATAATCAAATTTAAAGTACCGCCAAGTCTGCACAATATATTTTTTTTATTTGCAAATTGCAGTGTCTCCTCAGTTCGAAAACGCGCTGTATCCGCCTCGATATGACTTTTTCCCAAATAACTCTCCGGTTCATCCGCTTCGCCTGCATCTCCGACGACGATGCAGAGCGGCTGCGGCTGTCGAGGGACGACGAAGCTCGCCATTGGCGTGAAGCTCTCCGAGTGTACCTTAACGTCGAACGCGTGCAACAAGTGTGAAAGAACGTTATTGCGCTATTTCACGACTATTTCGCTCGTAGAGTGCGACGTAAAAAGTTAATCGACCCGGCGCGCAACCGGCCGACCGTCAGTTTTGTCGACCCTCCCTTTTTTTCACGTGTGTCTCACGCGTTTCACTGTACACACACAAGGCACAGTAATATGCCTAGTTATGCTCTACCAGTCAATTCGGAGCCATGTTATTCAGTTGCTTCCCGAAACGCCCTCATAATTCCATCGTCAGCTCAATTTTCACGACCCCTGTGAGAAAAAAAAAAAGATGGTAAATCGCTCGGTAAATATCACTTCGCATACGAATAAAAATTTCAATTCACTCCACTAGAAATAAAATGGTTATTGTCGAAGCAAAAAAAATGTCATTGTGCCAATTGCGATTTTTAATCGGCACAGAATTTTTTTTCGCGACATTTTTGGCAATTATTTTTTTTATCTTTCGGTAAGGAACTCCAATCGTAGCGATGAAGTTTTGGAGGTTTTTTTTTTTTTTTGAGGGCGTTTTGTCTAGTCTGGCACTCTCGAGAATGTTTGTGCCAGACACGAGGAGCAACTCGTTGGTTCAGGGTATTCCACACTTCACTCAAGGGTTGTTCGTGTCATCGCCGAGTCTGGCGACTCTCCGAGTAACTGCGTAAATGTAAACGGAATTGCAGCAGGGTCATTCGAGTGCAGACCGTTCGTCTTCTCTCGAAATCGTCGGGTCGAGTGAGTCATAACGCGAGGGTTATCGGAGGAGCGAAGGGGAAGGCGGGAGAGTCTGATGGGCTGCTGTGAATATACGATTCTGTTCCGGGAGAACGAGGGGTGATGGAAACAAGGGACTCTGTGTCATGTCCGCATGGCATTTCGCTGACGAGTTTTCGCGCCCTCGCTCTGGTTCTCCTCCTCGCTGGACCTTTGACCGAGCTCGTTGATTCAACGCCGCCGACTCGCTGCTGGAATTCGCGACGCGAAACGAAGTTCCAAACGCGTTGAGGAGTTTCGATCAACTTTCGCAACGACCGTATAGCATAGATAGAGAATCGGCGTGATTTCACGCCCGGTTAAACACGCACAGCGCATTAACGAATTACCCAAGTCGCTCTTTACGCAAATTAATTCTACAAAATACAAAAAAAATGTATATATAAAAAAAATGAAGTAAAATTAACTTTCGGGTTGCCAATAAAAAAATGTTATTTCTTCGTTTAATCACTCCAATTTGGTGAAATCAAAAGATATATTTATTTTCTTCGGCAGCTCGCTAACGAATAGATCAGGCTTCGTTGTGACTCGGAAAAGACTCGGACTTTGCGAGGAGAAAGCAGATTTTTCTGTGTGTGTTTGTTTATATTTATTTAATTTTTTTTTCACATGAATCGTTCCGTCGGGCTCGGTGGAGAGAATTGCAGACGATGAGATCAGTGGAAAATGGGAAGAGGACGGCGGAGGCGGATCTCGTCGCGAATAAGAGCCGAGGTGCTTCGCTCCGCGAAGGGTGCGAAAGCCCAAAGCCTGCGGGGTCCGGGAGGAACGGAGGGTCCCCGGGATAACGGGAGCTGAAACTCATTAAGTTAAATTGTCTCTCAGGATGAGCTCCCTTAATTACTCGGGCTTTCTCACTCTTGCCGTCTCCGAACGGCGGTCCTACGTATCCGTACGACTAACTCGATATTCTTCTTACTCTACCTCTGTCTCTGTGCCTTCCTCTGCTTCAACCTTCTCACTTCTTGCCAGCGTATCTTTCTACGCTTTCCGGATCTCGCCTCGTCAAAGCTTTCCGCCTATATCTGCCTCGACTAATCTACATTTTGCAGATGAAACACCTTCTGCGCTATGTTCTCTTAGCGTGGATATTGCGTAAAATCGCTTCCCTTTAATATCGTAAAATATTCATTCGAATGTACCGTTTTCTAATTTTTAAAGTGTACCTCTTGGATAATTTATGTTCCAAAGCTTAACTTTTTTTGAGTTAATCATTTTTAATCATTTTATTCAAGATACACGGAAGACCAGTCGAACGAATGTCAAATTTACTCAAAGATTTATCAATGAAATTGTGCATTTATTGTCGATTTCTATCAGTGCATGGATTCTCGATCAAGCGAGCCATTGCTGATAATTATAAATTCCCACGAAGATACAATTCTGCCAAGCAGGAGCTACCTCATTAGTAAAAACAGCTTGCATCTTCGACTACAATATTTCGTAGCTTTCGGAAATGTCTCGTCTAAGATCTCGTGCGCTGACGAGCAATCCCACTCAATATCCCGGAGCCCCCCGTCGACGAGGCGGAAGCTGAATAATACGTTTAGATACGTGTGTGTCAGGAATGGAGGCGAGGTACGGTGTGTTCAGTCGGGGCGATGAGAGGAGCAGAGCGAATGGGGAAAGGCCTCGAGGGTAGGAACGCTACGGCCAGGGGTGTGGCGAAGGGTGAATTTGCCGGTACGACAGGCGAAGCAGGACGAGGAGGGCGGAGGACATCCTCTGAATATGCTAATACTTCCAACGCGGGGTAATGAGTTCCTCGGGTTCAACGCGCACTATCTGCCTCCAGCTTGATCCGACCGTCGGACTGCTATGCATACATATTCGCAGCTATAAACACGACCTGGGATCACTGTATACAACATGGGCGACGATGCAGGTCGCTCACTCCACCTCCATCTCTCCCGGAATCCCTCCAGGACTTCCCCCACCCTGGAGCTCCATCGAATCCTACCGATAGCGTGTTTAGTACTGGATTTCATCCCTCGAACAATCTCGCTTACTTCCCCGTCAAATCATTAACCCCACGTTCAATTAAAAAATTCGAGTCGGATTTTTATTTTGACGGAATAACAATCGAACGTGAGTTATTCCACGAAGACACATCGGATATTCATATATTTTTCCCTCAGACCAATTTGTTCCGAAGCGGTAAAAAATTAATTTCAAAGCCGTACGGAATTTTCTATTTACTTGCACTGAAAAAAAAAAAATTATTCACGGACTACTAATGGAAAAAATTCTTATTTCAATTCTCGTTATTCCACGCGATATGGAAAACACGGCGGCGAAAGTGCCACGGTGACGTTTTACCGTTTTCATTTCGTATCCAATTGTAGAATCTGAAAGTGCAATAAAAATAATAATTTTTTCTTCGGCAGCCTACTGGAGAATTTTACTTGAATTAATATTTTTTTTTTTCAGTCCAGACATCGCAGTTTAATTGTATTTAATTGATTAACGTCTCAACGCCTTTCGGCGCCAGCTTTATTTTAATTTAATTATTGTCACAGACGATAACAAGCGTACTCCGCACCGTCGCAGACAGCTGGCGTTGCTTGTACAAAGCGGTGGAAAAACGTGGTTCCGGAATTAAGGCAAATAAAGCTAGAAAAGTTTGTCCAGGAGGTCGTCGGTTAATCCAGGAACGTGACGCGGCCTCCACCGTCGGCGTCCCCCGTAATTTCCGCCGAGGCTCCCGGTGACCTCCGCTCTTCCTCCAGCATCGCCGAGCAGATCCTTCGTCCACCCTCTCTCCCTCGCCCTCCCCGCTCACCCGCGTCGTCCATCACATTTTCAATTTCCACCACGTTTCCCGTTTCCTGCCGCTGGCTCCGCGACTTCCTCTGGCCGGTCGGCGAGCAGAATCCCCGACACACTGATCGCTCTTTCCCCGTTGCTAGGAACGTGCTCGCCAGGTTCAATCAACCCCGATCCTTCGTATAAAGCGACCGAGGGATTTCATACAGAGCGATGAATATCAAGTCAAGCGTCCAGACCAAGCTGCCTCGCCCTATCGTCCGCGGATCTGAAATTGAAATTACACTCCTTTTTCTGGTATTTCGTCACCGGCTCGAGCCGTCGAGATCGTCGCGATAGAAAAATCGTCCGGTTGCTCGGAACGTCTGGATTTCTCGACGCGTGTACGACGAACGATTAAATGCCCGGACGCCAACGGTCAACGAGGAGGGAGAAGATTGACAGTGAAGAAAAAAAAAAAAAAAAGTAAAAAAAGAAAAACAAACGAAACAAAACTAGACCAGGCGATTTTATGGGCCATCAAATTACGCCACCACCCCATAAAATGCTTAAGCGGCGGGCTTTCGTGCAAGACTCTCTCGCTTACCGCACTCTGTCTCCGGCTGATGTCCATTTGCCGCTGGAGGCTGACGCTCTTCCTGCGCGCTCGCTGACGGACCCGCACCTGTCCTTACGGCCGAAGCTCCTGCCCGGTCCTCAACGATGATTCGTCGCGGCGAAAAAAAAATGAATATCTAAAAAAAATCGGCAAATAAAATTTTCATTAATTTTAATAAACTCGACGGCTCTTGACATTGTCCTTCGGGTGGATCTCTCGCTTCGGACACGGGGTAATTGTAAATTGTCGAGAGTGAGGGATTCAGCGATAATGGCTAAATACCATTCGAGCTGTGGTAAAGTCTGGCGGGAAACGACTGTCGGAGAGAGCGCGAGAGCGATCGTTAATATTGCGCGACGAGAATAAACGTCGGTCATAATTCAATATTATAATTAAACCCTCGTAACCATACGGCTTTATTGTGCCAATTAATATGCGTCGTTAAAGTAATTGCTGGCGCGAGCTGTTCGCGTCTCTTTCCAATCGCGTTGTTGACTCGCTCGCACCTCGTCTACTCTTGTAAACCTATTATAGGCCACGGTACTCTCTTGCTTGTCGGTGTCGATGTTTCCGTCGTGCGGTCGGATCACGACTGGCCTACGGAACCGTAGATCCGGGTGACACGCGACTCGCAAAATCGCTACCGAGCATTCCTACATCAACGTGCCGCGCTCTTGGGAATATTTCGAAACGAACGCACGGAACATCGGTTGCACAGTGCAACACCTTTTTTCTTCACTTTATTTCCTCGCTATTATATCACCTGTCGGCGATGCAGTCAATCATCGCTTGAGGGATTTCCTTCCGTATTGCTGACTAGACTGACTAGAAATTTAATATTTAAATTCCGACTAGCCCGCCTAAAACTAAAAACTATCGTCGTGACTGAAAAAAATCCATCGTCCGAAATTTATTGATATTATTGAATGCGTCGTCTTAGCAACTCGTGAGGAAAAATCGCGTAAAAAATGCGGATTTTTTTTTCGATTCGCGGATTCCAATGAAAAAAATACTCATTATGTTGCTTCTTTTTTTAAGTTGATCGGAAAAAAAATCTGCGAAGGAATTTTGGTCCTGAATTATCGGCGCGATTATTATTGGTACTCTATGAAGTCTCCGCGCGAATTGAAGATGAAGATAGCGGTTCCCTCCGTGACTGCCGCGGCCTTTGATTCATAGTTCTTGATACCACGTGTCCACCTCTTCTAAACCTCTCGTTGCCGACTACGGCACGCTCCGGGCAGTCGCACGCACGCGGAATCCTTTTCCCCTCGTCTGCTTCTTACCGACCATCAAGGCGGCGAGGTACTCAACGCGGGTTGAACACGACACGCCGGTCATTCCGCGGAAGTCTCGCGAGCGCGTGTCGGACCACCCACCTGCATCAGCCTCGTCGTTGAGTGTTGCGTTCGAAGCGACGGATCCGCTCCAATCTGACCAGCAGGAATACTCCATTATTCAGTTCGTTATTGTAACAATCGGAAGCCATTACCCAGAAAATGGGTACCTGAAAAATAAAAAAAAGGAACTCTTGATTGCGCATATTTAAATGAGTTCTCGAGGCAGAAGAGAATTCTTCGGTTTTTTTGTCGTCCCGCTCGTTCAGGCGTTTCTCATCGTCTCCCGTTTTATTTTTATATCCACCGAGCACATCGGCACGGCTATGTTTCCTTAAACAGCTGCTAATTGGTCGTAAATCTACAGCGCCGACGATGCCGAAAGCTCGCGCGCACTTCGGAGATGTCCTTTGGGCGCGATTCGCCTCCGCGCACTCGCTCCCCGGAAACATCGGCGAAATGGCCTTAAATAAAATCATTTTTCAGACATTGAATCTCAATGGTCGTCCGGCGAACTCGTCTCAAGACGTACCTGTTCTCGACTCGGTGTGTGTCAATTCCGTAGCGAGGCGTTTACAAAATTTCAACCTTCGATGCTCGCTTCTGGTGCACTTTGGCAGTGGAGAATGAGAGAGTGAGGAAGCAGCGGGGCACGAGAACCCGCGTGCAGTGGCAAATATAATATACCTCTCGTAAAATTAAGTTTTTACGATCATTTTATGGACGAGCGGCGGCCGTCGATCCTCTCCGGCGTTGTGCTGCTCGTTCGTCGCGGTGCAGCACCCTGTCTATGGACTCTTTCGCAGCCCGCGGGCATCTCGCGCGCGTCTGGCCGAAGGGCCTCGTTGCGTTCCTTCTTGGTTACTTTTGAGGTGTCCTATCGGAGATTACTTGGCACTTTTTCACCAGTGAAATTCATCGGGACAATCTCTTGGTCGAGCGACTGTTCGACTCCCCACAGGCTGGGCCGAGTATCGTCGGATGTGAGGCGAATGCAACCGTGCAGGAAAAGGCCTACACGGGGTTCTAGGACAACGCTTCAAAATGTGTACAGTGAAATGAAAAAAAAACTTTACATTTAACAAGCATTTATTTTGAATTTATTTTTCGTCTGTTGGTGAAAAAAAAAAAATTATAAAATTTAGAAGGAAAACGTTTGTGGAGGAGAAATAATTGTTGAAGGTACGAACCTGTTTTGGGTGGAGTAGAATTACTATTCAGTGCCAATGTTCCGCAAGACCGATTCACTTCTATAACTTCGTCGTAGCTTCGTTTAAAAAAAAAAAATTGCATGAGTTTCACGAAAAATGATTCGATAGCACTGAATCGATATTCATTGTCGTCGAGAAAAATATACGCACGAACTGACGAAAGGACCGAACTGGAATGACGAGAAGGTATCTTTGTGGGTCTCCGCTACGTTTCTCCGCATCTCGAGGGTGCTCTCGGTTTTCTCTTGCGCAAAAAAAAAAGTTCCGAAGAAATTTCACTGAGAATCTAGGTCAGCGTCTAGTCGGTAGCGAGGGGTAACCTTTCCGAAACCCTTCTTATTCACAAACACTGCTCGCCAACTTTCCAATTTTTTCTACCCTTTTTTTTTGCGTCCCAACTTGCATCAACGTTGGCGCTGTCTCGCCTACCTTGATTGCCGTCCATTTCCCATCCTACGTAACTTTCTCTTCTTCGTCGTAGATTCTCCGTCGTCACAGCAAAAGATCCCAGACGGGGTCTCGAGTTGGAGTTCCAACAAGGGGGTCGCATTATTTCGGATGAATTATTTATAGAGTCTTGGTCTTCGCGGTCCAAACTCGAGGAGAAGGAGAGATTTTTTTTTTCTCCACTTCTCCTCCGCTCACCGAAATCGTCCTCTCTCGAGCAGTTGACTCAATCCCGACGGTTTTCCTTCGTCTTATTTTCAGCCTGGATTGTTTCTCTGTATTTCAAAAAAAAATTCCTGAAAAATTCCTCTCTCGGTGCTCTCGTTATCCGCCGTGTATCTTTCTTGGGTGACGTGGAGCAATGTGAATTCGTCCTCGCTCTTTCTCCTCTTTTCCATCGAGCAGTCATCCGTAATAGGCTCGGAACCCTCCGGCAGCGATAAGGAGAGAAGCTATCGACCGATATTTCTGGTACAGTTGAGATTACAAGGGGGCTTGTCTGGCTTCGAGCTGAGACTTTAGGCATCTGGATATTTCGGGTTTCGAAGGCGTGGCTTTCTTCGAGCTCTCCTAGTCGTCTCAAATCCTGCATATATAACCCCATGGCTTAGCTTACGTACCACTACCTCATCTCCATACAGCCGCGCGCTACGAGCAGCGCTTTGCACAGCCTCAACGCCAGCGAGGAAAGAAAGCACGGGATTCTTATTTACAAAATGGTAATCGCCATCGATCGCGACAGATAAATTATCCACGCTCCGTAAATTCCGTTTTACGCTCGGTTGAGCTCTCGCTCGCTCGCTTTACTTCAAATCAAAAACGGTGTCTTCGTTCAATTTTTATTTCTTGTTTCCCCAACATAAATTCTACGACGTGCCGCGAGAAAACATAATTAATGGCGTTGAGCCGTTCTGTCCGGCGATTCGATTTTACCGATCTTCGATTAATGATAATAATATTGTAATGACTCTGGGCTTTGACCGCTTCTTTTTAGCATCTCCGAGCGACTCGCTCAAACGGGGTCTTCCATATATTGTGGTTTTTTATTCATGGACACAGGCTTTTTCTCCATGCGGAGACGAGTGCGAAGGAGCAACATAAAAACTTATTATGTGAATTACAAAAAAAAAATTTATTACTGATTTTTTTACTATCCAATTTATTTCGTTATTTTGGAGAAGTCGAGGGGAAACAATGTAATACACAGACTCACATTTTATAAATTAATTATCCTTCTGGGTTTCCAATCTGAAGTAAGCCAGAGTTGAATGAGAAAAAACGTAAACGCAGTCGCGAAAAAATTTCGCAGGATTATTTGCGATGCTGGAAGTACGTAACGACGATCTAAATTCCTCTCGCTTCGGAGTCGCTTTCTCGATTCTAAGGTAAAGAGCTTTCCGGCGAAGCGCATACACCGCATTGCTAGACGAAGCTTCAGTCTTGAAATCGTCCGAATTCCGGAATCTCGCGCTCGTGCGCGACATAGCTGAGAAATGGGATCTGCCCGGGATCCGCCAGAGCACTCTGCTCTGTGTTCCGTCACTGGTGCTCCCGGTGCTCGACTGGCCGAATGAGGAAGACATCGTTGACACCGATCAGGAACGCAGTTACCATGGAGACGCTCCGTCGTTCGACCCCCGAGAAACTCATACGCGAGAAACGGAATCTCACTCACTTTCCTGGCAATTCATCCCATGGAACAGACTAAAACCGAGGCCAAAGTTTCTCGTCCGCAAATTTCTACGATTTTTCCTCTATTTCTTAATTTTTCCAAAAACTCTTACCCATTAAAAAAAAAAAAAAAATTCTGGATATTTTAGGAATACTTTTTGCAATATTGAAACCAGAATAAATGTTGACCTCTGCGAACAAAAAAGGTTGTTAAATGTCCGGTTTTTTGGTTTTCTTGGTTTTGCTTGATGTCTTCAAAAAGTTGACATTGAGCAAGATATTTTGAAAAACCAGGCATGAGTGTCGGGCAGTGCACGGCAGTGCACGGCGAGTCGTCTGTCTGCTCCACATTTTCGTCTATGACACGATTTGTGCCTCGATGGAGCCACGACGAACCTTCCTCGAAGGTTTTCCTTCTCTCATAACCGACCCTCGTTTGCATCATTCTTCGTCGTTTCCATTTTTTTTGCCACCATCCGGATCTCCCCGTTTTCTCGCAGAACGCGTGGTCACGCGCCAACTGCCGCCCAACGAAATGCCATTGACGGCCATCCGTGTTCATGCCTCCAGCTCCAGCTGCTCCAAGATCCAGCGGGAAATCGGGGTTGTGCCGCAGAATAGAAACTACCGATTTCTTTTTTTCCCCCTTGCCCTACACTCTTCAGCAGCTCGAGGCGACTGCCGAGAGTCACGAGGGAACGAGAAAATGAAATTGCCCTTTTCGTATATAGCGCGACACGCTGCACCTAAGACTCCCCTTTTCTCTTCCCACGAAACTCCCTTCTCCAAAGACAGACCTCGCTCCGAAAAGGAAACGGCGAAGAAAAATTCGTTCAATTTTTCGCAGCACCGGCTGTCGTTCGATTCATAAAAAAAAAAAGTTTAATAATCGATCCTTCCGCGATTCCACAGTATTCATGACAATCCATCGATCAATGTTCATCGCGAAGTGACAAAAAAAAGCTTTTACCGTTAACCACGCGGGGGGGTGTGGAAAAGACCCGCAGACAAATTCGCCAAGGGTGAATCGGATTAAAGAGCGAATGTTTGAGGTCTTGCTCGGGGGATGAAAAAAATCGTCGAGATACCCCGGTGATTTTCACCCCTTGTAACGAGCGAATTCCCGCGACCACTTAAAAGTTGAGACGAGCCATTTAACGAAGTCTCGATAAACGATGCTTCGCGCGATTTTTTGGAATTCATGACAAGAAAAATTTCCTGCCTATTCGGACCAATTTATGTAGCGATGTTTACCATGAAGCGACGAAAAAAAAATCTTTTGCCATTAACCACCCTGGAGGTCGGTGGGAAGTCTCGCAGACATTTTCGCCAAGGGCGAATCGGAGTAGAGGGCAAATGTCTGGAGTCTCCTGGGGGATGAAAAAGCCCTCGCTGGTGATGTCGTCCGGATACCGCACCAGGGTGAATTTTACCTCGAAGCGAGTGAATTTCCGGGTCCACTTAAAAGTTGGGACGCGGTATTCGACGAAGTCGTGTGTCTCGCGAAACCCGAGCTTGGGTCTAGCTGGAGTTTCAGCCCTCTCTCTCATTCCCTCGGTCGAACCTGCCATGTTGGAGTCGACACAGGCGGTCGGGTGTGTGGAGAGCGGCTGTGTGGATTGCCTCGCTGCCATTGGTTCCCGAGCCGAGGCCGGTCGACGGGGTCGAGGGGGCGTCGTTGCTTGCCGAGTGGGTGAGCTCCGAGCGAGAAAATCCGTCGGGAGAACGAACGAGAAAGTGACATGACGAGGGTGCGAGCGAGCCGGAGCGAACCGCGACGAGGACCGGTCGGGAGCCGGGAACGTCGGAGGGAATGAGAAAAAAAAATACCTCGAGAAAGAGACGAAAGTAGAGAATGTGTAGCCGAGGCCGAAAACGGCACGCGTCACATCGCACGGTTATGGTCTCTCGGCTGCGAAGTCTCGACCGCCCTCCGGCGCGAAACGCTTTCTCTCCCCCCGTTTCGCTCGTCGGAAGCTCTCACTCATCCCGGCTTCGCGACTGTTCCCAACCCCCTTTTATCTTCGAGATTCACGGGGTATAGCGAAGAAGAAACCTCGCGAAAAAAGGAACACTTAACCGCCCAATCCGCCGGTTGAATAGCGCGATTCGAGGCAACTTTCGCGAGACACATTTTAATTCTGCTCACTCCCCGTTTCTCCCTCTCGAAGGGCTCCCGGCGAAAATAAGATATCATTTCTTGCGGCATTCTCTGAGATGAAAAAGGGTTGCCTCGTATTTCCTTCGCCTGCTGTTGCTGCAGGTTTTTTTCTTCTTTTAATCAAGACTCGCAGTCGGCTTAATTGAATTCACCGAGCGGGACTGGGAATTTTTGTATTCCACCGTTTCGTTCTTTGTCCTCGGGTAATTGAAACGAGAGCGAAGTTGCGACGACTTTCCGAACGCAGGCTGGGAGGAAGATTAAATAAAGTTGGCGCAGTATTTTTCCGCTCTTGCGCGACGCCGGCAGGACAGAACGATCGCGACTCCCGGCATCCGCCGGACGTCTCTATACGGTTGTGTCGTCGGGTGAACGTCGTGTCGGATCGGCCATGCGAGAAGCCCCGGAGGAACTTCGACCCTCGACGTGCCGGACGAGAAAGAGAGATTACAAGGGGAGAAACGTGCTGTACGAGACGGAAACTTGGAAACGTTTCTCGCGTTATATTGCCAGCGGTGGAGAGGAACGTTCGGACTCGGCTTTCGCCAACCCTCGGCAAACTCCAGCCGGAGATTCTCGCTTCGCCGGCATTGTTTTCCTCCCTTTACGCGTTCCCATCTCAATTAATCGTCCCCGAACCACGGAACGTGCAATGTCTCAAGCTATCTTCAACCGCGCCTTCTCCGGACGAGATTGCAAAAAAGATCAAAGTTGCTTCTTTTTTTCTCCCAGCAAGTTCGACGTTCCCAAAGTCGGCTTCGATATGCGATGGGATTTCTGCTACATCGATTTAGTTGCGAGGGTTTTTTTTTCGTCCGACCGAGTCGGGTTCGATCGAACGTTAATGAGCAACCGATATGCATATCAGGAACAACCCCGCCGGTTATCCTCGCCGGATAATGTGCCGGAGCGTCGCGGCCTGCGCTTCTTCTGGCTGTTTCAGACGTTGTTTATGTGCACCACCGGCGCACATTCACGCCCGAAGCCATCACGTACGGCCCGGAACGGAAGCTCATCGGGGGCGCGTTCGAGAGTCTCGCAAACATACCAACGGCTCGTAAAATACTGCTTGATTTTATCACCGATAAATTTGCACCGTCCGGGAGGGAACGCGAGACGGCGGCGATTCTCGAGCGAATATTTACGGTTAATTTTTGGGACACGGCTTTTCATTATTTTTCTCCACCGAGCGAGTTTCCCAAAAATCTCTTTAATTTTTTTTTTCGCTCAAGACCGGAGGAAATACAAAATTTTTTTCTACGTCCGGAGCGATTTGGTGATGGAGCAATGAGTCAACAATTTCGCTCGGAGGGCAGAATAAAGTCATTGCGGGTGTCGAATCTCGCCGGGGAAATCTGAATTTCTCGGTCGTAAAGTCCATAGAGTCACATTTTTTATACCGCGATGGGGGAATTTCATCCGGGCCGATAAAAAAATGGCGGGCACGCGAACCGATCGGGAAGCCCGGCGCGATGCTGGCCCGGTAGCGTTCATCGCCCTTATCGAGATCGACCGTTAACGTCACTTCGAGGACGGTAACTGTCAGCTGCGGTACGTCGTTCCCTTCGCGAGTCAAGGTTGTCCCGTTGACGAGTGTCCGGACGCTTTTTTTTAATTGTCGAAGCGGAGAACGAATTCCATCTCGCGATGGCATCGACTGTCGTCGCCGACCGCAAAGAAGCGTTGAAGCGTCGTTACCGATCCTCAAATTTTTTTCATCATCTGTCTTCACCCCGCGGAGCAGCGTCCCAAAGATTTTTTTCCTTTTTAATCTAACCATTTTTCGTAAAAAAAAAAAAGTAAACGAGATAACGAAGATGACGGAAGGACGATAATTCTGCGTCCGTTCGGGGAAGCAACGTACGTGCCGGGACGCTCGTTGCCCAGAAGGTGTCGCCGAAGCCCGGACCAGCCCTCGCTCGACTTTCGCGGGGCGAGAAGGAATCGTGTCGGAAGGGAAGCGAAGAGAGAGCTTTTTCGTGTCTCGGTATAGTGCGTCGTCGTCGACCAATCTCCGTTGGACCCACGGCAAGCTGTCGAGACTCTCGCTACCCAGCGATGTCACGACCGTGCCAGCCCCCGTCAGACCCTTGCGAATAACCCCTGCGCGGCGTTTCCATTTGCAGCGGGCAGTGAAAGAGACAAGGGAGCAGCCACGCACACATCGCTCTCACCATTTTGAGCCGGTAAACGAAAACAATTTTTCCCACTGCAGTCGAAAATTCAAAAGGCACTCTGCATCATTGATCTCGACGCGTTCCATCGCAATCCATTAGCAGACCCCTCGACGCTATTCTGTATCGCAGCACCGACGAGAAAGATTTCGTAGTTTCATCTCCGAAAGGCAACGCCCCGTTTCTACCGTGAAGCAAAATATTTTCTTGACTTTCCGCCTATCGAATACTTCACAGCTATTGACAAACTGATATCTTACAAAAAAAAAAAAAAAAAAAATAGCTGGTATAAATTACTCGCTATTTTCCCTGAGGTTCTAAAAATCCTTTTGACTTTGGTCATGCGCACATTCGATGAAAAATTTGTTTTTTTTTTAATTTTTTTTTTTAAATTTTACTTTTCCGTCGGGAGGGTTGAAGCCTCTGCAGACGACTCGCCCCGCCTAAGCTTTCTCAGTTTCTCTACGAACTGCCGGAGACTTATATACGTATGTGTTAGGCGAGGACCTTTACCGTTAACAGAGCACTTCTGGCTTCCTCTGGCTGCGCCACTGCCAGACCCGACATATACCTGGCACTCTGTGAGCACATAACACCTCTCGTTTCTTCCTCCAGAGCCTCCGTTCGGCGCGCCACCTCGAACCCCCCGACGAATGTGCCCGTAAACTCGGCAACCCCCTCGAGAGATTTGCCTCTGCACTTCACTCGGCGCAACTGCCGACTGAGCGGGAGAAAGTACATCACCATTCATTCTCGAATCCTCAGACTCTCAGCATCCCCGATCCTCGTATTCCTTCGTGTACTCTCCATTGAAAATTCATACGGGGATGAATACTGTCCCGAGACTCCGATCGGAATATTCCGAACGATGAAAATTATTTGCAGACGATTTGCTTTCACTTTGGAACAAGAGACTAACATGGTTGACATTTTTGTTATCGTTTCGCTTCCTCGCAGAGGAAGCTTTGTTGTGGTGAAAAAATTTTTGAGATTTTTGTGAAAACGAGTTGGGAATTTTCCGAAGCATCGAAAAATTACATTTTGTAATTATGTCCGGATGTATGTGTATTAGTGTGTCTGTGGGAGTCGGAGGTGGAAAATGTGGATCGCAATGAAGCTGAAATTTCTTATACATTATTCGTGGCTCATAGTCGATGTTTCTTTGAAATTGTATATAAAAATGTTAAAATGTTTTTTGCACAGATTTTACATTTTTCTCAAAGATAATTATAATAAAAAATACATTATGAAAATCGTAGAATGCTTAATGCGTTGCTAATGTTGTTTGTAGGATAAAATAAAATTGCAAAGTTACCATTCAGCACGTGGAGGAACGCTCATCGCAATTCAGCTTGGGAGTTTTCTTCGATCGCGTGGTATATGGCGGTGCCTATTAACCGTGAAGTACAAGCAATGGAACTTTATACCTGGTGCGACACGAAGCACTAAATTCCATATAAAAGTCACGGTGACACGATCCATTATACTCTGCTGGCAAGACAAACATATTCGTCTCATCTATACGTTCATCGCTAAAACGTATTTTTAATTCTGCTTATATTGGACGCGCCTACGCGGTCAGTCCACCATTTTCGTTGTATCCAACATAGATTTTTAAAGTGCTTTTTAAAGCTTCTTATTCACAAAGGTCAACAATATTCGCTTTCAGTTTTACGAACGAAAATTGCGTACTCCAAAAATACATAGATGGATAACAAAGAAAGTGACGAGCGAAAAATTGTACAATAAAAATAACAGAATCAATGTGGATAACGATAATAAAATTTAACAAAAGTAGTGAATAAATTCTAGTACAAAAACTATAGAAAAGTGGATGTGTGTATAACCGATTTTTTTTTTTTTTTTATTCTTTTTCCAGGCTGACATTTTCCCTCGCGAACTTTTGCATAAAAGGCTTCAAAGTGTTCGGCGCGGTGGAGAAGACGTTTCACCCGTACGAGCTGTGCAGGGGGTGAGTCAAATAATCTCGCATTCACAGTATCGAACGATATCCGCTCTAGCGTTCACTTTTATTTACTTCCATCGTATATTTTTCTTTCCTCCGATTCGAAGAAACACAAAAACAGTTGCGAGCTCGCGATATCGCCAGAGCTCTCCAGAAATCACAAAGCTCCGCTCGCGTTCGCGCGAATATCGTTCGTTATATTTGCTTATCGGAAAGCTTCGACTTCATGACTTTTACGATTGTTTTCCGGACTCTCGGGATCGAGGTCTATCGCGTCACGATCGAGCCAACTCTATGTTTTTTTTTTCTCATTTTTTCAGGCTCTCCCGAGTGTTCCCGTCTGCAAGCCTGGCCGGTTTACAAGGTAGGAACCGTTCTCAAAATGACACTCAATAATTTCTTACACTTTATACGACAAGTTAGGATCTTGGGCGTTTTTAAATTAAATTGAGTGTGACACTTGGCAATTCGAAAATCCTCGAATCAAGATGAATACGAAGATGAAGATCGCGGCACACGGAAGTGTGTTCGGTGAACCGCAGCGCTGCGGCGTAACATACGAACGGGTTGCAAGCTGACAGTTGAGGAGTCTCCATTAGTTATCGCGAGTGCGGTAGCGCAGAACAAAAGCGTAACCCGCGTGTATGGCTGCAACGAGAGTTACTTCGAGCGGGACAATCACTCGGCGGTCAAGATTGCGCGCGAAGACTTCGGACTTAACAAATTCCGTCGACGTAACAAGTAGGACGTGACGGTCGTAGAAATTACCACCGGCTACGGGCTTAATTTTTCTTAATTAAACATTCAAAGTCTAGTAATTTTTTCGGTACAGCGACGTTCGTTGAACTTTGAACGACGTGCGAAATTGATTGATAAATTGCCGACCTCATCGGTCGCACCGGAAAAGCTCGTCGCACGCCGGTTCACAAGTAGCGCAATCGTCTTTAGACCATCCGCAGTAGTACGACCACCGTTCATCGCGGCGGATGTTTACAAGCAGCATAGAAAATAAAATGGCAATTGTGAAGAGAATAGAATTCTGACGACTATTGGGATCACGGTGAGACACAGCCAGGCTCACCTTCCATCGCTCGGTTCTCAATTTCTTAAAACTCATTTGTTGACACGAAATATCGAGGTTTTATTTTTATAGTGGCTCAAAGGGTTAAACCAAACGAAGAGATTATTCAACAAATCGGAAAGTACAGTTGAAATATTGTTCTTTAACACACTCAGCGAAATTACACATCCTGTAAAAAAAAAACAAAACTGGCTGTACGTGTTCGACATTAAATTAACAAAAAAAATAAGAAATTAAATTTTATTTGTTTAATTGCAAAATTGAAGATATTTCGATGAAGCTCCATGAAAATTATCGAGAGGCACAATGACAATAAGGGATTGCGTTCGAGTTTATTCGTCGGTGTTACAGGGAAGTCTATATGAGGAGCCATTAAAGTAGAATAGACTTTCTGGGAAATTCAGTAGTACAGATCGGTTGCGCGAATGACGGAAGTGAGACGACGATAGAGCGACATGTCGTTCTCGCGAGTACCACGATTGTCGGAAGTGAGTGGAGTCGGAGTGGTGATATAATAGCTAGGGAGAAAGGACGGAGAGTGAGAGGGATCGAGTAAGTTCGAAGAGCCGTCGACGACGACGAGACGAGAGAGCGAAGTCTCTCGTTATAGTAGGTGTCGAGTGGCTCCCGTAACTCTGAATCGTGGGGTTAGTCGGTAATTAATACCGCGACAGAGTTTCCCCCAGTGGGGGTCGGGGGGGTTTCTTCCTATTCTCCCGCTTTGCCGCTCACCGCCGTCCCCGCAAGGTCGAGCCGTGTGCGTGGGTCGCGGGTGATCCGGAGGCGTGCTGCCCCGAGTTGTTGTCAGACCGTTTTACTTTAGTGCCCATAAAAGTACCGAGATTTAGACTGCACAATATACCCGTGACGTATTGCCCCCCCCCCCCCCCCCCCGGTAGCTCGGGAGCAAGAGAGCGCGCGCGAAAACGGCCTCGTGTTTTGTAGTATACGCTCGTCATGACTAACGGGAGAATCCTGCCGATGCTATTTGCCGGGAACGCGAGACGATCGCTCGACCACGAGGACTTTCCTCGCTCGAACTTTGGCACGTGGAACACATTTTTCCATCTCACTTCCTATAAATTCTGCCAATTTTCTATCTTTTTTTTTTACATATAAATTGCGATTTAAAAAGTGCACCGAAAAAAATATATATTATTGGTTCAGAAAAAAAATTCGCTTGCGGTCTGCCACAGAAAAAAAGGTGTTCCTATCCTAAATGTATTACCAACAATTCCACGAGGGATTAAAAGAATGAAGTGTTGCATTGAGAATTCTTCCCTCGTTGTTACCTCATGACTAATCACAATAGTCGAAATAACCATATTTTTCTATTGGCCGCTGGCGGGCAAATTTTTTCTTCGGTCTACCGCGAATACCGAAGAACGAATTAAATCCGAAACGGAGCAGCAAACTGATTTTTCGACTGTCGCTAGATGAGGCATCGTGTCGGATATCTTTCGTGAAAGTCGTAAAGGCCGGGACGTTTAAAAAAGAAAAGGGGGCAGAAAAAAAAAAGTAAATACCGCGAGTCGATAAATTATTAAAGAAAACGGGTTTTCCCGGATAGCGAAGCGTCCGGACGGTTTATCTCTTTTCGCGATTGGTTGAGGTCGGTGCTGCAGGTGCGCCCGCGACTGGGAAACACGGACAGCCCGGGCTTTCGTCGACATACGGGAGTCGCGGTGTCTCGTCGACGTTCCGCGTTCGGGGTGCGGGAACGCGGGGGTTGTTGAGAACGAGCGGCCGCGGGATTGCGAGTGCTCTGCGCGTTCGCTGTCGAAGGAGTGGGGAAGATTCCGCGCGGCGACGTCGGCGGCTCAACTGTGTATGTTCCCGGAGCGGTTCACCGACCCGCCGAGAGATCGCGCTCACGCACCACTCGAGGCACAACGTCTGAGTCCGACGGCTACGAGCCGCGTCCAGACTTCAGTTGTCGTTCAGTACGGCTCAGCGAGGCCAGCCGACAGGGAAGTGGGGATTGTTGCTCTTTACATGCGTGTGCCAGTGCCGAACATCATCGGCACTTTTCACTGGATCCGCGTGTGCGTGTCATATCAATTTTCAAATCCGACGAAGGTAGAGCTGCCCTCACGGATTCTCGGCTAAACCGCCCTCGATCGTTGCCAGAAAATAAGACACGAGAGAAAAAGGAGCGTCTTGAAGAAAAAAAAAAAAAAACAAAAAATTAACCCTCGGTGCACGAATTTATACCTGAAAAGGGTCGTGAAATACAGACGTGAAGGAGTGGCTGGTCGAGAGAGTGACGAAGGCGGAGATAGAAAAAGGGACACGAAATAAATAAGAAATCTCCGTCCGAGCGCGGACTGTCAACGGCCCCGTGACCACTCGCCGCGTAGACTCCACTCGCTACGCCAATTGTACTACTGAGTGTGCCAGTGAAAATCGAGAGTTCGATCCGACGATTTTTTTTTTTTTTTTTTTTTTTTTTTTTTCCTCGTTAATAAGATTTTTATTACGTTTCACTGAGATTCGAGGGAATTTTGTCTCGAGAGATTGTGCTCCGAATTTGAGATTGCGAGGACTCGAGTGGATTATTGTCCGGTGTTTTTCGGTCGGAGAAAATAATTCCGTAAGGGACAGATTTTTTTTTGTTTTTCTCGCATCAAAGCGACTACGTGAGGGAATCGCCGAATGACGCTGTAATGCAGCTGTGCAGAAATACGACTGAAGGATCGTCGTCGTCGTCGTCGTCGGAGAAGGCGGCGGTGGTGAAAAGCGGCTCGTGGCTAACGCGCGGGACGCTCCCGTTGTCCCGCCAGTGACTGACTCGACGCGCTCGTCGCACGTAGTGCTGTCGAATTCGTTGCCGTCCTCTCAGATACGTCTCGCTTGCCGCTCGATCGCGACGAGCGGTGCGTCACACAGACTCTACCGAGAGTTCGTTGGATAACAAATAAATAATAAGAAAAAATATCGTTCGAGGTCTTCGAATATTGCCAAGTGTCGTCCGAATCTAAGCTCCAAAACCATAAAAAAAAAAAAAAAAAAAGAAAACAAAAAACTCAAGTGTTTATTCTGAATATTGAAAAGCCAAAGACGGCGTCTTCGCACACTCCGAACGACCAAAACACAACACACAGTCCTGTCCGAATAGCGATATTAAAGTGCGCTGTGTTTCTTTTCATTATTTTTGGTTCAACGCAATCCACCAACCGGAACCTCATCTGCTGCTTGGATCTTGTCTGCGAATCATCCGTGACACATGTAAAAAAAAAAAAAAAAATCGTTCGATCGACTTAAAAAAAAAATTGTCGAAAATTCGCTCAATCGCGGATACATGGACTTTTGATCGTTGCATCCTCTCTCGAACGTATATCGCACGTGGCGAATCTCTCCGTTTCTTCGCCGTCGATCACGTATTTGTTATTTTTTTTTTTTTTTTTTTTCTCATCGTCCGCTCGTCTCGCGATTACACACGCGTTCGGTCGTTTTTACCTCGATTCTTCGCCTCTCTTCGTCCTTCTCTCCCCACCCGTCGTCACCGACCGTCCGTCGTCCACGCACCACCCTTCCCATCCGCTTGCCACCCTTCCACCTGTCTGCCGTGGCGCTACGCGCGCGGCCCTCTTTCACTCTCACACACACACACACACACACGCGCGCGCCCGCGCACACGCCTCCATACGTGCACTCTCGTCTCACACGTACGCTCCGCTCGGCCTTTTTTCGTCTCTCGCTCACACACACGCTTCCGCACCCTACCCGGACCCATTCCTCGTCTCGCTCCCTTCCTCGCTCCTCTCCCCGGCGCTGCTAACCGAATCGTCTTCTCCCTCTCCATCTCACCCCTCGCACACACGTCCCGGACTCTCCGTCCCGCTCACGCTCTCGGCCGATCCTTACTCGGTGCTCCGACACCGGATTCGACTCTGTCGCTCCGGACACACACGGTCCATCCCGCACACAACTCGAACTTCGCGTCTCTCCGACGACCCCCACTCGAAACCGGTCGCACGCGCTTTCGCAACTACGTGTTTCTCGTTTCGGTATTTTTTTTGTTTCCTGTCGACCGACACAACATGTCCATTTTTTTTGCCTCCTTGATCCGTTGATTTATCAAAACATATATATATATATATATTTATATATATATAAATAATATAAAATATCCGGGATCTGATCGAATCGCTCGAATCCGCGAACGTTCGGGCGAGTCGGGTGGATTTTTTTGATTGAGAAAAAAAATTGAAAAAACGAAAATTCGCGACACAATCGCGGCGTACGATCTTATAATTGTGCCGTGTAAAAATCGTCACCATCTGCACCATCACCGAACACGTGGCTTGCTCGACGGCGACGCTGTACGACAATGTGCACGCCGCGACGTTATGCGGCTCCGGCGTGGGCCACCCTGGCTCTGTCACGCCGATGGGGACAGCCACCGGAGCGGGAAATTCCACCGGGGTGACCTGGTGGACCATGATGAACGGCAGCCTCTACGAGGAGAGTCCACCGCCCGTACCGCCGACCTCGTCACTCGCCTCGATCCAGCATCATCATCAGCAGCAGCAGCAGCAGCAGCAGCAGCAGCAGCAGCAACAGCAGGAGCAACAACAGACGTCGACTCCAGGATCGCATCAGCAGCATCAACAGTCGACAACGCCGAGTCCACCGGGTCCGCCGAGTTCGGCGACGACAGCAACGGCACCCGCGCCGACAGCGAGCGCGAGCTCGACCTCGCCGAGCGCCTCCTCGGTGGCGAGCAACAGCGCCGGAGGACCTCTTCACATACCGGCGAAGAGACTCACGGCGACTCCGGCCGGTGGTTCAACGTACGGCGAGGTACCCTGCGTCGAGCCAACAGGAGCACCGGGCGTTGCCCCGGGAGTCATAAGGCACTCGCACTCCTCTTCGGCGGGCTCCCAAGGCGGCTGGAGTTACAGTCCTCACAATCCTCAGGAGGCTCATTACTCCTCGACAGCGGCCGGAGATCCATTGAATCATCATCAGGCGTACGGAAGCGCTAACCCACCGACCTACTACAATCTCGCTGCCGATCCGGCAACGGGCGGCTCGGTCTCTTCGAGGGACAGCAGAAAAACGGCGGGAACACTGAGTTTCTGGTCACCGGCTACGGCGGGCTCGACGGCCGCTGGAGCCGGTGCTTCCGGTGCCGCGGATTACAAGCCGTACAACTCCGGTGGTGGAGCCGCAGTGGCAACGTCATCCGCCGGTGGTTCGTCGGCCGGTGTCACCACCGATCCAGCGGTCTCGAGCTGCCATCAGAGCTTCTCTCAGAGCTGGTGCAACTACTCGCCGTACGCGACGGCGAGGCATCACCACGCCGTCGACACCTCGGCTCATCATCATCCACACTCGCAACCGTACCTGACGCCATCGGCGGCCGACGACCGGGGGAGAGTCGCGGCCGCGATGGTCGCGGCCGAGGGAGCTTTTCCCCACGACGGTTACGGCGGATTGAGAAATTACGGGGCACCGGAACCGGTCACCTCCAGTCCGTATCCGACATCAGGTAAGCATCAACTTCGCGGCTTTCGATATTGTTCGTACGCCATTCCGGAACGTCCTTGCCCCAACGTCCTTTACGGTTAGCCGTTCGTGTGTTGGTACGCGTCCACGTGTGAGCGTGTCAGCCGTGAGAATCGAAGTATGCGAGGACAACGTGGACCAGAACCGCGTGGTTGAGCTCCCCCCTTCCGGAGCCCCGGGGACCCTCGCAGCGCATAATGCGGGGTCGTAAACTCTCGACGCGCTTTTCCTCGTCGTAATTCAACCTTCTCTCTTTCGCTGGCCGTAGGTGCCGTGCATACGGTACTTCACGCAGGCGCCCCGTGAGTCATCCCGTCACCCGCGGAGTTTTGATCGACGCTCGTGAAGAGGCCCGCGATCATCTTATCCTTTGAGGGGGCACCGTGGCTTTTTTTTTCGCCTATTTACGCGGAGTCGTCGTTAAGCGTTAAGCCCGCCGTCCGCTTCTCAGCTGACCCGAGTCCGGCTTCGTTACAAAGTATCCGGTAATAGAATGGTAATTTGTGCGAATGATTTAACGCCCTCGTCTCGATTGTAATTAACCGATCGCACGAACGTATAATTAATCGCATAACCGATACGGAAAACCGTCGGTTCAACTCGAGATCTCGATTTTCTCTCGTCACGAGCTTTTCTCGCGACTCGAACGGTTGCCCGAGTGCGCCAGAGCGTCGACTCGCGAAACGTCGCGGTGTTGGAAGAACCGGAGAGAGAACGGGAGACAGCCTCGTCCCCGGAGGAGGAGGCGGGCGGTAGAGGCTCTGCCGCGTCGGGGTTTATTGGCGGCCGTAACTCGTAAACCCTGGCGCGCGCCTCGCGATCAGCTGATCCGTTCCATGACCCTTACCGGAGGCCTCCGTTTTCTCTTCCTCTGTTAACGGGTCTCGACACTATATAGAGAGTTTGTAGTAGGTCCGTAGTACAGCCGTGTTCTACCCGTTCGCCGTACTAACGGAATACCCTCGATCGCCCTTTAGTTTATGCGGCAACGCGGAATCCTTCGTCCACCGAATGCTCCAAATATCTACGCCTTTTTTTTTTTTTCTTTTTTTTTTCATCATGATTTCTTCGAGCGATCTTCACCGTTGTCATTTTCTTCTTCTTTATCTCTGGCTTTCGTGAACCACGGATAACGGAGTTCGGCTCCGTTCCGACGAATAGCTTGACCGACTTCAGGAATTCGGAGTGACTCGCCGCATCTTTCTCGTGTATAAACGACGATCGTGATAATGCTACGAAGCAGAGACTTGTACGTACTGACGGAGCAGAGCGACCCGGACTTTTTCGCCCGGCCAATAGATGGCAGCTCCATTATCTCTCACCGCGTATCTCGTGGTTCGAGGGTCCGTGGGTCCACGGAAAGTGGGCCGCTCGGCGAGCAGCGGCGAGACTCCGTCACGGATCCTCGTTCCACGTACGATCTGCTACACTCTCGGTGGGGCTCGCGACGATTTACGATCCATTCGACTGCGGGCCCGTCATACCCGTACGAATTTATTTCCGAGACTGCAGTCACTCGCGTAACTCGCGTGACTGATCGCTCTCCCGTTCGAGCCGCGTCTCTCACGGGCGCGCAACCGAATAAAAAAAAAAAAACTGGGAAGGCGCGTACTATTGTTATTATTTTTTGTGAATTATTCATCGTTTTTTATTTTTGTTTCTCAGTCGGAACGACGATAGTTTTTTTTTTTTTTTTTTTTTTTTTTTTTTTTTTTTTTTTCCTTATTATCGTGACGTAGAACTCCTGCAACGTTGAAGGCGATATCGACTTAACCCAAATCTCTGTTACGCCCGCGACTCACGCGACCACCCCACTATCCGGATGAACCCTCTTACATTTCGGCGTGTGTACGATTCTACTGCAATCTCGTTGTTCTCCCCCTTCGCTGTGACCGACATTTTACACGATTGCTTCGCCGTATGACCGTCGTTTGAAAGTTTGTTTTTCCTCGACTTGTTATGTTTTTTTTTTTTCGTTAGCAAGTTTTTAGTGAACTGTACGGTGGAATATTATTTCGTAATCTACGTGACCTCGGGTCAATACTGCAGGGATTATCATTTATTTCTTAATTACCGAGATATCGTAAATCAATTATCGTGTTATCGATAGAAGCTTTTTTTTTTTTTTTTTTTTCGTTACCGACGAGTTCCATTCTGTTTTTATTTTCAAAGGAAATTTAATTGATGACGTAGGAATGTAGCTTCTGTAATTATCGTCGAAGGATCGTTAATTAGAGTTTTAATTAATCAAGAATATTCGATGGAAAATAAGTGCGCTGCACGAGAGACGACGGCATTCACGAGACGACGAGACGCGGACATTACACAAACTGTCGACTTAATTGATTCGTTATTCGATTGAAAATGAGGTCCTCTCATCTGGATGGCGGTCCTCGTGCCTGCCAGCTTCGGCGGCCCGAGGCCACAGTCGTTCCTGTGAATCCTGACCTTTGTTAAATAATTTGCATATTTCCACGTTTTTAGTGGTCAATAAATTCCTGCCGCTTAGGCAATCGCAACGCGGCAGACGGAGCTCGGCCGGGTGTCCAAGTGAGACGAAACTATATCCACGATGAGACGGCGAGCAATGGCAAGCCCGGTCAGATGCGCGGAGGGCAGTAAAATGGGACGGTTTACTAACCGGGAGCTAACATGCGAATCGGAGCCGCGAGTATGGGAATGATGATAAATATATGATATGTTAATACGCTCGTGAATGTTATTTTGTTTTGAATTTCTTTCGATACAAATTATTACATTGTAACTTCTCGTGTACTTGCTGCATATAAATATATATACAGATATATTCGATGAGCGGAATTGAGTCATGCTCAATCCGACATCAAAAGAACCGCTCGGGCGCTGGGCCGTTCATTAAAAATTCAATGAGACCGATAAGATTCGATTGATCTTCGGTTCTCGTGTAGATTGTAATTATATTTGGAAAAAAGGAAAGTCCTAAATACGTATCACGATTCAGTTTATCATTTTCTCCATATCTCAATTCAATTTTGATATATATATATTTTTTTTTTTTTTTCATGAATTTTTAAACCTGTTGTGAAAAAATAGGTCGGTGCTCCAAATGAAAATTTAATCATCTTTCTGATTAGAACGAAACTTCTTCGGAGCGTCTTGGCACGTCGCATCGGATGCGCGAGATACACCAAAGTTTTTTTTTTTTTTTATATATATATCTGATCCGGCTGCCACGCTTGAAACGACGAGAAGCGAGATCACTCTGACGACGAGAAGGGGAATTGAGAGAGAATGCGTTCACCCCTCGGGACTATCCTCGTGCCCACGCGCTAGCCCGACTTTCGTAGCTCGGGCAAACAACACTGTATCGAGTTAAGTTGCGTCGAGAGTTCGTCCGCCCGCTCCAACTAAATCGTATCTACTAACCGTTTGACGAAAAAACGTCCCGAAGCGCGTTCGGAGCAGCGGAGCGGCTGTGAAGATAAAACCGGTCCAGTATTTTTGGGGTCTATCAACTGGCGCCCTTCCGGACAAATCCGGAACGACGAAGCTCACGTCTCCTCGCATACTTCTCCGATTCCTCAATCGCGTGCCACGTCAGACTATCGCTGGTTCTTTCTGCCACTCCACCGATCGACTCATAAAAAATATTTATTAATATAAAAAAAAAAACGCTGTCTTACGAGACTTTACAAAAATGTTGTTTTCGGTTTCTACTCACAGTATCATAAATTGTATCGGTTAAAAAAAAATAATCAAATAATCACAGATACGAAAGTGAATGTAGTGGGTGGTCGGAAATTTTATGAACATTCAATTTCATATCAAAAGTT
This sequence comes from Listrodromus nycthemerus, assembly GCA_963978505.1. Taxonomy (NCBI): domain Eukaryota; kingdom Metazoa; phylum Arthropoda; class Insecta; order Hymenoptera; family Ichneumonidae; genus Listrodromus; species Listrodromus nycthemerus. The sequence goes on along the minus strand of OZ021683.1, from coordinate 16,134,851 downwards.
AATGAATCGAACGATGCGAAATAACGATCGACGTGGACGGAGTACGAATCCAACGGAATAATGAACGGTACGTCGAAATCCCAATTTTCTTTCCCACAAATCCATGAGCATGATTTCACCATCCACCGCACCAAGAGTCGGATTATTCGTCTATATGATGATGAGGAAAAACAATAATCGGCATACTAATTGTGTTAAGTGATGTGGGGTTCCTCCCCATCTTCCTTCTTTCCCGCAGGTTCGCTGGCGGGAGTCGGCGCTGGCGTGGGTGTCACGGGGATGGGTGTGGGTTGCGGTGCCTCGAATCCACTGGAATGGACGGGTCAAGTGACGGTGCGAAAGAAACGCAAGCCATACTCAAAGTACCAGACTCTCGAGCTCGAAAAGGAGTTTCTCTACAACGCTTACGTATCGAAACAGAAACGTTGGGAGTTGGCGCGAACTTTGACCCTCACCGAGCGACAGGTCAAGATATGGTTTCAAAATCGTCGTATGAAGAACAAGAAGAACAACCAGCGTCAGACGCAGCAGCAGAACAACAACAACAACAATAACAACAACAACAGTAGCGCGAACAACGCGAATCACCACGGCGGCGGTGGAGGAAGTCACCTACATCCGGGGGGAGGACACGGGCCGTCGAGTCATCACGTTCAGGTCGGCCAGACGCACCACGCGAATGGCTCGGCGAAGCATCATCAGTGACCCGTGGCTTTCTCTGGGGTTGTCTTTGGGCATCATCCGCACAATCACACCTCCTCGTCAATAAACACCGGTGCTGCGACCGGCAGCAGCCATAGCCTCGTAGCTTCGGGTCACAGCCATAGCCTCCACGTACCTCAGGCCCAGTTGTCGACGTCCTCGCTGGCAGCGGTTCACGGAAGTAACGGCGGAAGCAGCAGCGGCAGCGGCGCGGCGTCCGCTGCAGCGGCTCTTCACTCGTATCATCCGCATCACACGAACAGTCATCTTCAGCTTAATCACGTGAGCCATCAGCAGCATCAGACCAGTCACGGACTCGCTGCTTGAGAAATCCTCTCGCGACTTTTTCCCGTTTCAAAGTGAAACGGATGACGACAAGGAAGAGATTTTCCGCTGCTGACGATGACACCCCAGAGAAGATTAAACAAACAAAAATGTTTCTATCGTAGTACACAAACGCACCTATACATACAGGTACAGGTATGAATTTATATATATAAATATTATATATATATATATATATACATGGTACGTCGCTAGCATTCAGTTGGACTCGTGAAACTCGTGACGCGGATTTTTGAAATGATCGAGTGTGAGGAGCGTGGGATTGATAATACGAGAGAAAGAACGAGAGAGAGAGAGAGAGAGAGAGAGAGAGAGACTCTGTCGAGTGACACTCTTAATAGACAATTGATAATATTATATCGAATGCTGCACCGCGTTATACACAGCGAGATGGTGTGAAAATGTGAGCATGCGAGCGTATGAGTGCGAAATATTGGGAAAAGAGAAATTCGAATAAAAAAAAAAATTAACTTGGCGCGTGTATGAAGGGAGAGAGTGAGAGACGTCGGATCGGTTACAGTGCAGTGCGCGACGACCTCCGAGCAATCTGTCCAACCCGTAACTCGATAGTATTCCTCCAACTTATACATATAGTTAAACGAACGTAGAGTTACAATCGAATAGTGTAAAATTAGTCGTCCCTCTGTCCCCCTTGCCGTTTATGAAAATTCGGTAGACTTGTCCATGATGACAGGACACACGGAAACACCTCGAACCAACAGAGCTGTGTGTTGCTTCGACGTGCGTGCTCGGCACTCCCAGACCTGCGATAGTCGAGCTAGACACCGGACTTTACGTAGTTAACGTGGCTGGATGAACCGGAGCAAAGCTGACGACTCAGATATTTCTCGAGCAAGTAAGTCACATTTTCAGCCGATAACCCTCCGGCAGTGACAAGGCTCTTTCTGTGGTAATTTTCAACCCCACGTCAAGTTTCATCACTGATAACTCATTTCCATTTTATTTGCATCAACTTCAATTTATTAAAAAAAAAAAAAAAAAAAAACGCAGAGACATAGCCAATTAGACACAAATTCTAAAAATGATTTAACAATAGGGATTGTGTAAATCGTAGCCCAACAATGTTTATTTATCTTCAATGTTTAAAGTTGGAGAATGCTTTCTCCAATTCTGTTAAGAATTCCTGAAAAAACAATTTAAAAGAAATTCAATCTTTGATTCCTACCGAGAGAGTTAACGCATAAAATCGAAATCGAATCATGTCTTGTGTAGAGCACCACTCGGTCGGGCGGGGCAGGGAAGGGAGGAGGGGGGAAATCGGGTCGTTCCTTGGCCATTTCGTTCGACGCACGACACCGTGACGAAGAGGGTTTACGCTTCGACGCTTTGAAGAGACAGCGAGGCTAGCGAAAGATAAAAGAAGGGTAGGGAGTAAGACGGAAAAATAAAGGAGGCAGTGAGTAAAAATGCCAAGGGGCTCTCTCGAGGTTGCGTGGCTGGAGTCGGTGCACTGTCTTTGCACCGGAAACTCCTTATATCGGTCATCATTTAATGCCAGGAAATTATTGTACCATTCACAGCGATTCTCAGTCTCCCCCGCCTCGAGGGACGCGTTCGATAATTAAGTCTTTTCTTCTTTTACTCGAAAATTGGTCGAAAGCCGAGGCATCGAACCGACGGCACAGCTCTCCGAGTCTCGATCATCCAGCCACTCATAATTACACTTAGATTATTAACGATATAGCGGAAGTAAAGGAAGTAAAGGGTGGAAAAAAATTGAATCTAGCATAAAGCGCGATGGTTCGTGGGAAGAAAGTGTGGTGAGTCAGGCGCGTTATTATAGAATAGCTCTCTCAGCGTGCAACCCGCCGTACTCGTTCGTCTACCAACGAATGCAATTTGACCCGGAGAAAAAGAAGAATGGAAAAACATAAAATCGAAGTTTCAGTCGTGTATTATTGATTAATTGGTGAACGTGTTCTGGAGAGTCGTGACGGGTCGTCGATAAGTGGACAACGACGATTATGGGATAAATGACTTGTACTTAAGAAAAAGGAAATGAGTAAAAAAGGGCCACGGCAACTGCTCGACCCTTTTCCGTAGGAAAAATAATCGCGTAACGATTAGTCGATAGCCGATGCCACTCTCGTTCTTCTTCTTCTTCATTGATCGAATAGAATAGTAATCGATGAGAGATTCGATTTTACCGGTGGAAAAAAAAAAAAAATCGAAAACTCTCGTCGTGCATATTTCGTTGGCTTTGCAATTTTGCTTCGGAATTATTCGAGAGCGTGGAAGTAATGAAAGAAACGAACAAGGTGAATTCAAATTACCCGGTGATTAATACTAATTTCGGTAGTCGCGAGTTGAAAAAAAAATCCTTGTTAGATAGTCCGCCGAAGGGATGAGTCCAGTTAGACGAAAAATATGTTAGACTAAATAATTAAAAAAAAAAAAAAACGGGGCGATAAAAAAGAATTGTTTAGGTCCGGACGGCCGTTCGAGCATGTATAAAATGAATTTTTTGTTTTGTTTTCTTAGTTCAAAATAGTAAACGTTTTTAAAAAGAACGAAAATTGATTCGAGTTTCTCGTCGTAACGAAAGCTCGGGAGAGAAGAAAATCTCAAGTATATATACTCGCGTTGCGTGTTTTTCTTGTGCGTGTATGTGTGAGCGTGTGTGAGTCGGTTGACTCTCAACGTTGACGATGAAGAATAAAAGCAACAACAAAAAATACGAAACAATACGAGATCCGTGAAACTGGAAATCGTATTGACAAAACGCTGTATAGTTCCGCCACGATAAATATTGATTATATTGTGTAACACGCCGATAGATATTATTATTAATAAACGGTATACATGTGAAGTAAATATGTTGACCAGGGGGAGAATGCATGGAGTGCTAGTGATGTAAATTAAATAAATATTCGCGAGCCAGTCATCGCTAAGCTTTTTGCAGCATTAAACGAGAAAACGAAAAATTAAGTAAAAAATGAAAACCACAATTGTAATTAGTGATAACTATTATGTCGAGGACAGTGTTTAACAAGATTTTAAGGTTATCAAGATTATTAATTATTATTGTGAGCGTCACGTTAATATTATGTTATTGTTTTTATTGTGTGTTGTTTTTGTATGTACCTATCGAGACCTACAATATTATTATTATTATTATTATTATTATTATTATCTATATTATGGACGAATGACGATGGTGATGAAGATTGATCAATTTAATGATGATAAAGAAACAATGAATCCACTCATAAAGGAGACAAAAAAACAACCGTGTTATTAAATGTGTATATTGTCTTGGTATCCGCGCGAAAGCCGTTTCCGACATTAGCGTACATAAACTCCCTGCTACGGCGCTCAATTGGTAAAAAAAAAAAAGATCCGTCTCCTCTTTCCAGTTTCCTCTGCACGTAGAAGATTCAAATCGTCTAGTTACGAACTTACATGGATATCGGAATGGAAACAAAAATTGCTCTAGTTAAAATGGAATTCTGGAATTCATGCAGATCGTACACACACTTTGGCAAGTATTATTAATTATTTTCTTCAGCTGCTCTATAGATCTCTTAGCGTAAAAAAAAAAAAATAGGTTTTCTTCGTAGTATACTTGAACATTTTATCACTACGATTATAGTAGTTGGAGTCGTTTTTTTGTAAATACCACTATGAAAAAGAAAATGAAAAATCGCTCGCGTGCACACACAGACACGATGAGAAATTATTCACTCCTGTATCAAAGTGCAATAATAAAAAGTACGTTAAATTAGTGCCAAAGTAAATGATAAGCGGAATAAATTTTTCTGGGTGGACCGAGTTTGGTCCTTCGGCGTGAAAATGCTTTTTCGAATGACACGCGCTATCGATTATTCGTTACATCTCAGTCTTATTGCGACTCGTCACGATCTCGGATACTTATCAAGATGCAAGTGAGCTCGGACCTGTAGGTAATAGTATTTATGTCAACGAAATAATTAACTCGATTGTCGGGTCTTTTGCACTCTTACCTATATCGTAAAACCGTCTATAATTTATATTTTTATCAGAACCTTTCAACCGTAGTGTCGGAAAGTCATCATTCGTAATACATGTGTAAATAATGATAATCAGTTAAGTAGAACGGAAGAGCGTCTATTTAATATCGCAAAAGCGCGATAATTTTCAGCGTAAAATCGCGGTTTATTGGATAGTCCGTCGTATGCTTACTGTCGAAGACGATTTGACTTAGGGACAAAACATGTTAGTCTTTTAGGCGCCGAGGCGCAGCGCGACACTCGCGACGACTTTGTAATCACTAATCACACCACACACACCCGACTCGAACGAGAGAATTTCCTTTTTTTGATACCGTAGAGAGAAGAGCTCGAGTTAGTTGAGGAATATCGAGAATGAAAAATCCTTTTAACCGTTAATCACAACAACAAAAAATACAATCCAGCCTATGATTAGCTGTCCGAACATAATGTATGTATAAATGTACGTGTATCTCTGTAAATAAAGGCATATTATCTTATCTACGTTAAAATATGAAACTCCATGTAGGTGATAAATGTTAAGAAGATTCGGAGCGAGGGCACGAAGAACGAGGGATAAATGTCCCATTTCCAGCATTAGCGTGTGCAAAACTCCGAGAAGAATCAACAAGTTGCCACTCGCGACTTCGCTCGTACATCTGCAAGTAGGTAAGAAACGTCGGAGTATGCATCGGATCGTTAACGAATAATGTGGACTTTTTAATCGATGCAGGTAAGCTCATTCACAAAAGGATTTAAAAAAAACGTGTATGTAACATTAAAATTTATTTACATATTCACTATCCAATCATGTTGTTTCTCGAAAATGAGAATTCATTGAGATTTAAAGTTATTGCATTTTTTTACCTGCAGTATGAACACTATATAAGGCAACCCATGTGAAATATAGCAGTTAGCAATCCCGGACGAATGGCCGACGAAGAAGAGGAAGACAGGGAGAAACGAAGGTAATATTATCTTTCTCGTTGTGTTAATAGAGCGGTGAGCTCTCTCGGCGGCCGCCCGGGTGGAAATGATAATTGTGGAGCTCGCAGTATTCACCGGAGAGGAACGAAAGATGCATCGGAGCTCAGACCGTGCGAGAGTAGACCGCTTGTTTTATCTGCCACTTCCTTCTCCAGTGTAGATTAAACAATATTTCTAAATATTAAATTATAATGTTCCGACATCGAAAAAAAAATTATACAGCAAATTACAGAGCTCTGCATTTGATGACAATCATTGTTGCTTTCTCACAGAGGAAACTATATTTTACATTATTCCCTCATTACATACTTTTATACGCGGAGCTTTGCGGATAAAGCGACATTATGAGAGAGTGATATAAAAATGTCACATTATCTTTTTAGATCACGGTTAGTCATGAATTTTTACGGATGATATTTTTATCTGGAGATTATCGAGTGAGCGGTCTTTTTTCTTTTCTTGGTAAATTGTCCACGACGAACTGCAGTGGCAAAAAAATTTGAGAAACTGAAAAACTCTAATTGTGGGAGTAACTATGTAAGCAGCTGGAACGTTGCACATTTATATGACGATACATAACATAGGCGTTATGTTTTTTCGCAGATGTTCTCAAACCAAATCTCGCAAATCCATTTGTACGAATGGAATAATCGTGTTTTCGACTAGAAAAAATATCAATTAAAAATGCGAGTGATCAGAAAAGTCAGCAACAAGATGTTGTTAAACACTTTTTGCAATAGATAAATTAATGTTTGTGATACACGAATACTTAGATAACATAGAAGGAGAGGGTACAAATACGACATGCTAAGATCTGGGTCATGCTTCTAACTTTCCAACGACACTGGGGGAAAAAAAATTGTACACGGTCGAGCGCTCGAGGAACGGTCGACTGTGACAATGACGAGAGCGAAACATTTTATTGCAAGAAAGTCCGAATGGGTCAACCCTTCGACTGAACGATGCATCCCTCGCTCGTTGAGGATGTAGAAAAAAATTTGGAAAAGCGTCCCAGTAACTTTCTAATTCGGCCGAGCCGTTGCGTCGATCCACAGTCTCTTCCAAACCCGGTTCGTGTTCAGTAGCCAAATTTGACTGTCCTGTGCGTAAACCACTACCCGAAAATTATCGGTCATTTAATAACGACAATAATTTAAAAATATTGTGCGAAATAATGAAGTTAAACGGCACGTTTAGTGGTGAAAAGTTGTTCCATGAAAAATTCGACCCAAGAAATGGTCAATAAAGTTTGTAAAGTGTCGAGTGAGAAAAGCGTGTTGGATTAAGTATTTTTAATCTGACTTTAGCGGGGTTTGGGTGTTTCGCAAAAATTGCATGGATAGTAAATGGAAAAAAAAATGGTTTAGTTTCCGCGCTATTTCTCGTGCAAGGCTTGGAACAAAATCAGGACATATCCGCGATCAGCGTCAATATAGACACTAGATATGTAGCCTCGAGACACAAATAAGTGAACGAATCCGAAAAAAAATTGATATATTCAATTATTGACCCGATAATGACCCGAAGCGGCGCTAAAATTTTTTTACCCATTTTTTTTTTTTGCATATTCTCGTCAACTGTATACTTGCATTCTACTAGCCGCGATAAAATGACTAGCGTTTTCTTGAAACCACCTTCTTTTTTCCGTTAATAACAAGTGGCGTCAATCGGGTGTTGTAACTTGTATTTTCGCAGCGGGAAACAAAAACCACCGTCATACATAGTAGCAAACGTAGAAGCTGCAGCTGAAGATTTATTCGAATAGCTGAAATAAAAAAAATTAGAAAAAAAAATTATGAACATGGATGCTTATTCAACCTTCGGTATTGTCGCTTGACCGTTGGGTTGGCGAGGATGTTCGTCATAGCTAATTGTGAACATTACCGTCACAATACATAATAAAAATAAACAACATTCAAGGAGCATTTTTCGTTAAACTATTTCCACTCAAACTCTACTTATAACTAAAAAAAAAAAAAAATTCGTGACTCTCGTGGAGAAGACGTTTTTATTAAATGACAAAATATTCTCCACCAAGTACGTCCTGGATATCGAAATCCCAGCGTTACAGTCCGAAAAAACGACTTTCTCAAAACATAATTCACACGAGTAAAGTCCGACAAAAAAATATATCGAATTATTATTTCCAAAAATTCAAGGTCTTTTCGCCACCGCTGAAAGAAAAAAAAATGGACGATGTGTCAATTTTTCTGTTTAGAACGGCGAATGGGAACCATTCGAGCGAACGAAGCGCGAATATCTCGCTCCATCCGAAGAACCTCCCACGTTCGAGCCACCTTTCTTTTCATTCGTGAAGGCTCCACTCATCCCCCTCTACACGCGAACCACCCCGTCAAAATTTTGACGGCACATTTGCCTCGACTCATTCGCGCAGCTGAAAATCCATCCGAGCGGCACTGATCCATAGAGATCTGCCTCCCCGACATAAACAAATATCCTCCCCCCGACATATAAAGCTATCGGAATCCTACAGAATGGAAGTGGTTGAGCGCAAACAACTCGGTAAGGTCGTCGCCCATCGTTCCATCCCTTCGTCTCGTTATTTAATCTCGTCCGGCAGATTGAATTTCGTCTCACAGTTCGTCGGGGTTGATGGACGGGCGGGAATGGCCGGTTCACCCACGGCGAGACCAGAAGAGTTTATCGGGCCAACGCTGGTGGCGGTCGAGAGGTGGAGGCGCGGAGAGGGTGGTTTTGTCCACGTACTGTATAAACTCTGTTCTGTACGACTGGCTGGCTCGTTGGCAAATAGCCGCACGAATAGTCCAAAAAAAAAAGCAGGCGAGAGGGACGAAACGTACCGAAGCGCACACTTTCGGGGAGATTACGCGAGCTGCTGGGAGATTCGCTCTCGGGACAGTTGGGAACGGATCGTTTGCTTTTATTTAGGCTGGTTGCTCCGTTCCGTTGCCTCCAGTCTACCATTTATGCTGCCCGTGTGTGTACCGGATTTCATGTATAAATATAGCCGGCTGTGTACGACACACACGTGTGTTTGCGGAATAAAAGTATAGGTCACTTTTTCTGTGTTCTCAGCTCGGCAATGGCGGAGACTCCACTCCCGTTGTGTTTATCGTACATGGCCGACTGTGCTGTACATGATACATGGTCCGCGCTGTGTATTCAGTACACTTCTTCGGAGCTTTCGGTATATAAGGTCTGCGCGGCAATTCCATTAAAAGGCGGACGAGGAAGATCGCGTCGCGGCGCGAAGAGAGGAGCGCGGTGGGGGTCGAAGAACTATCCGAGAGCTCGAATCGCATTCGTCGACGTTACCTCGGGACCGAATTGAGACGTCGACGAGAAAAAGAGACGAGACGATTTTACGGAGAAGGCGAGCGAGTGGGAAAAGCTGGGGGAGAATAGTCTACGGAGAACAGCGGAAAACCTACCCCCTTCGACGAATGGCCGAGGCTTGGCGCGAGAGCGCAGACGCTGCTTCTCGTACGCCAGCACCGAGTGCTTCTATATTCGTATTCACCTAACGTTTAATGACTAATCTGGGAATTCGATATTTTTCAGTCTCGACGTTATGACCTCGAATATATTGGGCAAAATTCTTCGGAACTTTCATGACACTGTCAATACTTTGTTTCTCAATTTTTTCGACTCTCAAAACTTTATCTTTTGAATTCCTCGAATTTTAAATTTTCAATGAAAAAACTAGCCAAGTGCTGGTTACCAAAAATTTCATTTTAATGTATCGAAAATCGTAGTCTAGAATCTGTTCGTAATCTGTTATAGAATCTTCAGTGGTGACTTTCCAAAGTCTACCGGATAAAAAATGAGGTACAGTGAAAACGGTTTATCTTTTTCTCTTTTTTTTTGTTTTTTGTTCATCATCGTTCGCGCTACCGTATTTAACAAACGACGTTTACGTCCTCGATGATGAACCGCGCGTCAGCTGGATGGACGTCATGGTCGAACAGCGTGAATCTTTCAAGACGCACGCAACCGGCTGCCCTCGTTTAACCGTCACCTCTGATCCCTACTTGCTTTTATAAGTGAAGCGGCAGAACATTTTTCCTACGAAATCCCGGGGTCTCCGTTCCAAAAATAAACCATCGAATCCCTTGTCGCGCGCATGTTTGAACGCTGCTCGAGCGCGCATTAAAAAATTTTAACATCACAACGACACCGCATAAAGACGTTCAGATAAATAAATGTAAGGAGTCGAAAAAAAAATGTAATCTCGACAAGCAATAAGATGGAACGACGACGACGCTGTCCGTAGGTGGAGAACGAAAGAAATTCGACCGCTGTACGAGCCGACAGACTTATCCACCATCTCGGAATCGGCGAACGAAAAATTCTTTCCCTCTCCTTCTCATACATTTTTCACTCTCATTCGTGTTTCTTCGCTTTCGCGATCAAACGAGTTCGCGAGAGTAGAATCTCTATTCTAAGAAATCGTCTTTCCTCTCGCAACAAAATACCCGTATTTACAATGTGGATAGTCGCAGCGTTTAAAATTTAAACCCTAATATACTGGCCAGGTATTACGGGCGTTCACCGTCCACACGCGGCTTCTCCATTCGTCGGGCGTTCGCTCTCTGCCTCGGAATATCGAGAAATTCAACGTTCCAACGTTCGACCTCCGAGCGCACACATTGTGCACAATGTATTCGAGTATTTAATACGTTTCGGCGCATAAATTGACGAGTATACGGGGCATTATGAGGGAAGTAGGAGGAGCGAGAGGGGCGGCCGAGAATCTCTCGGACTTACACCGAACGGGAGGAACGAAAAGGAAGAAAAAAAAAAAAAAAAACGTAAAAATTAACATTTTTTAAACTTGATGGGAAAGAAGTTAGAGGGAGACGTGGAAGGACCGCCCGGGACTTTTCAGGCTCGCCTCGAATCGTCCTTGTCGGTTCTCCGACCGGCCATTTCGCGGCTGGCTCCGACATTTCATTCGACCTCGCAACGAGTCTTCGTATGTGTATAGAATATCGTGGACGATAGAGAAAGATATTCATCGGCAGATTGGATCCTCGAAACGAAGAGGGAAAGAACTCGAGTTACACCCTCGCATGTTGGTCAATCGTTCCGGGAAACCAACCTCCAATTTATTCGTCACTTCGGTCGAGCCTCTTCCTCTCCCTCCCTTAACACGAACAGCTAATTTTCTCGTTCGATTAGTCTGCGAGACCCTAATAGAGTTTTTTCGGGAAGAGAAAAAAATTTCTTTCGCCGCTTCTGACACGGTTCGACGACGAACAAACAGCGATGGTGGCGAGTCTCCGATTCTGCCGAGATGTCGGGTGATCGTCGAAATGGCGCGGTCGACACGGACCAGCTGAGCTCAGCGATTTTTTTTTGAGAGAAGAAAAATCGTCGCAATTTTTCGCACAGAATTTCGCTGTGAAATCGGCCGTGTAACATTAATCTTGGGCAATAACGATCGGTACGTAACGCCGATTGGTGTCTCTTTACCGCTTATTTTCTTATTGATTATTGGCAAGAAATTATCTTGGATTTGTTCGTGACGTTTCTGGGGTTTTTAGCGATCAAACGCGCGGGTCGATGAAGTACGCCGATGAGCGATGATTTTTCTGCGGCTGGAGTTTAATTTTTTTTCTTTCACTACCGACGGGACTGATTCGCTTCATAAATCGCTTGATAATAATTATGAAGCTATGAGAAAGCGGGGACATTGACGTTGCAGTGAAAGAAGCGAAGGCGGGCTTGAAGTTTCTCACTGGGCTTGGAGAATCGTGCTGGTAAAAATCGCTGGACCGTAACATTCTGCAGCAGTGGTTTAGAAAAAAAAAAAAAAAACAGCGAGCCGCTTCACGACACGCAAATTGTAAAATGTGCAAATATTTTTTTATTCGATCGAGGAAAAATGAACGTCTTTGAAGATACAAAATATCATCTTCGGCGCGGATCAGTGCAGTGGTTTTGAAAAAAAAATAAAAATGTTCACCAGGAAAAACGCAAGTATTAAAACTCGATGAAAGTTCGTCCCTGGCTTATTTTCAACATCACAAAAATTAACGTGAAGTCGATTAATCAGGTGGAAAAATGTGAACGATGACAATCGCCGACAGGCGCATAAATTAATTCGATCGAGAACGCTAAATCGATTCTGCAAGCGTGTGAATAACGACAGAAGAAAGCACAAAGTATTTCTTCCTCGGAGTTGAGCGTCCTCGGAAACAACGTTGCCTGTGCTACCTCGCAACATCAATGCCGGATCGCAGCCGAATACCTCGCAGTACCTTCCTTCCTTCGCGAGAAAAGTTCTCTTTTGCTTTGGCGATCGGAGGGCGCCACCGAACAGAGTCGATTTTCTTCGTAGACGTAGCCGTTCATACCTACACGTGAACTTGGTCCATGCTGCACTGCCACGGAATACAAGCAACCCCTCTCAAAGTACTCTTTCTCCTCTCGCGCCACTCGGTTCTTCCTTCGATCGAGGGGAACTCGACGGTGCGCACGAAACGCATCGGGCAGGAAGGGGATTGAAAAAAAACGAGAAATGACCGAAGAAAGAAGGGTCGGTGAAGATACGCAGAGGGATGGCACATACGCCATGTCGACTCCGAAGAATTTTCACCTGAATTCCCTCTTCGAAACTCACCTCGCGCATTCAAAATACTCAGAGTTGCTCTCAATGTCCAAAAAAAAAAAAATGTACACTCGCTAATGGACACCAAGGCAGGAACGATCTTAATCCACCTCGAGCCACAAAATTAACATCGGTAAAATGCCGATCGTACGAATAGGAAGTAGAATAGAACAAAATTTTTTTCTCCCATCGACGACAATTCCATGAAAAAAACCAACGTTCACCCCCTTTATTCATACACCGAGGTTTCGTGGCGTGCATCGATGAAAGGGTTGGTACACGAGAAGGGAAAGCGGCGTACGAGGGGGATGGAATAAGTAGGCGGCGATAACGAAAGGCCGAAGTGGCGAGAGGGGCGCAGGATGCGGATGCTGTTGCAGCAACGGCAGCAGGAGCAGTAGCATCGGCCGGCAACGGCACATCGGTAGTAACGTCGCGACCGGGAGAGGGGAAGTGGCGAGCGGAAGTCAGGGCGCGGCACGAGGACCGCGGGAGCGAGAGAGGATTGGAACGGAGAACAGCGGAGCGCGAGAGAACAGCGGCGGTGGATCACGTTGGCGGTGGTCGCGCTTTGGCCGCGACGGCGACGTCGGTGGCGGTGAGGAGAGGGTGTTCTCGCAAAGTGTCCCTAAAACTTTTACAATCGGTCCGCTCGGCTCGCTCGGGACTCTCTCGCCCGCTCTCCCGGGCGGGCTCCGGCTAGGGCGTATGCTTGATGGCGTATCTTCCAATGTGAGTTGCCCATAATACTAAGATGTACGGCTGCGCCGGTAGGGGTCCGTTGCCGACGCCACCGCTCCCGCGGCCGCCGACGCCGCTGCCGCCGCGCGGCACCTCGTTCCTCGTTCCGTTCGTTCGTTTGCACGCTCGCCATCGCCCTCGCTTATTCCTCTCGTTCTCTCGGTGTCGTCTCGTATCGCGGTTATCTCCGATAGCCCAATCGTCAGAGTCTCGCCGCCTTATTCCCGTTCAACGAGGACCGAGAAGACAGACCCCCGGTGTGGTGCGGAAGAAACGAGCCAGAAGACCGTCGCTCGTCGTTACCTGTAAATCGCGGAATGGCGGTAGAATTTTTTAATTAAAAAACATTTTTTTTTTTTTTTTTTTTTACTATCTTTTGAATAATCGTATCGGTCGGCGAGGATAAAATCGGCAGAGCGAAGTAACAACAGCGACGCGTACAAATCCCGGAGTGACGTGAGCGCGCGCGTGGCTCTATCGTCGTTGCCGGCGGTTCTCGCAGCTCTCTCTCCTTTCGCACCCGCGGTCTCTCTAGTCCGACCCGCTGTACCGTCATGGCCGCTGGGTGAGAGAATTTGTCACTCGTCGCGCTCTCGCTCGCCTCTCGTCCGGCTAATCGACGGGCCAAGTTTTCGCGGATTTTCGTCACGTTGGAGAAATTCGGGAGAATTATTGAGTACGGATTTGCGGATCGTCGCGGACGCGTGAAGACGTTTTCGAGGACCGTCGCTCGATGTAACCTGTCCGCCGTGTCTGTCGGGCTGTGGCTCGAGGCGAAAAGGAGAGTGCATGTGCGTGCGTGCTGCACGAACCGGCGTGCACGTGCTTCGAGCCGCGAGCGGATCGAGAAACGGTACGGAGTAACGCTCACGATTATTCGTGATTCGCGATTTTATTATCCGATGTGGCAATCTCATTGATAATCGAACTCGCGTCTCGCGAAGCAACGATTCATGGTAGGGTTAAAAATCGAGTCTGTCACGCTGTCGCTTTCGTCTCATCGATGCCAGCAGTACGGCGTTCGTCGGGGCCAGCGCGTGCTGTCGATACGTCTCGAGCTTCGTGTATTTAATTCGGTCTTTTTTTTTCATGTCCGCCAGTGTTGTGCCGCGAATGTGGTTCGAGAAACGTGCGACGAGGACGACGACGTTTCGAAGGAGGAAACACCGAGGATCTCGGTAAGTGATGACGTTTTTATTTTTTCACATTTTATCGTACCGGCTTCGTGGACAAAAATTGCTCGAAGCACGATCTAGGACATGGGAATATTTTTTTTACGTCGAGGCGGAGAGGAAGAAATAGTTTATTCGGCATATGTAGATTTTTTTGCTCGCCACGTGAATTTTTCAAAGTCAAAAAGTAGGATAATATCATCGAGTCTTGAATCTCTCGACATGTCCCGGTAAAATGATCGATCGTTGATAAGTCGAAGGAGACTTGAAGAACAGCAGATTACGCGGATATTTTCCGTCGAAGAAACTTCGCGTGATTCTCGCGACACTGTCTCGCAGCTTTTTACCGTTGATTCGAAATATCGAGACTGCATCCCTACCGGATGTGACGCTGGATGAGTAGCTCTGTCCTAACTGCTTTGATGTCTCGAGCCCGAGTCCATAACCACTGATTATCGCTCCGTTGAGCTACTTTAGACCGTCTTTTGTTTCTCCCTCTTCGTCCTCGTCATTGCCCGAAGAAACGACGTAGATGCGACCAATAAAAGAGCAGACGAGCTTCTCAAAGATCGCGACAAATTCACCGACCGCGAAAAAATTAATAAAATTAAAGATAAAATAATTTTCCGAGCGGGTAAAAAAATGGAGAAAAATTTGGCAATGGAAAGGACGGAAGAATGTCGAGAAGCAAAATCAAACGGTGGAGTTCTCGCTAATTGGAACCCCCCCGAGGATGGCGCCGGGTATTTTTGCCTCGTTTCATCCCCGGAACGTTGGATAATTAATTGACGTTGTTCTAGCGAGCAAGAGGTGGAAATATGCGGGAGATCGAAGAGCGAAAGAGTAACAACGTCGAATTCCACGATTTTGGAGCCGAGAGCCGGGCGAGGCTGCGAAGTCCATGATGCTTCGTGAACTCTCTCGTTCTCTCTTGCCGAGTGTCTCGCTGGAGGGGATTTCTCGTTATCGATTGGCTCGAGGCTCGTAAAAAGTCCTGGGACGCCCATCGTCGAGACGGCGAGTCCGACACCGACGCATCTACACATCGCCACGTGTGTGTGTGTTCGCGCATTTATGCTTCGCGGCCAGCGCCATGCGCTTTTCTTCCCGTCAAAGCACTTTGCCCCAAACGCGGAGAACGTACTCGATGCAATGCAATATACTCACACGGTTATCGATGATCGTCGATTAAAAGCCTCTCAAGATACTTTTTCCTCATCTATTTTTCTTTCATTATCTCTTTACGCTCGCTTCGAGCAAACGAATGTTTCTCGCGAGTTGACTTTCGCTCTCAGGAACTCAATTCTGGTCGTATTTCGCGTAAAAATGAACCTCCTCGTGGCGAACCATTTGCGAGAGTTTAATCGACTGCATTTAGTTTTTTTTTTTTTTTTTTTTTTTTTTTTTTTATTAAATACTTATCGCTCGAGAATGATCGGTTCGTATCGCTCGCCTCACCGTTATCGGCGTCTCTAACAGCGCTACGTTAAACTAAACACACAAGGTAAAAGGAGTGCTTAGGCGCAGGAGCGTGCCCGTGGCTAAATGAGACCGCGATTCAACGCGGATCGAACGATAAGACCGCGATCGCGTATGCGACTCAACTCGATTATTGCTCCGCAATTTTTGTTCCGCTTCGATCGTTGGAAACTTCGATCGATTTGGAGATTACTTTTTTCTTTTTTATTACCTTCGACGGAAAAAAAAAGGTGGCAGAACTCGTGGGTGGTCCAGAGCGACGACGAGCAACGAAACACGAGAAGCGGGACGTGGAATCTTATCTATATTTAGATGAACCTTGAAGATCGACACGCTTCTCGCATGCTAATGGGCGGCGAATGGATTCTTGTGTAAACGTGACGTTCGCGTATTTCGCACGAATCCCCCGAGATCCGGAATCTAGGCTAACTTCGGATGTACGCAAAGTTCCCAGGCAAACGGAAGCCGCGTTTAGAAATCCGGTACGATTATCCGGCGAGGTTGTGCGGAACGGCAGGGACGCGTTTTTCATCGCGTGTTCGACCGGCCTTATCCACTTTCTCTTCGGAGACGGTCGAAAGGGTCCGAAGATTTTTTTTTCGTTTTCATCCCCTGCACACCGGCGCTCGTAGAATAGTTGCTGCACGTTTGCACGATCGACTTTCACCGCGTCCAGGCTGATATTCGGTTCTCAAAAGGGCTGCACTTTTTTTTTTCTCTTGCTTTCCCAACAACAAACCGTGGACGGGGCTCAAAAAGGGTCTCGTGCTGGGCCTTGGCCTAATTTCTAAATTCCATGTAATTTCGACGCTGCCAGCAGCAACAGCGGGCCTCACGACCTCAAGATCCGGTCGATGCAGACGATGGACAAAAATATATAGAAGGAAAAATATTTTCGTTAGACGAATTTATCAGTCGGAGTTGTGAATTTTAGATTTTTTTTTTTTGAGCTCTTGCCGCACATTTCTGCCGAAGGACTCTTCACCCTCCAATACGTACGAAGCGAGACGAAGAATCTTCGCCATTCCGGAATTATTCTCAAGATGGATATTCTTCAGAAAGGACCAACCCTCAATTTGTGCCCAAAAGAACAAACATTTTTCCAGCATGCCGAAAACTTTCTCTTCGCTCGAGGGATGCTGATGTGGCCACATCGACCTTAGGAAACACCCGTTTTTTTTTTTTTTTTCATCCCTGAGAGCAGCTCGAGGGCTGCCGTCTGCTAATATTCCGTCGCGTCCGGTCGAAGAAGTAGGTCAACTTTTGAATTTTTTCTTGGATATGGAATGTTCCCTCCTCTCTAATACTCCTGTTCTGAAGGACCGGGCTCCCTCCCAAAGTCGAAGGAGTTTCGGTCGCTTGGCGAGAACCAACCATCCTTCGGAGCGCGTTTCTCTGAACGAGTTCTCGCTGCCAGAAGTTACAGTCTCGTCCTCTTAAGGATTTACGAGTTTTCCAGCCGTGTCCACCCGCGGATCTTCATTCGCTCGGATGTACCGAGACACTTGCTCGGCGCAACGGTACTTTCGTGTTTAGAAAAGCTTACTGGTCTCACGGAGTGAGTAACAACGTACGCGCAACGTTGCGATCATTGTCAACCGCTGTTCGAGTCGCTAAATAGTCGCGTGCCTCGCCTCGTCCAAGCTCCCGCGGATGAAATATTAATCTATAAATTAGCGGCAATGATCTTTCGCCGTCGCTGGATTTTCCGCTGCGCACCAGGCGATTCTGCGTGTACCCATCTGTATGTTATTCTTACAATGTCTCTCGCGTGGATAACGCGTAGGAGAGCATTGCTGATTTATCGCGTTTTTCCGCTCATCATATAAACGTGCTATGCAGACATTGCATTCCTCATGTCCATCTCACACATGAGAGGAAGTCGAATGAAACATGGCAAGGGCGCCTGACAAGTCGTGGACGCTTTTAAGAGAAAGAAAAAATTCTTGGCGAAACTATGAGTGAAAATGAAAATCGTGGCAGACCGAGCGATCCGCGAATCGACCCGTGGAAAAATCATTGCGCAATCCGGATAAGACAACTTTCTAATGTGACAAACCAGTCGCAGTGATATTGATATGGTTAATGCGGGGAATATTGAAACTCCTCTGAAAAAAATTATTTAATACCAACAGCACTCGTTTTATCGTTCAAATAGTTGTTATAAAATGTCTGATCTCACGTAATAATTTCCTACGATATTTGAGCTGGTTCTATGAAAGTTACGTATAAATTTGAGTGATAAGAACACGAATGGATGAAACATCTGTGGGATTACATCGGGTCGCATAAACCGGCTGATTAATTTATCAAAAATATGTCGACAACATTCGTTTTAGGGTTCGGATAATTATTGTAAAATGTTGAATATCAAGTCATGACTTCGTACACTGTTTGAGGGGGTTATATAAAAGTTACGTATACATTTCTGTGCTGGAAATATCAATATATGAAATATCCGTGGAGCTGCCGCAGCTCGCAGAAACCGAGTGACGGACTCGAAAGATTTCAACGCTTCCCGACGCTATGAAGTAATAAATGCAAACTGCACTCCGACGATGTTGTGCAACGAGAAATAAACATCCATACGGTCGTTTCGCCGGTAGTTCGACATTGTGTTGCACACTGTCGGTACCCGATGCCTGCACAGAGGCCGCATAATATATGCGCGACACTTCTATGCGTGTCGTCGACGCTCGCATGGCAGTCAACTTTTGCGCGGTGTATCAAGCCGCGCAACATCGTATACGGTGTATATTACAGGAGAAAGGAGCGTTCCATCGGCAAGAACATCCTCGAGTTCCCGTAGATTTATGTCTCTATCGCGTTCATAAATTATGCAAATTAATCCGGTGCTCTCGGCCGAGCGGTCACCGAACGTGGAACGTCGCTTCTTCTCTCCCTCATTGCCATCTTAATTTTCCTCCGTGTTCCCTATTTCCATCCTGAAAACAAATTTATATCATCGTATTCTCGTGGAGTCTTGGAAAGGTCCGGCAAGAAGCAGATGTTTCTTGCCCAATAAACGTCCACAATCATTTTCTTCCTCATTTCACCATTTTTTTCTCCAAAAATCTTACCATTTTTATTTGGTAAAAAAAAAAAATCGTTGCCGACGAGAAAAGAATGTAAGATTCGCGAGAAACATATCGCGGACCACTGCGAACGATAAATGTTTGTTGAATATAGAAATAAATTTTGGTCACCGTGGAGGTCGGACAATTTTCAATGTCAGTGCCGTTGACACGCAAGGGAAGCTCTCGAATACCCTTCGACGTATTTGACCCGCGTTCCCACTCGGTATCACCGGAGCTTCGCGTTCGCTCGGCACACCAATGGGCGAGCGGAGGGTTGTAACAGTTGACTCCACGGGGTTTTATGGCGTATCCATCGACAGGAGCGAGAAAGACGGGAACGAGAAGTTCTCGCACACCGATGCACACATAGACGAGTCATGGTTTCACAGGCTGTACCTCGGTTACGTGTACGCATGGGGGAAAAGTGCCAGAAGACGAGAACGAAGACGCGAGAGGTGTATTGTGTCGAGTGTTACGTTAGGGTCAGAAACCACAGACGCAGGCGCAGTGACGTTCGCGAGGTTTGACGGAGCACATGGTCCTTTATCGTCATCGCCGACCTCGTCCATCGGCGACGACCCCGCCGCGTTCATCTCCGTTCGGTGCGAACCATCCGAGTCTCGAAGCTTCGCTCGACTTCCCATTTTTTTTTTTCCTCTCCATGGAAAATTCGCGTCCGCGAAAATTCGTCTCGTTCGTCGAATTCGACTCGACGAAGGGAACGGATATCGGTCTGGGATTTTTGATTCTTCACTGCGGCATCTTATCTATCCATCGAGGGGCGTATGTAGACATCGAGGAAGAGAGGGATATGAACGGCGGCTTGTAACGTTACTACCCTCCTGGGCGCTGGGCGCGAAGCCACCCCCTTCCGCCAGCGGCAGAGTTGCCGGTGGTACGTCGAGGGGGTTCATGTCGGCTGCTGCAGTCCTGACCTACGGCTCGGCCGGTACCGTATGCTCGTCTCCCTTGCTCGCAATTTCGGCCTATCTCTTCCTCCGACTCGCCGCCTCCCAGTGCTCATTACACACCAGTGAAGGAGCAGACATCTCTGGAATACGCCATGGCGTCGAGTCGACTTTCGGAGCATCGATTCACCTTCTGCGAAATTAAAATTCGACTCCCAGTGACGGCGTTTTTTTTTTCATTTTTTTTTTGAGTGTTGCATTGTTGGTGGCAAACGGAAGTTGGTGAAGCTAATACGTGCGGTGGAGGATGCTGATCAGGGTCGGTACGACTGGACTTGCAAAATTCGATCGAGGAGAAAAAATATTTTAATGACATTGCGTGGAGAGATTTATTTTTCTTTTGCCTCGCCATGGACAGCAAACGCGATTGCTCGGGAGTTTCGTTGCAGATTATATCGTACACACGCGACAACTCGACGACCAGGTTGCGGAAGGGGTTGCGTGCCTGGTCCACTAGAGTGCAGTGATCGTGGTAGCGGACTCTATCGATCCTCCTCTTTATTTCTTCCACCTTCGCTTCTCCTTCGGACTGGGTGAGTTTTTGATTATCTTTTAATCGACTGGCGTGGAGGTTTTAATACGCGGATTCCAGTCACATTTACTCATGAAATTATGACACGGATAGAAGAAATTGGCTGACGATAGGGTAGATATTCTCAGGGTCAAGGTGAACCACACTTCCATCCTTGACTAATCTTCTCAGCTTTTCTGCAATCAAACTCATCTCGCGACGCCATAAAAAAAAAAAGTGTAGAATCAAATTTGAAAAAAATGTTTAACCTCTTTACTGTCAGAAAATCGTATTTACTATGCGTTGGAGCTCTTACGGAGGCTGATGAAGGCGATTGGGTTAGAGGTTGACAAATTTGCAAAACAAGCGATATTTACTACATGGTCGGAGTCCATTTTTTTTGTCAAATTCCACACGTCACACTCATACGGTCCGAAGATTGCAGGAATTTGATTTCTCTCGACATAAATCTGGCGAGCGACTCTTCCCTCAAAGATCGTCAATGGAAATCTGGATAAATCCAACGAAGAGAATCACACATCATTGGACTGGCTTGGAGCTGCCAATTGGCAGCTTGACGGCTTACTTGATGTGGCACAACGTAGCGAAGTATGAATGAGATTCTATTTCAATCCGCGCGGTCGCACGGTCAAGATCACGGAATCCGAAACCGTTGTCTCTTCGACATCGACTTCCGCCGACATCGCATGGCATCGTGGACAATCGCGGCACTCGATCGGATTGCACATCGAGCGACAGTGCAGATGGGACGCGATGCACTGGCCGACATGGGCGCGACACTCGACCAGCGACAAGTGAATGACGTGACGTCATGCGAGGAATCGTGCGCTGCCGCAGTTAGTCGCAGAGGCCACACTCGCGAACGCTAATCATCCCGTGGTTCTTACGCCGCCTCGCTCTTTGCGCGTTATCGGGCACCGTTGCGGGAGGTTTTGCCTACGCGGACCTCGTGTTCGCTTATGGACGCGATAACAAACCGCCAGAAATAATTAACCCGGACGGTATCACGTCCCGTGGCACGCGACACTGCAACAATTATTCTCGAGGGAGTAACGTGTAAGGTGAAGAAAAAAGATCCGAGCAAAACAGTTGGAGTAAAAAAAAAGGACTCAGCTGGAGTGGACGGGACTCGCGAGTGTGGAGGGTTGTTATCATAGTTATTATAACGATAAGTATAAGTATGGACTCGTGTGTCCATAAGGAACGAAAGCTTGATCCTGACCGATGCGGAGCTCGGAGTCGCTTCCGTTTAAATTACAGAGGTTTCAACACGAACCAACGAATGGAAAAATCCTTGCGGAAGCGAAAACACACACGTCGAACACTGGAGCATCCGATAAGAGCCACGGACGAGGGTGTTCTCCGTTGAGAACGTGTCATCAGCAGCTGTTCGGAGCAAAGTGTATGATCCTTCGGTCGGTGCACCGTCGTTGTTGACGGACAACCATCATTGTCTTATCGCCTCTCGACGTCGTAAAATCGATCTAGGAGAAGCTGGAAAAGTGACAAAACATGGAGACCATTTTTCCCCGGTACGAAATCATTTACCTAACTTAATTCAAACGCGGTGTCCTTTCCGCCCGGCCATTTTTTTAATCGCATCTCGGCATCCAAAGGGACCATTCGGGGGAAGGTGGAAACGCTTCGGAAACATTGTTTTCTGATGTCGAAGGTCGCTCCCTTGTGTCTCCCATTAAACAAAATACGCGGATGAGGTGGAAGAGTAGGATCGACGAGGACCGACGGAAGTGTCCGGTGGTCCCGAAGAGTTCGAAGGGCGTCGACCAGGGGGCACGCCAGACAAGAAGCTCGCCGCAGGAGCGTACCTAGGGCCACGGACAGCGAGATTTTACGATACTCCGGGGTTCATCGGAGCCGGCTCGGCGGGATAGGCGAAACAGTCGGCTCCCGCAGTGTTTCGTTCGCCGCCGGGGCTCCAAGGCGGGTGTAACTGCCGGGGTTGGCAATAAAATTTTTTAACGCTCCCGTGTCCAATGAACGTTACGTTCGCCAGGTTTTATACTGGGCGGTGCCTCGCGGCCATTATGCCGTAACTGAGGAAGCCGGCGCGCTTATTGGACGTTGCCGCATCATGGCCGCCGTCTGCCTCGGAAATTCCCTTGCTCAATTCCCCTTCCTCAAAACTTCGACACATAACCGAGTCCCCACCATTCGGAGCAGTGCGGATTACCCCTACGATCGTACAGTAAACTCTACCGGGCAGGTTCACCTGGAAGATGCTGTTGCTCATTTTTCCCCCCCCACACCGATAAGTCACACGTCCTACAAATTTTTATTTATTTATTTTTTTTTTATTGAAAAAAAAAAAAGAAAAATTCTCAAGAACCGCCGGAGGAATATTAAAATATAATGAAGATATTTCTGCTCAAGGGCAAGTCGTATAATAGCCGGGAATAAGATAATCGTGGTACCTGTAAAGTCCGTCGGGCTAACGTTCGAAACACTTAATTAATCGTTTGTAAATTCTCGGAAAAATTTTAAACTGCGATTTTGTCTTTAGGGAAAATTGAAGAAAAAAATGTCGATAACGAACGACGTCGAGGCGACTCGAGTACACAGCGTCTGCGCGAGTTTCGCGACTCAGCCGTTCGATCCTGAGGGGGGTGCGAGCGAATTTCCGAAGTCGGTAAAACCGGTCGCGTCGATTACCGGCCGGGTCGGAGGAATCGCGCGCCTTCCCGCCATTTCCACTCCCATGGCAACGAGGCAAACGCGTCGCTGCTGGGCAACCTGCGAGCACACGACGAGCCTCCAGCTGCGAGACCGCACACAGACACACAAACTCACGTACATTCACGCCGAGACTGAGGGTTCATCTTATTGGCTCATTTATCGAGCTACAGCGACGACCGTCGCTTGGGCGCTCGATTGGTTGCTGATCCATCAAAATGCAAGACAGTTTCATTCATTTACTTGTCAAGCCGTACATCCGCCCGCGTCTTTTAACAGTCCCGTGTGTAGCTCGCTATTAATACGATGTAAAACACGTCCTCAGCGACTCTCCGTCACTCTTTCGTTCACAGTCTTGTTTCCCTCTCTCTTCGCTACGCGTCCCGAACTTTACTTCC
Source organism: Listrodromus nycthemerus (assembly GCA_963978505.1). Classification (NCBI taxonomy): domain Eukaryota; kingdom Metazoa; phylum Arthropoda; class Insecta; order Hymenoptera; family Ichneumonidae; genus Listrodromus; species Listrodromus nycthemerus. Next base: position 16,111,175 of record OZ021683.1, on the reverse strand, counting down.
AGCCGGAAGCCTCTCTAGTCATAGTTTCGATTTTGGAGCAAGTGCTTTGACGATCTCTTTTCTTCAATCTCTTAATCTTATTTAATTCCACGAAAAGCCCATCAATATTAGGTAAGATATTCAACCTGAATACTTCCTACATTTTCCAAATATTGCTCCGAAAAATAGTTTCTGAGAAAAGTCTCGTATACCTCTTTTCTTCCGAATTCCATCAAGCCCCAGAGCCGACCGTCAGAAGTTGCCTTTTTACGCGTGCCAATGCGTCTTGGGCTTTCAGCCAGCGTGATTTCGGTTCCCCTCCCCGGTAGCAACACAATCTCATATAAACCGACTATATCTATACAGATTCTTAACCGTCGAGTATATAGAACAGTCCGCAATCTCTCCGGGGATGAAAGAGACTTCGTTACGTTCATGGTTCGTACGAATATAGAGATCCGAGCGTGAGAGCGCCGCCGAGGGTTTGGGAGAGAACGGGAGGAAGCGTCCAGGCAACGATGTGTATAGCCGTGTACGTCCGTACCGGATCTACCTGCCGTATAGAGCGATAGCGCGGAATATGGTAGTCTCGGAGCCAAGAGACGAGTACCGACTCACCGGGCAGCCTCATCGACCCATCTATTTCGTACGCTCTTCCTCCATACCCGCGCTATCGAGGAACTCAATTCCGCTAAAACGCGTCTTCGAACTACAGCCCGGTTGCGAGCTGGTCCGTCGGAATTCTCTTCCGTCGGGATTAATCGTATTTACCCGAGGATTGAGCCGTTATCTCCGTGAAACTTCAACCCCCGGTATCTCGCCCGTTGACGCGGCTCCAGAGGAGGAAGGACTCGTTGAAAATGGAGGGTTGACTGGAAAATTATTAAAGGACGGATTCACCAGTGGCAAAGACTGGCCGAGCAAGATCAACCGGATTATATCTGGAGTACGTTTGAGAGTAAATAGGATCCGAACACATAAACCCTCCCACAGTTGGGTCAGCGCCTCTTTACTCCAAGATGATTCTTCCCTCCACTCGCAGAGTCTGTCCAGTGCCTCATCCACGAGTCACAACGGCGCGACGGTCTGCCGACCCCTTCGCTCGCCCCCGGCAGCGGGAAAGATCCGCAAGTAGCCTGAAACAACTCCACCACCCAGTCGTCCACCAGCTCGGGGATTTCCCTCGTCATTCTGCCCTGAGCACGATGAGTGCTTCTCCCACGGAAACACACCGCAGGAATCATCCGAGTCGCCTCGTTTCGACTTGTTGCCTCTCCATTCCCTCCGGTTCTTCATCCGCTCCTCTCGGCTCCGCTGAGCAGACCAGCCTCGACTTATTTCCTCAATCTTACCGCGCTGCTTCTCGCTCGCCCGTCCGCATCTTTCGTTCCGGCTCGAATGCACCAATCGCGTATACGCTCGAGTCCATTCCACGTATAGCCTACCGTTTTTCCCATTCCCACTGCACAGCACAGAGCAATACCCGAGCCATCTCGTCTTCACCCCCGGAGCGTCCATTCCGTCCTCAGCCTCCTTTCGCAGCCTCGCGCCGCTACTTACATTTATATATTCCTTTACAGTATTGCTGTACTCGGGCATGGTACACACTATAACCAGCAGCCATGAAAAGTTGCCGGCACTCTTCGCGACCGTGTCTATCGCGCCCGGAGCAGTATAACATCCCTGTCCGAAGTACACCGTCCCCGGTACAGTATAAGCTATATTCCAGCGAGCGACAGGAGAGTGCGAAAGAACCGCTCGGCCAGTGTGCGTCAGCCTCGTCGGTCTCATACACTCCCAACAAGGAATATCGTGCGCATCTTCCGGGCCATGCACACAAGCCTGATCTCCTATACACGCCTCAAACCTTCTCCACCTGAAACCCATTACGCAGAGCTCTCCTCGTCCCTTTCGAGTTAGCTATCTCCGCCTTGTATATACGTCTTCGCGAGAAACTTTCCACCGGAGAGACACCAGTGCGAGTCACGACACCAAAGCCTCTGGGCTGGCGCAACACGCTCTCCTCGACCGTCCGGACACAATTCATACGTACGAACTTTCTACGTGTAATACATAAATTAATTCGAGACTCCTCGGTTCACCCCCCCCCCACCCCTCTTTCGCCCATCCGAATTATGTCTGACCGCGTAAATACCCAACTACTGTGCGGGTCGCGTGCGTGAGTGCGTGATCGCGTCGCGCATGCGCGCACCGCCGAATTTCGATCTCCCCTTCACCACACCCCCCTCCTCCCCCCTTTTCATCCTCTTTTCGTTGGATGAAATTTACTCTACATGTGTACAGCATATATCTTGTCGGTTGCGAGGATGTTTCTCCTCTCTGTGAGTACAATGTTGACCATGTGACTCCGATCCTCTCCCACCATCGATTTCGGGAGACGCGGATTCGCCTATGTTTTTATCCGCGAGTATTCCGCTCGTATTCGAGCTAAGTTTCGCGGAGGAACGAGTCTCACCGCTCGGGTGAAGTCGTCCGCGAGTGAATTCGTTTCGAGATACGCACGTGCGCGCGCGGGACTTTCGGATTGCCACGTGTGACGGACCTCTCGCTCTTGTTCTACATCGCCTCGCCTCGTTCGACGGAGGAATGGCGCACCTGTGACCGGCGTCGGTCCATTCGGATCTCGGCATCTCGCCGCCGGTCGACTCGCCAGGTTGGTAACACTGATTCCGTTTCGTCGCTCCCTCGGCCTGCTCGTCGGACGAACCGCGGCCCCACCTATACAGCTTTCGGCTCCTTCCCTCCACGCCCGCTCGGAAGCGACACAACCACGCCTGCATCGACGGAAACTACCACTTGCATGCCACAGCTTTCATCCCCTCCAAACGGTATTTCTTTCTTCTTCCTTTCGTTCGGACCAACCTTCCGTCTCGTCCGCACTCCGATGACTCCTACTTCGAGGTTCACGCAACTATGTATGCGAATTTATCCCCGTGCACTCAGCTCGATGAGGCCGCAAGTGGCGAGTGGGATAATCCGGACGGGGCTCGGATGGTCGTCATAACCCAGCGACCCTCCGCTGAGATCAGTGGTCGCGATCAACGAAATGTCAATTTGGAAAGATTTTTTTTTTCTCTCACTAGCATTCATGATGGCTTCACCGTCGCATGTGGATCGGAAGACGAGGCGGAGACTCCATAAGAGGTCAATTTATTTTCACAATTTTATAACCACGTTTTAATTATCACTACATAAACATATTTATATATTGTGCAGAAATAAGAGTACTGGTTATTTTCTAGGATCAATTTTCACAGGCCCGATTCGCTTCGCTCGCTGTACTTTTCAGCAATTTATGTATAAGCAAGCTGGAATATTCTCCCGTTTATCGTACGTTCCAGTGCGCTATACCCACCTTAGCAACCTCGTTCTTCTTATTGTTGTACCTTGATCCTCCGTCTCGTTCCTTTCGCCCCGGGTTTTCGTTCGTCCGAATAAAACGGCGAACGTCTGCAACAAACTAGTTGGTTTACGAGGGAGCTTCGAGCACTCGCTACCTCCTCCGGTACGAACAAAGTTACAGAACTATACGCGTTTCTCTTGCCTCGACATTCGCAGATTCCCGTCGTGATCGCGACTCGAGACCCTCCGCTGGATCGGCGACGTCCTCGCTGCAACCGGGATCTTCGCGCGGAATTCGCCCCCTCGAACCTTGTCACGGCTCCACCTTGCCTTATTATTTATACCGTCGCGTCAATTTGCACATCGCATCTTCAGGGTTCGTTTTTGTTTCTCACAATTTTTTTTCTCATTTCGGAGTAAACGTAGGTTGTCGGCGGCGAATAAGGGAATGTCCGGTTGAGCGACGGGTTCCACGGATTACGGACATGCTTGAGAAGTGTTTTCTAACAGTCGAAAAATCGGGATAAGAATTAATTTTTTTGAATAAATTTGATGCACTTGAACTCGAAATTTGCTAACTTTAATTACATTTATCGAAAATTGATGTGCTTAGTAAAATAAAAATAGCAGATATTAAAATTGTAAATATTTTGCTTCGAGTTTATACAAATTTTACCGTAAAATTGCCATGCTGGGGTGTTTGATATTCCGAAAGGAGTTTGTGTAAAAAAAAGCTTCCAGTAATGTTCATTAATTTTGAAACGAAATTTTTTTGCAGAGTAACTTCAGTTTTCTCAGCTGATTCGGGCTATTACTATCGAAGTGGCGAAGCAACTCGTTCGAGCCCCTGGAACGGTTGTTACTCGTTGCTTTTATTGGCCTGAAGGCCAACGCTATTGCCTTCTCGATTCCTGGCACCATCGCGTATGTCGTCGAAAGTCGCGTTCCGCTTCGTTTCGCTCCTGTTCCTACGCAAAACAAAATAAAATACAATGATTATTCGACGGTATAAAATTCAATGATTATCATCGGATTTGGCATTCCAAACTTATCTCGACCATGACAATGTTACACTCGATTATTTTATCGTCGTTTTCCGCCCGCGTGTCCATTTTTCCATGGTAGTGACTTTTCTCGGATCGAAATAAGTTCGGGTGCGATAAAATTGAATGAAATACGGACCAGCACGTACGGACTTTATATTGCGCGCTTGACAAATTGAACGAAACATAAACGAAATTAAAAGAGTTGAAACGCGCGTGCTGGAGGAAAAAGCGAGCGTCATTCGTTGACTTTACGAGCAGATGTTTTGATGCGTGAAGCAACACTAAATTTGTCGTTCATAGTTCTGTCTGAAAATATTCGTTCAAGTTCAAATATTTCAATCCACTCAGGCTGAAAAAATTATAATCGATCGAGTGGTGATAATAATTTTTTTTTTAATAATAAAAAAAAAAATTATCGAACGCGAATCGGCAAACTCGTGGCAAAAATATCCTCAGGGGTGCTCTGAAAAATTCGGGTGAACGTTCGACGAACGGATCCTCCTCATAATGTAGTACAAGGTACAGCAACGACAGGGTTGCTGACGGTAGTTTTCGTAAAAGTAAAATGGTGAAACGTATCGGGAATACCGTCGCTGTTTCCGTAACTCGGCGAGTCGACGAGCAGGCGCAGAGCGTGTCGAGTGCGAAACCGATTTCGAAAAATACGGTAAGACGGGTCGTACAGAGAAGGAGCAGTATCGCGAGCAAGATACGTGACCGAAATCGTTGATAGCGAAAGAAAGAATCCCCCTGGCGGTAGATTACTTTTTGGCACAGTTCGTGATCTTTGCGAAGGGGAACGAAGCAGCCAACGATCCACGACGAAGCGAGTATAGTTGATGCTGAGTGTGTCCACCCCGGCGTTGCCAGACGTTCAGCACTTTTCGGACATTGTAAGAAACCTGAGACACGGAGCAGACAGCGAAAAAATCGTAGATCGGTATATGAGCGGGGGAAAAAAAAAATAAATAGACCGAGGGTGGTTCTTAAAGGAATTCAAATTTATAGTCACAAATCATTCGAGAAAGTGTCGAAAAAAAAATAATTTAGCCTCGTACTACTAAACAATTTGACTGAATAGCGCCTCGATATTTGTGTGCCCTTCTGTAAAATTATTTTTTCCGACGCCACTTATGAAGAAAATATGATTTTCTACTCTTTCGATCCTGAGAGTGAAATCGTATGGTTTTAGTAAATACTCGGAAAAAGATCAATCGCTTTACTTTGTTTATGAAAACTAATACGGTTTCTTTGATCTTACAAAGTAACGAATTTCGTGAGGGGAAAATATGCGCCGTGGAGTAGACCGGCGAAGATTGAGACCTCGACAATTTACGGGTTACTCGACCCGCTCGAATTATCGTCCCTCTTCCGTGATACCGCTATCCATAATTTCTCCGGAGCTTTCCACTCGGCTGGCTCATTTGCCCGTCCGCTACCAGTCTGTCCGAGTCAACTTTTTTTCACCGTTCATGCGGCACGATTAACTCCACTGTAATCGAACACCAGCCGAGGGAGTTTCAAGCTGATGCTGCGTCACTGGCTCGCGGCAAACCATCATCGAATACCCACGGAAAATGGGTGCACCATACCAGACATTACGGTTTTCACGCTCGGCTTCACCGCCTCCGAGACGCGATAGGGTGTAAAAAAAAATGTATTCACTCGCCTTCGTAAGACGCCCCGATATCGCGGCTGCGACAATGTATGCGTCTTCGACATAGCAATATCCGAGTGTCAGCTATTTTCCTTTCCCTCCTATTGGTTCTCTCGAACAAATGCGCCAAGTTTTTTCATTGCAACGGCCCCGAGACGACGAGCATTTCGATGTAAAATCTCTCCATAGATCGTAAGACGCAACCCTCTAATGAGCAACCGTCAACTTTTCGAGGAACGCGGCACATTTTATATACGGGAAATAAAGACGAATCCATCCTTCACCGCCGGAATATTCGCGGATTTTTTTACAAGCATTCTATGAATTTTAATTATTTTTTTTTCAGAACTCGGGAAACTGTACTATATTTGTGGCGTGAACTGAAGAATATTTGTCTGATGTTACCGTCGCGTAACAAACGGGTCTAAAAAAAAATCTTCGAGCAGCTAATTTTTTTTTTAAGGATGCCAAAAGATAGTTGCTTCTCGCCGGACAAACGGTACGCAAATATCTAAGTTTGACGTATGCTAAAAAAATTGGTCGAACCTTCCGATAACTCGGTTTTTATCTTTTGAAGATTTTGCGACTGGCCCGGAAAAAAAAGTATCGGTGTACAAAAAAAAAAAAAAAACCTGCTGACTGCAGGCTTCGGTACAGAACTCGAGACCAGCGTTGTTGAACTGTTATCAACGTTATCGCAGGTGCAACTAGACTGTCATTTGACCGCGATTTACACAAGATTTTCGCCCGGAATATTGCGAGCATCGGGAAACCGGCAGCAGTAAAAAAGATACTTTCCGACGCAACGGTGAGCGGTGACTGTTGACCCGTTCGACGATTTTTCACGATTCGTACAACCGTCGGAGTTCCGGAAGTCCGAACGGCCGCCGGCGATCCTAAACTGTCCGTTCCGCCGTGCCACGACTGCACCAAACGACTCAACCCTTTTTTTTTTTGCTACGGTTTCACCGCTGCTCTCCTCCCATAGAACAGTTTCGACGTAACGGCTTCGAAACCTCCACGAGACCAAACTTTCCTATAGAAAAACACATCGCACGACGAATTTTCCAGCGTCCGACGACTAGAAAAAAAACAACAACAAACAGCCCGGCTCGGTTTTTTTGAGAACTTTTCGGCTTCGTGTCTGGACGGCGTGGTTCCCCGAGGAAAAAAAAAAAATTGGTAACCCTTTTTTTTTTACGTGTCCCAACGGTCCGTACGGCGATTGTCGTCTTGAATATTTCATCCGGTTTTCCTCCCGGGAAAAAACGAAAATTCCTTGAAACCCAAACTCTATACACGTAGCTTGTTTTTAGTGCACGATGCACTTACAGAATCCTCAGAAATAGTTGACTGATTGGATATACCGTTGACTTTGCGGAAAGTGTTCAGATTCTTTTTACCGGTGCATGCTAACTGAGACACATTCCGAAACACGAAGGAAACAAGTGAAGAAAAAAAAAATGTTTCGATTGTAATCAGCAGGGGATCGCTCGGAGGTAATGGAAGCCCTCCAGCTCATCACTTTTTCCATTCTGTTATATATATATATATATATATATTCTTGCATCCCCCGTGTCGCCGGAGTTACTCTGAGGATGAGAGGAAGTATACTCTTCTCTCTTTCACGTATCAAGAAAACTTTCAGGAGATTGAATCGCCGCGTGCGAGGGGCGGAGGTGAGCGAGGGTACGCGCGGAAAGGAGAGAAATACAAGAAGTGTTCGAGCGAGTGAGTGGTCGAGAGAAGATGAAGCGAAGGGGTCGAGTATGCAGCGCACGCTCGGGAGCGTTTATAGAAGCACTGTTTTACCTCTTCGTTCTCTCGTTTATTTTTTTCTACGCCCCATTTTTTCTTCTCTTCGTCCTGTTTTTTTTTTTTTCACTTCGTGCGCGCTCCCTTCCATTACTCCACCTTTCCACGCGCTCATGAGGTGAGCTTTTTTTTTATGTGTTCGTTCTCTATCTTCCTCTCTTAAGTTGGCCGATGGTCATCACGTTGGCAATTTAATTTCTGCAAGCGGATTAGATAGCTCTAGTAGGGGTGCTTTCGTCGATATAATCTTGGAGATAGATAAGGCCCTCGAGGCAGTCGATAATTGGCTCTTGATGAAACCGTCGGCTACCTCGATCCATGACTTATTCTCTACTTCTATTACAGTCCGTTCAATCACGATGGATTTCGTGTGGAGTCGAACTTCTCCGTACTCGGCCTGACCGTCGATTTACTCCTTAGCTCAGAAACTGTTGCTCTTCTCATGTACGAGACGGAGAGAAAGTTCTCTTGATTAGTTCTCATACAATAAAATACCGGTATTATTTCGAACGACCCTTCATGAGTTTCATAATAAAGTAATGAAAAAAAAAAAAAAAAGGAATATCTTTTAATATCGCAATGGAACAGTATGTCACTCTATTTAAATAGAAATAGGATGAGATCTGAACAGCAATAAGATTTATTAAATTTGATTTAATTTCTGGCGACCCATTTGTTTCCTCGACTGGATACGATTATGTTTCCCAAAGTATCGCTCCAAATATTCGAGACAACCCGGCGACGAAAGTTTCATCCCCATTTCCGTTTAGCAACATCGATTGTTTCATATTTTGTGTGTGTTTTCCCAGCAGCAAAGTCGCCTTCGATCTCCCTCGTTCCCCGCTCTGTCCTCCATCTTCATCTTCGTCCTCGCTTCGCTTGGCAACAGTCCAACTTCCATGATTAGATCCGCAACGCCGTTGTCGTATATTTACGTACTCCGGGATGAAGTTTCTCTCGGTAGCGACATGGAGAAAGGCTCTCACGTGCCGTTTCGTCCCGTCCCAATATTTTCTCCTCTCACTTCTGCTTCTCTTTTCTACGCCCACCCCCTCATCGGTCCTCTTCCATCTCACGCCATTTCGCCGCTTCTATTTTTCTGGCTCAGCTCTTTTCGATCTTTGCGCAACGAGCGAACCTTCCACGGCGCTGGTTTTATTTCGACGATTCAAGTATTCGCTCCCAGACACGTGTTTGGGAGCGAACCGTTTCCACCAACCCCGTCGTTCGGCACCTTCGCGCGCCCGTTTACCGTTCCCTTTTCATGTCCGCGTGTATCGTAGTCGTCCTTTTTTGAATCTTCGCTTCTCGTCGAGGACGATCGCCCTCCGTAGTCGGAGGCAGCTGTGCCGAAAAACGTCGGACGAGACTCACGCAACGAACCAAACGTGACTCGGATGGCTCCGACTCAAAGTCGAAATGTCGTCCCTCCGCGAACGTGATATTCCTCCGCGAAGTAAGACAAGACCACCCGTAATTTATCTCTCCTGTCGCATCGTCTCTGTAGTCGCGAACTCGCGCAGCACTCTGATCTCCCTCGGATCGTACTTTATGTTTACACTGTACGAGGAGCGCCGCGTCACGAGAAACTGAGATTGGCACGCCGATCTCCAGATGGTGCTTCCATCATCGACGGAATTGAGACGCGGCTCGTATACTCGTCGCTGTGTTTATCCGAAACGTGTTCGCGTTTGTACAAATAGGATTTATCCATTCGACATCGTCAAAGGTTCTTTTCTCTTTCGGCTTCGAGGCTGTCGGGGACGAGTGAGCGAGAATGTTTTCATTGGCAATGGAATCGGAGCTACTCCGTGTGTGGAAGAAAAAAAATTACTCGGAAAATGTTGCCGAAGAGGGAATAAAAGTATTTATCGTGCATGGTTTCGCTCACATCGAATAGATTTATTCAGGGCCGCGTTACTTTCGGTTCTAACTTTATTTATGCGACGAATACGCTGAAAGACGCTTGTCCTCCGAAGGTTACGTCAGAAATGAGATCAAGACATTTTTTTCCACCTTCTCTTTCCAAGGTGAATTGGGAGAGGAAAATATTTTTTCCAATGGTTTACTTTAAAAGATCGAGGTGGAAAACGCCTTGATCTTGTTTCCGAAGAAATCTTCGGAAGAGGAATATCTTTCGTCGTATTTGTCGCGGCTATAAAGTTGGAAATAAATTGGAAAGACGCGGGAATAAAGTGAAAAAAAAAACAACCACGTATGATAGATGGGTTTGCGCTTATTTTTACAATGTTGCCTCTATCAACACGGACCGAGAAAATTCCCAAACGCTCCTCGGCGCATCCCACCCCAATTACTAAATACTTACCGGCGTAATGTCGATGTTTTTATTTACTTTCTCTCTTTTTTTCACTCTTCCCTCCAACCACTTTGAAAATCCTTTTTTAAAGCAGTAACAAGAAGGAGTAAAAGAAAATAGAAAAAAAAAAAAAAACAGAATAAAAGCCTCCACGTTACATTCGAGGTTGTTCTCGTTCCGTGTTTCCAGTGAGAGAGCGACGGCACCGAAAGAAGTAAAAAAAGTCCGGGCGAAGGCAACATTGTAGATACAGTTTATCTGCACCCGAGTTTCCTCGCGACGCCTCCTGACGCGCCAGTCCCTCGTTAGGCGCAGCGTGGTTCGAGGTTTCGCAGACCCGTGGAAATGAGAGGCTGCGGCGAGGGCGCAAGTTCCTGGTCGTAGCGAGTCCACGACCGCAGTATACGAACGTTGCCTCGAAGAAATGAGAGTGGCGGTGAAAGAAGCCAGGGAGAAGGACGAAACGGACGGAGAGTCATGAAAAGTTGAAGCTCGCGGAAAATGTAAGAATTCCAACCCCCGGGAGGGCGCAAGGAAATGGCCCGGCGAAGGTGGGTTGGGTGGTCGGCGAATGCGCCGTGGCGAACATCGCACAGGAGCCAGCCGAGAAGAGACTCGAGCGAGGGTTGGGTGGAGATCGAGCTGAATGAGAGGGTTGCAACGGAGAAAAGCTTGTTTTATGTTATATTCAGGAAGCGCACCCTTTCCTCCGTCAGTGCCGAGAACCGGGAGAGGAAAAATAGGGAACAGAAAAAAAATACCTCGAAACGTATTTTTCTTTCTCCGCGAAATTTGACCGAAAGATTGAAGAATAAAAAAAAAAAAAAAAATACGAAAGTAAGGTATTATGAGGATGGAGGGAAGAGGGTGGAATGGGCAAGGGTTGGAAGTTGGAGGCGAATATATTAAACATTGTTTCACCCGAGGGAGAGGAAAGTGGGTAGACGTTTTTATGGGAATCTCGTTCGAATAGAAATGGCTGCGTTGGCCTAAAGCGTCGCGCACAGAATCGTGGCTTTCGCGGTACGGGTGCGGTTCGCCGTCGAGCACATATCGTGCTTCAGCAAAGAGTCCAAGATCGACCCGGACTGTACACAGTGGAGGAGAAAGGAGACAAAGATGCGGAGGAGGAAGCAGCCAGCTCTGCTCGCCCACGGTTGACCCAGCCGAGACAACGAAGAAGACGAAACTTTTACAGCCGTACGCCGTCTCGCGCTTCGATCATGGATCCGTGGCACCGGTGCGACGAACACTGCAAAGAGTTACACGGAAGAGAAAATTCCGTACACACAGACGAAACCAACGGAAGCGTCGACCATCTCGCCGGACCCGCTCGGGCGCTTAATCGCGAAAAACTCCTGCTCTCAATTTCGCCGGGAAGCGAAAAGACGTATAAGCTTTGAAATTCCCAAATACAGCCGTAAAAATCGTAGCTTTGAAAGCTCTGCGAAATTATAGGAGTGAGTCCATCACGCGAGAATTCCGTCGGTGCCGCTCTATCGTAAACATTCGCGAACACTGTCGAGGGGATTTTGTTTGGAACGAACGAAGGGCCGAGCCATCGAAGCTGAAGTACGCGTAACAAGCTCAGAGAAGACGGAATTGCGCTCCAGCTCGAGCGACATTTCAAGTTACTGGCGATACGAGCATCCGTCTTGCTTTGCATTCTCGCCAAGTTTGTTTTTTTTTTTTAATATTTCTTTAAACTCCATAAAACCTCTCGCTGAGAGTGCTCCGCTTCTGGTCGGCGCGAGTAACGTTAATTCGTTGAAATTTGGAGTTTCGTTCGGTCCTTCCTCGAAGCTGAGAGGTCGACGACAGTTCGTGCGCTCGGGTGTAATTTTTTATTTCCTCGAAGAGACAATCTTACGGGTTACCGTCAGAGTTCCTTCGCTCATGCCACCTCGAGAAACCGACCGGTTATCCAAGTTCCGTGAATTTTATTTTATCACTACCGCTGGAAAAAATGGCCTCGGGACGATACGAGTACGCCTCGTGCTGGAGTACCGGAAGAGGAAAAAAGAAAAGCGTGTCGGAGACGTTCCATGAAAATTGCTTCACGAAAGAAAATACGAAGAGTCCGAAGGACGAGATAAGGTAGAATAGAATTCACATCTCGCGCTGGAGTACGAGAAGCTCGCAGCGTGGTGACGAAGGGGGCTGGAAATGAAGCTGATTCCCGAGCGCGGTCACGTATCTTGGAGCCAATCTAATACACTCCGAAGAAAGCGTCGTCGCGGGTGAGAGAGAAAAAAATGGCACGGTACAGGCTCTTCGTCGGACGAACGTCGGACCCGGGATTGGACAATCACGCTTCGGAGCAATGCCAAGAGGCACGGCGAAGTTTCCGCTCGCTCGCGCGAGAAAACCTGGAACGAAAAGCGCGCAGGCGAGCGTGCGAGATAGTCCGCAATTTTGTGGACCGTTGGCCTCCGATATTAAGACCCGCCGTAAAGGTACGTCGGAATGTGCGTACCCGCCATCGTCTAGCTTGCGAGAGTGGAGTTGTCTGAGAGTTGATAAAGCCCTGCGCGGAAAACGCCATCATGGGACATGCGTTATGCCTCGTTCATCCTTCCAGCGTGAAGAACGGAAGAGATAAAGCGATGACCTACTATTTTTTTTTGCTTTTCGGGAAAATGGATTTCAGGGCCGTGCTCGGGTCTTCCTGGAGAAATTCTAGTGCTCGTCATCGACGACTTTACATGCAGTAATCTAGTCTCCCGGGTCGTAACTTTGTGGAAGGAGACGATAAAGACGTCATAATTTCCCTACTTGGCGCATAAAAACACCAAATTACATCGCGTCTCCGTACATGTTGCAGGGGAGATTGCCGAGATTGACACGAGGACGAGTCCTTCGGATAAACCTACTCGTGGGTGGTAGAATAGAAATAAAAAAATTTGGGAACCTACTTGATAGTTTCCGTTGCCGTCGGCCGACTCCGGGCCAACGTGCTGCAGCACCGTAGAAATTTCCGTTCCTCCCCGTCTTCAAACGAGTATTAAAATGTTTTTTTTTCTATGAGAATGTTACTGATTAATTGACTGGCACGTCGGTATCAATATTTATATTAATATTACTATTATTTCGGTGAGAAATTAGCGTTAACCACGGAGCTGTATCGTGCGCAGCGTCCGACGGCGCCGCCATGATCTTCCGGCAAAGCGCCACTCGGTTCGCCAGGGATTCGATGCTGCGCGCGTCGACCGACTGGTCGATAAACGCCAACCCTCGAGTCCCTCCTTCGTTAGGGGATGTTACCCTCTAGCTCCCTCGCTCCTATCCCACTATCACGCTCTTCGCAACTCTCTCATCGCTGTCTATCCCAGATCAATCGGGCTTCGTCTGATCCGCTGTACTTTAGATTCCTGCCGCAGTGGAGATCAGCTTTCCGATGAACTTGCGAGCGTGCGACACTGCTTCGTTTCACAGTATAAAAAAAAAAAGTAAAAGAGTTTAAACGTTTCTTCCATGTCGCATTCTCTCCGTATCAGATTTTTGTTATATATTGTAATTTATTCGTACGAATTAATTATTTTGTTTAATTAATTGCGAGTGTGCAAGACACCGTGACGTATCTTCCGATGCAATATTTTATTCATTTCGGACGAGAATGTTCGCATCGTTTAATTTATTCGTTAAAGCGAATCGTTTTTAAATTATCCAATTTTATATGGAAACAAAAAATCGTTAGAATTATTCAAATATTTGTTTAAAAATGATATTTAATTCACCTCAGGAAACAATTGTTTTTGAGGATGATTACTTTTGATCTGAAAGATCCGAGTTTATTTCGCTGACGAGTATCCTGGTACCAAAGAAGTATTTTATGAGGGTTCGAAGCAATTTCTATTTCCGAGAAGACACGACCATTTTGGAGAAATAATATTATCCGATTAATCGAAATTTTAGCTGACATAATTCAATCCGTCGTGATGCGTGCGTGTGCGTATCGAGCGGAATCAATGTTACGCACGCAACGGATACTGCAGAGACGTAGATGAGACGAATTAACGACCCGCGGAGTCGTAAAGCGAAAAGTTCGCCGACAGACCTTCTACTTCTTTTTATCCTTCCGCGATATGTCTCACACATTGTGTTCGACATCTGCTCGCTAATACGACAGCGAAGAATTCATTTCCGAGAAGAACGCAAGCCCTGGGGAGAAGTTTGCGTTCCGGTTGCGCTTTGGCTGCACGCTCGCAGACACCGGATATCCGGTCGGACGCGTTCGAGCTTCTCCACTGTGTACATTCGCGCGTCCTTCTTCGTATTGAGAATTTACATCATAATCGCGATTTCTAGACTAAAATCCACGAACGAAGAATTTTGCGAAAATGTCAGTGAAAAAAAAAAAAACAATTAATTCTAAAATTTAGTTATCGATACGAGTATTAAATTTATTGAATTGAATTATCAATTCTGAAATGAACACAAAAAAGGAGGAGTGAAACGGACCGGAATGTATTCCATTTTGTCACCTTCATCTCCGATAATAATGAGATGGTTGCGATTCAGTAATGCGATCGAAGAAGTGAAACAAAATGAAGTGTTCGAAGGCGCGCAGGAATCAAAATCCGGCTCTCTACAAGAGTTCTCTACAAGGGCGTGGATTCTGATTCGGGTTTCAAGCTAATAATGGGCGTTACGCGTTTCTTTTTCGATTTTTTTTTTTACCGATAAATCGTAAAATAATGAAAGCGGCTCGGATAAAACTGAACGGGGGGAGGCGAGAAATTAATCGAAGAGGATTATACACGAAATCGGTGCGTTCACCATAATCGACTGCTTTCCAACGTCCAATCTACGTATCGTCTGCCGACTGCGGTACATAAAAATTTCTTTGACTTCGCGATCGAAAAAAATTTTGATTATTTTTATATCCAGTCTCATCGTTCGATTATCACGGTCAACAAGCCTTTTTGACCTCCCACGCTCTCACCGACCCCGGTCTATCGGAAATCGAATCTTCTCTCACGAGGGTTTAGCTTTTGCTCGCATCCTCGGGCCAAGCACCGGGAGAATGAGCAGACTCCCGAAACCAATCGACTCATCAGTTTAAATAAAGATGTAATGGGTGGATCCACGCTTTCAAATAACTCCTCGGTTCTTTCTCCTGAACTCGCCCCCCGTCCATAGAGAATAAAAATCGGTTGGATTCAACAAAAAAAAGAATTTGTTGAAAAAAATTGTTTGCTTCCATTTATTCCAAATTTTTTTTCATTGAAACAAAGATTATTGTCGTAATAAGCAAACACACCTTTGAATGCTTTCACCGTGTATTTGCTTAATTAAATTATTTTTTTTTTTTTGTTAGTTTGAAATTATCTTTTTCAAACTAACCTTTGTGAAAATGAAGGCAGGATAAATTACAGAGCAATAATACTGATAGAGAATGAAACCAGTAGGGTTCAATTTCAATCGAAAAATAATAATTCCATAGTTCAATAATAAAAAATGGCCGTGAAAAAAAATCTTATCTATAATGAGGGCTGATTGTATGTACAAATAGTGTTACGAGATTGCGTGCGTAACGGAGTTTACTGCGAGGTTCGTAACGTGCCGTCTTTCCCCCAGAATTCAGCAAACACGTTCACGAGCTCACAAAAATCGGCAATCACCCTATCCGCGCTCGTTCACCGGCACGTCTCGCCTAGTTCGTCCCTTCATTACATCTCGTCCAACCCTCCGGAACTTCCGTGTTTTTCTTTCGGCCCCGTTACTTTTATCGTTCCTTCCTCTCAGCCCGACGTGTGTAACTACACGCGTTCATACATAAAAACTGTGTGTCGTGATAAATTTTTTCGCGTATGCGCTCATCGCTTGCGGGCAAGTTCTCGCGAAGGGGTGCAAGATAATATTTTCGAGTCCACGAAAAACGGCGAGGCGGTGCGAAGGAATTGCCGGAGCTCGCATCAGCATGCACGGGAACGCGCGAACATTTGAAAAAAAAAAATTAGTTTTTCCCCACATGGATCACAAGTGCCTCGCAGCTTGGTATTATCGCAACCCCCTGATGGCTGCGAGTGGTACCGCCAATAGAGCGACACGACGGTAAAAAAAGGGCGGAAATAGGGAGAGCGCGGCAAAATGGATTTATATAAGTGTTCTCCACGCAAGAAAATTTTTTTATACCACGACGAAATTGGCAAAAGCGTCCCTTCTTTCCCCACTCGTCCCTATATCGGATAAAAAAAATTATCGGTATTAAAAATATTAAAATATAAATATAAAAAATTGTCATTTTAATTCCACTTCTCATTCATACAATTCGATACGGGATCGGAACTTGACAGTCTCGCCATGTTTTAATACCATATGGAATTGTAAGGATTGAAAGGAGAATCGAAATAACATTTTTTTTTTTTCGCTGCCCGTCAGCAAATTTTCTTTGCTTGCGACTTACCGGTTCGCCTTGACCAGATGCCCGATGGATATTCTGACCTATCGATCTCCCGCTTCCTACGCATTGGCACGAGTATCCTCCGCGACCGTGAGACGTTGCAACGAAACTATAATATCAATGACAACGCGACGATCGTTCTCCAACGTCGAGGAGTCTCGTCCCGGTTAAGTCGCAGCTTCGCGATCGAGAGCCCGAGTACAAATGCGAGAAAACGAGGTCTCTTCCGTCAGCAACGACCTATCGAGCTCGCGTAATAACGGTATAGGGCTCGTCGAGGTGCCCACGGTAACGCAGGCAAAGCGGCGACTGCTCAAGCCAACAGGGACTCCGCTTCCCAATCGCGTTCGAGGTAGAGCTCGCAACCCTTTTTTTTGCGCACCACCAGTCATAAAGCAGTTTCGCGCAGAGAGCCCGAGAAGTGCGTCGGGTCTTCGACGAGAACCCGCGCCACCGAGTTCCCAAGTCGGATACGATTTTTTTTTTACAACAGGTATCTCGACATCTCGGATGGCCGCTTCGTTCTGGCCCGCTAAAGGGTCGAGCGACAATGAGCCAAAGAAAGGAGTGTTTTTGCTCCGATTTTGGGCCGTTTCTCGGGACTAAGTAAAAAAAAAAACAAATTTCGTCTGGAGCGTCGTAGAATGGCCGATAAAAAAAATGTCAGGTAACGGATCTGCGGCCGGACATCCAACTTGCATCTGCAAGCTGCTTCGAGATTTTCGACCGAGGAAATTCCTTCCTGTCCGCGACTGGCCGTGAATGCAGGGCCGTTGCTCGAACGGGAGACTGACCTTTCCCCGGCCGCGACATGAACCGCACCGGAGGTTTTATCGTCCGGGATAATGCGTCGGACTCTCCATTATGCATCCGTTGCGTGCCGATCTTTCGCTTTGCGCACACGACCTTGCAGGACTGGAAAGAGTCGCGAGGCTTAATTAGTTCCACGTGGGAGGACGATTGATTCATACGCTTCGCGAAATAATGGAAATATATTCCATCGTGGTCGATAATGCGCGTATCGATTGGAAGATGAATGCACGCACACGCGAGACTGCAACGCTGGTGCATGCTCGATTAAAGGTAATTCAGACTCAGCTCGCCGTGCATAGGAAAGTATCAATGGCGAATTTTTGTGGCTGGTGAGCGAGTGTGACATGCGTGAATACATTTATCGAGATATTGGCGCGTTTGCTGAGCGCTGGGACCGAGTCGAAAGCGATCAACGAGAAATAGTATCGAGGCAAAGCTAATTCCGCTAAAAGCCCGATGGAAATAAAATTTATTCGGTATTTATGAAATTCCGCGTTCTTTTTTATCATTTATCTTTCTAGAAATATAAATTGCAGTATATTTACGGACGTATGTGCGCAAAAATATATTTTATATATTATGGATATATTTTCATTGCATGCCTCATATTGAAAGCAAGTCTTCAGCGCTTGCCGAGGGACCAGCAGAGAATCTATCGACGTCTCATCGACGTCTTTTTTTATGGCAGGGACACAGAAGACTCTTTCTGGCCCTCACACGAAGGACTCAACAATTTCGAGTGCTAGGCGGAGACGCCTGGCTGACTATACACCCTAATTTTCCTCGAGACGTTCACAGAGATTTTTGTGAAATGTCCAAATATTTTTTTTACTCCGCAGCGAGGAATTTTAACGTTCTCCAAAGTGAGGACATCTCGACTTGATATTCAAAGTTGCATCCAGCCACGTTTCTCAAGCCATACACGATTTCACACTTTCCGCAGTCTACGGTTTTTTTTTTTTTTTTTTTTTTTTACAAAATACGGCTTATTTCATACAGAACGAACGACCGGACGGTATTCGACTCTTGCGTTTCTCCGTGAAACTGATGAACCGCTGCAACAGCACCGAGACGGCAATTCCAACGAGCCGGGGTTATCCTTGGGCCAGCGCGAAAGTTTCTCAAGTTCTTTAATTTTTGGATTTCACGTATAATTTGACCCGCGGCTTTACCGTCGACACTGCATCGGCTGGCGATTTTTTCCACGTAACGGGTCAACTCTCGCCACGATAATCGATAGCGTATCGAAGAGTCGCCGCGAGCGCAGGCAATAATGCATTCGAAACGACTCGTTCGATCCTCCCGCGGATCTATCAGCTGTCTCGGATGCGGGAGAAGCCCGACGATCATTCTTCGACGGCAGAGGCAAACCAAATGATATATTACCGTGTGGGTAAAACGATGTTAAACGTTGATGGACCTGCGAACTTCTATAAATATATTATCATACGTCGGTCTCTTTATGCATTATTTATCAAGGATACATTATTAGGACTGGAGAATTCGCGTGGCGGACAACGAGATGCGCGTTGAAGTCCACGTGACTCGACGGAGATCTTCGTGATGCGGTCAAGGGCCGAGGGAAGGTGGAGATGCGCAGAGGCTGCTGAGCTTTGCGGCCCGCCACGGGTTTAAAGCATAATCACCGCTCCATAAAATTGTAAGATACGTTTTAAAAGAGTGCTTCTGTTCTGCAATAAACGTGCACCAAAGACTTCCCTCTCACCCGCTGTCTGGTGATTTCTTTTTCTGCCCGAGCGCCCTCTTTCCCTGCAATCATGGCAGACGGGATCGAAATGTTTTCACTTACTTTCTGACATCAAGTTAGCGTCTCATCGGAGAAGAGTGCTTTTTTCCGCTTGTTTTATTGGCACTCGATTCAATTTATTTCGGGAGAGATTTATCGTTGCTTTTAGGTCGCAACGAAATTTACAATTTCTTCGGATTTTCGAACGATCCACATGTCGAGTCGTTCGAGCGTACGAGATTGAGTAGCGATGTCGTAATGAAAATAATTTGCGTACGAGAGTAAATAAATAAAAATAAATATATATAGATGAAAATTACATTTTTAACGATTGTTGCTAAAACCTAAAAATGTAATTCTTTATACTTGTTTTTTTCTTCAACGTGTTGCATTCGATCATTAATAATTTCGCTTCAAAAAAAGTTTTGAGTTTCGTTGCTCGGTAATTGAATATCGGAGGACCAAGAATGCTCTGGAATGTTTAGTTTCATTTGGACTCTGGCCAGGACAAAAGTCGACGCGGCCATGCGCCAGAAGGCCCAATGGGCGTTACGAGTACAGCAGAGAGACGTGGGAGCGAGAATGAAACAGGGCAAAAAAATGGTGTCGGGTCAAATGCGTTGAGAAAAAAAATACACGTACATTCAACCTCGAAATCCGAGAGGGTTTTCGGATGCGCTGCGCAGCAGAGTCGTCGGACAAAGTAGGGCAGGAAAAACAAATAACTTTTCAGTTTATGCCCTATCTATTTTTGTTTTGAACATAATTCTTTAATTGAATGGAAATGAATAGTGCTAAGCATAAAGCATTTTGTGCTAACACTTGATTTACATCTTGCCTAGCAGGGCGATGGATCAAAAAAAAAAAAAAAACAAATTTCACAAATGTACTTTCGTTTTCTTGGGTGGATCAGGGAAATAGTCTGACTGCTCCACCCTAGCCTAGACCGTCCCTTTCTACGTGACGTCCTCCGTCGCCATTCCCTTGAAAAATTTTTTCTCCCTAGCTTTCGCAGGTTCTCTTCGACTTCGGCGCAGTTTCTTCCAATTTATGTTTTTTTTTTTTTTTTTTTTTCATCGACCTTAGCACTACAGAAACCAAAGCCTCTCGTGACACATGTTGCCCATACTCGCGTACTTTGTTACACTTTCAACTTGTCACGGGCTAAATTCCATTATTTATGTCATAACTCTGGCGAGGGGTTGACAAGTTCCCCGAGCGACGTTCTTGAATTTGTAACTATTTACTCCGGCCGACTTTCGCATACTGGAAGACGTGAGCCTCGAGAACCCATGTGAGTTTTTCGAGTGAACGACACACCGACGTCTCGTAAATAACTCCGGAGTGTCCAGTTAGCTCGGAGTAACGAGGCAAATGAGGGCGAAACGACATAGCCACCTCCGAGAGACAAGAAACTACACGTACGCAAATTTTTTGCCGTCTCTTAAAAAATGTATTCACATTTTGCCGGAGAATGATACTGAAACGAATTCGTTTCTAATGCCGCCACGTCACGTTTTATAATTAAGCAATAATAATAAGTTAGAATGGAGTTGGCTCATAGGAAATTTTTCATTAAATTGCTGCTTCCAGAGGACACTCTTGGTTAACAAAAACTCACCCAGTTGTGAAACATTATAGGAAATTTACATTTTTCGTCGGGTTACGGTAACTAATTCGAGGATATGTCTCGTAGATTTTATTCAATACATTTTTTTCTCCATTTTTTATTATCTTGTCAAATGTTTTTACCGTCTGTCCGGAGAGAGAGCGAGAGAGAGTCGGATATTACGGTGGTCTTTTCGATTGGTTCCGCAGAGTTTACCCGGTCGATTACCTCTCACCGCGGACTGGTCGATTAGGGACCGGTGCCTCATTGGAGGAAACAGCTTTGCCTCTCGACTTGGCGAGTCTCGAGAGTCCGGTACGTAAGATTGTATATAATTTAAATGAATTATGTTGCATCTCTGTGGTGGGAGGGAAACGACCGGGCGCGCCGGCAGGTCGAGCAGACCGGCCGATGTGATCGCTGCACGCGATACCCGGCATCGGAGCTACCGCCATATTTTTCGAGACAACTTTAAATTACACACCCCGGGGACCGATAATTTTTTAATTGAACCTGCGGCGGATTTGATGAGCCTGAAAAACAAAGTATTGTCCATCGCTGCACCTGTCGCAGTGATCGCATTTCTCCGGTACTGAATCCCATCTTTACTCGCTCATTATATTCCTCGCGAAAATAATTACTACCTCCGAGCTTGGAATTTATTATGACTTTTGTAACAAATCACACGATGAGTGTGAATCATAAATAAGCCTCTTATTCGTACTTGAGAATCTTTGAGACAAAAAATAGTACTTGATTTCTGGAATTACTATGACCTGCGAGCGGAAATATTTTATCTGGAGAAGGATTTATATTTTCGGGCAAACGTGCCGATAATTGCGTATCGATGATCGTTGCTGCTCCTGCGAGCTCTCCGAGCCCCAGGGATGAGACTGTGCTTATTCCTGGTCGAGGACGAAAGCAATCGATGGCAAGGTCGGTAACGAAGAGAACGCTCCGTCGGGGTGACTTCTCAGTTTCCGTTTCAGCCGCCGCAGACGAGAAATGGAAGTTACCGGCAGCGACTAGATGGTTTTTTCGATACCCATCACGTTCTGCTACCAACCTCCTAATGGGCCCATCAACTACCTGCGGTAGCGCTGATCCTCGGATCGACCTTCGCTGGCCAACCACTATGCGTCTGCAGAAGCCAATCTTTCACTGTTATTTTATAGTTTTCTTTTGATCCTCGACAAATATAAACATTAATTACACAAGTAGAGAAAAAAAAATGTTTCGTCGAAATTAAATAACATTAACGTTGATAATATTATTTTCTACATAACTGTCGGAGTTAATTTCAAATTTTCGACAATTTTTGCAATTGCACCCAGATAACGGAATTCTAATTTTCTTGATTTGCATCCGACTTCACCACGTGATGTGAATTTCAATCCAGAATGACGAAATTATTTTTTTTCTTATCAACTCTTCGTCAATCTGGTCTCGTTCCGCGCCCCATTCAATCTCGAATTCGTACATTGTTGCCCGTCCTTTGACCAACCCTCCGTCTCTTTCTCCCCGACGAAGAGCGCATGCACCGATAAAAAGTGCGCGCTCGCCGCCGCGGCCGTCTCGGTAAGATTGTCGTGCGCAGACGCGAGCTGCGAGAGATTTTCTCGTGGGAAGGGATGGACCACGCCTGGGTCGTTGGAGGTTTTAGCCGAGACTCGAACCCGTTCGAGGGTCGTTACCGTTAGCAGAATGGACCAGCAGTTCGCATCCAACCGGCCATACCATCTACGACCTATTTCGATGATCGCCATGCAGATGCCGCTGCAGTATAACGATCGAAACTTATTGGCCCGGTCGCCGAAATTACCCACAGGTGTAACGAGTCCTACGGAATAACACAGAAAATGTACGCAAATTTATTCCATTATCGAAATATTGATGTTTCACTTCTGCCAAAGAAAAAAAAAATTATAAAGTTACACGTGGAAAAGCTTCATGATTTTTTTTAAATCGTTTTTCGAGCAATAATTGTTTGCGGCAACGAACAAGCCAATCGTTGTCGAATCCTCCGCTGAATAATAGTAACAAGTTGTGATTTAAAAAAGGGAAAAGCAGTCTCGCTAGCGAAAATGTAAATAATTTACGGTCGTGCTCCGGCGCACTTTGTACATTGGCGTGCCGATAGCGCATTCTCTTCAATACATTCGTGTGCGTGACTCGGCGAGATGCGAGGGGATGAAGTAGAGCGCAGAAACGAAGATTCGAAAGCGTTGTTGGGTTTCATTCGTAGATAAAATTTGGGCTAATGTGGTTGCAGCTGCGCAACAAATTAATAAATTTTCATTTTATTTGACAAACATTCGAAGGTCCTCGTAAATTTACGATCACTAAAAAAAAAAAAAAAATTATAATTCGATTAATAATCGTTTTTTCGATACGGAAGTTGACCAGATTTGAAAAAAATGCATAATGTCTATTTTCTGACGGTTATTAGCGACGTTTGCTGTTTTTTAACGCGATAGATAATTCATCAAGTTCTTGCGGTATATAAACCATAAAGCAGTACAATCTGCCGCGAAAAAAATGCTATTGGCATAAAGATCGACGTGATAGCTCGGTTCCAACTATAACGAGCGTTCATCCTGCAATTTTCGCTGCCGTCTCGCCGCCATTCCACACTCTGTAATCAGGCATCCAACTACGGTGCTACGTGCGAATCGCAAGTCGATTGCTCGTCGATGCAAGATTCTAATTTCGCGGCCAGAATGGCCCGTCGATCCGGTGAGTTAGCGCGCCGAACGCATAGCGAGTAGAACACTTTGTTTGCCCGTGTTCCCAGCCGACAAATGCTATTTCAAGCCGCGCCATAAAGTCGACCGCGATGTTGAACTCGGTCCAATAGCGCGGGGCCACCTGTTGCCATGAAACACATTAACCCATTTACCGTCAGCAACAGCAGCACGAACCACCCCATGCTTAAGACACTCTTCGACCTCATAAAGCTCCAAATACGTCACTTCTCGTTCGAAAATCTCATTTTTCGACCGAAAGCGACGTACTTTCTTCGAATCGGAAGTATCGCCGCAACGAAATATCATATTTTCGTGACGTCACTTCGAGTTTAAAAGTATAATTTTCAAACTGAGGTTATTTGACAGAATTTTTTTTTCAATTTTCTTTAATTAGAAAAATGTTTTGATTGGCATTGAGCACGCGGTAAAACCTCCCGCACTTCGTATTCATTGGTTCATCGCATAGCTTACTTCTCCCTGCATCGAGAAAGAAGTGAGAGATTCAGCCGTATCGCTGTCCCGATGTTAAAGAGTTCAACGTGTTCCTCTTCGAAAACACGATATTTTTGGTTTGTCGCCGAGGGATTTTTAGGAAGCCATCAGCTGGGTGTTTGCACCGCGGAACGAGGAATCCCAATATACGTTTTCCTCGTGATACGCAATGCGACGAGATCAGCCAGCGAGTTCCATAGCGACGGGAATACATGGTAGAAAAGCTAAATCCACGGAATTCGGGGTATTCCTAGATCTTGGGTTACTCTTGTGGCAGCGGTAAGTAAACCCGTCGCGAAATATCAAGATATTTATTTGGCCAAGACTTCCCGGGTTGCCCTCGGATTTTATTCCAACCCCTTCGCGCAACGGCAGAATTACGTCACATCATGCTCGCGCCAATACTCCGGGGCACGAAGAAGGGGTCGCACCGTGTTACGTTCGCCACTTGCGCGCACACACACAATTTCGACTGCATCGACGAAAGGTCCAAACCACCGCTGCTGCTGCCGCTGTTCCGCAAGACGTTCGAGAAATGCTGTCCCTTTTCTCATTCCTGGGATCAAGAGGTGAAGTAAGGAACTTCAAAAGATGGAAAGACGGGGGAGTTGGAAGTAGAAAAATAAGAAAGAAATTTTAAAGGTAGATTGCGAGAGGAAAAACAAAAAAAAACGGCGAAAGAGAGGAAGAAGTAGATTCCTCTTGGAAATTACCTAACTCCATCCGAAGCTAATGTGAATTCTTCGGGCCAATCAATGGTACAGATTGCTAAAATTCCATAAGCTAATTGTGAAGTCGACGCAGCAGTACTTTTCGTATACCTTCGCTTCGAGAGCGGCTAAAAATATTTTGAGCAGTTGCGGTTTATCTTGGGAAATAACTTCGGAGAGCGTATACGAATTCTCTCATCAAACGTTCCTTTTTTTTTGCTGATAAAAAATCAGCTCCATACCTCGCGACTTCATGGAAGATAGGTCTAATCCCGATCCTCCAAGGGCCTCATTGGGTTCTTCGGCTCGGCATAAAATCCGTCCGGGTCCTCCTCCGCCATCAGCAATCATCTGATATTGCCGACGACCACTTCAGCTTCCCACCACTTATTCTTTTCCTCATTCTGCTTCGATTCTTCTTGTATTTTTCAACTTGGCTTCGGGAGCACTCGAGAGATGAAAAAGTTTTGGGTGTGTCGCCGGGGGTTAAAGCCCTCCGGTCGCTGAGGGCCGAGGCTCTCCGCCCGATTGAAATTGTTTGGCGCGACAAAGTTGAAGTCCCGCCGACGGCCCCACCGTAAAGCCAAGAAGGAAACTCTTCCAATACAAAGCTCAGCCGAAAAGTATTCCGAGCCAAGAGACAGGCGAATCTTCGCGTACTCCGCTCGATGACGAAAATAATAATGAAACTACTCGCAATTTTTATTTACTTTTTTATACCAAGAAGCGAACATTTATTTAGCCGTCCCACCGGAAAGCTCGGAGCGTAAAAAAATAAATGGCTTATATTCTCATGTAAATTCGGGCAAAAATTCAAATCGCTTATATCTCGCGGCTAGTTAAATGATTTTTTTTTTACGAGAAACGTACAGGATGGCCTCGCAGACCAGTGACAATTTACAAGGCATTACATTTTTACGGCGTCTCGAGGACAAAGTGTTCTTTGTACGATAAGTGGTGGATCGAAGGAGCGCGCGCGAGCCATGCGGACGGTACGAATCGTGCGCGAACCGCAACCGCGGTTTCGACGCCATCCGAGAAAATCAGTCCGGGTGCGACTGTAGTTGTTTGTGGACACTGCTTCGCATACACGTTTAACTGGCCACAGTGAACTACTCGTACCCCGTGCTCCGTACATTACGCCTCGACGAGCCTGGTATACTGCCTCATAAACCACGATCATTGCTTTATTACGCGCTTCTTGTGACGGTCCTACTAATCGCTGGGTGCGAACGGATTTATCGTCGCGTTAATCCGTCGGCCAAGCAATATTTCGCCAGTATTCTTGCGTGATGAATATACATATAGTCATTATCTTATCACGTACTGTTTAAATTAATTTCAGCGTTGAGAGTTGATCACCAAAAAACTCGCAGAAATACGGAAAACATTAGATAGAATTAAATACCGTGTATTTTTACACTTTGTCGAGTCGGAAGTGAGAGAGCAGGAAAAAAAAGGACTGTGATGAGAACAACAAAAAAAAAAAAAAGAATTCATTGAGCTCGCTCGGTTTACTACTGTGTATTCCCCTCAGCTTCGAAAAGCATTTTCCTTCGAGCCGTAGAATTATTTTACCGTCGCTCCAAATTTTCCATCCCTTCACACTTACTCCGGTCCCGAATATTTTCCTCCTTCATGCGCTCGATACGGAGGACGATATTTTTTCTCCGGGCCGTCGATGGCCTGAAAAACGTTGCGGACCGAACTGGAGCGACGATCTTCAACAGCTCCGGAATTTTTTTTTTTTATAAATTTGACAAGATCGATCAATGATCGGTGTACTCTGCATAATTGTAGTCCCGCTTTACCGCGCGCACTTATCTACTTACAGTAGAGTGTATCTAGCATAAGTGGCACTTGTTTTTTTTTTTTTTTTTTTGCCCTCCTACTCGTTTATACATATTCTCATTGGCCCTTTTTCTCCCGTGGTTAGCTGCTTAGTCGCCCCCGCGCACTCGCCGCTCCGACAACCGCCTCATAAATATGTATGAGCTCATCCAGAATGTGCTGAACTTTGTAATTTGTAACTCGAAGCTCGAGGCTCACCGCGGGTAGGCCACGAAACGTTGAGACGACACGCCAACCGTTATTCGTTACACCCGCAAAAAAAAAAGACGAAAAAAATCAAGCACAACTCCCCGACAAGTGCTCGCTAAATTAGAGACTTCGAGGTTTCAATCTCCGTCCAACGAGCAGTGGACTCGCTGCAATTCTCTGGCCCAGAAAAATTATCTCGGCAGGTGCGAATATTCGACTTGCGTCGACCAAAAAGTAGTGGGATTCTTTTTTTTTCTCAATTTTTTTTTCGCCCGTACGCGACTGTAAATTTATTCTTCGCTCGGAATTATTATTCGGTTCTCTTTTTTTTTTTCCTTAGCCTCGAATATTTTCCGCACATGTCGAGGAGCTCTCGAGGTACGATATTACCTCGCTGTTCGTGCACCTCGGCCACGTCCGAATTTTCGTACTTGACCGGGGAATCACGTTTGGATAAAATGGCAACGAAGATCCCATGTTCTCGCCGATATCCCTAGGGAGAGAAATACCACGTGTCCATACAGATATACAAGCCTCGGAGGAATGGTCGTGGGTACCGAAGGACCGAAGGTAACCGTGAGTACGTACACGTACCTATGTATGTGTACGTATCTACAGTGCTTTGGCGCTGCACTGTCTCACGCTCCACCTCGGCTTATTCCACTACCACGTCGGCAATCCAATATCCCGCGTTCATTACACCGCGGTCACGTATACTCAGCATGGACCCGAGTCGAGACCGTGTCGTTGTTTCGGCGCTTTTGTACGTCTAAGAGTTTCGCCGTGGGCGACGGAGTTTCCTATCGATGCGATTCGTCCCGACAATCCATCCAGGCTCTCCCAAGAAACATCGTCCCGAAGGGAACACGGCCGAGGCACTGCGTACAGCTCGAAAAAGAGAAGAATTTTTTTTTTTTCGAACGAAAGAGTTCGCTCCGCAGCGTTCGTCATCGGAGAGAACCGGAGCCATCGCTGCGATATCTTCGGCTCCCTCCTGGGGATCCTCGAGAATGTCGAACTGTCTCGCGTGTTTCGAGAAACGAACCAGATGAAAATTATGGAAATTCACTTCGATGCGCAATAATATAATGCGTATAATTTACTCCTTCGCCGACAATCATCGTTTCCTCGCGAGACAGGCTCGGTGATGTTTTACTCGCTCGATTATCTCAGAGACTCTTCTAAAACTCGGTTGATTTCGATGTATTGACCCGGAGCTAAACGAATTTTACTCCATTACGAGGCCTTCCTTTTTTTTCTCGATTCACTGTAACCATTTTATTCTTCTTATTTTTTTTTTTTTTTTTTTTTTTTTTTCAATTCCATAATAATCCGAGATGATTGAGGGGTAACTGGGACACACACAGGCCTATAACTTCTGATCCAGTCCGAACTGACGAGATTTTATGGCGCGGAATATCCTAGCAGCGTCTCGGTGGGTTTTGATCACTTTCGTGATTCGATCCCCGTCCGACGGAAGAAGCGAATCGCGGGATAGAATCGGAAACGGACGGAGAATAACCACGGTGCAAGATGAGATAAATAAGACCGGTAACTGATGCTCCGTCGTATGAAAGTACACGAGCGAAATGTATATCTGGGCGATATGAACGAAATTACCTATACCTGCGAGTTCGGTCTGTGGTACATCTGTGCTTGGGCATCAAACGCGTGTCCGTTGACGTGTGCCTCAGGATTTCCCGGGGGATCCTAGGCTCTCCTTCGGATCCGATATTACGGCTCGTATTACGGAAAAAAAAACATGGAGGCAAACAGACTCATCCACCATTTCGTTCGAGCACGAAACGCGCGCAGGATCTTTTACCTTTGTTGTTGCCACGGCCGTCGAGTTCTGAGACACCCTCGCTACCAGCTATTTCGCGTTATGACTTCGACCCTACCTGCATATCTCTATATTTCGCAGAGACAGACATTTTATTTTTTCAATATCGGAGGAAATATTGGAGGATTAAAAATTGAATTTTTAAAATGCATGTAAAATGTTCTCATTTAATTTGGCCAAAAAATTATAATTTTTGAGTTCACTCTTTTTTTTTTTTAATTACGAAATAATCGATGAGAAATGAGTCTCGATATTTATGTGGTGGGATTTCGGTTGCTACGTGAATCGAATAATTTATTTTGCAGCGAGTACGATGAGAAGTATATTTATCGTTATACGAGCTCTGAATGTCGTAAAGAGGTTCGTATAATCTTCCAGTGGCAATAAATCGAAAGGTATCGAGGGAGAGTGCCCGGTGTGGTGAATGTTCCGCGTTGAGGTTCCGGTGCAAGAAGGTTCACGGTTGTCGAAGGAAAGGGCGAAAACAGTTTACTTCTGTATGATGGTAGCGTCGCCCGCGGGACGGACAGTAAAATCTACTTTGACTCACTCGCTCGTCGAGCTTGCCATTAGGAACGAATTTTATTACTCCTTCGAGCTGTGCTCGGTATATAAAGATCGGTTACCCCTTTGGCACACAGAGTACGTCGCACCTGTGCAACCCTCTCTCCCTCCTCCCAGAATTTGATTTATTGCAGCGATAATTGATTAAACATTGTACAGTCAACAGTCACGTGGCTCATCGATCGAAACATCTACATACAACACGGATCCAATTTATTTTTCTTACGTAATTTTGGAAATAACGCAAACGATCAAAAACATTTCGCAACGATCCGTTGTTAAAGAGCATCGACAATTTTTTTGTTTTTCATTTGCCGAACCACGGCAAAAAAGCGTCCTTAATGATACGACGAATAGAATACAACTTTTCAGACGAGCAACCAATATTTTTTGGTACTTAGATTTTACAAAAATATTTTTCGACAAAATACTTTCGACAAAAAAGCACAAAATAATTTTAATTGTGTTTATCGAGGTGACGAAATTTCTTTCGTCTGAGTAACTTCTCTTATCTCTGTGACGTCACCTTTGTAACACGCGTCAAAGCTCCTCTGTCTTCACACACATTTTCCCAAGATCGAGAGTCAAATGCGTTGCAACACAGCTGCCCATTCGCGCGAAAAATAAATAAATCACGCCTGTTCCCTTATTTTGTGTTTTCTCGGTCCTGCACTTATCTCGAGGTTAGTGGGTTAGTTGGGATCGATGGTCGTAAAAGGAGCGTAGAGCCGACGGAGGTGCGTTAGAGTCTCTTGATTCTGAAGTTAAAAAAATATTGCTCTCGCACCTAGTTGACTTCCATCGGGTCTCGAAGTCTCGTTGCGCTCACCGAGATGCCACGTTCCGTAACGAGGTTTACGTTCGTGCGCACGAACGAATTTAATTAAATTGCTTCTCCCGCTGAGTACCGGCTTCGCTCCCGATAAGAAATTACTTTTCGATCCGCGGTCGGTGCCGAGCCGTCGCTGGCCGATGTTATTGTGGGCACACACGAGTCGATCCACAAGCTTCGCCGTTATCGTGAGATATCGAGGGCTGCCATATTCGGTGCGGACGTTCCAGTACCGCAAAGTCCAACGTGCTGAGGCATCTGGACGAATATTCTCGGTACGGCATATTGTCTGGAAAATAAATTAAAAAATGTGGGTCAACGATCAGACAGAAGCCACACCAGCGAAGATGATATTTACTCGCTGAGAAATCAAATTTGTCACTCGTATCAAATGCACTGTTAAAATCTTATAAAGTTTACAACGCGTTTAATATACAAAGTTCAATGAAGTACAACAATCTCGGTGTATGCAATTAGAATCCATATACAATTCAATTGAACTTTAATAATTTTATTTTAAATGCGATACCTGTATATTAAAATTATTTTTAAAAAGTACAATAAAATTAGTATATTAAAAATGAAATTTTTTGTACTATATGTGTATAAAACTTTATGCAGATTTTATGAATCTTCAAACAGAAATTTTGAAGCGCGTGAACATCGACCGAAATATCGTGGGATTTCAATAAGAACGGACGAAAATTCTCGACGCGGTGAATTTGAATGAAAACCGTAAATCGAACGTTGATCCCGATCGGCCGATTTCGATCGGGCATTTAAACGATAAATCCAAGCTCACAATCGCCCCTTCCCATCGCGCTCTAATTATTCCCGGCTCGAGTCAATACTCGCAGCAATGGTTTCGCGCGTTCGCTCGACTGCTCCAGTTGAACTATATACCTCGCTTATTATACTTCGCCGTCGACGGCTCTCGACGTGTCACGAGTGGAAGTCTTCGTCGACGTCGCAGAAGAAAGAAAAGAAAATGAAATTTATATAATCGCGAAATTGCCCTGTAACACTTCCTGCGCCGATAAGCGGGCGTAAAGCTCTGTAACTGGCGTATCTAGTGGCAATAAAGTTGACACGCCGAATGGGCAACAGTGCGTACCTGAACGTATAAGAGATCGAGCGCGGGTCCGAGGTGATGCAGTGCCCGATTCGCACACCATCGGCGGTGACTCCGCTGACGATAACGTCGCACTATTTATCGAAGAATCGAACGAGAATCGTTGCCGAGCGCTGACATATCGCCGCTGAATAGATAGAAGAAGGTACTTCGCGCGTGAACAACTCTCCGCAGGGGTAAGCCACTGATTTTTCATTACTCGCGCGACCACTTTTTGTATTTTTACCTGAGACACCGGAGAATTCTTATCACGTTCGATAAATCACGAGGAAATGCGGCAAAGGCGAGGGCGACTTGAACGATAGAATTCTTATCTGTCCGCCGATGCTTCGCCGTGTCTATTATATTTCAACATATCGTACCCACGACTATCTCCTGAAATTCCATGCACAGAAAGTCTATTTTTTCATCAACCCGATAAAACTTTTTTTTTAACCCCAAAAAATATTTTCCGGCCGCTTCGGAGGACTGTCGAGTGGCGCGGCTGCGACTCGCGACGTTACAGCGGAGTTCTACTCGAGGGACGAATTTCGCCTGATTTTCCTTCGTCCTACCGGACTTTCCCATTCTCCCTCTGACGAGAGGGGCGAACCAGGCAAAAAAGCTTGAGCGCTTTACTTTTCCTGTGAATTAGACGACGCTTGGACACGATCCGTATCGCACGGTGTGCGGAGAGGAGACTAAGAGGAACAAAAAAAGGAGAGAATAGAAAGGGGCAAAAAAAAAGGGAAGCGCGACGACCTAACGGGATCGCGGAGCCGAGTATCTTCTCACCGGGTACGGAATGGAGCATTTTTGTTCGGTGCGGCAGCCATGTTTGCAGCGCCTCAGGTAAAACGTGAGAGAAGGGTCCTGTTGCGGGGCATCGTTCCTCGCACCGCAACTGTTTTTGCTCCCATTTTCTCCGGTTTTCCGGGAGCCACCGCATACCCAATGGGTTGTATAATGGACGGGGTTCGCTCCGCTCAACGGGGGTGAGAATCTCCGTGCGCTCGACTTGTGTGCCTTGTGTCGATACTCACGGTCCTGGCTGGCCGCGACTGCTGTAAAATAAAAAGTTTCGGGTCGCCTCGTTGTTCGGAGAGAAACTAGCAAGCGCACTGGTCCTCCCATAAAAGCTACCAATACTCGAGAAAAATCTCACGGACAAAAAGTTTTAAAGCTTGTTTCGCGAAATTGTCGGTACATGGATTATTCACCCCGCGAAAATCGATCTCCACGATAATTTGTATCAAATTTTAATCTCACCGAGTTGGATCCCGAAAATATCGAATCGATTATCGTTTGGGTTTTGGCGTATAGAAATTCATAAAAATCACAAATAAAAGCACAATTTATGAGGAAAAAAAATATATTTCCATAGGAAAATTGCGTACCTTCCCCCTGAGACTCTCGTTACGCCGGTAAATGAGGGGACGATCTTGGCAATTCCTCCTCGCCGCACGGTACATCGACTGGAATAATAAACCCGTTATTGCAAATATCGTCGCGAAAAGTCTCGTTGCGGCGTAATATTCTCAGGTTACTTGGTAGTAAAAAAAATACACTCTTCACGTGTACAGATTTAAAAAATCATCGGTTTTCTAGTCACCACTTCATGGCGGAACGCAATGTTTACTTATTTATTTGACGATGACGTGCACTTCGATTATTGCACGACAGGATTGGCAAGTTCAACCGGGGCGATTGCACCAATTTATTGCAATGGCGTTTGCTTCCGCGCATATCAACGTTCTTTGCTTTTAAGTATAGTTGCAGCGTGCCGCTATCGAAGTTGAAGATCGGGCGGTGAAGATAATGAAGGAAAAATCATAAGCGAATCGAAGTAAAAATAAAAACCTTCGCTCGAAGGTATCTCCGTGCCGCGATCGCTCGAGGCGTGCCACGACGACGTCGTGTGGTATTTCTTCGAGATTGGGTGAGAGAAAATATCTAAGGTGCGTTTCGTTTATTGCACGACGGAATTGACAAGTTCTGTTCTCTCCACTTTGCACCCAACTGCCTTGATTCCCCAATTTATTGCGATTGCGTTTGCTTTCGCGCATGTCGACGTCCCTCGGGCTGCGAGTCTTATTAAATAATGCTGATGGAATTTGGTTACTTCGAGAGCCACTTCACGCCCCGTCTGCGCGCAGCCTGAGTCGTATCGCCCTTCTGATATGCTGGAAAAAATAATGGCACCTTACATTTGCATGCCAAACGGCTGAGATAGAGCGTAAGCACACGGTCAAAAATATTTCTGCAATCGTGTTCGAAAATGTAATAAATAAAAAATTGGCGGAGCGCATGGACAATAATTTGTTGTGAAAAGTATAAACTCTTAGAGTATTTTTAGTCCAACTTTTCTACTGCGCAAGCGAAGCGTGCTGGAGAACATTTTTGTGATAAAGAAATCCTATAAGTTTCTTTCAAATGTATGTTCATCTTTAGCAAATGTATATTTATGTTTTATGTTAAATATTTGTTCAAGGTATAAATGCATTAAATAGGGTAAAAGTGGAGTATGTCACAGTCCGATTAGCACGTGAATCAATAATATATGGACCCGGTCATTTTGACCACTTTAACCCCAGAAATTCACGACAGAGAGTCCGATGTCGACATTACTTTTTGAATTTTTTTTGGATCCCAGCGCCTCAGTGTGAAAGTATTAATAATAATGTGTCCGGAAAAATGTAGAGAAACATGGTTGCCGTAG
This sequence comes from Listrodromus nycthemerus, assembly GCA_963978505.1. Classification (NCBI taxonomy): domain Eukaryota; kingdom Metazoa; phylum Arthropoda; class Insecta; order Hymenoptera; family Ichneumonidae; genus Listrodromus; species Listrodromus nycthemerus. The sequence goes on along the minus strand of OZ021683.1, from coordinate 16,077,365 downwards.
AGAATCGCGTCATCAGTCGAATGGTGGAGGTAAACCTAGGGGTGGAGAATAGCAATGGCTGTGGAGCGGCGATAGCTATGGGCAGGTTTCCAGACCGCCCTAAGTGTCCCGGGTTACCTATTTCTCCGTACCTATACATACCTACCGTTCGGTTTCCCCATCCCTTTTCGTCGGGTCTCGAGGCGGGCTGCAGGTGAGCTCGCTGCCATGACTGTTGGAGACGGGGTGGGGTCGGAGAATGGAACGAGACGAAAGGAAGCTAATATCGAAGCCGTATGGTACGTCCGGGTGTTCCCGTCACGAACGGGGCCAAGAGATCGTTCCCTCACTGCAAGAGGACTACCCTTACTCGTGACTGCTGCTTCTGCTTCTCCGTCTCTCCGAGAGCAGTAGCAGAACCAACGGGAATTGCGATCCCCTCGGAACCGTCCCAGGATCGTGGCTCGACCCCCCGAACACTGGAAAGCCTGTATATTCCAGACGGTATCTGTATCCATATCGCGGCATGAATCCTCTCCAAGGTCCGTCGCGTATTGCCCGCTCGCGATCTCTATGAGCGACCAAAGCTATCCTCATAAATGCGCCACGAACTCCGCGCGGTCCTGGCCTCCCCCCGTAAATACACAGATACAGACATATCAGTTCTCATATACTGTTCTAGGTTGCCTGTGTAGAAACATGGTATTCCGATAGAGATACGTGGATGTACTCTCTGATATGGCCTCGCCTACGGTTCGCACGTGAGGAAGGCGAACTAGGCATCAGCAACATATCCTCCGTACACAGCACGTGGGAGGAGAATATTATATATATATATATATATATATATATATATGAGGATCCGGTATCCATAATACGGAAACAGTGTCTTTGCCGGTTCACCCGAGGAACTTCGTGGTTGGAGAGTTCTTACATTCGGCTCCGAATTTATTTATACTGCAGATGATATTTTTACGAATTTTTTTTTTACCGCCAGGGGGGATTGGGGGAAACATGACCGAAGTGGATTTCTGTTTCGCTGGGTACGAGAGTGGTTTGGGACTCGATGGTGTAGGAAAAAAATTGAACGGTGAGACTCCGTATTAGAAAAATATTTGAATATTGTGGCCATCAGCCAGGGAGAAGTTTGAAATGATAGGGAATTCAATGATGATCGAGCGGTTCAAATAAAATTCAGGAACATTTTTAATTGGCCAGGGAAGACGAGTGACTGTGAGAAAAAATGATCTATCTTCATCTAGTCGGAGAATGTTTTTGTTAATATTTTTTTTTGTACAGACCAGTATGTCTCTTACGCGAGAGAGAACCGATCGAGTTGATGTAATCGTTTTCTCGTGCACGAGACTTTTTGCTCGGATCAATTTATCCCTGTCGATTTGGCCTCGTCGCGAGCGTGCAGAATAAATGCACAAGCGTTGATTGTTGTGCGGCGCGAAACTCGGTCACGAATCTTCTACGCTTAGCAGCAACGATCTTCGCTCTTGTGTTTCGCGCTCGTACTCCGATTATCCGACTGAACGGCCGTGGAAATAATTAACGACTTGGTACACACCGATCGGTTCCCCTGGTCTTATTAACTGTGACTCCGATTCCCTCTAAAATTTATTGATTAAACTTTATCGGATAAATTCAGAACAAGTTTCGATGTTTTTTTGCGCAGTGCCCAGAAACTGCGTTGAACTGGCTTATAACAGACGGCTCGATCGGATAGTTTGTGTGTACCGTCGATCGAAGAATGAAACTTTTCCAGTTGACAAGTCGACGCAATGTCGTACGATGAATTTTAAGATTTTCTTATTTTTATTTTATGTCATTTAACTTTTGACGATTCAATTTCGTTCCAAGACTGTGCTTCTACGCGTCGTTATAGAAATTCAGATATTTCAGAGCCAGCAATTTGCGAAACAACGTCGAGTATATCGTTCATTTTTCGCTACGCCGAGCTAAATTAACGGTGTCGTTAATTCAACTTGTGCATTCGAATCGCCATATAACTATTATCAGTGCATAACCAAGTTTTTTTTATTAGACTATTGCGGTTTTCAGTGCGAAATATTTTGGACTATCTGAGATAGGACTTTATCATTGATATGTCGGTCGCAATCTCGACTGCTAGTTTCGTTTATGATTCTACGTTTTTATAGACTTACAAATATGAAACTACAGAAATTGTTTTACCTCAAGGTTCTTTTTTATTTGGATTTATTTTTGCCACTGTGATTACATAAGCTCCGTCGGTGAAAGACGACTCATGGGTCAACTTCAGATTTAGAATCCAGGAACCACGTTCACCCTTGATTTAATACAGTACGTAAATTTCTCGCTGAGCATAACATCTGGAACAGAACTAAGGCGACCGTTGGTTGCTCGTCGCATTTTAGGAAACGATTTTTATTCTGCTGAACTTCTTCTGTCTCACATAGAAGAGGTTTTCTCTGCCCTTAGTACGATTCCATTAATTGATTTCTCTTTAGAGCGAGAGTGAGTTTTTGATGAAACTTGAGAAAAATGGCAGCGTCGGAATTCTCGGAAGATAAGGGCAAAATAAGAAGCTTTATTTAATCAATTTTTATTTAGTTTCGAAAAATATGTATTTTACTTGAGAAAGTTTCGCAATGTCGTGGCTCTAATGTATGTTGATTTTGATTTTTCAGATGTGGGGGAAACGACTGACACAATGGCGGCTCGGCGGCCAATGGGTAAGTCCGAACAGCAAATTACCCTTTGAAAAATGCTCGGAAATCCTTTAAATTTTCACGTTCCGTATTTGCATTCCCTCTCGCCCGACGGTACTTTCTATCCTACTGTGACTGTGGGATAAGACCGAGCATCAATAGTCGATGAGCTCTTGGCGAAAGGGAGAAAGCGTCGGCTGCGCCTTATTCCAGTCTATTTTTTTCAAATTACATTGTGTCGCTTCTTCTGACGGATGTCGGTCTCGCAAGTATCATCGCTGCTCTACGTGCTTGGTATAATATTCACTCGAATAATTGGACACGTGGCTGAGTTCTCTAAATTAGTTTCCGCTATCCGGTAATTTATTTTCCTGATTACGAAAAATGTAGGGAAAAGTTGACATGAAAATTCACCTCGACCGACCGGCAAATCTTGTATTTCAAAATTGGTTCACGATAATTGTAGCTTCCCGACAGATCGCAAGTATGGCGCTCCATAATTATCGATTTGTTTCGCAACACGGAAACCCATCGATAATGATCTTTCTCCGCGCGATCGTAATTTCGTATTCATCTACAGTGCAAGCCCGTCTAAGCGCTCCTGCACGAGTACTTGGAACGCTAAATTGCAACTGCAGTTCGAGCATTCTTGGGAGTAAGACTTGCGAGACGAGTAATTAACTCAACTCCAGCGAGGAATGAAAACGTTAGTGCAGACCTTGGTTGCCTCGTCGTTCAGACCAAAATAGACATCGCGTGTTCGCTGAAAGAATTTTCCAAATGCTCCGCAACAACCGCATTAAAAAAAAAAAAAGGTTTCGACCCCTCGTTTGTATGCCCAGTGTTTCTGGAGCCAGACGAGAAGTTTCGTTTGGCCAATGAACTTATTGGTTGGGTCGATAAATCAGATAGTTGTTAATGAATTACTCGGGTTAGCGAATGGAATAGTTGGCGCAACCATTTCTTGACCGGCGTAGAAAATGGCTGTGGGAACATCGTATTTTGTTCCGCCCCGGGTCAATGTCACCTGGTACGCCTTCATAGTTCGCATTAAATTTTGTACGAGTAAATTCAGTGCTTACTGCGAACTCCGAATAAAACCGGATAAATATAAAAGACGATGGCCGCATTAAGGTTGGCGCTCGCCGCGACTGGATAAAGAAACCCCGCCGCACATAGAGCGCAGGACGGGGAAAAAAAATAAAAATAAAAAATTCTCCCAGACCGAGCTGGACGAGACGATTGGCGACATTGAAGTCGGCACGATCTCGGAAAGACGTTACATAATATTTTTCCCCGCTCGCTGCCATTTGACCACACGTGAATTTGCTCAAAATCCAAAAGACCACTCTAACCAATGGCAGAATAAAATCGAGCTTTCGCATTCGGCCGTCCCAATCCTTTCAATTTTTCCTCTCATAACCATTCGGTAAAAATCCTCGCTGAAGTCTCGTCACGAATCATACTTCGCATCACCAAAATATAATCCAATAAATTTAACGTTTCACCGTACGATTCTTACAAGATTCTATTCCGTACCGGAGAATATTCGAGTGCGTGTAGAGCGGGAAGGATAACCGGGAAGGTTGTAAAATTAGCGAGGAAGACACGTAGCCAATTTCGTGTAACTCGCTCCTCGTCCAGTAAAAGCTCGAGTGAACGCGTTCTCGGAGTCTTTGTATAAACCCGTATCAAGACCCCTGTGTTCAATCTATTCTCGGATCCGGCGATCATCCGTTAAATTACGTAGATTCCCGAGCCCAACGATAGGAGAGGTTGTGGGCATTAATTTTCGTTGTATCATCAGCCAGTAGCGGTGTTCATCGTGCAAGTTTCTCGGTGGCTGTTGCGACGATCCACTCGAGTCGACGCTTGCCGGGTGAAGTTCCATGACCCAGGGCCAAGGTGTAATGGCGGACAATCCCGCTAAGCTCCGTCTCCTTTCCGCCCAATTCAGATTCCGGGATTACCCGGTGGAAAAGCGGAGGAAGATACGCCGAGGCGCGACCGAAGAGAAGATGAAGGGAACGATTGAAGCAAAGGTTGAAGCGTGGGTTGGTTGAGCATGTAACGGGTAACGCAGTGTATGGCACGGCTGCACGGTTTGTGCCGCAGCGGGTACGTGTGGAGTCGGTACGAAGGGCCTTAAGCATTGATCGCCCTGGCGGTATGAGGAGAGCTTCGCTACGATTGGCCGACGAGTCTCTCACTCTGTCTTACCCGAAACCGCTGGATCCTTTCGTTGCCTCTTCGGTGTTCTCGCCGCTTCGCCGTCGTCTACACGGCTGCTGGATGCTGGAGAGCTGTTCTCCGTCCAGCTTTGGTTGCCGCGGGACGAGGGGCGAGAGCAGCGACGAAGCAGCGATCTTTGCCCAGGGCCAAGAAACCGTTCCTGCGGGTCGAGCGGGCTGAGCGTTTTTACGAAAATGGAGAGAGCGAGCGGGATGGACGTTGCTGATAGGTCGGCGTTAGTCTAGCAAGTAGCCGGGCTTAACTGAACTCGGGACTTTGGCCGAAGTATCTGAAAAATTGTAGCACTGATCGAGACCTGTGGAGATTATTCGAGGAGCGCAACGATATTAGGAAGCATAAAAAAATATTCGGCTGCTTCGATTTCTAGCCGCACTTTAAGGGAGATATCTGTAATTCTAATTATGCAAAATTCATCTGTGCAGTTCTTGTATCGAAAAGTATGAAGAAGGGAAAGAGTCGCCTCAGCTCCCTCGATACGTCGCGCCTCCATCTCTCATCATTTTTTCCCTATCGGAAATCTACCGTCAGGTGGAATTTACAGAAAACGAGTATTCTCTGTCGGTGGACGACAGGAGTGGTAGTACAAGATATGCGAAGGGAAAAAAATATACAGACGAATGATGGAGAGAGAGAGAGGAAGTCTCTTTTGCGGGAAAGAATTGCTCCTTCAATGAATTAACCGTTTGAACGTTCGTTCGGATACGACACCTTGGGCGCGTTGCTGCTCGGCTCTTTCCCCGTCGCTATGAGAGTCGTTGTCGAGTCAGGGCTCCGTGAAGAAATACTACACTACATAATGCAGACCTCTTGGCGTCCACTCCTCCCGCGTGCCGCCGACTCATCTTGTTCGTCTTTTTTCACGCCTGCTTCTCCGCCAGTACCGAGAGCGCGAATCGGTTCTCTCGTCCGTTCGCAACGCTAAAGTAGATATTATATTCTACGTAATAAGCCGTATGGTAATCAAGAATGCCGGCGAGAAGGCCCGGCATCCTCAGGATGGTTGCTCCTCGGTCGGCGCCTTTGTTCGAACGCTAATCACCCCCGGGCTCCGGCTTGAAGTTACATGGAAAGCTCGTGTACGCCTTTCTCGATGCTCGACTCGCCTCTCTTCAATAACGCCAAGGCTCCTCATCCGTAAGACGGGACACGATTCGATTGGAATTTATCGATTAATCCCTAAGGCAAGCATGCTCCGTCGGAGACTAATCGTGCTGCACCCAGCCGATATCAAAATCTATATTTACGTCGGTAATCCGTGTCGACAAAAAATTAATTCAAAGACGAAGTCCGGAATTTTCATTTGGTTCACGAAATCTGTAATCGAAGACTACTTCGAATAGGTTCAAATCCTGGATTATTTTTTCGTTGTTTATTGATAAATGCATAGACGGTTCGATGCACTCGTAAGCGTTGCTGCCTTCTACACCCTGCCTGGACGAGAATTTACCTCGTGCATGTGGCCTGACTGAAACCAGAAAGGCTTATTTTATATTCTCGTGCAAAGGAAAAAAGCGTCCTTATTTGAGTCACAGGATATGGACTTGCATGCGATATCGATGCACGGGGCTTGGAAGCGCCTCCTCAAATCAATAAAGATATTTGCAAACGAATGAACGGGTTCGGAATCGTCGCCTCGTAGGCTTCGATCGACGCGATCGGCCCGGTGATGAAAAAACCGGTCTTCGCTATAAACCGGATTAAAATGTATTCGCTTGTGCGTCGACGCTGGTTGGTCGACGACGACTACACTAAATGTCCCTCCGCTAAGAAAATTCATAACGGCCGGACCATCAGGAATACCGGCCATAGCTATCTCGCTTTACACGTAGACACCGGCTCCGCCTGGCAAAATAAAACTGCTACGCTGAATTTATATAAACTTATCGGCGAATCGCTTACGGTCAAACTTCTTCTAGATTTTATTTTTTTTTTTTTTTTTCGTCGCAGAAAAAATGTTACAAAAAGATGTCCTACTGGTGTCACACTTTTTTTTTTTGTACGACAGCTCGCCTTGAATTATAGTTACCGGTTCCACCGCAAACTATCTCGAGACAAGATCGTCATGAATAAATGAAGCGAGACTCGCAACTAATGTCGCGATATGTTTCCTCTATGAACGACTCTCATTATCCCTACTGATTTACAAAGTAAAAACGCGACTGCTCGGATCACGCCTCGTCCAATTTGTTCAACGAAACGTGACTTCAGAAGAAGTAATTAACGCAAAGAGAGTTAACCATGATTAAATTTATATTTAAAAGATTCTCTTTTAATTATGCATGTTCGATAACAATATTAAAAAATCCAATTGTAACGATACAAGTCATCGTGATTGTCACAATTGGTCATTTTTTTTTTCGATGACCATCTTGGCTACAATGATGACAAAATATAATTTGAAAAGCAAGATTGTCCCGAAAAGACTTTCGCGTCTGGGACCAGGACTTATTGATCAGAATCGTTGCCAAGGATTCTCGGTGCAGTCGAGCCACGTGGCGCCATCTCTCGCAACCTTCTTCACTCAATTTTCAGGACACTCTGCGGGAGGGGGATGAATCCTCCGTCGTGGAGGGAGGACAGAGGGGCGGAAGCAGCCTGGAGGGGTTCAGCCGAAACTCGTTGGACGACCCTTTCACCGCATCTCTTCCCTCCTCTTCCTCGCCGCCGTTCTCGTACCACGTTTCGGGCTCGACAGCCAAAAGGCCGGGGTCCTGGGCTGTCGCTATCGATCCGAGAGCACAGGTCACACGAGTCCGGCGCCGAATTCCCAAAATTCTTTCCGCAAGATTTCAATTTCGATAGCCTCTGCAAAACCTCAGCAAATTTGCTTCGTAAATCCCGACGAAATAAAGAAAAAGAACCGTCCGGAGCTTTCAATCGCCTTCGCCGATCTAATATTTTTTTAGTCTCAATGAAACTAACGATTACCTATCGATACGTTCCCTCGAGCTGTGAAATCGCTCGGGCTTCCATAAAAAAAAGTCAGGAAAGCGAAATATCCACGTAACTCGATAGCTCATTTCATGGAGTGGGAACGAACGACAGAAGAAAGCTCTTTTCGAAGCATGTCGAGGGCTGTTTCTTTCTGTTAAAAATTTGCAACGAGTACCTCGGGGTGATTGCCGCACCGCGTAGGCTAATTGGCTGCCAGCAAGAACCCTGGAAGCTCCTTAATAACCAAATGAATTTTTGCCATAAACAATTCAGTTTATTCCTACAGGCGGTCGACGCGCCTCGGCTCGGTATCGCTCGAAACTATCCGATGGCATTTGTGCTCGAAAGAAAAAAAGAAAATGCGCGTATGCTCTCGGGCTCGGATGTCGTACATATAAATAACGAGTTTTATGTCTTTTTGCTACCATGAGTGCGATGCGTTGAGTAAATCGGTAATGAGATCTGTCGATTAAATTCCTGGAAGTTCGAACTTTCAAACGCGATCCACCAATTAAGCCAATCTCTCGGCTGGTAATTGTGACCGGGCAAAATTTCCGTAGATCCTTATCGCTTCGTTGAAAAACAACGTTGAAATAAAATCGATCAATCGGCGTGGTTCGAAGAATGGTCTTTGCCCCGGTTTCAACCTCGGCCAAAGTAACTTTTAACCTTATCAATGAAAGACAGACATTTTATGCAAAAAAAAACAGCAGTACTGTCGAATACGGAAAGTAGTTAAGTTGCACGGCGATCAGACGTCGAGTCTGAGAATCGTGTAGCATGGACCAAGAGCGAGAAGCTTGGACCGTTTCCGGATAGATGGCGACACGAATCAGTCGGTCGGTTTGGCGTCGCCGGAGTGGTCCAACCGGGTGATCCCAGACGGGATATCCAACCGGGGCTCTCGAAGCAGCGTGAACTCTTGCCATTTATCGAGTTATTCCAAGCATGGCTCCGACGAGTCTCCATGTCTACCGCACCGTTTCTTCTCATGTTGCATTCATTCCCGCATCTCCACTATCGGCGGATCCAAGATATTCACAAAAATTCGTGGATCAGCGATAATTCTTATACATTCTCGTCACGCGTCAGCCGGCGAAAACGTTTCCGAAAGATTTTCAAATACATTTTTCATCTCGTAAAATTTCGACTTCTCGTACTGCCATACAGAACCAACGAATTAACAACTTTCACGAATTACACATTTTTTTTTATTTCAAGAGAATTTGAAGGAAAAAAAAATCAAATCGGTGAAAATTTGGTGGATTTTTGCTGTTTAATATAAATATAAAGCCCGTGCCAGGATTAAATTGCTCTGCGATGTCCAGTGCGAAAAAAAACGTTGGAATGAGCCCGTAAAGCTTGCGAGTCTCCCGGACACTGCGTAGTTCGCCCCTAATTAAACCCTTTAAGGTTTTCGGTATTTTACGATCTTCTCTCACTCGGGTTTGCCCCTTTACGGCTGCCAAGTTCGCCTCCTCTACCTGGCGCTGCTTCTGCCTTCCAGTAAATACGAAACAGTGTCGCGAGGATTATCGCTGTATAACCGAGTGTCGTCGACGTACGAAACGATCTCGAAGGGCCTCGATCACCAGGTGTTTTCCGGACCGGAAGAAAAAAAAAAAATCTCGGTGCCAAGTAGCATCTTCGATTACGAATGATTTCCATCATTAACCAGCAGTCGACGACATGTTTCTGGCAATGAAAAAGTTCGTTTCCACGGAGCAAATTATTGTTTAACAAAGTATTTTTTTTTATTTCACAGAGGGAATTTTTTTGATCCTTAAAAAATTGCGCGAGCACGCCTGAGCGCAGATGGGACCTTTAACGAAGGTAGGGCTCGTCGGTAAACCCTCGCGTGAAATCATTATTATTAGACCGTGAGGAGGAACATTTTTCCGCTCGTCGAAATAATCCTCGCGCGCGTGTAGCGGCAGCTGCCTCTCGCATCAGTTATGCGACGCGTGCAAGACGATTTTAGACTCTTAGGTCGAAAACATAAAGTTTCCGTGTGGCTTTCGTCGTCGGCGAGAACGAGGGACGAGAAGGGAAGCGCTTACACCTCGGCCAGGAATGCCAGACGCGTTCCACGTCGAGGCTTACAAGCCGAGGGAGCTCCTGCTCGCTCGCCATTTGCATTCGCGATCCTCGCATTTTGGAATTCAGCTGGGACCCGCGGCGGAAGTTGCTCCCTTGGTATCATCGCGTACGAGCGAGCGAGCGAGAGTAGCTCTCAGAGTACCTTCCACCTTGAATACCAACGAGAGGAAGCGGCGCCACTTTTTTTTTTTCATCTCCACGAGCAGCAACTCTAGAATACCCAGTTAAAAATCTCCCCGGTATAAAATTGCAGAGTTATCAAAATAATACACCCACAGCTCCAAGCAAATTTTAAATAGTCACAGGTTTTATAGATTCAAGTAAAAAAATAAAAATTGATATAACTAATCGATACGATGCCCATGGAGAATTGCAATTAATTTTATGAACGAGCGAGCTTGATTGAAATAAGAAAGAGGAAGAGTCTCCAAGAAATTTTTTTTTTTTCTGTTAACTTGAATACAAATCGGGAAGGAATATTCGATCGTTGTCCTGTTCGACTTTGTCGAGAGCGAATTCGTTATTTTGCTTTTTCAGCAAACAAAGTATCGCCTTCGAATTGTAGCTCGACGACTTATCCGATAGACCGGACGGGTTTAATTCAGAGTCGAATGAGATTGCGCCGAATCGTCAACGGCGGTCAATCCTTGATCGCACGTACGATCGGTCGACGAAACGATTCCGTGCTCTTCGAAGACCGAGCCTCGCTGAGAGCTCAGCATTGATGGACTCTTCCAGGACTGTTTTCCAGATCTCGAAGTACTTCAACCGACGGGAGTATAAATGTACGTCATAAATATACGTACTTTCCTCACTCGTTTATCCTACCACGGGCGAATGGTAATTGACTCTGGCGTGTATAAATGCTAATTTTATTCCGGACCGTCAACCAGGCTCTCAGAATGATTTGGCGACAGTCTCTTGCCGAGCCGGCGGTCATTCGCCGACGGCGTCGGCGTCCATTGCTATATTCCGACGTTTCGTCGCACTTTAACGCAACTCTGACCAGCAGATTGAGGAACATTGTTTTTTACACAATGAACCGGGAAGCAAATTGCAGAGGTCTGCAATAATTAATAAATGTCACAGCGAAGACTGGAGTGAATCGAAGCCTTTTGTTTTCTCTCTTCCATCGCTGCTTCCTTCATTGGAATAAAAAATTTGCACTGCAATTCCCATCGAGAAAAGTTTCGATCACGTGTCCGATTTTTTTTAATATACAAATTATTTTGGACATATTTTTGAAAAATTTCCTTTAGGACTATCAAAAAACATTTCCTCTCGTGTACCTCCGCGACTTCCGGGAGGGTCCTCGGATATTCCACACAATTTTGAATAATACATTTACAGAGAAGTGGGTACATGCACGGCATAGCAAATTTGCGTTTCTGTACGAGCGTGTGCATCAACCTTCGAGAACCATTTTCCGTCTGACGTTGCCCTCGCGCAGCCCTTTCGGAATTCGGTCCTTGCCCCGGGCCTTCTCCGGGTCCTTATTTATCCCTCTCTCTCTATTCCTTCGTCGTTCTCATATTCTTTTTACATCCTTCGTCGTGTATGCGTTTGAAACGTAGCCGAGTGAACTTCGCCGTTCCCATAGGGTACAAAGTAGTGGTCTTCGCTGTCCATAAGCTTACGTGACGTTTTTTCCTCGCGAATACTGTGCATTTCTCTCAGAAAGCGGAAGTACACGCGATATCCTCGAACCATCACCACTCAGGGCTTCTTCCGCATCCAAATGCTCGCTCCATTTTTCAACGACTAAATTGACGTATTTCTTATGTACATAGAGTACACGCGATGTTACACCGAATAACTTATTCAATTCGGCGTAAGATTGGGTATCAGGCGGGGAGAATAAAAAAAAAAAGAAGAGTGCGAGGAAAGTAGGAACGAGAGCGGAGTTGATAAGAAGCGTAGAGCGTATATCTTGTTCTCTGACGCTTTTTTTCACGTCGTTTCGCTATTTTTTTTTTTTTTTTTTACTTTTCACCCTCTGACGAGGAGACGAATCTTCGTTTAATCCGTGCTCAACGAGTGGGAAGCGAAGAAAGTGCGAAGAGTTTTGAGTCCCGGGAGGATCGTGCTGGTAATGCTTCGAGTGGGGAGAACGAAGAGCTAGGACTATACATAGGTAAATAGCACTGCAAGGAAGAGGAGAGCTTTTGTACGAAGGATCGGGCTGAAGGATGAGATAGAGCGAAGAGGGGAGTAGGATAGATCGTGTACTTTGGGACGTAGGTATCCGCGTGATGAGTTCGAAGCTACTTTCCCAGGCGTCTCATCCAGCTTCGCGAGTACCGGTAGCTTATATATCTCTGGTCTCCCGACGGCCAACTGTATATACGTACATATTTCGTTTGCTGTTTGGCATAAGAGGTAGGTGCGGAGCCAGCAAAAGCCCTGATCCTTCTGTGCTTCAGCCTCGTACGTACTGTCTATGCTGAACACATTCACACACACACAACGGGTGTTCAATTTTCATCTGTAAATAACCTGATACATACAATTTAAATGAGTAGAATTTTTGCCAGGGTCGGTTGTAAGGTTTCCCTCTAACTCAGTTCAATTAAATTCGCGCCGATATTCAAAATCAATTACAATTTTAATTTGTTACTAATGTGAGTGACTTTTAAATTTACGAGACATTTCTATGAATCAATTTTTTTTATTGAAATAATTGTGGAGACATTGCATAAAAATTGCGATAATCATTGTTTTTCCAGTGACTGACGAGCACGGAATTTCGTGCAGCAAAGTCGTTAAAAATTACCATCTGTTCCGTATTATTTTTTTGTTTAAACAGTGATCCTTCTGTCTTTACAGTCTTGAATTCATTTTTACGGGACAGTTTTTTTTAGTGTAGAATTCGGACACCCCTTGTGTGGCATGGCCGCGATACCAAGCTTTATTGTACATTGTACGCTGCGCTATGCTAAAATGACCTCTTTTCCTTCCCCTGCAGCCGCGGAGGGAAGCTTGAAAGATGGTCCGGGCTAGTGAGAGGGACGTGACACGAAAGAGGAGACAAAGGGCATACCAATACTGCAAGCTGCAATGCAAGCGGAGTATACAGCTTCGGGGTGAACCAGCGGCCTGCCGCATAAGTCGGCGGACATTGTTCAACCGACCTGTGTGTGTGACCGGCGAAGGGGAGTAAGAATTGTCAGAGTCGGTGCTGCATCGAGAGCCGCCATGTTGCGCCAGTTCGCTGTTCCGCAGCGAAATCCTCTCGAATGCACCGGCACGGACTCTAAATTAGCCGGCTACGAGCGTTCTGCTCCTCGGCAAAGTTAATTATTATTTCTCTCCGTGCTTACACAGTTTCACGAATTCCAGGACGAAACTCGAAGGCATCCGGCATTCCGGCCTCGTTTCACTTCGCACCAATTCCCAGTGCACTTTACCGGCGCTCTATAAAATGTAGAAAGATTTTCGTCGTCGTTTTTCTTCGCTTTTTCCGACTGTTTATCAACCCTACGCGGAAGAATTTTTCGACGGGGATTTTTCGTTCTATTAGCAGGGATTTTTTTATACCCATTGCGATTCCTCTCCGTCAACCTCGAGCTTCTTTCGCGAATCCAGGTGTGAGTGTACGTATGGGGAGTGGGAAGTTTTTTCATACACGTCGGTATATTTCCGTACACGCGAGACAACAAAAAAAAAAGTTTTATTCCATTTGTAATACCGAGTAAAATGGAGTACGTCGCGGGCCATCGTAGGAAAATTGGGTTGGTTCGAGGGAGCGAAAAAAAATCAACCCGTCCTCTCGGCTGCGAATCCGACCTGCAAACCCGCCCCTCGTTCGAGCGCCTCGCTCTTCCCTCGTCTCGCGGAATTTTCGCCCTCGGCCGAGTCCGCTATCCTCCCCCTTCCCAACCCTCAGCACTGCACGAGCGATACGGGGACTCCGCCGTGGTGATAGCATGCTCGATGACTAGCAGTCTGCGCCCATCGGCCAAAAAACGCTGTACACGAGAAAGATTTTTCTCACCGTCGTTCCTCCAAATTGAACTTTTGTTGTTTCCGCCCTCCGTCCACGATACATAGATATATCGCGCCGCGGCAAAAACATCGACGTACCACGAACTCGCCCACTCGCCGATTCCCCCCCCCCCCCCAAGTTCTCCTTTTCGATTCTCTTCTGCTTTTTTTTTCTCCTATCTTACTCCATTTTTCCTTCATTTTATTACGCGACTCTTCCGTCCCTCTCGATTCCCAAATGCTATTTTTTTCCCTCTCTCAAGCTTGTCAAATTTTTTTTCAAAGAGAAACCAGTGCGAAACAACGCAAGGACACTCCCGAAAAGATGGTTTCGTTCGGCATGAGAAATATATTGAGGATAATTCCCGAGTCTCATGCCGATAGGTCTGCGGATTCGCTAAGTTCCAGGCCGAAGTATCGAACGGCGCGTGTGTAAGTCGAGCGACGCAATCGTGTAGCACCGGCAGCTCGGTGAGTGCTCGTCGGTGAGCCGTCCGACGAACGTTACAATAAACTCGAGGGTATATTACGCGGTCCTTCGTGTATATTGCCGCACCGAACTGCCCACGCCCGCCGTCGTGACACGGTTCCGCGCTCGCGAGCGCCCAGAAACCCACACATGGCCGATCCGCGTGGCAACGAAACGCGTGCCCAGTGCAATGCATGCGAGCGAGATTAAAGGCGGAGTATGGGGCGCAATGTGCACCGCGAATCGCGTCTCGAAACGCTCGGTTTAAGTAGATGCGTTATGTTTACCCTCCGAAGACTGAACCGACTGTCGGACGACGCGGCGGTAAACGATAATTCCGTGTACGAGGAGCGCAAAAGCAACGTCTCTCGAGGAGCTCGCTCATTAGAAGCGTAATCTATGGAATCGCCTCGGTCGCTTCGGTAAACACGGAAAGGCCATATTCTCGCTCAGCAAGCTCGAAAGGGTTGCTCGCGAGAGCAAAGGAGGGAGACGCATGACTGTCTTCGCCCTCCGCATACCAGGCAAGCGGTGAGATGCATCGGAGTAGCGCGCGCAATTAACATAAGATGCGTATAATTCGCGAGATATGTTGCGGATCATACATTGCTTCGTGATACACCATGACACAAAAGTCTCCGGTGTGAAAATGTAGCGCAGGCTCGATATGGTCGTCCGCGGCTCTGTGAGTAACTCCGCCTGGCCCGAAGGACGTGCAGTAAGTAGGATGTGTTTTTTTTATTGTACTTTGGATGAACTGCTCGATTCGTACTTTATGCCCTGTAATTTTCAGAGCATGTTGGTTTATTCGAAAGTATGGGAAAAATTTGTTACCGAGGAGAATACATTTGTGTGGGAAATTCAGACCCTTTTTTCAGTGGAAAAATGACTGAATTATAGAATGTTAGAGGGAAAATATAAAATTCTTTTCGTGTAGATTTTCAGTTCAGTCTCAGCCTTTTTATTGAATTTATTTTCTGATTATAACCCTGAATTGATTTTGCCAACACGGCTATGTTGAATAAGCAATTATCGATTACTCAGTTTATCGATCTGAAGAGATATTTCGCGGATATTTCTGCGGCAAATTCTATAGTTCAATTCACCCTTTCTTCTCAAGCCGCCGAGCTGCGGTACAAAAAAAATGTTATCTTGCAGATAATATAATTTAACGTTTCGGAGCGATCCAACGATTAACTCCCGCGGTTCACGGAGAACGAAAGACACGGTTACATTGCAAAGTAATCGCGTTCCTCGATCACCGTCAACCACGGGAGTTAATCGTTGCTTCGCCGAGACACGTAGAATTATATTATCTGCACGATAAACATTTTTCCTACTGCAGACCGGCAGCTCGAGAGGAAATGGTGAATAAATATATCGGACTTCTAGTGCAAGCGTCCGCGAGATAACGCTTCAGATCCGCAGACCGAGTAATTGATAATTACTTATCTAGCGTAGTTATTTTATTTGCAAAAAAATTCCTCCAATCCACACCGGATGCGTTTTATATCGGTTTTATGGCGCCGATCGTCGCGAGATAAAATAGTCTGACTCACATATCGATGGAGTGTCCTGCGTTTGTCCCACGAAGATGTGCGAGTTCACGCGATTTTATACAAAAAAATTGTTGCGTGAACCTTGAGAAAAAAAAAAAATATATATAAAAGAAGTTCACTTTAAATGTTTCGCACCGGAGTATCGCGCTCCCGAGGTTTCTCGGAGACCTTGAAGCGACAGACTGCGTGCAGTGCCATTCTCACCTGGCGATCGTTTCGTGGTTTTTCCAGCCTCGACGACGATTTTCCACTCAGATAACAGTAAAAAATGCCGGTCTCTCTCTTCTACCCCTTTGCTGCACTGCGAAGAAAGGGGTACGCGCTCGTCGCCTCTCACCCCCTTCTCAGTTCCTTCGTGTTTTGCCGATCGCACCGAAACTTCGCTACAGCGATGCGCACCTACACATCCATAGGAGGCCTAAACGCCCAAACGGTGTATATTGCCAAAGTTTACCTCTGGAGACAGTCTTCCGATCGATTTATTACACCGTCTCGGGTGGGAGAACCGAGGACCTAAACCCTTCCGGCGTGTTTTATTGTCAAGGTGAAACATCGAGCACGACCCTAGCGGAGAGTCTGTGCTACACCTTAAAACGACCAATTGCTCAGGTTGTTACGCTGACCGATGGACGCTCGTCGGAGATTGCCAAGGTAAAGGGTTATAAAGGCGGAAAAAGGCCTCGGACCGTCGCTGCCAAAGCATTCTAAAAAAAAAAAAAAAAAAAAAAAAGGATTGCCTAGTACAAAGAAACTCTTGTCCGTCCGGTCGACTTGAAACTCGTCTTTTTTGTCCCGGTGAAAAAAACACTGCAGTTCTGTTGCAACTGTTCGTTTATATTTATTTGTCAACATATTTTCATGACGAAAAAAAAATATCCGAATAATTCAGACATTATTATATCTCATTATGGTAATCGACGTTCATCTGGCTGCGTATTTTTGAAAATTAATTTGTATTTTCGACCGTATATTCAAATCCGTGTAATATTTTACCGGGGCGATGAGACTCAACGACCAATTCGACCGGTATGGCCTTGACGAAGTCTCGTCTCTCTTCGGACGCACAACTTCATTCGCCTCGGCATCGATACCTTCCCCGAATCGTGCCTACGTGGCCTCGTCGATCCCGTATCACGCTTCTGATGTAACGACTCTCGGCAGTCGGCAGAATGGTTACATGTTCCCGAAGCCATAACATACAAGATATAAGCGGTACGCGCGAGACACCGAGTGTGGACGCTGTACAGGTCGAACGGATGATCACGCGCAGTGTCGAGTGTAGTTTACCTCTATCGTCATAAATATATACCGGCTCGAATAAAGGTTGTCCTCGCGTCGAGAGCCTCCGAGTCTCCTTTCCTCCTTCGGGTTTTTTTTTTTTTTTTGGTCCCTCGCTCAACCCCCAATCCCGAAGATAGAGAATTGCGCGCGCAGCTGTTCGATAACCCAGCCACGCCGGGAGCGAAGCTCGGAGCAGCCCCCTGCGGCAGAGCGCGCACCCCTTAATCGCAATTCGACAGGGATTCCCGAACCTGCTATCTCCGCTATCACCCGATCCTCTCCGAAATGCATTTTGTCTGGGCGCTCCCGGCCGTAAAAAAGCTCACCTGCAGCTGGTCCATTCCACCCCAGTCGTCGGGGGTGAAATTCCATCGCGCGAAGAATCTCCCCCGTCCGACGGCGTTTCCACGGCCGCGTCCGGAGTGATATCGAAAAATGTTCCACCTCTTTTAATACAGAGAAACCTATTATACATACGGAATTATCTTTCCATCCAGCGCTCCTTTATTCCCGCGAAATTCGTTATACAGTCGGAGACTGTAAAAGAACCCAGGGTAAATCCTCATTTCATATTCCCGCGAGGATGGCGAACGGAAGGGAAAGCGAGAGAGTGGCGGCGTCTCTCTTTTTGAGCGAGATACATGTGGAACGTCATTGCGGGGTTGTAACAAGGGAACGTTCCTCGAGGGTAGTTTTGAGATATGCAGCGTCCGTGTTGCCGCCCCGGTCGCGAGGAAGCTGCATACAGAACGCACGTGAATCGCTGCCAGCCTGCAGGGGTTAGAGAGGGGTGCGCGACGAAACGGGAGAGCTCGTCTCGCGAGGTAGCTTTCCGCCAACGAGAATAATACGCCATGGCGGAGTGGTCCATCCCTTGGAGGGTAATTACCCCCTCCCGACGGTGATGCGACAGTCGCGAAACGATGGCGACTTCCCTCGCTCTTTCGCACCGCTGCATCAGCGCCGTACACGCGCACACTGCCGTTGAGGTCACGACGTTAATGACAGTCGAATTCATGTTTCTGCCACCATTTTATTTTCTATTTAAATTGTTCTTTTTTTTCGAGATACACAAGCGACATGACGATATTTCTACGAAAGACACATAAATTCCAAACTGTAAAGTATCAGACAGACTTTTTTTTCTCGGATAAGCCGAACTGCATAAAGAAAGAAATTTATTAATCGTTCGACTGCAAAGCGAAAATTAATATGCGGATGAATAACTCGCGTGTTAATTACGGGTGGAGTAAGTTTCGTCACGTACGGCTAGACGCTACTTAACATAAAGACAGCTCAAACTCGTGTATCTCTCGCTGCAATATTTCCGACAGCAATTTTTTATTTTTCTAACAGTCACGAGTCATTTGTAACGGTGAGCGTTACCACCGAAATGAAAATCTTTGTTGCGAGATCGAAAGTTGGAATATTCCGTGCCGTGAACGTAGCCAGAAGTCATACTCGACGATAATTCCGGGTAGGTGGAGTTTCCAGCGTCGCTGCAAAGTCACCACTGGAGTCCTGTAACTTGTTACTTGGTACGAGAGCATTTTTCAAGATTAACGAAAGATGAGAAAAGTTTTAACGCCTCCCATGGTCAATTTCCTTGCGATACGACGGTGAAGGATGGAGAACAGCAGAATAACTTTGAAAGTCGGAAAGTCACAGCGTCCGATGTCGTCCACCAGGACGATGAATCCTGGAATTACCGGGCGTCCTCTGCGAGAGTATAGCTCGAGTCTTTCGGGTTTTGGTTGCCACTTACGAAACGCTATTACCGGGATAAGCGAGGACCCCGAAGTTTCTTCCTCGCTCCCTCGAAAAAGCGAAGGGACCGTTCGTAACTTATTCGATATCCGAAATCCGTCGGAGAGTCCTCGACTCGTCGAGGGAAGAGCCGAACTGCCACGGTGCTTCTGGCGCTGCAAAAATTCCGATACACGAGAGACCAGAGAATGCTATTCGAGGAATTCGAATCATCGAGAGCGCTGGAGTTATGGAATTCTTATTCGAGGATAAAAGCGAACGAGTGTCGAACACTTCGATAAAAAAAATCGATTGCTTCGTACGAGGTTGTTCACACAAACAAAAGTTTATTGAATTATTTTTTAATTGTTGAACAGGATCATTTTTTTTTTGTTTATCCATGTCTGCTCGAAAGTCTTCGTTTCCGCTGCGACGATCCTGAGTTTATCGCATCAATTTTCCGAGCCGCATGGCCGATAATGTGAGAAACCTGTCGGATGGGAAGAGTCGTGACTATTTCTGCTCTCTGAAAAAGATAAGATGCAACGGCACTTCGTACTCATATTTCACATCTACTTCAGCGTTGCCCTGACTGGCCAGATAAGGAAGAATTTCCACGCGAGTTGTTTGTTTCAAAAAGCAGCATCGAGTTTCTCGGAGAGCTTTCATACTTTGGCTTCTCTCGCCTCGGATCGTAAATCTCCCTTTGCAGCTCTCGCTCCATATTTTCCTGGTGGTCCGCACGAACGTCTCCTTGCTCGCGAGCGAACATGGTGCTTTCCATCGAATAAAGCAATGCTCTATGCTGATGAACAACGTGACCCGAGCGATGACTAGAAGGGCTGTGAGAAAAAAAATAACAGCTCGTCCCTCTTCACAGCTGCAACTGAGTCAATGAGAAAATGTATGTAGACTAGCTACAACTCGGTTCCTTCGCTCCAGCTTGTTTCATTTCTCTAAAGTTAGTTGTGTCAATCTCACCAATGTAACCGATCATCCCAATTGGCTGGAAAAATCAACTTCACGCTTCGCGACCGACAACTTTCGCATAATCTTATTCCGGCAGCAACGATGGATAAATACGTGTTTTATTTTCCTCTTTGCGAATTACTTTCGTTCCCACTGGTTTTATAATCGAGAGCAGCTGCGATGAATTAATTTACAGCGCCAAAATAAAGATTGTCAAGCCGATATCAGTCGAAGAACTTTAACGTCTCGTTGACCGACCGACAAAGAAATATGCTAATAAAACCGGATCGTATCGCGCGGTCCCGGGGAAGCAAGGCTCCTCGTCCGTCTCCGGCCGACGGCTCGTGCGCCCTCTTCAATATCCCTTTGCTCCAAAATTACACGCGTTAAAAAATGGAGGGAAATTGCCGGACGGTCCAGTGTATTCGTACAATTACATGTGCGAGAGAAAAGATCGAGCGTGTAATCAAGACGACGATGAGAAAGAGCGTGGCGGAGTACGAGAACATATTTCACAGAAGCATTCGCCCCGTAAATTTGTGCTTGAATTTCCGAATGTCTGACTCTGATATAATCTGCCGGAGGATGGAACGTATGGAGAGAAAAAAATGAGATAATCGAAGAAGGGCCCGAGAGTCTGGCGCGGCGGTTAGCGGGTGCATGGAACGGGAATAAAAGAAGAAAAAAAATGGAGAGAGGAGAGTTGAGAAGGAGCGCGGGATAATCGAGCCAGGGCTCGGAGTGATCGGTGGGTTGAAGGGCGGAGTGCCAATCAGGCTGTAATTAGGCTCTGCGGTGAAGTTGCTTCTACCGTCTGTATACCACCTATATACCTATATATTATGAGTACAAAATTCCGACCCACGACGATTGAACTCGGTTTTCGAACAGGTCTTTTTCGAGTACGTTTCAACCCTTCTCAGTTCGATACGCACTCATCTCACGATCGCAATTAAGCTATAAATAAAAAAATTATTAGAAGACTGGTGAAGAATCGGACATTTTTTTTTTGAAATTATTACAGAAGGGTTTTGGTTAATTTTGGTGAAGAGAGTCGAAAGTTCGCACTCGTGAGATGCGCATGTCTAATAAAAATTTATCGAGGACCGTATTCTTCGGCGATACCCAAAGTCCTCAGGGAATCGTTGGCCCGAACGTGTCTACGAGGCAGTGTCCGTAACTTGCATCCGTATTGTTCAGATCCGGTATCGAGGGCGAGTGACGCGAAGGTGGAGTGCGTAGGTGTGGAGAAACGTAGTAGACGAGACGATTTTATCGGACAATTATATGGACCTCAAGCCTGCAGATACTCCGAAGTTGCGACGACGTTCTCCGAGCGATTATGGGGACGTATCGGATTCGAGTGTCTGGAAAACTCTGTTGGCAACGACGTCGCGTATTATTTTTTCACTGTGTGCCAATATATATTGAATCGAAATGGAAAACAGGTTTGATACAGCCGGGCGTGTTCACGGAACCAACGCTTACGGCACCGAGCTAAATTTATCCGTGCAAAATTTCCTCTGAAGCGGAACAATATGCGAGATTAACAGAGGTCGGTTCAATATTTAATGACTAAAATCGACGGGTCGTACTTTCGGTATACGAGCGTACAAGACACTTCTGGCGATAGACGCGCAAAATATTCTCAGCCGAGATTTAACCATCGACGCGACTATGGAAACGCGGCGGTTATCGAGTTACATCGGCGCGTATCGGGAAGAATTCAATAAATCGCCTCGACGCAAGTGCGACTATGTCGCGTATATTTCTGGACTCTGTGCTCCGTTTCGTAGATTCATGATCCGTGAATATTTTTCAAACGCCGCGAACCAACCTCGAGTCCACTTCAGAGCTGGTCAAATAATTTGAGTACACGGAGTACGTATCGAAGTATCAAACACTGAGTCAGTCTTCATCGCCCAGAATTTCGGCACTCAAGTTCTCGGTACTTCTAGGACTTGGTACATCAATATGTACATTACGTATTCAATGTTCGCGCCCTAGAAATGCATTTGGACGGGTCATACATCTCAATGTCTTCTGTTCGGAAAATTTGATTTCCCAACCGTTGGAACGTCAGCGAAATAAATGTTTGCTTTTTTTTTCTGCACAATTATTTAGCAAATAATGATGCATGGCTGTAAATTTGTACAAACAATGTTACGGATTGTTGGATATTCATTCCGAGAATGTAGCGTTGTAACAAGTGCTTCCAACTTTTAATAAACGTTCCGTGAAAGGTGACTTTGGTGAGATCTGGCCGATTAAATTCTCAACGGTACGCGACTGTGGTTCGCGTGGTTTTGCTGCAGCTCTCATCCACGAGATACCCGCGGCCATTTC
The DNA here is from genome assembly GCA_963978505.1 of Listrodromus nycthemerus. Classification (NCBI taxonomy): domain Eukaryota; kingdom Metazoa; phylum Arthropoda; class Insecta; order Hymenoptera; family Ichneumonidae; genus Listrodromus; species Listrodromus nycthemerus. Next base: position 16,055,049 of record OZ021683.1, on the reverse strand, counting down.
GTTTCATCCTCGCTCTCAAAACCCCCCGAGCGAAAACCATCCTCCTTCGTCGAATGTCGGCAAAAGTTTTCAACTTATTCTCCCCTCGCTATCGTTCTCGTTCCTCGTCGCTTTCATACTTGTCCCCCTAAGGTTTTCCCCGCTAGCTCCAAAGTTTCGGAAGTTTCATGAAACTCCCGTACCACGCGTAATTTTTTTCTTTTTCTATACAGTCTTCGTCTTTTGTTCGGCCGCGAGGGGAACATTTTTTCAGAGAGAAACAAACTGTTATGTCGTTGACGAAGGACAATAAGGTTCTTCTCACTCACTTATTGTTCGTCACTATTGAAATATTATCTTTGTTACCGAAACGAAACGAATTACATTAATATTCCGCAACTGTTTTTTAAATTATTCTTCCCGTTGTTAGAAATCTTCTGAATCGAAAAAAAAAATAATGAAAAACACGACGAATATTATGGAGTAAATTGAAAGTGTATTTGCTCCGACTCGCTATGGAGGCTACTTTTGTGGACGAAAATATCTGCACGTGAGAGAGAAGGTTTTTTTAAGGTTTCGCAAAATCATCTTTCCCCTGTGCGCGAGAATTTTGACTCAAAGTAGTCGAGGACTGGCGGCCATCGACGGAGCTCCATTTTGTCCGGGGGGCTTCGAACTTTCGGTATCGATGAAGCGGCGACTGGGCGGATGAGTAGAAAGGAACAGCTTTGGCATCGAGAGTCTCGAGGCCAAAGAGAGCGTATATAATTTATTTCCCCGCGTCCGACGATCTCCCACGGGAACATTGGGGCGCGCGTGTATATCTCACCAATCCAATCCCGGCTCGTTCTCTCGCGGTTCTGAGAGCTTCACGATCTCCCGATCTCGGCCAGACGGAGATGTTGGCATGGCTTAATTATTGATCACGTCGGAGTTGGAGCCTTCGAGGATGGAACAGGAAAAAAAAAAAACGTACATGAGACACGAGAGATCGCTCGACGAAATCGCATGTTCGATATTCCTTTTGTAGAAGAAACTGCGACAATTTCACCTCCATCTTGATTATCATGATTAAGGACATCGTCGATCGAATGGATTTCCGAAAAGTATAAAACCTTTCTGTTCGGTACAACTGTGCAGCGTCCTGACTGTTCTATCCGGTGGAGAATACCGAAAGTTGATGAAATGGAGCAAAGAAAATGTGTAAAAGTAAAAATCGACTTCAGCGATATCGGAAAATATATCGATGTCGATATATTTTCCGCCGGCACGCCGTACAGCGCTACATTCTCCTTTCCGAGAGAATTGTTAGTCTCTTTTTTTTTTTGCGCTGAATCCCTTGCCGTATATCTTCGCACAAGCACACGTAAAGTACTCGCGTGCGAAGAAACTTTGTGCCATAACTCCTTCACCATTTCATCTGTTTTTCTTCGATGGCACGATATCCGAAACCGTAAAAAAAAAAAGTGGAAAAGACAAAGTCCAGTCCGGCCATTTCTTCCTTTCGTTATTTTCGTCACTGCGGAGCTCTTCCGAATTGTACGCCAAGATTTTGCACGTTCGCGGCGGGAACTTCGCTCTCATTTTGTAGACGTTCTCATGCCCGGCTGTTCTTCGCCCGACGGCGAATCGCGACGCCATGGACGACTCTCAAAACTCCTGGGCTCGTCCCGATAGTTCTTCGGACCCACTAATGCGTGACGGCAGCGAGATTCGTACCGTCAATATTTACCCGCATCATTATGTCGGAAACTTCGAGTGCATAAAACACCGGGCAGTTAAATCCTAGATGAGTACGTTTTCTGCGATTCCTCTGGTGTTATTCGGCGGAGAGTCGTTAGACAATATTATTTCAATGCGAGAGTTTTCGAGCGAAACCACCGGCGCCAACGTGGACGAGTCATATGATGGAGCGGAATGTGGTTTTTCATAATAAGGGAGCAGAAATTATTGGGGGGAGTTGTGCCTCTTATTTTAAGCTCGTGTTTGATTTTGGCTAGGATCCAGGTTCCACGTGCGTGACTCTCCTCCGACTCGCCGCGAGTCTACTAATTTGCTTGGCCCACCAATCGAGATGTTTCAGCGCAAACGAACATGCTCTTGCCGACGCTGCCGCATCTGCGGTTTCGAAATTTCCTTGTCGACTCTTTCGGGTTCCCTCGGGAGTGTAGAAGCTTGTACAAACGCGAAAGAGGAGGATTTCTTCGTTACCGCGAAACGCTCCAATTTCCAGACTTGGCACCGTGCTCCGAACTTCACACGAAACCGTCCCGTACCCGAAAGCTGCACTGACGCAGGATCTCTTTTATTCCACTCTCATTCTCGCTCCGGTAGTCGGCGGTTTATTTATTCCTTTCTTTTCTCTTCTCCCAAACCGCGTTCTCGCTCTTTTCTCGTCGGCAATAATTACGTCTCAGAAGCCGAGCACCAGCTCGAACCCGAAGGAATGGCCGTACGGAAAAAAAAGAACTTTTATCCCTGGGCGAAATATTTCTGGACTGCGAGCGCGCTTTCTCGCCCGCGAGATCTGGCTCGTCTCGAAATTGAGTTTCGTGCAGTTTTAATAAAATTTTCCGATGTGCGCGGACCGTGAGATTCTCGCGAAGTGCTTGAAGCAGCTGGAAAAGAAACTCGCTCGTTCTCTCGCGAACACCGACGAGCTACTAGACTGTCCTGTCGTCTTCTCTAAGCAAGCTCGTAGGATTTTTCTTCGCAGAGTCTTCCTTCGATACTTTGGATGAAGGTCGAGTGCAGGAAAAAAAGGAGTGAGATTAAGCGAGGTGCGAGCCAGGGTCGGCCGAGTCACAGCACCGAAGCGGCGACCGCGCCTTGGCCTTAACCCTTCCCAGGCTCAGCGGCAGGTTTATCGTTTTATAGCGTCAAAGGGGTAGTAGAGTCGCTGGTCGAGTCGCTCGGACCGACGTTTTAGCTGCCATCGGGAGAAAAAAAGGTTCTGAGTACTTTACGAAGGACACTCTGTCAACAATGTTTTCCTCTTTCGTTTTTTCACGACGATTTCCTGCACATACTGTTAAAAGTTTCTGCTTAACTCATGAAATATATTTTGCTGGTATATTCAAGGCAATATTAATTGTATAATAGTAATAATAATATAATCTCCATATAATTTAATCTCAATTTTCAGGTATTACATTTACGACAAAATAAAATAAGTTTTAATTTTATAAAATGTTTAACATTCAATTGAATTCAACGGCAGTTGTGTTCCAAAGAAGGAATCTTTAGACGATTGAATAGTTAATCTTGAAGAGATTTGATGAAGCAATACGTGGGTTAATTAGGGATGAAAATATTGCTAATGACTCGACGAGAAGGGCAAACATGTGTGGGAACTCCCAGTAGGAAAACTCCGTGCCATTTACACCTAATAGATAACTCCTTACTGTGGTCCGGAAGACAGAGAAGGGAATGGACTCACGTGTCGGTGCATCACATGACTCAGTGCGCTATAATAAAAGCGAGAGTCCGAGCATGAGCGAGTAAGAAAAAGATGGACACCCGGGCACAAGTATCCACACGCGAAGACGCGAACGACCCCACAAACTATAAAGCCCCGTTTTACTGCTCGTAAAGTCAATGAAGGCGGTCACGTTTGCCCTTCGCGCGCCGCTTGTGTATACGCTGAGTCCTTCGTCGACTGCTGCAGGTCCTGGTTGTCCATCGAGTCCTGCTCGATATATTACCTAGGCAGGGCATTAAATTATTAGCACTCTGGCCGCTTATCGAGAACATCGTCAGCTTTCATCCGTTCCCTAATCGACCCGATGAAAACTCAAAAATATGCCGGTGATCGAGTAATAAAATAAAATTCTGCGCGATACTATTTCGGACTCTCATCTGAGCATTTGCCTTCCGGTCGGGCGTAAGACTACAGTGGTTTTTTATTTTTTTTTTAAATGTACCTGCACGAAAAAAGGATCTCCGTACGAAATTAAGCGTGACGTTACTGAGGTTTTTTTTTGCCCACGGAACCCCTCACCGAAAAGTTGGACGAAACGTGCGGTTCGCGCTGGATTCCCTAACCCTTTCGGCATATCCGTGCTGCGGCGAACAGTGAGTCCTCTGTCCTTCGTCCCATATTATACGACCGTTCGCTACAGAGGTGCAGACCGGCTCGTCCTCTCATGGCTTGCTCGCAGCAAGAAGCATATTTTTTTTCTCCCCATGCTTTCTGCTTTTTCTTCTTCTTTCTCGCTTCTTTCGGCTGAAAGGAAAAAAGGAAGGCGATCGCGCTCGGCGTTAACCCTTCCGAGAGCCGCGAGCGGTTTCTTTATGGGTTTAAAACGGGTATGAGAATATTTATGAGCCTTCACGTGGTGGTGAACATAGCCCGAGAGGCCTACGCACAGATACCTCTTGGACCGGGCCTCGAAGTAGATTTCCGAGTCGGCCTTCTGCAAGAGAGCAGCGTACACGATCGTGGGGGCGCGCGACTGCGACGAACGCGAAACACGGAATGGTTCTCCATGGGATGGAAGACAAAATCGACTGAACCGAGAGGCGTGGATATTCAAGGTTATCGAAGCTAAGTTCCTTAATCAGCTATCAATAATCGACGTCACATCATTACCGTGCTATTCGTTACAGTCGTATTTTATTCGATCCCGTGAGGCGGACAGAACTCTACCGAATCTGTTTTTCTTCTGGATTAAAAAATACATATTTCGTACCGTTGAATTCTCGCCAACATTTTTTTCTTCGTCGTCGAATATCAATTACAAACTTTATCGAGCATATCGTGCATATAATTATGCGCTTTTAACATTTTTTCAAAACATTTTTCGTCGAAGACCCCTCGATTTATTCGCGAGACCACGTATGCAGGAAGCAAGAATAAAAAGGTACCCTCAGAGAACGGGGACCTCCGGGCCTCTGGAATTAATATGGATGCCGAGATGAAGAGGTGGCGTGGCGTCTGGACTGAGCCTGGAGAGCCGCCCCAGACGTCTCTTTGTTTTTGTTCCCTTTTCAATCTCATATTCGCATCGCGATTCGTTCAGCAACGAAATGGAGTCCCGCGGGGCTTCGATTCTGCCCACGAGAAGATCCGCGCGTTACAGCACGAACAAAAGGATATCCAAGTTTTTCTTTTTTTTTTTTTTTTTTTCACCGTAGTCGAGAACGAGCGGCTCGAGTTCAGCGAGAAAACCGGCTACGTCGAAGCTCCACTCGGAGTAACTCGTTTGGACCAATGGGAATTTTCTGTATATATTTTCTGTGTGGCGTACGGCTGGCTTATTCTTGGTGTATCAAGTACTGCGTCTCATCTTGTATACGAATCTATTGCGAGATGCAGATAACTCTCGGAACACTCTATAGGTGAAACCGGGGCGAAATGGCACAGCAGGGCAAAACGAGACTTTGGGAGACAAACTCAATTAATTCTTGCTTCCTGAATTCCACCATGAGGATTCGAATTAAAAAAACTCAGAAAATTCGATCCTTTAACTGGTAAAATAATCGAGTTGCCAATTACTAGAAGCCTCGAATTGCAACGTACTGCACAGATAATTTTACGCGCTGCGTGGTTTTTTTCCCGGATGCAGCGACAAAATATACGAACGACCCTCCGACTGGATTATTTCCACTCAAGCTCAACATATGCGAAATCTTCATACGATTTATAATTTTGAGTTCGCGAAGCGTCAATAAACTTCGACGGCGATAGCAGCCTCGAAGTTCCTCAGATCTCCGTCAACCCGCACCAACCGCCTTGATACACGCGTGCCCGTCTCTCCGCCCTCGAGATCTTATTATAGAACCAAATCCCGAGAAGTGGTTGAATTACCTGCGATAATAATCCGAGATGAAAGCAGCGAGCTTTCGAGAATCAAACGAGTACGTCTTCACCTCGGAGATTTTTGGTTCAGGCGGTTTACCATTCATTTCGTCCCTTAAATTTTTTTTCTCTCATAGCCGACGGAAGTCGTGGGATTGAACGTGGAAATTCATCGGACAGAATCGCGAACCCCCCCGCGTCGATGACGGCGCTACTGGTGCAAGAGAACCGGAACAATTCGTCGAAAACGATCATCGCATCGCAGACAGGCGGAAGAACCGGAAGGACGTTACCGGGTAAAGGATGGGTCAGGGGCGAGTTTACCGACGGTGCTCGTCGATCGCGATCCCCTCCTCGTAAAGCTTCGCGCGAGGGGTGCGACCGGCGAACCGTAGTCGTGCCGTTTACGAGGGGTGGTATAAAATTCCCTGGAACGTTCTCGCTGGCGTGCCTGGACACTCGATCGTACGTCTCCGGCGGACCGGGGCAGAGAGGAGGAACAAACAAGAGGACGATACACGCGGAGGGAGTTTCAGGCGTGTCGCCGATGACGATGCCGGTAGCTCTTGCGGTGTGGCATGAATGAAATCGTATTGTACGAGAGTGTTCGGCCGTGGTGCGGTCGCTGATGTGGAGGAGCGCACCACGGATAAGCGTTCGCGAGGCGCGCGATTACGTCGGCCATTTTACGAGCGAAGCAAAGTATCCCCGGCTTAGACAGACGGTCCCCAGACAACGATTGCAACGAAGCTCCCGCTCACATGTCTGTCCATCTCACACATCGACGTCGTACCCAAACACTCAGGCACTTCTACATATCGCCGGTACCAGAAGCTTCCCATGCTACGGTCCCAAAGATGACCCCGATGACGACACTGACGTGGACAATAAAACTGAGAATCCCGCCGGGTTTAGCACCGGTGCAATTCCCCGGTGAATACCTTAGGTACCTCACTACCGGTCGCTAACTTGCATCGGATGAGGACTGTTTACGAGAGCTTTCGCTCGTGACCCGCGAGGGGATCGAACGGAACTGAACGTCGCAGGAATTAATGCGTCATGATAAGGCTCTCAAGAGAACGATCTCCGGGAGCTAGGCCTGTTTTACGTAATTGCTCTTGGGCACAACCCCGAAGCTGGACGTTCAACAAGGTGTTAATGAAGCGATTTGGGGTTCAGGGTGAATCCTGAATGTAGGCTGAACTCGGGTTCGCATGGTAGCGGCTTCCGGAATCTATAGAAACTCAATGAGCTCGAATCGTTGGAAGGTGTAAAACAATATATAAACCCGTAAGCGGTGTTTCAGGTTGACGCGCGAGGGAGTGAGCGAAAGTCCCATGATGCGGTAACCCATATCTACCCCCTCGTGCTGGGCAACCCCCCAAATGAAGCTGAACGTTCGCTTTTACGGCCGACAATAAAGTTTTAAGTGTTAGTAAAACGTGAGATGGGGCGGGGAGGGGATAGGGGAGATGCGAGCCAAGCTGGTAAGCGTGCGGGACAAGGTTGATGTGTCCGAGAGTGTGCCATGGGGAAGAACTGTACGAGGACGAAGACGAGTAGGTGGTAAGAAGTGTAGAAAGAGACGAGGTGAAACCGCAGCCGGAACCTCTGTGTGACGTTCCCGGTCATTCTCATGTGGCGGACACGTGCTGGTCGGATTGACGAGCAACGGGACCGTAGCTTTTGCTATCATCGAAACGGCCTTCCTTCACCTGCGGCTGGTGAATAGAACGAAACGGCGAAGAAGCGGCCGGGAAGCCCATGAATCACGGGTGAAACTTTGCCTCATACGTGCAGAATATATTATATCGGTGTCAAGGTCGCGCATGCCACGGCGTTCGCGACGATTGACCGCGATTGTAACCATAGACGTTGCGCAACGACGATCGTAAACGGGAGAGCGTCGACTGGCTCGCTGTTTCTCATCTCTCGCGGTTTCCGCGAGGTCGGTTCGTGGCCAGATTCCGCGTACCACATGTGCGATGTGATATTAGGTGTAGTTTCGCCTGGGCGTGGTCACGAGCTGAGGAAAGCCGGACGAATCGTTATCAATAGCGATGGACCAAGTCTGGGAATGATCCGGGGAATGCGGGCGTATAAAAGTAATCAGAGATGCTCCAGCGGGGGTTGAAAAATGATTTACGATCGAGTTAATGACCGACCGAGCGTGATACGTCGTTTCGTACACCAACGTTGTTGATGTGAAATTCAACGGTTCTTATCACATCGTCCCGCTGCTCGTAAAGAAGCCTATTAATGTATGGTCCAGAATCATGCGACCGGATTGATATCTTCAGCGGACAACGGTGTGTCTATCTGTCTGTGAGGTGACGCGACGCGGAGCGGCGTGTAACGAGCGGGGAACGACGCGTGCCTGTGTGTTATACCTATGTCGTTTTCAAAGACGCGTCACTCTCGCACGCGTCGGGTTCGCGAGAGGCCGCGACCTGCCCCAATCCGAGAACAGACGAGAGAACGCGCGCAAAGGCGAGGCAATATAAACGAACGTTTACAGGCTCGTTACATTTTTATGGGCTCAACAGCACTGCTACGCTACTACGCGCTCGCGCGCGCCGGCCATCAACGGAATGCCGTAAACCATCAACCCGAAGAGAAAGAGAGGGACCGAGAGACTTCTTTTGCCCCCGCGTGCAGGAAACGCCAGGAAGGCTGCAGCAACGGTGCCTCTTCTCGTCGCTCCTTCTTTCCCCCCCATCGATGTCCTCATCCATTCCCGTTGGTCCTTGTCGTGTTCTAGAATAGCGGAGCGTCCACGTCACACCAGCCGTTCCTCTATCAGTCCGCGTGGCGTTTACGCGCGACTTCCGGTCTGACGTCACGGAACGGTCCCGGCCGTAGTCGCTGCAGCGCTCTCTAGACCACCCCCGCTCCCCCGATGTTACGTCACTTTATTGGTTACGATCATAAAAAATTTTACGCGAACCTCGACTGCGTGCCTGCTCGTTCGTAACGACCTTCAGCGGTGGCAGCGCGACGATGCGCTCGTTGCTTCAGTGTCTGTAGTGTTAGTGGCGGCGCGCCTCCTCGTTTCTCCCGCGAAACGACGTCTCGCCGGGCCGCCGTCCGAGATTTATTCTTGGCGCTTGCGTACACGAGCTATATGTGTGATCTTTATCTCACCCTCTCACTCTCTCTCTCTCTCTCTCTCTCTCTGTCTCTCACGAGCGCTTTATGGACTCGTTTATTTATACACAGTCGCTATAGCGTTTCGGGTCATAAACGGTGGCTGACATGTGCCATTTCACCTGGGCTGCCAAGATTCATTGGGTCACCTGTGAATTTTTTTTTTTCTAACAGTATTTTTTTTTACGCTACTGAGAAATTTCATTACGTCGTCGCGGAACTTTTTTTTGTGAACGCGGCTTTCGCGTATGGAATATATCGCGCTAATTCAATGTTCGATTGACGGTAACAGGTTTATTTTTGTGTCCGCTGATTTTTTTTTTTTCCGGAGGTATACACGCGATACGTTGTCCCATATTTTATGCAAGACCATCGGTGAACATCAATGAAAACACCGCGAAGGAGGGTCGCGGCGACGATCCATATGGTAGAAAGATGGCCGTCGCTCCGCCCAGGTGCCATTCATTTTCGAATCTCGAGCGCCATCTGGATGACACACCCACGCGGAGTCATTGGTCCGTTCGTCGGCCATCATTTGCCTCATTATGCAATCCATGATGGCTTCCATGATGGCCGACTTGCGTCCGACCAATCGCGACGTAGCCAACGGCGGCCATTGTGAAATGGGACGGTTCTGCGCTCTGGCGGGAAATCGCCGTGTTCTCTCCGCCATCGACTTCGTCGACTGTCCGAAAGATGTCTCTGCCACTGAGAACCGGCTTCGTGGTTACTCCTCCGAAAAAAAAAAAAAAAATAACCTAAAAATAAAAATGCCGTCCCACCTCCCGCATTCAGCCCGGGTTAGACTTCGTGGATTTTTCTCACGATACCATCATTATTCCGTGCACGCCGGAGCGTTTACCGAATGATTAGACCATAGAATACCAAATCTCAGCTACCCGAGCAGTGAATCGCGCGTGTAACTAGAATAATCGGTAGCGAAAGAACGTCATTCTCTAAGAGTTAATCAACCCCGTGTGATGTGTCGAAGAAGTCATCACGAGTTTGCCGGGCACTTGTTGCAGCTGAGAGAGCCCGAAAAATCATTCCCACGCTTCTTGAATTTTTTAGATTCCCGGCAACATTGAATTCCCGAACTGCCATTACGAATCGAACGAGCGCCAAGCGAGGCGTCCGTTCGCGAGTTTCGAATACTTTGGCCTTCTCGTATTTTTACAACGTCCCGCAAAGTGCTGATCAGATATTCCACACTAAAGTACGTACGAGAGGCAGAAAAAAGAATTAGTCGCCGTCGCGAGGAAAGCCGGCTGGAATCCATGATGGCCGTTCGGACCGTTGCTGGAGTAGAAGTCGTGCGACTCGCCGTATATTACATACACGCCTGCTGGCACATATGTAATAGCTTGGAGCTGTGTATGTACACATATACATGCGCGTCGTCCAGGACATTCGTGAGCCCGAACCGGCGCGATAACAGAGAAACGGCAGATTCCCGTACCAACGCACGCTCTCCCATCGAACGGACACGCAGTCTCGGAGCCACGAGATTGGTAATTTAGAGAAGAAGTCCTCGGGAAAGCTGGCGTTCAAAGGGGTCTCCCCTTGGCTGTCTTCCCAGTAACGAGCTTGGCGGGCGCTGCGCGCCCTTTGGCCGCGAGCCCGCAGCACGCGATATAAACTTCCCGTTTCCTCTTGGCAGTGTTCTCCACGCTCGAATCTCTGTCTCGTTCCTTCGTGTCTTTCCCCCTCGTGGGATTTGCATCCCTCTATCTCGTCTCACTCTACCATCCGCTTTTTTCCTCGGTCTGCTCGTCGCCACCCCTTCGGCTCGACGGGGGAGGAATAAAGGGCGTGAAAGATAAGGGGAGAGACGACGAAATAAAAAGATATGATGATAAAATCACAACTGAAGACCCACGCAGACGCGAGATTGTAAGATTGTCATTTTATTCGGTTAATCAGATAAATGATTTTACGAAGGGAGATTCGTAGAGAAATAAGACCAAGTGTACATTGCGTACCTGTTGCTCGAGGAATTTTTCACGTGATTTTTTCACTGAAGAGACTCGTTTTCTTGCTCCGGGCCAATTGCTGAGGCTGTGAAAGAAGCGCGGGGAAAATGAAGGGTTTCACGGGAATAGGGAAGTCCGATAAGAGGAGAGCGATCGACGAAAGTCGTTGGTTCGGATTTTATTTTAGGAAGAATGTACGAGAGGCGAAAGTACCGAATGCGGGGGAGGCGAAAGAAAGGATCGTCAGTCGCTCGTACGGCGGACGATTTGTCTGCTTCGCGTCGTGCGAGCCGGGCCGCGCGCACTCGTCAGCTTGACACGTAACTCGATACTGTACCAGCTCGTCTCGTTTACGAGCTCATAAAATTACGGAGTTGATGCTTTAAACTTCAATAAAACGATTGCGGCTAGAGTCACCGAGCCAGCGAGCCGAGCGAGCTAGGTCGTGCGTGGATCTCGCACGCCGAGTATAATATCTTCTCTTGGCTCGATAGTCGCGAAGCGTCAGCCGCGAAGATTGCAGTTCACTTCGCTCTCGACCACGGCTCTGCAGACAACTTGACAATTAGAGCATTTGGCGAGCTCGCGACTCTGAAACACTCTCATTCTTATGCAGACTCGCGAAAGATGGAAGATCAAAATTAAGAACTGCTGGCACTTGACCAATTTTCTTCCATCGGGGAATAATGATAGTTCGTTACTTTAGTGACCAGTTTTGCATAGACGATTATTAATGGATTCGCAGATAATTGAGGTCTGGGTAGGAGAAGGGAAAGACGTTGGTTAATATTTTTTTACCTAACGTGGGAAGGAAAGTCTAATTTGAATTGAGCCATAGTCGTCCGTTTTGCTGATATCGATCCTCGGTTTCGACTATAATTGTCGGAGAAACTATGGTGAGTCAGCCTCGCGCAATTCAACGTGTCATTAAAATAATCGTCGTTCAAATTACTGAGAATTAACGGTAGCTGGAGGAGTGTTCTTGCGATTAGCTTTCTCTTCATAGAACGTCCCGATGGCGATGTAAAAGAATTTTCCTTCCGAAGTCTTGTATGGCACGGAGTAGGACGGGCATTAAATTCCTTGGTAAGGTTCGACTCCTCGCCGGCCGATGCACCTGTTCTAACAGACTAAAACAAAACTCAGCCAGAAGAGCCGAAAACTTCTTCATCAAGTATGCAATCGGATAAAATGAACCATTATTCATCATAATTCACTCGATCGACCATACTAGTCGAATCTCGGTAATAATTATTCCGTAGAAGCTAAGATATTAACCATAATCGAAGGCAGGTCAATTACAATCAGGCCCAATTATCAGTCGTCGATACAAACCATAGTCAGCTGTCGCGGATTATCTTAATAATTTAAACGAAAGGCTCGTTCGTGAACGTCGTCAAAATTTTTTTTTTTTTCCATTCTTTAAATTGCCAACGGGTATGGTAATTATACTTATCGGGGTTACGGCGTGTAACAAATGAGCGGGAGAATCGATCTGTCACTCATTCTGATTGCGATCGCCTTATCTAGCTAATTTTTTTTTTATTTTGTATCTCGCAATTTTGCGATTTTGCTCGGCGGTGTCTAAATTTTTTTTTTCAGAGAATCTATTTATGCAAATAATCTTTGCGTGGAGAGAAACTATGCGGTGAACCACCATCGCGTATCTGACTGTGGTCGATACATGGTGGAGGATTATCGTGTGAATAAGAAACATGAAAAACGGTCCTGTTTCGCCGTGTTTGCGGGAACAAAGCGTATAACGAGACGGACGAAAAGATGCGATCGTGAGCTCGTTTTCGACATCGGAGGGGAAGTCGATTCGCGAGCATCCCATACGATATTCGCGAATTCTCGACTCGCTTCGAGATAAGACCGAAGGAAGTTTCTTTTTGATGGTCGTTTATAAACCGGCTGATTCGCCATGTCGGTCTTAGAATATTACCGCGGGTCCTCGAGTCGACTCGCGAACCAAGTGGGATGCGCGCGCGGATGCGGTCGATTCGTTGTAGGCGACGCTGATTCTTCGCGTATTATTCCGCTGCTGGTATGCTTCTCCGCGATTGGATTAACCGGATTACGTGCGAAGAAGATTCCAGTGATTTTTTTTTTTAACGTCTCCAGCTCGGGTCTATCTTCCTCGTCTTTCTATTAATAGAAGTGGTTACACACAGCGCTGCGGACACGTCGTATGCTTCCTTACTCCGGATTCTCCGTTCACACCTCCACTCGGGAATCCTCCATCTCTGGAATATAAAATTGCGTCTTAAACGTTAAAAAAAAAAATTTTTTTCCAACATATCGCTACTTTAACCCTTTGAAATATAATTTATCACATATGGCACATCTCCTCAAATAAAAAATATGCATTGATTTTCATCTGATATATTTCACTTCATTTTTGTAAAAAAAGTGTGTGCTTCGAAGTTTTTAAACAAATATTAATAAAATATATGTCGATATAATTTTTTAGGATGATTCAATATTTGTAATTTGTTTCTGGAAATCTCACATAGATTATCGTTATGAAAGTAACGATATTTAATTAATTAAGAAATTTAAATAATTTTTTTATATGGCGGACATAGGGGAGTGAAGTTTGAAATCTACTCGCTATTTCGTAGTTGCAAAATTTCGAGCAGCATTCTATTAATGTATACATACCGATAGAAGTGCGCTTCACTGCGAGATTTTATATAATGGCACGTCTAAGATTCATCTGTAACATAAAACCACATCTCAGAAACGTTCGAAGCACATCTTGCACACGATGAACAAGATGGACCGTACGGTAAGTCCGCTTAACTTGAAGTACCGTAACTCGTCGTCTAATTTTCGCGATGTACAACAGCGAGATCGTTCGAACGTTTTGCTTCTGCTGTCTAAGAAAGAATTTACTGGCCGAAATTGCGGCGCCGCGCGCGGAGCGCCGTTTCCTATTTTCACTGCATGACAGCCAAGGTAAATGGTAATTCCTCAGAACCAGCCAAACTTCATTGGGGTGCACGGCGAGGAAATATTAATGCTTCGTTCATAAACGATTCCCGCTTGACGTAATTGCGTGCTTGTCTAAGGCTAAGGAGCCTGCCGGCTTGCTTCGGAATACCGTGAGGAGAGCCACGGAACGTTTGCGAAGTAGAACTCACTCGACCTAGACTCGTAAGAATAAGCTGAACGGCCAGAGGGCTTTCGCCGAGATTCATTGCAAGCAATTTCGTGTCGTCTGGACCGTGAGTCGGCTGCATTCCATTATCGTTGGCTCGGACTTCTCTACGAGCCTGGAGCTCGGTTCCCGGGGTAAATGTCTCTCTCCCGGTGTGCCTATGCACAGAACAAAAAATAATTTTGCAAAATTGGAATACGAAATTTCGTGAAAATGTTAAACATGTGACAAAATCAGTTTTTTTTTTTAATTGCCGTGTCATTGTCAATTTTAATTTGTACTTTAGGTTGTAAAATTGGAGCCTCGTGGTGCGATTGACGAATCAATGAGTAAAGAATTCTGCACTTTAGTCGACAATAATTTTTTGAAAAAAAAATTTTTTTTTGCAACAAAACACAGCTGAAAAAAAGCACTGCCAATAATCTGCTGCACTTCAGTGGATTGTTCGCCTCGTTCATCCAGCCTCCCAAAAAAATTCCATTGGTCCCGTCAATTTCAACGAAACGAAACGATCAACGTCGATCATCATCGATTTAATTGACTAACGCGAATACAAAAATTTATCTCAGTGCCATTTATTGCCGGCTTCGTTCACACCCTGTGAGGAGAGCATTTCGCGCGCGAGTCGTCGGGCGCAGCAGTGAATTATCTCACTGTGCAGACTCGGCCGTATCGTCGGAAGATTCGACCGCATGCAGACATTGCCCTCGACCATCACTCGCCGACATACAGACACACATGTGTACATACACGGGCTCGCATCGCAATAATAATCTATAGCGCACAGTACTCGAGTACATCGTGAGACTCTTTTACGACCACGCGAGAGAAAGAGCTCTCGAGGCCTCCTGCATCCTCGGAGAAATACGGAATAGCCTCGCTAATGGAAGGCGCTCGATAACCACGCGGTTTTTTTACTCGATAATCCGACACAGTTCAACTGTGTATACTGTAAAATTCCGATATCTCTGAGTCCGTCCAGATGCCCGCCAGGGTACCGCTTCGCACCGGTATTTATTTCCTTCAGTCTGATATCGCCTAAGAAATTAAAGCCGTTCTGCACCAGTTAGGAATTTTTCCTCCTATCATTTGCTGCATCTCCGTGAGAGACAGCTATGCAGTCGTATACCGTATTTACCGAGTCGCGATGATATAAAATACTCCAGTTGAGATTTAACGATCGGTACGACTACGGCACCGCACGAGTTGCCGAGTCCCTCGTATTTCGACCGGAAGAGTCGTATTTCGTGATTTCAGATGTCACTCCTTGCCGAAAAATAATATTTTCAAACCAGAAGTTGAAGCGGGAAAAAAATCGTATAAAAAGGTCTTTATCAGTAGCAGCCGAGACGAGACAAAGCCCGGTGAAATTCCAGTAGCCAGTATGAGCACAGCAGTGGCAGCAGCGAGGAGTATCACGGGAACCAGCTCGGGGTTCTGGGTGTCGACCGTCGGAGGGTCGTATCGATCGTCGGAGAGCTGGCTGGAAGCGGTGGTCCAGGGTAGCGTCGAGGGTTGCCAACGGGAGGGGTTCGAGCGACGAGGGTGTGTTTGGAGAGAGGGTCGAAGCTGCGGAGAGGAGAGTCGGAGGAAGGTAAACGCTGGCACGGCAGTATCAGCCAGCAACGGTGGCGCCCGGGGTTTCTGCCGTTCTTGCTGGTTGCTGGTGCGTTGCCAAATCGACCAGCGTCGCAGTGGCCGCCTGTCCAAACCGCACACACGAAAACCTACCCTAACCGTGGCACCATCTCGCCTCCCGATAGGGCTGTGCGGACGTGCGCAGAGGTCGTGCCAGCAGAAGGACGAGGAAGAGGGTGAGGATGGAACGCGAGGGTGACAGACGGAGCAATCGACTCTCTCGTGCTCTCTTCTCGTTTCCTCAACTCGCTGGGTTACACAGGGAGAGGGACTGCGTGTACACGGGGTATACGAGGAAGCTGCAGCTGCGTCTGCAACGTGAGCCGGAAACCCCGGAGGGAAGCTGCCAACCGGCTCTCTCACTTCTCTCGGTACAGCGAATTCTACGGGAGATACTACAGCATCGAGCCCAGCACTTTCTTCTCCATCCTCCCATTTTCATCCCTCGAGCTGGCGAAACCGACGCTATTCGTACGCCTCTATCGGCGAAGAACTTTTACCATTTCGCTGTCTGCCAAGATAATCCAACCCTCGTCCCTTTCGTCCCCTCCGCACCATTACACGGCTAGGCATATACGTATGTGTCGATGCCTCACGTACCTGTGCAACTCATGAGAGCCCATTTAGCCTCGTACCGAAAGATACGCTGATGTAAGTTTCGTACACGGTGTTCTCTCAGGATAGAACTTCACGTGTAATCGGAGTCTACTACGATCCCGTATTTTTCTTTCCGTTATCTTTCATCCCTCTTCCCCTGTCCCATTCTCCTTCTCTTATTTATGTTCCTATTCTTAGAGCGAAACGCACCACTCCCTCGCTATCCTCTATTTTCGGAATAAAATTTCAACGATCTTCCTCGTGTTCTCTCGTTGAACGTGACATCCAGACGGGGCTCCAGACTGCACGAAGCGGGGAACAATTACCGCTGGAGAAACGGAGTTGAATGGTTTCTCGAGGAAAATTGTGGTATCAGGGTGGATCGACGGCTGTGAAGCATAAGGACGAATCTCTTGCCAGTTGGTATGCAAAATAATTTCGAATACGCCCTTACGCTTTTCAGCCATCGATATTCTCGCCGTTACTCCCAGCCGGTTAAAATGAAGACTAAAAAATAAAATAAAAAGGATCAATCGGAAAAACAAGATTTGCGGTCACGGTATCGAACGAACATCGGGCGAAAGGATCGTCTTGCCTGCGCATATTCAATTTCGATGAATCACAAATAGTAACGAATATAATTACTCCGACCAGCGGGAGGTCGCTGGGAAAATTGGTTAAATCCGGCGTGGTCGTGTAGGAGTTTCGTGCGAGCGGCTCGAGTAAGAGGGACGACGGGAGCCTGTCGTAAAGATGTCGTCTAGGCGCCCGAAGTCGCCGACCAGGCACGGACACCGAGGGCAGAAAGTATGAAATTGCTTATGCTTTATAAAAGGCGATGGAGTTGGAAATAAGAGGAGGGTCTCGCGCCCTCGTCTACCCGGTGAACTTTACATGCGGGAGATGAGGAGCGCGAAAAGTTCAACTCACCCAAACACCCACACACACAGACACGCATAGCCAGAAAAGTGGCAGACTCCGAGCTGGCTGGGATATTGGTATATGAATAAAAAAAAACCGGGGCAAGCATCGTGTGAATGAATAAAGTACAAGGTGCTCGTCGGCTACGTGCTACGTAGGAATAAACGTACGAGCTCGATGGTTCGTGTGTACGAGACAACGTATAGGTCGAAAAGAAAGTAAGAGATCGCAAAATCCACCCCAGATGGCAGAAGTGGGCGTGGATCGGTGGAACATAGCTGTGTACCAATCTAATATTCCGCAATATTCCGCAGCACAGAAAGAAACGATAACTTATCGTCTGGCTCCGATCTCCTCACCGAAAAGGTGTGGCTTATTACTTCCAGAGTACGGAGTGCTCTCTCGGATAGCCGAAGCGATAGCCGGAAGTGCACGTTGTGAACAAGTTCGTTATTCTCTTGTTCACTTGTGTTTTTTTTTTCTTCGAATTTTTGCTGAGATAAGTTCGAGTAGCATCGCGGGATTTTTTCCAATGGCGAAGAGAGCGTCTCTGAGTTTGGAAGTCCAATCTAATCTCGGTGATAGAGGGCGAGAGCGATTGGAAGGATCAGCGGAGGAGTCGCGTTCTCCGGTCGAGGGTGTATGCGCCGAGGAAATATCGCTCCGCGTGGCCATCGCCGCATCGACCATAGACCCACAATGTTTACGGAACGCTTGTCATACTCTTGACAGCGCGTTACTCGGACGATCGTAAGGGGATTATATCCTCGCGCTCGTACCCTACGGCGAAGCCAGGAGGATGACGCCAAAGCCCGCCATTCTCTTGTATATCGCCTTCGTTGGTTTCGAGAACGTACGCGGGTCTTATTCTCCACGGAGTCGATAATACCTGATTTTTTCTCGTCTTTTTTTTTTTTTTAACTCGAGAGCGCTTTTTCACGAGGGCATATTCAGGCGTCTTTTGGGTACCCGTGACACACAAAGACTCTGTTTTCCCCGACTCCGAGTCACCGGGCATAAACACTCTAACTAATTTCCGAAAGAAAAAAAAATCTCCGAATGGCGGACGTTCGAGCTGATCCTGCGGAGAGACGGGACCGTATCGCGTGTCCTTTACCGCCAACGACTTGTGTAAACTTGTAGAATTATATTATCCGCATACACCGCGGATATGTGTGTATATTCTGGGAGACAGTCGGACCGATCGAGTTTCCAGAAAGTTAACTTCGTCCTATCGCCACAAGCTCTTCTTTCCGATATAATCAACTGGCGAACGACTGTTTTTCGAAGTTGCCCCGAGGTCTTCTCGATTCTTCGCAAGCTGCGCCGAGCGGAACGCATTCGCGTATCTTCCATGCTGAAAATCGCCGACGAGGAAGGTTCTCCGGTTATTCTCCCCTCGTCCTCCGCAACGCCTGTCGTCCGTGCCAACCTTCGGAGCACGAATCGCGACCAGGATTCTCGACTCGCTCGGCGACGGTGAGAACGCTCTTCCGTTGTCATCCACGCCCGTCGCACCGACGACGATCCAATTTATACGCCGGATTATTCCGGGGACCTCGGGGACAGCTACGTTCGCCGAGCCACTGCTCCGTCGCCCGGGTCGCCGCTGAATCTCGTGACTATTGCGGAAATGTCCTCCCGTAGAAGCGTGTGTGGGTTTCTGTGGAATTGCCGAGGATCGGAATGGCGGCGGTTTCCCTTACACGACGACGAGAACGACTCTGTCGATTGCCAACACAGTTGAACCTAGAAAACGTCGGGTGTAAACATGCGAGAGACTATGGTCGAGCTGATTTTAGAGAAGCGGCACGAGAAAGACCGAAGTGGAATCGCGAAAAAGTCGGAGAAAAATACGACCGATTGTTCAACACTGAATCGCCGAAATGATGGACGAAAAAATGAAAAGTGATAAATGTATGTACGCTCGATTCAGAACGGTCGATGAACGGGCTTTGGCATAATAAGACGGCAAAGTTTGAGACCGCCTGATGCGTTATTTCCGCACGGGAATTACCAAATTTTTATATCCGTTCTCGATCTTTTGCCTCGAGAGTAGCTTTGGAATCGTCTCAGAAAATGTTCGGTAAACAAGGCCTCATCGACGAAATAGATCGTATCGAAATTCTGCACCCGTAATTTCGACCGTGTCGAGGCTTCAATGGAATCGCGACTGAATTTTTTTCGAATACGTATTCCGTAAAAAAAAAAAAAAAAAAGAATTCAAATCAAGCGCAGAATTCTACCTCGGCAAACAGAGCAATCGTGATTTCCTCGCCAAATGGATCTATGGTAGCTCAGAATTCTTCCTCAGCGACGGAAGGCTTCGGTGCACGGCACATAAATTGGTTTCGTTGGATCTCATATTGGCAGCTTGAAGGGTGAATCTTCGTGTTTTTTTCGCTCTGCGGTAAATGCGATAAATAAATGTAGCCGGTGTCGGTAACGGAGATCGTTCGTTGTTACAGTGACTTTGAAGCTGCCATGTGCTCGAGACAATATTGGACACGCCTGGTTAAAGCCACGGGGCGGTTCTCTCCGCACAACGCGATTCTACGTGGAGACACGTGCGAAGAATATATTCTCGGTCCGTGCCCGAGGAGAAAGCTCTACCTTCCGGACTCGCTCTTCCGTTCTTTAGCGCAGGCTCCTCTCTTTTTTTTTCCATGCACAGCATCCGACCAGTAATCGACTTCGTTGGTAAATATTTCACGAAGGCTTTGGTTTATCCGCGTACATCGGTGCGCAGCTGAGGGCGCACATTTTTATCCGACTCTTATCGAATCTCGATACAACCCTCGAACTCTCTCAATTCCGCAGATCATCTCAAATTCTCCCAACGACAAACGTGAACGTGTCTCTGGGTCTTAAATATATATATATATATATATATATTGTATATACATAGAGGTACATAACAGCCATGTACTGTATGAAGGACCTTTCCGACAACTGTATCCTGCCGATATATCGAAGCGAAGTCGAGGTAATCAGAATGAGAAGCGCCATTGCGAATAGGGGAGAATAAGGAATGCTCGTCACTAAGAATCATATCTAATTTTTTGACTACACGTTTTTCGATTGATATGAAAATATATGAAAATAAAAAAATGAATGGTCCATTCGTTGATTATAAGAATCTCTGCGTTGACTGCTATCGCCGAACGTTTCGGGTAATCACCTTTCGCCTTTTGGATATCCGTAGTCGGCTTTCCGATAACTTTTGGGTCAATGCCGTTGGAGTATAACGAACGACCAATGAAATACCACCAGACAGCTGAAGAGCCATCGATAAACACCCTCCGAATTGGATAAAAATAGTTCAACAAAATGCCTTCGTTTTTTAAATTTATTTCTCTTGATTTATTCGGTGAAGATTAATCGGGTTTATTCAGGGCGAAAAAGAGTCCGTGGTCTCGTCGGAGAATCCACGCAGTTTGTTCGAGAGTGAAAATGAGTCTGCGGCGTGTCTACGGGATATTTGCGGGAACTCTTGCGAATGTCACAGGATGCCCGGATCGAAATCGAGACGGCTGGCGAGGGTGGTCTTCGTCGCCGTCTACTTGGAACGATCCATCGAGACATGCCCGGGAGAATGAGAAGTGAAACGAGGAAACGATAAATCCTCGACGGTGAAAGACAGTCTGGCATCAGCCGGGGTTTTCCTAGGTAGCGTGTCTAGGTACAGGAAATTGCCGCTTTGCCCCAAAGGAGTTGGAAGCTTCGACCCCACCTCCTGACAGGGATGGCGGATGGCGAAACCGTCCTCGAGACGGTGGCAAAGTTACGCGACCCCTTCACTGCTTCCACTATCGCCTATTCCATATTTACACTGCTCGTACCGCATATAAAATAAAAACCCCGAAAATTCTTTCTAACAAAATTGTAACTGCTTCTCACCACACGCTGTAACTTCCACTCGTGGTCTCGGAAAATCTTAAATATTCGTAAGGGTAAACGCGAAATACTGAAAAATAGGCTCGCTTCACTTTGCATCAGTGTCGTGATTTAAAATTCCGCATTCATCGCATGCAGCTGGAGCCACAGCTTAAAACTCACTTCCGGTAGAAAAATTAAATTCTCAAACTGAAAGCGACATTTTGTCGGTTTGTCATGTTCACTCGAGAAATAAAATTTTCAATCCGGAAGTGACGTCACAGATAGAAAAAATATCTCGATTGTACGGCAAATGCAGTCTGTGCGCGATGAGTTTCGAATATATTTAGAGTGGATACGCGGCGCGTTGGAGCGGACACAAAGCGGGATTCATGGTTTTCGGATATTATTCGCAGACCATGAATCTACGAAATGGAGCATTGGCCCTGATAGTGTCCCGGCTATATGCGCGCCAATGGCGTTTATCGTCGAGCCGATATGTTGACTCGAATCGGCATGGAAAAACTCAGCAGCGAACAACTCAAACTATTCGCCAGGAAAAAAAAAAATCCAGAGACAGTGCAATCGAATGCATCTTTCTCGTCTCGGGAGACGTCGAGACATCGACCTTATATCACGTAATCGCACGGATTCAGCTGAGAATCACGTCGGCATAGGAGTTAAGAAAGAAATTGGCGAAGCGCGAGCCATCCCGGGAGATCAAGCCGAGAGATAAACGGGATACAGCGATGGAGCGCACCCGTACG
Source organism: Listrodromus nycthemerus (assembly GCA_963978505.1). NCBI lineage: Eukaryota > Metazoa > Arthropoda > Insecta > Hymenoptera > Ichneumonidae > Listrodromus > Listrodromus nycthemerus. The sequence goes on along the minus strand of OZ021683.1, from coordinate 16,033,188 downwards.
TCTGCATCGTGGTACTTGCCCGGTTCTCGTCGCTTCTCGTCTTCACTTTTATTGCGACTTGAACTATCGTTTAAAAAGATTTAGATGACGAGGACCGGCGCGACGAGCTCACCGCGTTTTATTTCGTAAAACGTCGACGGCAGATACTCAGATTGTACACACTTTATCTCGACAGTTTTGCCGCCGCTGCTATTGCTGCGCTATTGCGGCGGGAACGAGCCGGCGGCGATAGAACGGCGTGAACGACACAATAAAAACAAGGCGGTTTATTGAATTTTATCGCTCAAGCTCCTGCATTCGTCAGCTCCATTACTTTAACGGAGTTGAAGATTCCACGCATTGTCGTTTCGCTTCTATGGCAACGAATTTTTTTTTTTTCTACGAATATAATTATTACGCATGTCTGCTGCCGCGACTGTGCGATTAGCCGGTGATACAGAGTATTAAAAAACCGCGAGAAATTGTTGCAACGATTTTCCGCTGCGCCCATCTCAACGGTATCGTACGCATGACATTAATCGCCATCGGCGTTAACGAGCCAGGAAATCGCGATGATATCGAGCGTAAATATAAATTGCTTAACATAACGCCGACGCTATTTTTAGCACATGAATGGCAAGATAATCTCGGTATTATCGGATGCAATAAAGTATAACGACGAAGATACGCGCGTTTATGAATTTTTATTTATTTGTTTTTTTTTTTTTTAACGTGGTAGCAAATCCCTCGTTTACTCGATAATGTATCGAGCTTAGGACACTCGGCCCTTAGGATTTTACATTTTGCATTCGACTCTTGGAGCGCGCGTTTAGCCACCGTCGAAAAGAGCTGCAGCAGACTTGAATGTATGATCGGAACGGACGCATAAATATCTGCCGAAGACGTGGCGGACACTCCTCCGTCTGGTGAACCTCGTGGTCGTCGCGACTGTGCAAGCCCGCCCGAGAGGCTTCGTTGCAACAGAAATAATTGCACAAGTAGATACGGCGGCTAGCTGAACGGACGAGCGCAATTGGGACATTTTACTCGAGCTAACTCGAGTTATATGCTTCGATTGAAGTTACTATTGATATCGCGACTGGGCGTGCACCGTGGCCATACCCTGCGTTGGAGTTGCTACGCTTTCGTGACGGGATCCGGAAAATGGCCAAAGTCACCGATCATAGCACGAGAGAGTTTCGATTATCGACCGCTTCGACGTTTTATCTCGCCGATACTTCGGCGCATTCGCATTTAAAACACACAACTCTTTCAGATAAAATCGTACAGTATTAAAACTCTACCAGAATCTTTACCACCGATAAAAGAAAATTCTCCCAGAAATTGAATAAAATTCTACCGGGATTAAATTTAGAGTTTTCTTTATTTGGTAGAGATGTAAATAAGCCGAAATTTCGAGGTAACTGAACGGATTTTTCGGTCAGCGATCGTTCGTCCTAGATTTTCCTGAAGTTCCATTTTATTTTCGGTTCCCGGCACCGCGACGTCCCGCGACCTTCCGCACGCGCATCCCGACCGTGCGCCAGAGACTTTTGGCGCGTAGATAAATAATGCGAACGACGATAAAACTTGTTTAATTCACTTTTACTGCCTCGTATAATCCGACCGCATAAATTTCGATCGCGTTCGGCTGGCGGTGCTCGTTGGGTGCGCGGAGAAATACGTTACCCTTTTCCGTCGCACGCGTACACACGCTTGTGTATTACCGTTACAATCAATTGACAGTTCCCCTGGCTTTTGGTCTCACATCCTCGAGCTACGCAATTAAAACAGGATTAAAAATAAAAATTTACTCGTCAGCGATCTCGCCAATGTTTCATTGACCCGCTATCGACCAATACGATATAATGGGAACAAACGAGTTCTGAAAAAAATCCATCTCCCGATCTGCGCCTTCACCGGCGGAGATTACACGCGATACCGTATTCATAATTCCAGGAAAGAAAATAATAATAAAAATTATCTCCATCTTAATTGGATACAGTTTATGATATAAGTTGGACGCACTTCGGTTCGATCGGGCGCGACGCGCATTTCGATTTGCCAGATTCAAATCGCTCTCGATATACTTTTCACCGCGGGCGTATCGCGTTATGCGTATTCCGGTGTTGAACCTAATTGAATTTTGAAATTCGTTCGGTCGTGCGAAAACCGCGGCCGGCGAGAGTCTCCGGTAAAATGGCGAGTGCTGGATACTCCGTCGGAATTATTTTATTTTACCTTGATTTTTACTCTTTTTTTTTTATAGCATAAGAAGCCGCGCTCTTCTTTTCAATAAGGCATTTTAATGCTTCGGGAGAGGGAGAAAATGAAGGAACGACGCCGGTGTTGTTTCGCGAGGCGCCGTTCGTTCGCAATAAAGTCGACAATCGGGAGACTCGTAATACGCGCTTTTAACTGCACATCGGACTGCGACTGTGAGCGGCATCCGACGATTTTTTAGGCTTTTCAATTTACATTCAGCGGTTGCGCAAGTATGGAGATTCTCATGAAGGTCTCCACCGAGACACGAACATCCTGCAGCGTAAGCGGCAAAGATGATCATCTGTAAATGACGAGCCATCTATGCAAATTTTTCAAAGTATTCATGCGTTTTCGCGTCGCAGCAAAGTGTCCAGAGGAAAAAAAAAAATGTTGAGATGCTTTCAATCGTATCTTACTGTATTCGAAATCTTTCCTCCTTGTCGCGTCGGATCGTCGACCGAAATAATGATCTGCTGCCTAGGCCATTGTTCGCTATTTTTATTTTTCAGAATAAATTTTTTTTTGCACCACGCTTTGCGATCTTAACGCGATTTTAGCGAATCCGAGGTCGACGACACTTCGCACACGTATTAAGTTTGTGAAATATAGATCTGTTAAGTTAGAAATAACGGGGTTGAGAACTGTTGTTTTTGGTGGAAACGATAGTGCTCGTCGCTCGATGAGCGTATTAATATTGTAAAACGAAGGGAATGGCAGTGTCGTTCGCAGATTCGCAAAAAAAAAAAACCGATGACCGCTTGATGGAGTCGGATAAATTGTCCCGGGTAACCAGCGTTTCTTCTGGTCTCTCCGCGGTGCCCCTGAGAGCTGTCGGGTGTCTGCGACCTCGTTAACATCGTCGTTTCTTCGGATAGAATCGCGACGAGAACGATAACGGTAATTCCCGAAGAGTTCGAGAGCGATTCGGTGCCGCCGTTAATGACCGAAGCACGCGAGACTATCACACATATCAGCGATGATGCACGAAACTTCCCCGCGAAGTTGCGGCAACTGCCGCGAATTTACGATCCTCGAAAACTGAGCGAGACCGAAGCACTCGCGAGCTGGCAGAAAGTCGGACTGGTGCGCGAGAATGAAAACGATCTTTCCGGCTCGCCCAAGGCAACCGGAGGAAAACTGAAGAAAGATTTCGATAAAAGAGTCGAGGAACTCCGCAGCGAGAGAAAGCAGACGAAAGGAAGAAAGAAAAAAGAAAACCCTTTCAGCTAGTTTTACAGCACGCTGTAAATCGAGCGACTTTCTCCCAACCCTTTTGCCCAAAAGTCAAGAAGCCACGGCGCGAAGACACTTTCTCCAAGCGCACGGACCGCCGCTGAGCCGCTCTCTGTATTTTTTTCTTCACCCCGACCTGGGATTTTCTCGGCTGTGCGCGACTCCTTTCCCTCGCTTCGAAGACAATCTCCGAAACCCTTTTCGAGATCTTCGAACGAATAACGAAAAATTCTGGGAGTTGTTTTAACGGGATTTTTTTGTTGCTGTTTCAGATTACTGCCACGATGCCGAGCCGCCATTCCCGCCCATCCCTGCGAAGGTGAGTTCACTCTTAATTTATAATCAATCGAGAGTACACCAAAGTACACTCACTGCGACATCTCGGAACCATCCGCAGTTTACCTTTAATAACTCGAAACACGCTTGTTACTCGAGAGAAAAAATGTTTTAAAAAAAATCAAATAGGTCCCTGTTGACTCCGTCGATGACACTACCGTTATTGAAGGATTACAAGGGGTAGTTTGACTTTTCAGTGACTTTTTATGATGCTCGTCTGGGTTGCCAGTTAATTGCCTCGGCCCCCGAGCCTAACTCTTTGTACCGCGGAAATGGGATAATTTTATTGCGGTTCTAGACGGTCGTTGCTGTTGCACCTCGTCGACTTTTTTTTTTTTCTTGTAGCGGTACACTAAAAATTGAATCCGAATATCGCTGCAGTAATGTTTGCCTTGTCGTAGGCCAGGCGACAACTTTGAAGTACAATTTCTGTAGGAAAATATTGACGAGCTGATTTCTTCAATACTGCGGCTTCGAGTCTGGCTTCGAGTCTTCTCTTTTCCACAAATGTTTTAACAGTTCGAACAAATAGAATAAAAAATTCAGTGGACTACAAATTTCTGCCGACGTTAAGTCTGCAATTAATGACCCGACTCCGAGTCCCTTTAATTCTGCACGAGGAAGAATAAGACCGCTGCAACGTTGTCGTTTTCATCTCGTTCGTATTGTGACATCGTTATTCCTCGAGTGAGGTACGAGAGTAGCCTTTCTCCTCCGCTTTGAGGTTCTTTGAGATCGCCGCGATAGATCACGCGAATTGCAGGCTTTCAAGACGTCGGCATCTCGAGTACTGGCAAGTACGAGCATTGCCTCTCGAGCGCAACGGACCACTGCTCTTCCCCTCCGGTCGTAATAAAAAAAGGTAAAAAATTTAGTCGCACTTGCACGAAATACATCCATTCAAACATGCGGGTTTGATATTCTTATCAACGACGGTGGTTTAAATAGCTAGGAAAATCGAGGAGGCGATCGAAAATTCCGGTATCAAAGCAAACCGGCCATACAAAAAAATTCGCGTAGGTTGGGTCGGAATTGATCCACGTGCGAATAAAGACTATTTATTTTTGGTGAAAATTCTAGAATCGAAAATAAGCAACGAGCTAGAATTCTTTCAAGCGATTGTCTCCGAGAGTGACAAATTCTTCAACGGAATCAATGGAACGAAGACCGTATTTTCGTGACTATATCGGGGCGCGGAACGACCACTCACCTGGGCACACACAGACAATGGTCCTCGAGGGGGTGTTCGCCTATCTCAGAAACGATTTCGTGCTAGACCCGTCTCGCGTCCGCGGCGATATAGGCGAGTGATGCACCCTCGTAAAGCCATCAATTCCAGAGAGTCGCAGTGCTGCGCCGTTTCCCTCTAGGGCGCGGTATGGAAGCCTCGCGATAAACCGTCGCAGGCGCGCGCTTTCGTGCTTTCGCTCGGCATCGAGCCGGCGACACGAGATTTAAAACCCGATGGAGAAATGCCAACGGGATGGAAGAAGCGTCGACGAGGACTGCGACTGCGAGTGTCGAGTGCCTAGAACGGAGCATCGTCCGCGTCGAGATTCCGAAAACACCCGCATGGAAACGTCGGTCATATTAATAATCGCGTTATCTCCGAGACCCGGAGAAGTTCAGCCCGAGGGCAACAACGACTCGACTGATCAACGACGAAATCTCCAACCTCAAGCCGCTTCTCGGATTTAGAAATTTATCAATTATACGAATAAATCGTTAGAGATAACGAGTCGACGATTCTAGCTTGGGAGATAAAGGGTTTTCATTGTCGAGGCTCGACTTTCGTTTCCCCGGAGCTCGAGCAGCATCCCATGATGGCCGACACGACGAGAGCGGCCGAAATTCGCCCGGCTTTCCTCTCTCCCTCCGCTCTCCGCGCTTTCGCTGCATCCGCCGTGTTTCCGTCCTACTTTCGGAGAGTGAGAGAGAATCCGGGCTCGAAAAGATCTCTCGACGAGAGCAGCTTCCAAGCTTCCCTTCGGAACGCGGCGGCCATGTTGGCCCAGGGGTTGGGCCACCAAAAGAGCCCGCTGTCTCATTGGCCGCTTCACGAATATCTCTCTCGCTATTCGTATCTCACTCCAACCACCTCAATCTGCGTTTGCCTTTTCTCTCGTGCTCTCGCTTTCCCTCCCGTCGTTCCATCTCCCTTTCTCACTCGACTCTCTGCTCTCTTTCGCCGCTGGCTTTCACCACAGCCGGCGCGTCCCTTTCAACCCCTCGTCTCAGCCACCCTCGCCACGAACTCGCTACCCTCGTGTCACTGACACGCCGCGACGGCAGAGCCATCTTTCGCGGATTTCAAAGCTCCCCCGCCCCTTCCTGCCCTTGCCGTTTACCACACACTTTCAACCCCTTCGCAGACCAGCAATTTTCTATCGGGTGGTGTCTGTCGGTTCGAAACACCTGACAAGACACCTACACACTAAAAAATTGTTTGCACTTTTAACAACCATTTCTCGTTCGCACAGCTCAATTTTATTTAATGTGATTTTTCTTTTTTTTTTTTCAACTGACAATATTTTTTTTTTTGGAAGATTGTTAAATGGACATTAAAATCTTAGTGAACGATTGTGGACGAAAAATGTTGGCTGGATGGACAAATCTTTTGATATCGTGCGAGCTGCGTTTGTGTACCATTGACGTTTTACGGGATAATTTTTATTGAATCGTGACTTGCTAATCGAACGGTTCGTGTAATCGGAGCAGAGACGCGATTGACGCTCGAAAGTCGCGGTTGCTTAGAATATTCATAATATCTCGTGGGACGGAAGAGAGATTTCCTTGCTTCGACAGGATGAGAAAAAATGTTTACTCTTTTATCAAGTATTTTGTTACAATAATTTTGTCGAGAAGTAAATTACCTGCCTCACCGCTGTCATCGGTACGAAAAATGCAATTCCACTCCGTCGCGCAAACCGATCCTCGGAAACTCCTCGCTGGCTTCGCGGCAATTATAAATGGTTTTACGAGGCACTTAAATCGAGCGATTAACTTCCTTTGCCCGTGGTATAACCCGGGATACTACCGAGTAGTTCCGCCGCGACTCTAAAGTCGCGTGCGTTGACGCTTGCGAGTTCAGAAAAAACTGACCAACTCTTTGAGACTGTCCAAGATTTGAAAAAAAAAAAATGAAATTCACCCCTTCCCTGTAGCTACTGGTGGCTGTAAACTCACTTCGGCCAACTTTCTAAATGTTTTCCTTCACTTTTTATTGTCCGGTGAACTTTCTCCAACCCTTTTAGAAATTTTTTCCGACCACCGCCGAAGGACCCCTGCCGTCTTTTCTCGCTGCAACCCTTTTTTCTGATCTGCATTGAAAGGGCGAAAGTTTTACGACCGAGCCACCTTCGACGCCCGTCCGAAGATGGCGGACGAATGGCCATTTTAACCAAACATATTTTAAGCTAGATTATTGCGTTACTCCCCACGTAATGCTTCGTCTCCGCTCTTTGAGTACGCATTATCGGGTGGTAAATTTATTTTCGAAATACCGCTCGAAAATCAAAGTCAAGAGCCGAAAGCTCGGATTCGTGAGATACGAGTATACTTAAAATTCTTTTTTATTCAAACGAATCACAGTTGCGCCTCGAGTTTCATGTTGCGTATAAATTATTCGATAAATAATTTAACTAACTGATATACAACATTACCATAAATTGACGATCGTATTCGCTGCACTTAACATGTTCACATTTATTTCCTATCTTAACTTAATACCGAGCTATCGGAATAAATTAATGCATGTTCAATGTCACGGTAGTCGTACAAAATATGTGTGACTTATAGCTTAAGATAGCGACATTTCTCGATGGACGGATTCTTCGATTTCACGAAAATAATTGGCGAACGAGTCAGCTCGGTGGATCGTCGTTGCGGTTCAGCGGTGAACAGTGAGGCCTCCTGTTACGTATACTGAAGGTATACCGGAAAAATATACACTCAGGATACATTCAGTATACGTTCAGGGGGTCGCACATTCCTCATCGTGGAAGACAGCGCCTTTCGGAAAACATTACCCAGGTAGATCTGAAAACAAAACAACAAAAAAAAAACAAATCAGTTTCCCGTTGCTTAAATTCTCAAGAGTCTTCGCAAATATTTACGAAAATCTAACAATGTTTTACCACAAACAATCCGGAGAGCTGGTCGAATTATTCGTGGCTGCCTCGTTGATGGGTCAACATCGTGAATTTTCCATCTCGCTTCCGCCCTCCTTCGCGTAGCTTCGAACAGCACGTGGATCATCCGCAGCCGAGTCTCGTATCTTCGAAAAAGCTGCGAGCGCTTGGATCGCCCTGCGAACATAAATCACCCTCGGGTTATTAACGACTCGCCATGCGCCAGGGATAGGCGTGTCGATATCTGCCAGCAGCGGAGGCTTCGCGTATATTTCCAGCAGCAGTTGCACTGGGGTTGTTTCCACTGGTGCAGGAATGAATTAATGCATTATCGTTGGCTGTGGAATATACAGGAAGAGTCGTCGTAATTCCATTCGACGTCAAAGCTAGAAATTCACGTTGAAAAAAGGGCCGAATGGCTGCGTGGAAGCAAAGTATACGAGATGCCCCAGGGGACGATGAAACCCATCTTGCTCCGGCGTTCGACCGGTTGCCTGTCGGTTCGGTGAGTCTTTCCATTTCCCATCCGCTTCGCGCCACCCTTCACTAAATTACGAGCCGTTCGAATGGCAGCAGGGGATCGATAATTTCCCTCGTACAGTCTGCGTACTCGGTGCTTACATGGACACGCTATCGCAGCTTTGTCGTACGTTGAATCTACGAAAAACAAAATAGAGCCACGAAGAGGCAAGACACGTACAAAAAATTTGAAAAATAAATGCGAGACCGTAGAGTATTAACTATGAATGGTACGGTCATGTATGATATAAATGTGAATAAATACTGCATATGAGACACGAATAAGTTTCAAAAGAACCAACCTCGTTTTCAGGAAGAAGCTTCGTATCTCGCGCCGATCCCCACTCAGCTTCCCTCTCCCTTGAACGTCATCACGAGCCGTGCTCCAGACGCCTGTCAGTGAGCTCGTTTGAGTGTGTCAAGTCCTTCGCTACCTCGCCTCGCTTTTTAAATACCCCAGAGTACGCGTCCCTTTGACAGATCCGAGCAGCATGGCCGCCTGATCGGGATGAGAAACGTCCCTCGATGACATCCACCTCGAAGCGTCATTCGAGCTGCCGGTTTCCCTCGTACGAGATCGCTGAAAAATTCGACTTCTTCGGCTGTCCCAGGATCGACAGAGTCAAGCTCACGTTGCGTCCGCAAGCGTATCGTTGAAGTTGACTCGAGGCTCGCTGTAATGTGAACGAATGAATCCAACGTGCTCGGCGCGCGGTTCGTGTCTGACTGGGAACATCGCTTCGCCGCTGCTCCGATCCGGCCCCGTGGAGGAGATAATCGCGACGTCGACCGGGGTGCTGTGGCGGTACCGCAATAACAGCGGCACGTCACACTCGCGAGAATCAGCGCAACGGGCCCGAGACAGAGGCAGATGCGGTGGTTCGCGTCGAGTCCTTGTTCCTCTTCCACGATATCGTCGACTCGCCGCACGATCTCTGCCAGACGGTCTTCCTCCCCGGCGAAGTTACCATGGTAGCGTGTTGTCCAGCGGCTCCATCAACGGCGATGCGGACTCGGTCTTTGATTCCGAAGCTCCGGACAGCGACAACAGCAGACGACCGATCACCGCTGCTGCTGACGATGGTTCTGTCGGCAGCGCACCGGTGGGCGCTGAGGCCGAGACACCGAATCGCACGCGGCGCCGCTCTCTGCGCGCGTCCTGGCTCCTCGGCTTCGTCGTCGACTCTCTGGACTCGCCCTCGAAGCTCGATGTCGCGACGCCGAACGAGCTACACGAGGAAGCTTTGCCGGGATGCTAGCGCTGCGGGGGTGAAAACGATCCTGTTCCGGACGCCGAGAGGGGACGAGACTCGATAACGCGCAGGGGCGAGAATCACCCCTCCCGGTAAATTCTCCCTGCGTTTCATCTCGCTCTCGCTTCGATCGAGAATAGCGACGGGCTCGCTTCCACGGCGTCCATCTTTCCCTTCGCAATGCGTCGCCGCCACCCCCTTTCGCATCCCTTGTCGGCGACGCTTGCGTGGGTCAGCTCTGTGTGTTAGTTGGTTGGTCGTTTGGAATACCGCTTCTGCTGCCTGAGTCTCGAATCCCAAGCCACCCCTTCGTCCCGGAATGAAACGTAGCGCCACCCTGCGTCGACATCGGGAAGCTTCTCTTCTTCATCTCGTCGGACGCTCTCTCGCATTCTTCGAGATTACGAACCTTCGGGGGAGAGCGAGAAAGGCGTAGTTCGAAGACTGTTGGCTGGAAAAAAAAGGTTGGCGAATCTGTTGTACCGTTGGATTGAAGATGCCGGTTGTCGCTGGAAGATGATTCTTCCAACTCGGGAGCGTAGGACGTGACCTCGTTGGAAATGTGGCGACGAAAGCCTATCCGGAGAGCAGAACATACGCAAGGATTAGTGGTTGGCATGTGCGGCGATCGAATAACGATTAGTCAAAGAAGCTGGTCAACTTTCCTGTAATTTTCCTTTCTACCCTTTTGGAAGGAAGGAAGGAAGACGCGCTGGTCGGCTATAATGGCGCGTGAAGCCGTGAAAGTATTACTTCATTACGTGCTCGGCCGGTGTGGCGAATCGCGTGGAAGAATCTCCTTTTCTTGTTATTCGCCTCCGATCCTTGGCGGTTCCTCGAACGTTCATAGGTTGAGACACTGAGACACCCATAGAACCATTCACCGAATCTCCGTCTCCACGTTCCTCTCTGAATTATCATATCTAGTTTCGGTGGGACACGAAGACCTTGGTAAGAGTTAAGCTGTTACGGCGGGAGGAGAAATGTCTGTTCGGTTGATTCACGTCGCGTGTCCAGCTCTTTTATTTTCCTTTTGGGCACGCACAACGGAGCATTCTGAAATTGAAGTTAGTTAGTAACGTTTTTCGTCCAACTTCAGCCATTAATTATTCGCCCGACGATAAACCAATCATAGGATAGTTTTCAATATTAAATTTTCTCAAATTACAAAAAAAAATACAAACTTTCTTTTTCGGACGGTAATTCGTCTTCGGAGGTGATATAAATTGACCGGGCTAATCGCAATGCTGCATATAAGTCTTTATCGCAATGACAGTCTTCCGAAGCTGGTAAACAAGCATGTAATTACAATTTATTCCTATCAAAATTATTTTATTACTCGAAACGTTCTCTTGTCACGATACGGACAGTATTTAACAGAATTTTTGGGAGTCTCACGAGTTTTCTTCTTGGTAATTTTGAAAGACAATTTCCTTGGAAAATTTGGTATTTTGAGCCTTCATTAATTATCAAAAAGGTCGTGGCTATCACCTTCCGCAATCGCCGTCGGCTGTTGAGTCGATGCGCGACATTCCTTGCCGGCTGATGCCATCTTCAGGTCTTTTCGTCAACTGTGAAATGTATCTCTGTGGAGGGGATACAAAATCCTTGGCTCGCGAGTCCGACGGTCAGACCAATAATGGCTGTGGCGGTCTTGTCGGAGTGGGAATCTCCGGCTGGTATGCCTTCCACCTCGAAATAATCCCAATGAGTCCATCGATTGAACGCACAATTTTTTTCCGAAAGATCCACGATCAAACGCCTCGAAGTTGTTTTTTCGTGTCGTTAACGAAAATAAGCCATCTGGAAGCAAAACAATATCTCCATCCAGTAATGCCATCGACAGACTAAACATTATTTTATTTATTTATTTTTTTTTTGCTCTGACTGACTACCATTCTTACAGTCGTATAAAACAATTTGAAGCAGCAACCCTATTGCTTGGAGCATCGAGTTTAGCACTCCGAACGTCAGTGGCCAATAAAACGAGTAAACCTGACTCCTTAATCCTTACCGACGGATTACTCTTTACGACCATGGACCTCGCTGTAACTCGAGTTGCCACGACGCTCGTAGGCCAGGTATGTTTTATTCAGAGAGGAAGAAAACAGGGTATAAAAAAAGGTTCGAGTAACTCGTCCTTTACCCCAACTATATGAAACTGTGAAAGTAGAAAAAAGTAGCATTCTCGACCAGCTTAACATTTTACGACGCTTACACGGCGATTTCGGTCGTCCGGACGAAAATCGACAAACTGCAATGAGGATCGAAGGGAAGGTGGAAGCAGCCCACCTTTCCTACGGATTAAAGCCTACGAAGTTAATCTCTCACATCGCTCTTCCATCGACTCGGATGTCTCGGGTATCGAGTAGAAAATTAGCGGACTTCAGCGACGGACCTAACGGATTGAAGTACGAAGGCGTGAAATGGAAATCTGTCGTGCACTCGCGAAACTGTTCGCGAGAATCGGTCTGCTTGGAGAAAACTCGAGTGTGTCGTCCTCCTGCTGTTGCTGCCGGTAGTCATAGGCAAGGTGGCCTATAAAATCCCGACCGTAAAGTCCGCACGCAATGTACACGTCCAGCGAAGAGACGAAAGGAGCCAGCAAAAGCACATCGCGCACGGTTGAGTCGTAAAGCACGAGCTGCTCGCTCCATCCGGGGCTCTTCTCTCGTCCTCTCGCGCACCACCTCACTTCACCATCTTTACCGCCCGCGTTCATGGGCAACTTTTCTCCCGTATCTCCTCGGCGCAGCTCTCTCGCTCTCCCGTTCGGCTCTTGCGGTAATGACCAATGGGTACGAACGACTTTGATAATTATTATAATGATCGCAGCGAGCTCGCAGCCGGGGTTAGCAAATCGTTCGTTCTCCCGAGGGAAGAGGGACGAATCGAGGGCACACGGCTGAGTCAGGTAAAGCATACACCCTTATTACATCCGACCTGCCTCGCCGAGGAGCGTTCTGTTGCTTCTTCGCGAGGCTCGATAGTCCGCGAGTATACGAGAGGGCTTATTACGCAATTACGCGAGTAATTTCGGTGGCATTACGCCGGAATACAACCGTGCCGTTTTCTCTCGTCGGAATACGCTCCGAGACTCACCGAAGAGCGAAGACATAACGTTCGCGATATACAATCCGAGAGAAGCTTCGGCTCGCGCGCGCCAGCTGCTCCGGGTTCGTTGTGTGAAGCGCCGAGTCTCACGTAACCGAAATTAAATCGTACATGGCTCCGGGTGTACAAACATATGTATAGTTTAGACAAATAGATGTAACATTGTTATGTATCAATCATATCGTAATATGTCGGGGAGCGATAAAGCAAGTGTCGAATTTATTGATACGAGAACAACACAGTACGTGGTAATCATTAAAAATATCGGCAGAATGAATTCCATACTGAATGAACAATTGTTTAAAAAAAGATTTATAGGATTTGCTAATCGTCGAGAGTCTCGGTAAAAATAATTCGAATTTGGACGAACTGACGTTCAAACCAAAAAAAAATAGTAAATCAATGAAAGATTTACAAAAAGGTTAAGTAACAGATATTAAAAAACCGGAACGATTATATTTATTGCCATGCGTACTGCAAATGTACACATAGCCGCAGTACGCGATAACCACCGAGAATATCGGTAAAAATAATTTTATAGTCGACGAACAACCGTTTAAAAAAATAATCCATGAAAAATCTAAAAAAAAAAAGGTTCTCCGTCGTCAATTGATTTTTGCTCGATCTAATTAAAAGTACTCGAAGCTGAGAATCCCGGACATTCCGACATCGTTGAATAGCTTGATTGTGAATCACTCTGTACGAGTGCGGGCCGCGGAAGAGGGGGAAGGTAAACGACTCGCGTGAACGGTGGTGGTGGTGGTGGACCAGCCGGGCGAAGCTGAAACGAATGGAGAGACCGAGAGAAAGAGAGCCCTCTCGGTGGACGGTCGACGAGTATCGTTGTATCGGCTGGACAGTCCGCGGGGTCCGTGAAAGGGGAGTTTGCCGGCTAGGCAACGAGGCGAGAGAGCGAGCTTCGTACAGCGGGAGCAGCGAGGAGCCAGACAGGTCCGCACAGATGCGCGGCGGCCATCATGAATGTCTGTAAAATATGTATTCTCGGTGGATATGGGGTGGAGCGAGCGCTGTCGGCAACGCAGCGGGAAGGAGAGCAACGAGGAACGACAGTCGAGTGCGGTAGCGTGTAAGAGCGATATAACGAAGTCCACACAGCGGCGGTTGTCGAGAAGACCAGCTATTCCACGGAGCCGTCGGAGAAAGAAGGAAGGTTGGGTGGAGGGAAGAAAAAGCCATGACGAGAGCGAGAGAAAAATATCGGAGAGAGCGCGTTCGTGTGGGTGAAAGTCGGGAGGGGGAAAAAAAGCGATGGAAAACGGGAACGGAGGGGCGTCGCAGAGCGAGTCTGGATGGAGGGGTGGAAAAATAAAAAAACATCGTTGAAGAAAGGGGACGGGCGGAGGTGAGAGGGGGATTGAGAAAAAGGGAAGAGCGAAGCGTGGCGAAACGGGGCGGGAGGGAAAAAGAGAGAAGATAGCTCGGGTTGAGAGGGAACCGGAGCGGACAGTGCGCCGCAGTCTCATTTCACGGCGGGATAGGCAAAAAAGCGCGCTGCGCCATCGAAGCTGTGCTATGCGGAATAGAGATGAGCGGAGAGGCCCGCGGTACTCGTATGTATATAGCCGCGATATATGCGCCGCACGGGTTGGAAGCGTTTTCGCGTATCGGTGTACACTCGCTTCTCGGCGTAGCTTCGCGCGCAGCTGGGAAAACGCGGGCTCTACGTGTACGTCGAAACAATACTTTGTACCTACGTCGTCGGGGTAACGCAGAAACGTCGCTTCTGGACTACGTGTACGTTGATGCGAACGGAAGAGATAGCGAGGATACGCCGAAGGGTGCATAGGACGATATCGGGAAGGCATGAATATAGATTGTTATGGACAGCGGTGTTGGCCGGAGGTTCCGCGATGAGAATCGAGAGCGGCAAGGGCATGCTGGGCTCCACGCGTGTGGTCCGCCGACGAGGAATTTTCGTTTAGATTCTTGTTACAACGAGATCGCGATCTTACCGTGCGATACACAAAGTCGTGCGGGACGGAAGCGAAGAAAAAAGGAAGAAAATAAAAGTTCTGCAGAGTCAACGTCCCAGCGGATTCTCCGCAGGGCTTTTCTTTAATAGATTTTCTCATGGAAGGGATAGCGTTCCACCGTCGAGACGCCAAGTGCGATTTCTCATTCCATGGTTCAATTCATTCAGATATCTGATAATTATTCCGCCTGTTCGTCTCGAGCTCCTCGGATAAGACTGTTTTCCGAGCTTTTTTCATTTGCCTTGAGGATAAGAATAGACGGAGTTTTTCCCGGTCTCGGATCCAAGGGTGCTTTACCGATTTTCTTCGTTATCGGGACAATCGGTATCAATGATATTTATCCGCGGTTATAAGGATTATCATGAGGGTTTCCTAAAACGTCGCTGAGCCCTGAGGTATCGACGTACCTCGGCTTTATCTAGTAGGTGCGAACCGTATTCACGCACGTCGAGGCCGCACTGCGTTTTCCTCGCTGAGAGCGCGGAGCGAGAGCGCAACGACAGGAGCGACTGCACCGGGGTTGAGTAGCTGCCCCGAGGGGCAACACGTTCCCCGTCTTTACGACGCCTCCGGTAATGCAGGCGTCGCCGCAATAATATTTATAGCCGGTCGCGAGATTATAATATCTTATTTCGTGGACGCTGCGTGTCGCTGTCTCGTGCGGTATCCGGTTCTCTCGCTCGTTCTTTCTCTCCGCCTCTCTCCGTCCACCGAGAGAGTCAACCGTTTTCTCATGACGCAAATGGGAATAAGAACCGCGTGGGCCAATGAGGAACATTATAAAATCTACTCTACATTTTATAACGCGAGAGCCCGGGGCTCTCATACCGGGCTTTATAGCGCGACGGTGCACGCGGCCCGGAATAACAGTGCGATCTAGCCGATGCACTTACGGAGCTTAGCCCGGTCCGCTAATCTAAGCGGGTATCGATTTAATGGTATCGCTATCTTCCTTATTGCTGTAAGTGCGCGTAAGAAGAAAAAAATTAAAAGGAGAAGTACCCCACAGGCCGAGCGGCCGTATAATCTTCCTATCCTGTGAGAGGCCAGCTTTAAGTGTATCGCCCTGACGTATAAGCTTATACGAGCACACAGAGAAGCTCGCTGTACGTGGACATCCAGAGTTCCCACAAAAGAGCGAAAGAACCTTGTAACGTAGACTTTTCATGCCGCCGAAGAGTATTTCGATGCATTGAATGTGGCAATCCGAGTGAGCCCATATTCGCTGAAATATTCCGCAATCGCAGCTCCGGTCGAGCGCTGCACAAGCGAACTGCTTGCTCCAAGAATGGCGCGAATCCCCGCCGGTTGCGTTACACGCTTTACACTCCGCTCGAAACATTTGTAATCGTCGTAAATACAACACTCCGTTTACCTCGTTGGCAGCTCCGTACGTGTACGCCTTCGGACTTTGAATTTACCGAGAGAGATAATCGCGATTTTTCGACCCGTCCGATACGAGTTTTTATTATTTTATCGCCGAGGATGAAATTACACACGATAACGTGTCTATTTGCCTTCCGGCGAATTATTTCGGGATTACGTTTACTAATTTACGCAAGAGCCGGCGGCCAACGATCAAGCGGAACGGAGGCTCGATGGGAATGTTGAATGAATGGCAGAAGATGCAATTTTGAGCGGGCTTTCATTTCATCCGCGAGTGAAACGACCGCGTACGCAGCTACCGGCAGGAAACGAAGTACCGCCCAGACATCCGCGTCAATTTTGCGCTCGCTCATCCGTCGGGATCTTTAAGTATGTATGAAGCGAAGTAGAAACAAAGGAAGCAGCGGAAGCGTGGAGTCTTCTAAAATGATTGCAAGAAGAAAAAAAAGCAATTTCTGTTTGTTCTCGCCCAGGCACTCCAGGCTGACTTCGGTATACACGAGATGGTAGAATCCAATGCAATTGAGCCTCAAGTGTCTTCGTGATGGTCCAAGATACGCGGTTCAAGGCACATGCACTTTAATAAAAAAAAAAATTGTAACGGAGGACTTTTTCTCCGGATCTTGCTTCGGCTACGATATGAATATTCTGAGCCAGGTGTCGAAAAGTAGCACTGGCTATATCTGTATCGTACAATATCGTCGTATACTGACGGATGGACGAAGAAAGCCCGGGGCAACGAAAGAAACTGGACAATAAAACAGGAAAAAAAGTGTCGGAAGGAGCTGAAGGAAGATAAAATGTTATCCAGCTAGGCTCCCAAGTGTCCATACTTCCCGCTTATCGTTGCCATTATTCGAACAACGTCGTCATGGGTGATACTTTAATATCCGAAGCAATTTCGCGGGTTAGCTTCTCGCCCAACTGTCCCACCCTCGTGTAATTCTCTCTGTTCCGTTTGCTTTGTCTGTCTTTCGTCGCCTTACTTCCATCAAAATTCTCTGGGTTATCTTGATCTCCGTTCTAGCTTCAGAGCTCCCCCGACTCTTCGCCGCTCGCTCCCAAGCCGTTGCCTCGTCACCGACGAGAACCTCACCTTTCCTTCGGACCCCTCGACGTTTCCAGTCTTGTTCCGTAAAAGCCCACCCTGTATTCCTCTTTGCACGCTCTTCCACTTGCGATCTCCAGTCTCCCAATAAGCTCCACCGTAGGATTCTCCGGAAATCGTAGCTGCGAAGGGGTCGCGCGAGCAGCAATGCCAGCGGACAGAGAGCGAAGGGATATACGAGAACCCTCACGACACCCAGGATACCTCGACTGCACTCGGTTCCGCGACGATGGTCGCGCCGAATGGGCCATCCAGCTACATCGATACCCTCGTCTTTATATTCCCCGAGTCTCAAGCCCCTCTCCGACTGTTCGCTCCCTTGATCGAACAGCGTCGAGGGTGGTATCTGCCGCTCGCCGATCAAGTGCCAACCCGACGATGATCCTCTTTCGATAAGCAATCCGACTGTTGTCGTGCCGGTTAAATGTGGATCATTTGGCTTTTGGGAGTGATAGATCGAAGGTGACTCGTCGCGTTTTTGAGCCCTCGATACGTTATTCATGCCGGGTGATAAAATTTGCATTCCCGACCTTATGTATCGATATAAGCTGAATCGACTCTCCACTCTCATACTTTCGAGCTTCGTTAATGACGGCAGAATTTCTTTTATATTGGTTGTCCATGTTTTTTGTGCAAACTCGAAAATTATGCGGACCACTCGTAGACTATCGGAAATTATGTTTCGAATGATAATCGTCACTGCCGATAATGTGGTCGAGATAGCGACATTGTAACGGTATATCGTGGATCGATTATATTCGTTGGCACGAAGCAATTTATAAATTCGACTCTCAAATTAGCTTATCTCTCGGAAGATCTTCGCGGCGTTGATACATGCAGTACGTATATTCGAGTGCACCGAATCGATAAGACTCGAATGTATCGAGAACTCTGTATGGGTCGCATGTTTGTCACCTATGGGGCTCCAACACGCATACGCGCTTTTAATTAAACCGACGAAATCGTGAAAGGCATCGCGCGAGAGAGGCGAGGGAGTTTCGCAGATCCCTGGGAATTGGAAGGTTGGGTTCTCTTTCGAGGCTAAATCGGGGGGCGCTTGCAGCGGCCTGGTATTTCTCTCCGTCTCGCCGTACCTTTCTCTCGTCTCGTCTCCCTTCCCACCTCGGGAAGTTAACTGCTCTCTTTCTCTCTTCCACCCCCACTGCGGGTTGCACGGAGCGCGAAGGATACCAAGGGAGCCCATACAGCCCCGCCTTGTTCCGCCATCATGTTTTCGTGAACCACGCAATTATCAGGTACCTCGGCTTATACCTCGACGCAGTATCTTCAGCGGAAGATACTAAGGTGGGGGGGGCTACCCAAAATTTCGCAAGCCAACACAAACTCCGATACGATCTCCTTAATCGTTGGTAAGCGCCAATTTTGTCAAAGTGGCAAAATTGAGAGTCCTACAATTGATAATCGTGAGACACGTTGAAGCTAAAATTTAGTTCTAGTTAGTGAACCAGCTTTTTTTAAATACTGAATGGATGCACTTATTTATTTGAAAAAAAAATAGTCGGTGTAACGTTTAAAAGTTGATATATTTGACGAATTTCCGGTAACCTCAGGAGGATTGAAAAACGGATATAAAATTGGTGGTAACGAGATGTCGCATTGGGATTACGGAAAATTGTATTTTTAAGACCTAGGAGGTAAGAAGAAAAGTTTCATGGCTCAGTGTTTCTGTACAATGTAAACCGGGCACGTCCCTCTGTTCAACTGTTGGCTCCTCTATGGGTATTGATCGGCTTCGATATACCACATTGAACACGCAAAGCCAGACACTCTCTTGTGCATATACTATCGCCCATGTACATGGAGAAACACAACACGAGCTTCGTATATCCCACCGTATATACCGTGTATATTCCGTTGCAGACTCATTTTGTATTCTTTTTCTCGTTTCCTTCGTTCGTTTTCTCCCTCTCTTTTTATTTCAGCCTCGACTCATTCCGGCCTCCCACAATCTTCAGTAGGCGAGGAGGATTACCTTCTTCCTCTCGTCCCTCCCCCTCGCTCTTTGCATCGTTTTATTTTCGTTTTTTTTTTTTTTTTTTTTGCATCTTCATCTCCGTTTCTTTCTTTCTTCGTCGAAGGAGTCCGTCCCTCTCGCGCGGGAACTTACACCCACACGATCACAAGCTTCCCGGCATGAAATCTTCGTGGTAGCGACGCGCTTCCCGCCAGTCGTGGGCTCGCTGTAATTTGCATATTTTGTTGGGTTAAATTTAAAAAATGCCTGCGGAGAGCCCTCGGCATATCGGAGCCGCGACAGAAAGAACGGTGCGGAGAGGCGAGCGAACCGAGGTTGACGAGTTGGCGACCTTCAATCGTTCTGGGAAACAGAGAGGAGCCGCGAGAGAGGGCAATTAGGGCCGCAATTACCGTGCCCTTCGCAACCCCATTCGAGTTGTTACAAACGAGGGAAAGGGAATTCCGGTAGGAGAGAACAATTCCGGTCGTTTTTTGGGGCTACGGCTTTGTCACCCGACCACTTAAATTTTATTCTCGACGCAATGCTTTAACCTTTCGTTCCGTCTGATCCCTTCGAAATTATCGCGGAAACATATTTCTGCATAAAATTTTATTCATTTTATTCCCTTTCGTATATTTGCGATGCCGTGCAGGAAATTCGATAGTAAAATGTTTGTCTCTATTTTATGTATATTTCGATGCAATGTTTATTTGTTTGTCGCAATTTTTCAAAAATCCGCGAGGTCTCGGAATACCTCGTTTCCGGTTTGGGACTCTTATTTTTCGATCGGAAGTGACGTCATAACGGAAATTGGTTACATCGATATCGTGTATTGAACGAATTTTTTCCGGAGAAGGGAAAAAAAAGGAAGCTGCGCGCTCTCCAATTTTCCGAGCAATCGACCAAACGATCGTTCTGCAATCCAAACTGTTTAAATCGTTATCCCAGTTTTGATGGTTTAGACGACGGGGTTTGCAGCGATAAGCAGGCCGGCATAGATTGTCTTCGGAGCCGGTGCATAGTCATGCCGGAGGAAAAGCTTGCGGATTTATCCGAATCCTATTTCGCTTAGAGGAAGCGAGACGAGGCGAGGGAAGGGAGGAGGAAAAAGAGAGTGTGTGCTTTGGCTCCGGTAGCCTGGATAGCCGCTAACACTATTCCCGTTATCGCGTTTGTGATAGCAACTTTTACGGCCAATCCGCTCCATTTCCCGCGGGCGAGTCACCGTCACGTTCGTTTACTCGCGGAAACAGCGAGCCAGCCCTCCCGCGGCGTTTCCCCTTTGACTCTCGTCCCCCACACAGCCCGACGAAGCTAGCCGGGAGTTGTACCATCGAAAGCTTCGGAAAGCTTTTCGAGGGAAAAACGAACACGGGTCATCCAAAACTCACTCGGATACATTTCCAGCGGACGTCGGTGAGGTCGTCTTATTCGGCTGTGTGCGCGCCGATATTGCGTTCGCCAATAACCGTCCATTCGCATTTGCAAAGTCGCTACGTCGAGATTACGCGCTCCGGTGAATACGATTCCACGACTCTGGAGCACGGACATGCTCGTCATCCGTTAGAGGGCGCATGTTTATCCACGAGGCCCTCGTCCCTTTATCGTCTGTCGGCTCCCGCGCTTTCCGGACCCCCTGCACTTCGACATCGGAGGCGTAACTAGTGTCACGCATTCCATTAGTTGACTCACTGTTGTGAAGTAACATAGTTGGAATTCGGCATTGGGGTTTGGACCAGAGAAACGAACGAAAATGAGAAAGAGACTGCCGCTCGATTCGGAAACTCGGCGATTGGGAAATAACATTCGGAACGATCGAGACTGTAGTTTTCCAGGTGAATGCCTCGAGACATCGGAAAGTTTTTGCGGGGATCGTCGGCGATTAGCCTGCCAGGATTGGAGAAGCCTGGGAGATCGGTCGGCGGTTTCCGTCCGTTAGATTAAGCAGTCGTCGAGCGGAATTTGCGTTGCCATGGCGTCTCGGCGAACGGGATCATTCGACCCGTGAGCTCTATAACTTCGACCGTCTGGATTTCGCTGTGGACGAAGCTCGCTCGTTAGCAACACACGCGACAGGGTGGCTTACTGGTCGTGGAAAGCATCTGGCTCCGAGAAACGCAATTCCCGCGACGTTGGAAGCGTTGAACCGGTACGACGAGAACGATGATTTAACTGGAGAGAAGATCGTTCCTCCGACTTGCCGGGTGTTACATCGGCGCAGAAACGATTGCGCCGGCACGCAAACTTCTCGTCACTCTTCGCGAAGTTCCTTAGCGATATTTTTATTCGAGCTTTTTCGTCGAGCAGGTCGGGATTTGCCGTAAGCTTCGCGACGAACTTTCTCGGGGCATCGGGCCGATCCGTTCTTAATTAAAGAAATGATGAGGAGACTACCGGTAAGGACGACGCTGTCTCAGCGGCCGGACAACGCTCGCACCGACTGGCATGATTGACGACGGAACGTTAGACACTTAACGATCCCCGGGAACGAGGAAGCCGCTTGGCTAATTTATTGCGACTTTGATGGTTCGGCTCTACCGCCGTACCCGCACGCACGGACCGTCCTCGCTTCCCCCTCGGTCTCTCTCGATTCTTCCAAGTTCGCCAAATAAATAAATACCCCGTGACAAATAGCCCAATCAATCATCCTCGAGGTTTCGCGATAAAAGGGGTAATTCCGTAAGAAAAAAAAATGAAAGTAAAATCTTCACTGAGAGGGAGGCGAGGCGGTATTTCATTAATAAGAAGATAGTCTCTGCTGAAAGCTTGAAAATCGAGGCTGGCACGAGTAAGTTGGTTGGAATTATTATTGAATTTTTAACTCTCGGAGATGTGCTGCGCAAGCGGAAAATGGAGTCGACAGAAAAAGAGTCGAAAAATATCGTGGCTATACATATAGATATACGTAATTCTCTGTGGAAAGAAAGAGGAAAGGGGTGAGTCAGGAGCCTTTCGAGTCTGTGAATGCCTGCTCTTTTGGACGGTGATGGGTTGGGGTCTTGGTGCGGAGAAGCGAGAGTAAAAGGGCGACCGGTGGTGATTCTCCGAAAGGAGCGTTCAGCAGAAGGGGGTTAAGAGCGTTCCGGTCGCGGGCCGGAAACTTTGCCGCCGAAGGAAAAGGGGTATTCACCTCCTCGCTTTCTCTCAGTTTCTCGCCGTCCCACCGATTTCCTGTACGGATTCCACCATTTTCCATTTCTCGGCGAGACGATGGCAAAAGTTGAAAATTGTGCAGTCATTGAGCGCACCCTGCGCGCCGATAGCCCACCTCCTTTTCCACGGAGTCTCGCGTCTGGGCTCGTTCTATCCCACTGATGCACGATATAGACGCACACACACACAACCCTGCACTTCATCCCGTTAGACGACGAAAAAGGTACACAAGCGTATCGCCGTTCCGCAAGCGGCTTCCACATGGAATCTTCTACGCTCAAGAACGTACCGTCGAACCTGTGTGCCGCGTATGTGCGATATCAACTTCTCTATATTTATGTTCATAAGGAACCGTGGCGTGTATACACAGCTAACTCGATAAGTTTGTACATAGTCTACGATACATGCTCGACCATATTACTATTATCTATGTCTGCAGGCCGCTTACTCGTGGAAACGACTCTAGCAACAATCTACGCCTCTCTAAGGTACACAACACTGTGTACGGAGCTCAGTCGAGAAGTCCCAGCCCCAAAGTCTATCCGTGCCCCCGGACACTGTATACACACAACGGCGTACGGTGAAAGAGCAACCCCTTTGCGCAGCTTCCCCAGGAGCGAAGCTGCATCTCTCGTCCGAAGCACCGGTGGTTGCCCTTCTCATTTCCCATCCACTTTATATTCAGACCATCTTCTCTTTCTATTCTCGGAGAACTGAGACGTATCAGCGAGGTAGGTAAGACGAGGAAACGCGTAACATTGTCCCGTCTCTCTCGACTCATCTCGCCCTGGGAACTGCACCGAAGACGAGCGACCCCGCGGACTCGCCATTCCCAACCCTCTCCATATTCTCCCTGCCTTGAGTTAATCTACCTCTTCCACGTCGAGCGGAAAAGCTCGCTTCGCGCCCTCGGTAAAAGACGATCCACTCGAGAAAACCTCGAGACATCCTCTCCTTAACGAAGCTCTCAATTTTCGTGTTCGGTATTTCGCAGTTCTATCTTGGAGCGTGCGACATCGTCCGCCGTCACGGAGTTACGTTAGGTTTGACGCAGCGACGCATGGTCTGCGGAAGAAGTGTGAAAGAGCATCTTCTCTCGCGGAGACCAAGAGGCGAAGCCAGGAAATTCGTGACACGAGTGACGATGACGACGGTGACGATCTCGCGCCGTGTTAGCGAGTTCCGCTATTTTATACTCTATGTTCCTGCATCTCCTCACCCAAACTCCCGCTCTTCTCGCAAACGAGACACACCCGAGTTTCTTAGTGTAATTTTGCCGGTTTTTTTTTTCTTCGCCTCCATTCGCTTTACGAGCGAAACTTTGGCCTCTTACCCTTCAAAGTATACGGTACAACCACATAGCTACACGTTCTTACCCCGTGCGTTTCACAAATAAAACCCGACCCCTCTCCTTCGCTCCCCCTTTACTCCTTTCTTCATCGCTCCCGTCTCTTTCCCCGCCCGACCGAGCTATCTTCATCTTTTGCTTCTTCTCCTTCTCAGTCTTCTTGTTTCGTCTCTCGTTCGAGTTCTCCGGCGACTCCGGCTCCCTTTCTCGCACACCTCTCGACCTTTCTCTCGGCTCTCACCGTGACGCGAGAGCGTGCAGCGTCGTCGTTTTCACGTTCCTTTGGATGCGCGTCGCCGACGTTCATCGCGCTCTCGTGGTCCGCGCTCACGCGAGATTTCTCAACCTTTCCTCACGGGAGGGCGACCCAGCCTCCTCCTTCCGACATTCGCTGCGAATCCTCCGACTCTCGGTATGCCTCGGCAGCGTGTCGTTACTTTGTTAACTTACGGGATTTAAGAGAGCGACCGTCGGACGGGCGGTCGGGGCGAGAAACGAAAAGACAAAAGAATATGAGACTGCTTGTCGAGCTCCGGGTACAGGGCGGGTGGAATTTCTCGATGCGAATCTTTTCATTCGCTTTATCCCCATCCTTATTTGCACTGACTTACAATCCGGTCCTTGCCGCCTCCACCAATACACACTCGCCCGGTATTAGCCTCCGTATATCCGCAGATGCTTGTCTCCCGTACAAAAACGACTCGAATAGCGGATAATAATGTAGCAAAAAAAAAAAAAAATCGAGGACAGAAAAAAAAGCATCGACTGTATAAGTCGTTCGTGCACTGTCGGCTTTATACAGATGTAGTGGAAATAGCATCAGTACGAGGTTCTTATAGCTTGTAACTTTATTTAATTTCAGCCGAAACGCGAGGCGAGATCGTCACGGGACAGCGGGCCTCGCGATAGGGGGATATAATTGAGAGAGTTCGCCAAAATCGAAATTTCGCTCCGTCCAAATGGCTTCCTCTCATCTCGATCGCCGACTTCGCGAATCGAAATTGGAATCTCTAATGACTCGAGAGAGAAAAAATAAAACAATTAATTAATGCATTAATATGGTAATATCTAGGACGGTAATTGGACGATAAATTACAATTTAGGATCGCTTCGTCTGCTTCTTATTTTTTGTCCAGAATAGTCGGAGCGTCGTGGAGATGTATTCGTGCTCTGGAAATTTATCGGTTTGGTCGCGAAGATTTTACGAGCGCACGGCAAAACTCCGACGGGAACGAGGACGAGAGAGCGAGAGAGTCGGATGAGAACAGCTATAAATACTGTATTAATACTCGATTCGTTAGATGACGTCATTTAACGATGTATACACGGCTATTCCGGTGAGCCATAAATGACGTTGAGCCGTGGCGTCGTGTCTCATACCATCTATGCCTTTTGAGCTAGCTCGCCTCCACCGCTCAGTTTTTCTTTTATTTTATTTTAATTTCTTTTTCTTTTGCATTCGCGAAGTATCAGCGCCGGTTACGTCGAATATTAATAAATTGACGACAAAAGAGCGTTTCGCTGACACAAGCTTTCATTCAACGAGACATCGGTTTCAGCAACGTGGGAACATGGCGTTACCATCGCGCAGAGGGTAAATAAATCAAGCGGCTCCGGAGGATTATTCAAGCGGGAAGATTCAATTTTTTAAATCAACGAAATATCGTCGTAAATTCAATGTGCATCGTAAATTCGTCATTCGATCCGAAAAAAAGCTCTCTTTCACTGTGACCATCGGATATAAGTGTGATAGACCGAGGCGCGTACAAGTCCCGAGAGAAATTTACCTATACTCCGCGCAAATAAATATGTATATAAATATATAAAGGGGTCACGTGCCGAGGGCGAAAGCCATAGATTTTTCCAAAAACTACTCCCTCATACAAAGCTATAAATTTCCATTTTTTTTTGTTTGTTGTTATTTGTATATAATATCGGCACGAAAGTTTCGATATCGCCCAGCGAATGTCGTCCGTATGGCTCGGCCAATGGTAATCCCTCGCAATTTCCGTCATAATATTCCCGTAATACAGTACGTCTAGCTTACTGGTGTTGTTGCGAAGCTCTTACATTATAGTTAACGATTTCTGGATATTCTCCCTCGGGAATGCGTACACGGCTGCTCGGAGCGGTCTCTCGGCCGTGGTTGTCGTTTCGCAGGCCAGTCACGGTATCCACCTATCGTGCTACATATCTCAGCCTCCTCGGTCTGTATAACTCCAATACTACGGAATATTGGGCAAATTCTATCCTCGGATCGCGAAGCCAAAGCGATGGAGCTTGCTGCGCCGAGCGTTATTAGACGGGAAACACCGCCGTGCATTCAGAGGGGTTGGATGAATTGTGGGGTGTGGAGCCGCGCCTACGTTATACCGATCTGGCGAACCCGGCGCACGGTACACACCCCCGGTTTGCTCACGTTGCGTCTGCTTCTCATACTGCTGTTGCACTAATTGCTATTCGGATTATTTACGAGGTCGAAGGCGCCTCGTAATACAGGGCTGGTCGAGCGCGAATGCTCTGCCAAATAGATCGACCAAATGGCAATGGCGAGATACGTCGATGGAACACCGGCGCCCGGGTTTGCTCTCCTCGCGCATCGCGGAATCGGGAGATCGCTGGTCATTTTGCTCCAAAATTTCTCTGCATTTCCCTGGGTGTCGTGGACATCCTCCGGCTGTGATATTATACCTGGATGATGTACAATTATTGCTGTGCCCGCCTGTTTCGGCATGACGATCCTCTCAGCGTGAAACGACTCCCGATATTCCGAACTTCATTGTTTGCAGGCTTTATTGTTTCGGTATTTTACCCCTCGAGGTGAATATGATCCTTGAATTCTACTGCCGATTGGGAGTGGAGCAATAATCGAACGATTATTACTTCGATCATTACAGGCATTCAGGCATTGGCTCTGACCTGAATACCGGGGGATGCGGCTTTGACCATTGCACGAAGGATCTCTCAGAAAAGGTGCGGGGAGGAAAAGAATCGGGACCGAAGTTACACCGGAACCTTTTTCATTATGTTAAGAAGCAGCTACTGAAATTGTAATTGTTAAAAGTCCACATGAAATAAGAGTATACTTTTCAGTTGTTTTTCATTGACAATAGTTTCAACGGTAGCCACTTTATCTTCGGACGTTACGGCTCTTTTCGAGTGACATTGGCACGTTTCGTTTAGAGAAGAAACAAAAGATTTGAGGAGACAATTTCACTTCGAGGTATTCTTATAAACCCTGTCGCGTGTTTTAGGATTGAGGGAAAACAAGCGAGAATTATTTCGTCAAGCGGAAGGCAAGGCACGATTGCGTTAGGGTCGGTGTTTTCGTATGGGCGTGCACGGCATCGTGAAGTCGTTTGGACGTGAGGGACGAAGTCCAGGGATGAGACGACTCTAATGCCAGCCGTATGAGGTACTTCTTGAGGCGATCGAGACTTCCCAGCACGACGCACGGAGCGTCTTATTCCCCGACAAGCGACGTTACACAGATAGCTCCAGCATCTCGGTCTTTCTTGAATTTCAATTTTCTTCCTTCTGTTTCAAAAGTGTACCGTTGTCGGGCTCTCGAGACGCACACAGAGCCGAGACCCGTGTCCCGCATCTCTTCGCTCCCAATGTGCTCGAGATCGCGCCCGCGATCGCGTGGTGATCCTGACCTGATCCTGAATTTACAATTCCGATAATTGTCGCAGCTTCTGATCCAGTTTCACGAAATTATTGGGAAATATAAAATGAAAACAGGATCCGTTGGCGAAGAAATAAAAGGCAGGTTGTTAAAGGTTAATGGACCGAGGTGTTCGCTTGCCGAGTCTGCCTGACTGACTGGTGAGATCAACGTCTTACGCCATTAAATGTAGCCGACTTTCATCGGTAGTCGTTTCAGTCGAGCACATATACTCCGCTCGACTGAGAGACGAGCGTCGGCCGCGCCAGTAATGGACATGTTGACCAGAATTGCTAATGGTGTGTTATATCAGCATATCGCCCCATTTAACAAATTTTAATTCTAGTTCTGGATGCATTAGTTAATTAATTGGTCCAAGAAAAGGAAAAACCGCTCTAGAATCCATCCGAGGCGTGTGAAGTTATCCGACGAGGAATATTTCCAACGCCGTCTGCTCTCAGCCGGGGATAGAGGAGCTCGACGATTGTCAATCGACGAGACGATCGGCTTCCCCACCCGGAATTAATCCTCCGTGTGGAGAGAAGAGAAGAGTGATCTAGCGGATCACTGCTCTCATTTCATTCGGCAAAAGAGCTCATCTCATTGCGCAGTTACCTTCGCCGTACGGAGAAGGTAACTGCGCTCTGTTTTATATTTTATCTCGCATTTTCAAAGAGCATCAGTGGTATGAAGTGGACAGTAATTCCGTGCGGTATATCGACCTCAGGATCGAGGAAAAAGACGAGGGAAATGATATTACGCCTCGGGCATCGCGGTACAGTTGGCATCGTAACGCGCATGCGTCAGATATGCGCGGTTTAAAGAGTTGATAATCTACTCGAGAACTCGCTCCGTGCGCGACTTGCTTAGCTTATTTTTTTGGTTTTTCGTGAAGCAACGCAATAATCAGAGAAATCGTAACTCTATCGGTCATTAAATTTTTTTACCGATGGTGCATCGAACTTGGAGCGACCCGTAACGATATCTTTACGTGTAGAGAGATAAGTTAACTTATGTTATGAAAAAAAAAAAATCATTACAATCATTAAATATCA
This sequence comes from Listrodromus nycthemerus, assembly GCA_963978505.1. Taxonomy (NCBI): domain Eukaryota; kingdom Metazoa; phylum Arthropoda; class Insecta; order Hymenoptera; family Ichneumonidae; genus Listrodromus; species Listrodromus nycthemerus. The sequence continues at coordinate 16,004,670 of OZ021683.1, read as the reverse complement.
GTTTCACGACTCAAACGGAAATTTGGGTCCACAAAAAAAACTACACCACAAAATGTTCCGTCAGCGAAGCGTTTAAGCTCCTAAACGTGACAGTCAACTCCGATACGAGGGTATCGCGGAGCGACACTATGCGCGAAAGCATAAATTATGCAACGGCCGTCGCGTATATGTCGGAGGAGCGAACAACTTCGCCCACACTGGATCTCCCTCTAGGTGCGTACTTTCTGACTTTACAACCCGGGGCATTAAATCCCTCGATGTTTAGGTCGGTTACAACGCGTACAGAGAGTGTAACGGCGCTGGGATTTTTCTCACGGTACGATCTGCTGTTGCATCGGAATAGGAGAAACGTGTCGGGTATAAAAATCGTGACAAATCGACAGGACAATTTCCTCGCGATAGCCGATGTCCGGGAGTCTATTTACTTTCTATTTACCGAGGACAGAAAAGATTGTTCGCATTTTGCGAATGGGTCGTACACGCGATGGGAAACGTCATCGTTATTTTTAATCGCGTCGATAACGCGAGCCGCATTAATGTCGTGTCGAATTTAATAGAATTTCCGGGACAGTATGATTAATTTATCATTGCCTTATTTCTACATATTTTCCATTCGAAATGTTGAGAAAGATTAATTTATAATATAATTAAAAAAATATCGCCAATGTGCCTCGCATAATCAAGATTTTTTTTTTTTTTTTTTTTTTTAATTCCAAGGTAAAAGAATCCATGATCCCAAACGAAATTGTTCAAATATGAGAAGCCTCTGAAAATTTTAGACCTCGCCTCATCGACCTCTTCGCTGCCGTTTTAATTTTCCTCTCTTATCTCCCAAGCAGCCGTCGCCGCAGATTTTTCTCCTGCATGTATTCGCTGCACGGTGCCGCGTGTTTACCCTCGCTGTTACGAAAATTTGCTGAAAAATATACACGAGCTCGCGTTGAATCGAGCGGGAGAAGACAAAGATTATGGCGAGAGGGCAACCGCCGGGATATAACCGATTCTCGCTACGGTCGGTGGAGGGCGTGACCGAAGTATCTCCCGTCGCTCCGACCAACGCGCATCACAGAATTCCCAGCAAATATGGCCGAGCCGAGGCTCTCCGGTACCTCTCCGGAGAACCTGGCGGCAGGCTGGCCAGCTATCCGGCTAGCTTGGAGGCCATACGCCCGCCGTAAGAGGAATGAATTGGCCATTGTCCCGAGACACGAGTATGTACCGAACGATACGAGCCACTTTATTCATAAACACGCTCCTTACACTCGACTCTGTCTCTCTCCCGACTCGTTTGCTCTCCCTTTCAGACGTCTGATGACACGGCCTCCCAGCGTTGAATCGATCGACCAGGAAATCCATATACCATGACCCCGTACAAATCCTCCTACTTATCGGTGTACGATGCCTCGTAAGCCGTAATTTATCCAACATTCGACCACACTATAGATAATATTTATTATCGACAAAAAAAAAAGATAGAAAAATAATCGACGATAATTCCGATAAAAAGATGGAGCACTCGAGCTCGCCCGATCGAATATACATCCATATCGGGGAAAATCTCTCTCGATGACCAATTTGCGGTATGGCTTTCAGCAATTTTATTACAGGCGGAATGTAGTTTATACGATACTCCAAACGGAGCCTCGAGCTCCGAACGCGAAGAGACTTCTAGTTTACCTTGCCGGTTGGCGTCATCGGTCCGACATCCGTGCGGAATAAGCAAACGGTTTTCGTAATTATTCCGCCGATAATTAATTGCTATCACGCTGTCAGACGCTCCCTCACAATTATGCGGATGGGTTATCGATTAGTCGCGCGGGCATCGAGAACGATGGCATTAGCGGTGCGACTAGCGAGCTATTCGCGTGAAACTATACGGCTCCTCGGTTTTAATTTCCACTCGTGTCGTAATAATTTCTACTCCTCGGTCGGTTGTCTGGATACGATGCATTTTTTTTCAAATTAAAATTCATCGTCGATTGTTCGAAAGTTGAGACGAGATGGGAGATCCAATGTTTTTTAATAGGAATGTCAAACGGGTTGTTGTCGAGAGGGTTCGATCCTAATTTTTCCGGTGCTCCTCGATACGCGACCGGCGGAAGAAACCGCACCGATCGCGCGCTCCGTACGCGTACTGAGAGACGTAATTATTTTCACGATAGACCGATAAGCGATCTCCGTGGTGGAGGTACCGAGAATATAATTTTTAGCATTTAACGAGCGTCGTATGCTCGTTTCTTGCTCGGTATTATTAACAGCAATAGAGAGAGAAAAGTCTCGGAGAGTACATAAAATAAAGTGGAAACTTGAGCTCGAGAAGAGACGTTTCGAAGACAGCGCAGCTGCCGACGCTTGCGGGACTAGCTCGGCGCTTACACCAGAAGTGCAACAGTCAATTTAATTTTTGGTGCTGGATCCGCTGCTCACATTCCGCTCACGTCGCAGCTGCATTGATCTTGGAGAATCCGTGGTTATAAAGAAATTTGCCGAATCGTGTCGGTGATGCATCGAGCATTAATCTGAGCGTGAAAGCGAGAGACGAGACGGCGCGAGCGAGCCTTTCCCCTTCGGCTTGATGGACAACCAACGGCTGCGCATCGAGCCACAGGGCAACATGCAGCGAGTGCATCATCGCGAGCATTATTGCGCCGCGAAGGAGCACGAAAGTACCAATTCGCGAGTCGTCGGCAAGCAAAAAAAAATGCTTTCATGCCACTCGGTAGCCAGCGAGGCCCGCTGTACTCAGAACTGTAATGCCGAAGCGTTGCCGCACTCGAATTCCTTCGGTAGCTCCACGAGTCTCGAAGAACCCGCGGGATCGACGGTATAAAAAGTAAGGAATTTTACTGCGAGGATATACAAAACCGCTTAGCGAGCTGTCCCACCGGGCGTTAAGAGGAATCCAAGGGCGAACGACCAAACCGCGAACGACGCTCGAGAATCATTTCGAGCGGGTAGTAAAAGCAAGGCGCGCAACCGAGATTGTGCACCGACGCGAGAAACCGGCGAAGACCGTCTTGTCTAAGCCGAGGATGACGAGGAGTAAAAACATGAGTAAGACGAAAAGCCGCGACGATCATACGTACGAGTCTAGTGGGACGCAGCGCCGAATTCTTGATGCATCTTGTGGTCCGCGTGGTTCGAAGTGCGGCTTTAGTCGGAGAGCACAGCATCCGAGTGCAGACGAGGATTCAAAATGGCCACCGGTGCCTGGGTCGATCATCGACTCGACCTACCGGCCACTCGCTTCTTCCGCCGCTGCGCTTCCTTCTCCTTCCCTCGATCTCACTCACGTCGTATAGTTATACAAGACAGCAAAGTTGGATCGAAGATCCTGGAGCAGGCCAGTTCGGAGCTCGGCGAGCACACTCGGCGAAAAATCACACTCAGGGCCTGATCGGCGTATTCGAAAGATCGCGCACATCAAAGGACACAGATTTGGAAAACCAACTTGAGGAACACTGACAATTTTAGAACATATCACACGTGTCGTCAAAAAATCATATTTCCGTCATTTTGGACTGTCGTGTCGATAATATCGGAACACGGTTAACTGCCGGTCGCAGGAGTCGATCTGGCTCGACTCAGACCGAATTTCGCGGAGACCCAAAACACGAACTGATGCCGGATGTAACGGGGTTTTGATAAACGAGCTCGGACGATCGGGATGTCAGAGTGGCGCGCTCGACGAGAGCTGTTCCGTAGACAAGTTTCGAGACGAGAATGACAGTGGGCCAGAGCACAGTCGGATAGAACAGACCGTCAAAGAGTCCACGAGAAAGATAGACGTACACACTCTGAGACGAAGAAGCGAAGTGAGATCAGAGTCGAAATTATGCGGGTGTAAGAGTAGGAGGAAAATAACAAACGCGGGGAGCTCACGGGGTTGAGAGACATTAGAGCCAAGGTCTGGTCCGCGAGCGAAGGGCTGATTACCCCTTTACGACGAGCCACAAGGTCCCGGTGTGCCTTTACGGTCCTTCACTCCGTGCGCTTCCTAAAGCTCGCGCAAGAGTCCTTGGCGTCCACGGCACCCTCGTAAAAACTTCCGGCAACTTTAGCCTTTTTTTTTCGGGCCCTCTTCGGACGCGCTCTGGGTCAGGTATAGATGGCAAAAAACGTTTGGAGGGTGCGAGAAAGACGAAGGATTGTCGTGTAATTCTTGAACGCTGCATCGCTCTTGCACCGGGCGAGAGATGGTTAACCCTTCGCGGAGGGCGCAGTTCGAAGGACCCGGACGAAGGCCTTGCGCCGGTCAACGTTGCGGGACAATGAGACGGTGCTTCCTTCTTCGTTCGCTGTCTCTGTTTTCCGGAAGGAAGGGTTGCTCTCCAGGACATTAAACGAAGGCTGCGGCCTTGACGCTAGTGTAGACGAAAAAGTTGAAATCTCAAAACTGCCGTCCCAGAGGAGCTCGTAAAACGCACAAAACAACCCTTTTCCGGTCATCTCCGTCCAAGACATAGGATGACGGGGGTTGCGGACCTTGGCTGCGGTTCCCGGCTGGGTCTCCGTGCGGTTTTTGAGAGGATCGCTGCCGAGCTTCCGTTAAACTCGATGGTCACAGTATGTATATGTATATTCATCGGGGAAACCACACTGCTGGCAATTTTCAAACTTCAGTCATCAAAACCTCACGGAGCTGCTTACGTTGAAAATGGTCTACTGCGAGAGGTGCGATTAAGTTTGGGATTAAATTTCATCCGTAGAAATCCGTGACGCTGATACTGGAAAATTAAAAAAAAAATCGGTAGTTATCAATGCCGTTCATTGGGTTCTGGGACAAGTTTCTCGCAAACATATAATGATCGATTGTTGAATTGTGATTTGTGAAATCATGATTTTCTTTCTCTTGATAAAATTTTTTTTAAAACAATTATGAAAAAAAAAACGAGGAAAAAATGATTTTGTCGGGTCGTGGTACGAAGGTAATTGAATCGAAAGGTAATCGGCAAAGCCGACTATTCGGATTGCCTTAACGAAGCGCGTAAATGAATATACGTCGTAGTAAAGAATGTGCATCAGCGTGATGAGGAAGATCTCGGCGCTCATCTCTCGCAGTGCCTTGTGCCATGCGAGAGAGAGAGAGCATTAAAAACTCGGATAAATTTTGTCCCACGTCCAGTTTAATGAAAGAACACGAGAGTGAGAGCGAAAGGGCGGCGGGGAGGATGCGAAAAAAAATGTGCGCCAAGAGCTCACGGGCATGTCTGATAATAATATAACAAATAAATTTGGGATATTATAGTCCACATAACCGCCCACGGAGAGAACGAGCGCAAGTTGTTTTCTTTTTCCCACAGTCTCGCTTCGCGAAATGTACGAGATAGAGTGGTTTTTTTCCCGACCGTTAATATATACACTTATTTTTTTTTTTTCCACTTTGAAAGGAGAATATTCGTCCCTCGTCCTAGAAAATTCTTCGCGCACCCCCGTGGACCGCGCATTGACTTGGTAAGGGTTGAACCCAAGGCCGAGCGTGAACCCGCGATAGAACGACGGAATGAAGGTTCGCCCCGCGTTAACGATCTCCTCGAAGGTCGTACCCGTTTTTTTCCCCCAACGCTACCTGACGGTCGAGCGGGACTCAAAAAAAGAGTTTATTTTTTTACGCCTTTCTTCTCGCCTGCCGCGTGCACTTGCGACGAGACGGAGTAGTCGAGGTCATACTGATTCCGAGTTTTCTTACCTGAGCGGATACACAACAGACGTGCAACTGTACGAAGGGAGGAGTAAAAAAAAAATATTTCCTGTGTCCATCCAGCGCGAGAAGGGTTGCCTCGGTCGGCTGTTTTACTGTTATACGCTCTCTCGACAAGGTCGTACGCATTTTTTATTGCTTCTGCTCCCCTTCGTCCACCTGACGATCGGCAGCGACGAGGACTCTGGGTCTTCCAGAAGAGGAGAAAAATTCACTTTTCCGCAGTGTTGGGAAGCGTGCAGAAGTGTTCGGGACGAAAATTTTTATCTCGCTCCTAAATTGGTGAAATAAAATATTTCGCGTATCGATTTCTAATCGATTGGCAATTCCGTATGAACGAGACTGAGTTCCTGAAGTTAAAATCTTACCGGATGCCGTCGGCGACCGGTTACAACGATAGAGTGGTTGATTATTGTCGAACGTTCTCGCGGTTCGTCGCGTGTGAAATTTTTCCGGAAAAATAAGATCGAGACGCGTACCGAGCGGAGGAGCACAGTAGCGGCGATGTCGGCACCGGTCCGAAGTTCCCGATTCGCGCGCGAGCGCGAGAGGAAGTTTCGCGTTTCGCGAGATGATTTATGCGTATTTGATGGTTTGTGTGTGCAGTCGCCGGTTTTATGGGAGCGTTTTAAACGGGAGATAAACGTAAAGAGGCCTTTTATAGCGCCATCAAATAAACAACTTGACTCCTCCTGCTGCTTTCTACTGTTGCTGTTGCTTCTGCTTCTGCCGCTTCTTCTTCATCTTCTTCGTCTTCCATCTCGCGTGTGCTTCAAATACTGCGCGCGCGCGCGCCCCGTTCTACGTTCGGAGCGCCAGCGCCGGCGGAGCGCGTGATTTATTCTCCTCTCGTGAAAAAACGACGCAATGCCAATTTGCTTCGCTGAACCCTTCTCGCTCGCCGACGACGACTACTGTTCTCCGACAGTGTCGCGGATAGCCTCGTTCGCTAGTCACCGAGCACGATAACGCTCTGAACAATTAGTACGAGGCGAGCGACGATACTCGAGCAACTCCGAGTCATCCAGCTTCTACTAAATGACTTCTTAAATCAATTTCCATTCGTTACCGATAAACGCTCGCTTTCAATTAACTCTTCTGTGTTCTTCTTCGAGATCTCATCTCGGCTATAAACGTTTTATGCACTTTTTTTTATTGTTGTCTGCACGGTATTTCCTCACTTTTTTTTTTAATGATTATGCAACTACCGCTGAGGAAAATATTACCGATTGATTGTTTCCCATTCTTGGAGAGTGATTAGTTTGGCAAAATGTATCTTGAATATTATTTTGTATAAAAATTTCAGGCTTCAATTTCAAAGAGACATTCTGTTCGGATACTTTTAGAGTCTTTGAATCCAGTTACGACGATTTTATAGCATGCTCAACATCCCACGTCCACTCTTCAGCGTTTCATGCTGCATGCATAAAATTGGAGTAGGCAAGATTTCTACGATCGCAATACGGATACATATAAATCCTCATGAGCATATGCACCTTCTCGAATTCGATTCCACCGTGAGTCACTCCACACGGCGGTGAAATAGTCGTAGCAATTGGAATTACAGATATGGTAATAGACCCAGTTTCGAGAGACTTTAGGTTAAATACCGGGAAATATTAGCGAATTATCAACGAGTTTCAGACTTATCGTTGTATACCATCTGCGTAACTATATGAACAAGGAATTATCCAATTAAAATCAGCTCTCATTAATCGCAGAAAATTAATTAAAAGTACTCTTTCAAGTGAAACACGTAATAGTGTAAAAATACTACTTCCGGAACAATTTCTCCGTCGTATGGCATTCGCTCATTTCTGCGCTTGTCCATTTTTTTAACATCCGTCCGACTGTCGGATATATCGCCGGACCCCGCCTCGGCCTGGCGTAATTACTCGACTGAAAATATAAATTTACAAATTGGCATTCAGCGCGACTTCAACGAAATTCGGAAGGAAAAAAAAAATTAAAAAGAAGCCATCCGTATATTCACGACATACTATAGAGAAGCGAATTGGGTTCGTATGCGGAAACTTGATCCATCACCCAACGTAACATTGCCGCGAGTCTCGCGCTTTCCTCTCGAGCCAGACCGGAGAAATAATGCGTACGAAGAGATAGCATAGATGAGTCGAGAGTTTGTAACTCACCGTTTTTCTTCGAGTGTTGAAATCGTCTTTTAGCTCGGCATTTCACTGCTCGGGGTTATCACTAAGTCGGTGGCGGCCATGACGTGGAAATTCCGGCGTCGCGACGCCGACGGCGGCGGCGTGCACACGCGACCCCGAAGTATCGACCAACGGCACAACGCCGGGTCGGCAGAGCCGCCGCTGCTTCTGCTGTCGGAGAAAGACGGGAGAAAACCGAGGACAAAACGAGAACGAGGGTTGAGCATCGCGCCGAGCGTACGGGAACGAGAGCAACGGAGCGAGATAGGACTCGGCAGGGTGAATTCTGCCCTCCCGGCTGCGTAGGAAAGAATGCAGGGGCGAGAAAGAGAGCGAGCGCCGAAGGGGTGGTTCTCGCACCACGCCCAAACCACGGCAGCGAACGAGTCCCGGATCTCCCTGTCTTCGTTTTCCGTCGGATCTTCACAGCCAGGGGCCAACCCCGAGTGCTTTAGCCTCCCATTCTCTCTCGCTGCATCGTTCCCCTGCATTTGCGCCACACACGGAGCCCTCCGCATTTTCATGCATTACGTTTTCGCATTCCTTTTTCGAAACGCATGCATGCATTCTTCCCATCCGCGAAAGGTTATGCTGGGGAGCTTTCGATTAAAGGGATCTCCGTGTGTCCGTGAACAAAGGTCCCTTGTGAGCATCCTTCGGAGAGAAACGGTAAACTGCTGGAGACATTTTTTTTAAGGGGTGGAAAGCGATCCCTGAGAACGTTTTTCCTGACCTACGCAAGCGGATTGTCGACCAACGTTGTGTCGGATATTTTTTTTATCTCGGTGCTCCGCGCGAATTAGCCGAGATTTGAATTCTCTCGTGATGTGCGGTTCGAAGTTCGATAGTCTGTTCTGTCTACTGTGGCAATTATGTAGAGAAAAGGTTTCCGAATTTATAAAAAGAGAAAAATCGGGAGTAATCTCGGCCGTTGACCGAAGAGATTATATCGCACCCTTTCATTGAATTAATTTTACTGGCCGTTTAATCGTTCTACTCTGGTCTTCTCGAGCTGCAACCGAGAGAGGAAAATTGCGCTGTGCGGCCGTGACGTCTCTGGGAGTCATGAGAAAGCTTTTGCATACTCTCGACATCGTACACGGAGTTATCGATGCAAATGCCACGCGGTATCTCAGATAAAAAAGCAGTTGAGATACGCCGGAAGCGCGTTCGGTGGCCAGTTAGCGCGAAAAATAGAATTTTGAAACCGGAAGAAACGTATTTCTGGTGTAACGCAACTTCCGGTAAAAAATTTGTCGATTAATTAAATTTTCATACTCGAAGTGACGTCGCGAAGACATTTTGAAAATTCGTATGCGTGAAGTCATTTCCGATTTAAAATCGAGATTGTCAAACCGGAAATTACGTCATTGAGAATTTTTTTCTCTTTTCGCTGGCACGAAGTAAGCAATTTTTGTCCTTTTTACATCGACTTCTTGTCGACAGATCACCACCATTTTTTATTGCTTAATTTTCCGATTGCGCTATCCGGCTCTAGTTTTTCGAAGAAAAGTATAAATAAAAATTGTCACTGAACAAACGCGGTGTCCTACTTGTTCAGCACAATTATTTTCACGAAACTTCATATTCCGATTTTACGGAATAAATTTTTACTGCTTATGTATTGAGAACACGATCAGTGACAGAAACGTGGGAATTATGGAATACAGTAAAGTTGGTAAAAGAACGTGCGTGATACGCTCCAAGCGTATTTGGAGTGGACCCAAAGTGGACCCGACTCAAATTCATGGACCTCCACCACTATAAACGTACGGAACGGTCAACCAAATTTTTTACAACCCACAAAATTGTAACTTAAATCGATGAACGGTCCCTTAACGCGGGGCTGAAGATAAGCGTTACCTCAAGATATTCCGAACACGTTTTTCTCCGAAACGATTTTATAAAACAAAAACGTATTTAAAATTTCAACTCCGTCCCTCTCGCACTCCCGTATGTTCAGTCCCCCGTCAAAAGAACACACCGAACCTTTTCTCCCTCGAATTTCTCGAAAGAAAAATTTACATCATTGTTCCACAAATGGTCATTTTGTTTCTTTCTAGTAGGCACACCATCTTGCATATTAATAAGGCAGACATCAGGACCAGTTGGAAACGTCCAATAATCTTTGTGTTTAATTAATTAATTCTACGTATTAAAGAAATATATATTCAGTGCTTCATCGGCAAACTGTACGGACGTTGCATTTATGAATATTAACCTGAATGGCAACTCCAATGCGAAATTTTATTTTGGGAAGGCTCCTTATTTTTTTTTTTATCGGCTCTTACATAATTTATTTTTAGCATATATTTGCTTAGGTTGGAGTTTCGACGGGTCTCGTCGTCGATTCGCACCACCCACTACTTCTCATCCGTCGTCAACTTCCTCCACGTTGAGTTGGCACGGTGTTGGGGGCATCGGGGCACCGGCACACGAATCTCCCTGTCCCTCTTTATCCTTCACCTACGTACATTTATATGGACGAGCAGACGTACCAACACACAGTTCGTTGTCACTCCTCAACCTTATCCTCCCGGCAGTGTCGCTTTACGACACAAGGCCGTGCATTATACGGCAATCGCGAGTAATCATCCCTCGACCGGCATCGTAAATCCACCGGTGTTCTCAACCTTATCGAATCGAGCGTTCCTCACTCAGGCTAGCCAACTCCTATACGAGTATAAACATCGTTTCGCTCCGTCCTCAGCGTCGATCTTTCTGCTCTTTCCTCCTCCAATCTTTTCTCCCACCCTCGTAACTTCTCTCTTGCCAACGGGCAACGTCGCATGCACACGATTCCTACGTCCTTTTACTTCTTTCTTTCAGCAGCTACTCACCGTTCCACTCGTTCCTCCTACACCGTATTCCCTCTTCCTCGTTCGTCCTTTTTCTTTATTTCAACCTCCTCTTTATTTTATCGCATAAGTGCACCGGAGCGGTGACTCGTGTCAGTGTATCACACTCTCTTTCCTCTTACACACATTTTTTTCGTTCTCTTTTCTTTAGATATTCAGCAAAGATGTCTGCATACCTCCGTTACTCTCTCACGTCCGTTCCATTACTTCGCTATCGGAGAAAATGCATGGAATACTCTTCGAAATATTAATCGTTTAATTTTACCCTCTCAATCGCCAGCGTATCGATAGGCGATAAATTAAATCGGACTTTCGTCGAGTACTCGGAAAATATCTGCGCTCGAGAAGTAATCAAATTATTTAAAGTCCGCGCCGGTGGAGGACAAACTTGAAATCTGGGGTATCTTGTATCCGTCGCGTTTGCCACGGAATTACTGAAGTGTAAGTCGCGCTTCTCGTAAGGTACGTTCGTACCGAGTAGTCGGGTTCCTTCCTCCGTTTCTCGAAGGATCGTAGAACGAAAATAATCGCAGTTACCCAAGGCAAAAGTAGGGCTTGGCACGCACACACCCGGACGGTACTATTTACGAGGCTGAGAAGAGGCGAGAGACCATACGTTTCGGGCTGGTTTAGCGCTACCATTTACTATGTACATGGTATGTACGTACGTTCGCCGAGTGTCCGAACGGTCAGGATAACCGCTCCATTATGTAAAAGTGACTAGACGTCACGTACGGCCATATATTCGTCTCTCTTGGCTCGATAGCACTTGGCTTTTCTTCCTACGGTGACGTCATCGTTCTCCTAACAGCAAGTGTTGAATGTACAACGGATGTGCAACACGAGTGTGCGAGCACGAGATATTTTTATCCCCACAGTCGCAACTATCGCTCGCATGCATTTAACTACCGACGAATACGAATATAGAAGTTGAACAATATTTCCGTCCCCGACGCTCCATTCCACTCTTGGATATAAATTTTTTTGTTTTCTCCTCGACACTTCACCCCACGTGACTCCCGACGATGAAGATGGAAAGTAGCAGAAGTGAAATGTTGTAAAGTATACAAAAGATTCGTCATTGCGATATTTACAGTCAATTTACGAACACGTACGCCAGGTGTCGATTGAGTGATAAAGAGCGTGCCAATCTCGCCAGTTCACATATGAGAGACGTAAATAACATGTAGTATGCGTGCTAAGCGATATTTCCGCTTCTTGACACCATCGTGACTCCATTCCCGGCTCAACTATCAGTGCAACGAGCGAGAGGAAGGGAGAGTGTCGGCCGATGTAGAAAAGCTCACTGAACTCGATGGTGCACACGCTTGGAGATAAAGATAGAGGAAACATTGCTGGCGTGTAAGTCTTAAAAGGTCGTAGACCGGGAGTAATGACTCGACGTACAGTGTACGGTGAATTACTGTGCGGGGAAACGTAGTTTGTTCACGCATCCTCGAACTGTACGATACCTGCGTGTACCTATTATTTACGACACTGCGAGTTCATGATACCGCAGTAAAAGCTGCCGGGAGTCGTGGCTCAGCCGTTTCTTATGGTATCCCGATAATTGCCAAGGTATTTAAAAGCCGGCGATGGAGGATCGAAAAATTGTGACCAACCATCGATGCGAGAGCGGAACTCTTTGAGGAACTGCTAGAGTACTTAGGTCGCGAAGGTAATCCTAACTCACCTGGCAACGTTTTTATGTCGTAATTATTCATTCTTATCTACAATATTAATAATCCGTAACACCTCGTGTGAATATTACAGTGAGAAAAAATTACGTTGTACACGCAACAAAACTGACTCTTTACCATAAAAAATCGTTCCTCAGTTACTCGTTTACTATGTAAAGGGTATCTAATATTTTTTTATATATGTAGGTTGTATTTTATGATGAATAAAGGCTCGACTTTTAAATATGTTAATCCGTGAGTTTTAGTACCCGAATTCTTTGGACGATCGAGGTAGCTCTTAGTGACAAATAGACCATATGTGCCATTTTCACTGTAAAAATAATCCCGAAAATATTCGAAAATTCGTAAAACTTATAACTACGACGTTGAGTTAATTATTAGCAACAGTGGAATGGTATTATTATTGAAAAAATTTTGAACAAAGTTCATCTGATAGAATAATTAATCGGAGTGAATTATTCAATTAGTTTATACAATTACCGGCACGATCATTATTATTTTGGATCCGGAAATGCCTGCACGAAGATCTGAACACTTGCAAACGAAGAAGAAACCTTTTGACTTTATTCCACGAAATCGCCATTTCAGGTCTCGCAGAATCGTCGCTCTGAGTTTCAGAATCCCAGCTCCGCCATCGCCGTACATCGTGACGGCCAACAAAACCGGCAAAACCGGCAGCAGTCGCTGCCGTCGAGCGGTGTTCATTCTCCCCGGCTACCCCTCTTCGCCATCAGCTACAGGAGAGTCGCATTCACATCGCGTAAGCCTCTGCCTCTTTTTCTCTCAATGGCAAACCGCACGCGATTCCGAAACGAATAGGTGAATGCAGGATGCGGTCGCTCAGGAACTCGACAGTGGAAATCTGCGAAAGTTCAATCATACGAGTGCACGTATGGGTGCTGGTGAAGCTAACCGTGGAGCGTGTATGCATAAATGCATGCATGCATTCATGGTGTGTTCGTCGAACACTCACGGCGGCCATACCGGAGGACTCGAGCGGTGAGGTTGGTGGTCCGCGTTCATTTTCCACGTACGATGCGTCGATCCCTACTCCCGGCCTTTGATCGCCTCGTCGTATGGTAAAATTCTGTATATAACTATGGATGAAGGTATACGAAGTGCGCGTCTGGCCGATGTCGAACGGAATATGGTGAAAGGCCACCGCGCGTTACGCCTTCGTTGTGTTTATAGCTTCACGGTATAGTATGTATCAACCGCACGGGAATCTTCGGTGCATTCCTCGAAGGATAGCGGTCTACCGAAGGAGAAGATACGCAGCGGGATCGGCGATAGAGCCGAGAGAAAGAGGCGAAGGAAAGGGAATCGAGCTTTGACCAGAGACGGTGCGAATGGCCCTCCAAGGCCAACCACGACCAACCCTTCTACGCGAGCCACTTTTGCCGCTGCTCTTCGACGACCGTTGTCCCCTTCCTACTCACTTTTTTTTACGGCAAACCCTTCGTCCGGGTGGCTGGTGGACATGGGTGAAAAAAAAATTGCTCTTTACGCTTCTGTGACTCGAGCCTGAAGAGAGTCTAGGACGGTAGGCGAAAGGGTCGAGAAATAATTTTTGAAAGGTCAGCCCGGGAGAAGAGAAACTTGAGGAATGAAAAATTTGAAAACAGTTATAATAATTTGTGGAACGTGAGGAACTGTGGAATATTCAAAATTTCGTTGAGGGTAGAGTTGAATTGATTTTTTAAAAGATCGTCAGGATTGGTGGAATAATTAGTGCGGATGAGATGATGATCGGCGAGAGGGACGAGAAGATATTATGATAATCAGAAAACTCTCAAGCTCGCATTCCCTGGGTAGGTAGGAGCGTCTAAGTGTAATTTTTTAGTGTTACTTAACGCTCCGCTTAAATGTTCCGATGCGGCATAACGAGTTCCATAAAGTGCGAACGTGCCATCGGACGATCTTCTCACGTTTTATTATATTCTTATTCTCATTCTTGGTGCGCGTGTGTCTCATGAAATTTCAGTCAGGATCTCGCGTTGTAATTTCGTTGGACAGCTATCGGAACGATGTCTCGCACTTTACACCGTACGCTTATTCTGTCACTGGGCGATTCTTATTAATTCAGGATCAGAGGGAAAAGAGAGCGACGGGGAGTCGAGGCTGTTTAATTATGTTGTTTCCTCCTTTTAAACTGGGATATGCGGTAGTTTCTTAGCGGCCGTTGAGACTCGAGAGTACGTAAGCCGACGATTTCTTTAACGAAAATATTGAGCTTGCATTCGCCTTAGGGATCTTTGAATTCTCCAATCCCGAGCGTCCGCACCGAACGTGCCAAAAAAATACCGAAGAATTTCGAAGTACTAGGTGGAACTCCGCTGGAAGTCAGATTCGGTGGAGGGAAAAAGAAGGAAAAGAAAGGACAAGAACGGTGGAAGAAACGTGGCCATGGAGAATGCGCACGCCTTCGCAAGCTGCTGAAACCTTGAAACTTTGAGGGAATCGGGAAACTTCGGCACGAATTTCCGCTTGTCTATTGAATATGGACCGATTAAATTGGCTCGTAAACATTGCGGTGTCTGAAGCATTGAATATTTTTGTTCGTTTCTATTTGTACGCTGTTCCAGGCAAAAAACCTAAATTATTATTTTTCATGCTGATTTGCAGTCGATCGATAAGAATAAATTTATCATTTTATGGTCTTATTTTGTCAATCTACCACGTCGAATACTTCGATTTAATTATTTTAATTAATTCAATTAATTTAATTATTTTAATGTATGCCCTAAGATTATTAGCGATGAAATTAAGTGTCTGAGGATCGACCACTACCCCATGAAAGAGCACGTGAGGAGAGCTACGAAATCTTAACTCGTGCTCCAGTTGTCGGCTTCTCTACTTGTCCTTTCCATCGAGCACGCCTACCCTGGTCGTAACATTTTTTATTAAGCCGTCGCGGTTTACGAACGTTGTAACGGTGGAGGATAGGGTGTTCGCGCGATGGAGGGTAAGAGAGGCGAGGCTCCGAACACGAACTGCATTGTTGATCGGGCCGACCCCGTAGACTTCTGCAACGCAACGAGAGATGTCACGAGCTACCCTCGATGGAAGGGCGAAGCGGGAGCGACTCTGAGGTTCGGAGGTCCCAGGTGCAATATCATCGCCTGAGTCATTTACCAGATACACGTTGCATCGAATATTAAATAAAAATTCCCGACGTTTTTTTTTTAAGTAACGAAAAATCACCCGCACCAATTCAATGGTTTACGAAAAAGTCTTCCTGAAAATTGTTAAGCTTTTTTAAACCGCGAAATTTTTTTTATTTCCAGCTGTAGTGGATTTTTTTTGTAGTCTTCACGAATCTGTTGCATGTTCATTTGTCAATTAAATGATCAAATGGTGACCAAACGGTTTTCTTCTCCAGCGTCGTCACGAGATTTCAGGGTGGTTCGGAGGAAAAATCGTGGTGGCTCTGGTGTGAATTCAGGGAACTACGTACCACCGAGGGTATGCGCGACCCCCGAAACCTTTCGGCTGGTAGATTCGCCGTCGGGGGTTACGGGCGTGAGGGAGGGTTTTGCCAATCGTCTGGATGTGATGCCGGTGCTGGTCGGTCGGTGTTGCAGGCGGGCTCCGTGAACCAGCGGGTTTGTCACGTGCCAAGTTTGAGCAACCCCTCGTAGGATGACGCCACTGTTCGTCGATCCCGAAAACCCGGTGGTCATCCTCGCCGCCGCGCAGCACCCTCGTCATTTTCATTTGATTCTCCCATGAAATGTTTTATTGACCGACTGTGCTCCAAGCACTTGTTTAAGGCGTCCTTCGAAAAGACGTCCCGTCAGCGCACGATTGTAGGAACGAACTTCGTGAAACTGCGAGTAAGGGTGTACAATAAAAACGATGCTCTACGGATTCACGGACATAGAGTACGTGGGAGGCAGAGAGGGAGAGGAAGAGAGACAGAATAGTCTACACAGCCTTAGAGGGGTTATTGATTTCCGTGAGAAAGCTCAGCTTCGCGCGAACCTCCGCCCATCGCGGTAGAGGACTCGCAACCCTCTCTATTCCCGAGTACCAAGTGCGATGGAAGGTCGGTAAAAAAGCTGATGTTTTTTTTTTTATTAATCTACGGGTTGAATCCACACAATCCCGCGAGCTTTCTTTCGCTGCATTTTGCAAGCTCCGAAAACACTCGGACGGTAATGCTCGGTGCAACATTGAAAGCGAACAAATGTGCAGAAACCTCATTCTCACCTGTTATCGTATTCTTTCGAGTAGGCATTTTTTTTATGTACATTTCTGAGGATGTTTAGAGGAAAAAATAAAGTAGCTGATCGACGTAGGTGTCGCGTGAAATAAATCGTGCCGTTGGAACCGCTGCGGAATTCGGTCAAGGAAGATGACAGAGGAGACTCTCGATATAAGCTTTTTTTTTTTTTTTTGGGAATAATGTTTCTATTTTTTCTCGCTTTTGTGGTTGCACGCGTTTATCCGGACCGCGGAAACGTGAAATTCATTTCACCGGTCCATGGACGATATCAGTGGTTACAGTCAAAGTGGGGGTGAACCCACGCGTGCACACGCGTTCGGTCGACGCGAGCGCCGCGAGACCCGCGGCATTTTATGTTTTGATAGCGCAATAAACCGGCGTAAAGCAGCAGTAAAACGCATCGAGTCACAAGTCCGCTCAGCTGATGCTGTTAAGTGGCCCGACTGCGGCAATGGTTCGCTCGCGACGCCCGACACTGTCACCCTTTTCCCATGGTCCTCACTTTACCCGATGGCAAGAAAAATCGTTCCTTGTTTCACCAAGAGTGTTCATTTACTCGCGTTCTTTCACTTCCGCATGGGGTCCGTGCAATTAGACTCAATTGCGTACCGGATGAATCTAAGAATTGTGTACGATACAAATTTGTTATTAATCGAAAAAAAATAATATTACAATAATGGCGCAGAAATTAACACAAAATTAAAACAGTAAAAAAATTAACTATAAAAAAAAATTTTCTTTCCATAATTTTTAACTCAAAAATAAAATGAAAAAAAAAATACTCGACGGGTCCTTTCATTTCCTGTATTTTATTAAATATGTTTGATTTCAACAAGCGCACCAACAATACGTCGCTGCTGGTCAGGAAATGAGATTTTAAAACCGGCAGTGACATATTTTCGTTATTAACGATTGGCTCATCAATTGAGGAAATTATAAAGACACCTTTGATCCTATCACCGTTTTCCTATGGAAATAAGTGAAACTTACTAACAGAAAGACACCGTTATTTGAAAAAGAAGTCTCTGAAGCACTTAAGCGTGTCCCAAATGGCACAAGAGCGCTTTCCATTCCGAGAACATATTAAACGATGGGACGTAACGAGAAGTGAGTTACCGGTAAAGAAATAAGGTTGCGTGTCGTTAATTGTCGAATCGATATGTACCTGTGTGAGCCGCGTCGATGAATTGTCTTTCACGATGAGAAACGAAGTAGCAGCGTTCGAAAACTTCCCCACAATTTTTCGAACCTTTCCGTGGAAAGTTCACAGACAGACTGTCGATACTCGAGAGGGAACGGGAAGAACAAAAAAAAATCGTATTCGCGAACGAGCGGCCGTCATCCGAGATCAGTCCTTATCTGTGCCTCGTCGGCGTACGCCGATGGCATGCGAGGAGACGAAAGAAGACAGAAAATCAGAATCCCTCGCTTGGGACGATTGTCCGAGGAGCATCTCGCACCCTCTCCCGATATCGTTGCGTTTAACGTTTTATCGCGGGTAGAAAATCTTCGGGGTGTTCGACCGCGCAACGCCATTCTCAGTTAAGTCTCGATCTGCCACGAAGGTTTTCACGAGCGGGATTTCGATGGGTGTTTCTGATTAATCAAAACCAGCGCCTCGACTCCTGGCAAAAATTGTTCTCTGAGAAAAAAAAAAAAAGAAAAAAAAACCTTTTTACTCTTCTTCATCGGAAGTCACCGATTTTTTAATTAAAAAATTCATATTTTTTCGTGCAAGAATAATTGCTCTGATGAATAATGGGCGAAATCGTTGGTAACGTACCGTCGAAGGATGCGAATCGGAGTCTGCAGGTAACGCAGCAGATTTCTTCACCTGCGCGGGGCAGTCGGTAACCTGGCGAACGAATACCGGTTTACACGATTCTCCGATACCACGAGACCACTTACTTTCACATTTTCAAACGACAGCAAGAAGATTCCGTGAAAACAAAAATGGAAGAATCCTCCTTAAAGATTTACCACGCTCTCGTGATTGACTCTAGAATTTAATACGCATATATCTGTTACGTTCATGCTCATGGTTTATTTAAAAAACATATTTCAATTCGTGAAGAGGCTGCTCTTTCGGTGCCCAGACATTTGTAGTGTTTTGGACACGAAGCAGATCGGTGACTTTGATTCATAGCCTCGGAGGCACTTGAGTTGCCGTGAGGCACCGCAGAGCCGCGGCTATTCGATAACTCTGCCGAGAACCGCTACGCTGAGCGCGACTCGTGCGACAGATGCGTGTAAAATGATCGTAAAATTTTTTGAATGCCCATCGCCTACTCAACGATATTTCCAGCAGGGCGAACACGTTCTTTCCATTGCACGTTCCCGTCAACGAGCATTGTATTGTTATTACAAGTATCAATATTTATACAAGCCCAATAACCATCGTCGGTATAAATTGAGCCACCGCCATGCGACGTTCCACAAGAGCCGAGGCGCAATCAAAACAACGATAATGTCGAATTTTTACCGTCGGCGTAAAAATTGTAAGAACCGATCGAAGAACTCTCGTAGCAGGTGAACGATAATAACGATATCACCAGGTTACTATCATCCAGCTGATTTTTCCCGCATGACATAAAGTTCCCTCGTTTGCTGATCGGAGAGAAGCGAACCCGGACGGGAAAATATCAGGATAGAGACGGCAAAGACCCAGCGACGAAGAACGAGAAAAGAAGAGAGGGAGAAGACGTGTAAAACGACAAGTTTCCACGATCCGCAAGAAGATGGCGCGCTCGGTGCCTCTTTCAGGCAGCGTCGTCCAGGGCGTCTCCCAGAGGCTGCGATGAGCTTCGAATCCCGTGTCCCACTCGCGGAACGATAACGTCTCCTTTCTCGACTGGCCACTTTTTTTTTCACTCGTTCTTCGCTCCCTCGGTTCTTTTCCCTCTTCGTCATCATCCACCTCTTCGGCAAGCTTCTGTGTTCAGAAAAAAAAAAATAAGAGTCCGGCGAGATCCTCGAAATTCCAAAGACTTCGAGCCTAGACAACACACTCGTTATCCAGGCCTCGAATCTCCCGGGGTTTTTTTTTCTATCCAAGCAGTGGGTTCCGGGACCAGCAACAAATCACTTCCCGTCGTGATCGCATGGCACAACGGGCCTTACGTGCCAGTGGTCACACGCGAGTCGGCTTTGTCCGAATCCTCTGTCGTATCACATCGAGAGGCAGTAAAATTTCTTTTTACGACTCCGCGGAGTTTAAACGATATTTGCCCCGAGGACCGAACGACCTGTCGGATCTGATTAACGGAGTCCGTGTTAATCAGCTGTGGCAGGTTGTTCGAACTTGGACACAAAAAAAAAAAGGATAAAAACGAGAATTACAATGATGATCATTTTTGACAGATTATTTCGTCGAAATTGTAAGGCGAAAAAAAAAAACACCGAAGAACCGATGTACCTGCGGTAGGTGCACTCGGTACCGAGTAAGGATCTACGTGTCGGGAATTTGCAGTGCGATGGTATGAATGATCTATCTATCACGTAACTGACAGTCACGTATGGGATAGCCTGCTCCGTTCTGTGTTATCGCTTTCGCTCGTTCTCCCTTGCTCTCACTTCGCGCCTCCTCGTGTTCTCCTGCATTAGCTCGACATGGGTGGCTATAAGCGCCATCGGTAAGAACTCCTCGGGGCATTGCACCCTCCCTCCAACCGATTTCTCGTTGCAGCAGCACGCCATCGCGTACGTCTTAGCTCTCTTATTTTTTTTTTTTTTCTTTATTATTCCTATCTCTTTCGCGCGTTGCATACGACGTTGCCGGTGGACTTGGAACACGCACACCAGCCCAACAACTCACGGCGAAGGTCGTATTCTCGAGTCGTACACGAGTTTTTCCCTCCTCGCGAGGTTCGCGTTTCGCCAGCCCCAACCCGAAGTCCAGATGGCTCGTATGTTTTGCCCCGTGTGCCGACTCTGCTGTACGCTTCGCTCGGGCAAGACCAAAGAAAATCCCCCGAAGGGCCAAAGTGCAGCGACTTGGGGCGTGACGAGGGGAGTCCAAGATTCGCGATAAATCGTCGAACAAGAAAGACGAAAAGGAATGAGACCGAGAGAACGCGGGAGATTCTATCTTCTTCGCTCTTCCTTCGCCCTCCTCGTGCGTTTCGCCGAGCTCGCGTTCTTAAATTATATTCTTGAGGGAATTATTCACCTAATCGGGTCTGAAAAGGGCCGCAACATCCCTTATTTATGCGAAGCGTACGAGCAGTTCTGTTGCCGGTCGGCTGCGCTCTTTCCTGCTACGAATTACACCCTCGAAGAATATCGAACCCCTTTTTGAGTCTCTGCTTCTCGTTCGCATATTGCCGCACTCGAATGTAGATCATCCGCACACGCTGTCTTCAACAATACAAAGGATCCCGAGAGATTTTTTCTTGCGTTATTTCTTGTTATATTGGGCGTAATTTTCTGTAGGGGGTCTCTCGTTGATAGGGGGCTTTTTACAGTGTGGAAAATTTATTGTTTTTTTTTCCCCTGTCATATTGGAGATCTCTCGAGCTGAACAGGAAAATGGCACCGAAAAATGGGTTGGAAAGCGCCGGGGGTGGAACTTTTTTTTTTTATATATATAATGCATAGTGGGACACGAGAGAGTCTCCCCGGAGACGGCAGCATCCTCGAGCCTACCTGACAGACACGCCTGTTTTTTTTTTTGGTTTGTCGGCTGTTGGCTCGGTGTCAGTTCTCGCCGGCAACTCAGGTATATCAGCTATTTTCTACAGGTGGTCAGTGGTTCTAATGGGGATTATTTAAAACGTTTTTTACGAGCATTTTAACGAGCTTACCTTAAAAATTAGATCTGTCTCGTAAGTTTGTATATGCCAAAGCAGAGTGTAATAAATTTAATTAATGCTGTAAATACCAAAATAATCACGATGGCATTTTTTCAAATCTGTTTCAGAGTGAGAGTTCGGTCAAAGTGGTGAGTAGGAAAAACACGCATGATACCGATTCGCCGGTAATTAGGCATATCTAAAGATGATATTTTATTCCATCTGGTTACTTTCACATGTTCCTGTAAAAATACCAAAAAAACTAAACGCTCGCGGGCTGCCAAGGAATTTTTTATGGAATTGTGGGAATTCAGAGAAAAATTGAAGTAACATTTTTTTATTGACCGTTCACCAACGAATTTTATAGGACGCAATGATATTTTTTTCTTGTTTCTTATTTTATCAATTGTACGCTTTTCCTTTACTTGGAGAGACATTAGACGTGTTTAAAATATTTTATCCATTCACCATCTCCATGTCTTGTTATTTATTTTATCGTCCACCGAGTTCGATAATAATGAAGAAAAAAAATCAATCGAGCCTTTCGTTATTATTTGAAAAGAAATTTTCTTCCCAGGACAAGTGGGCTGAGGAATATTTATGATTTAGGGTTAATAATTTGTCGGTCGTCGAGAAAATTTTCAAACAATTTGCCCGTTGAATTGTGGGAAGAATACTGCCGAGAGTGGGTATTAAAAATGGGGCTGGCCAGATCAGAGGGGGAACGAACTAAGAAGATCGTGACTGTGTGCTTGGCAAGGGAGGTTTTTCCCGCCCCTATATATCTTCTCCCCACCTTCCCAATGCTCTCTCAACGCAACACATTCTCACGAGGTAGTTCCCTCCCGATCTGCACCCCTCTTCGTCTCGAAGACGATGATGCTGGTGCTGCTTCTGCTTCCCCCAACTAAAATTCTTACTCTCTTTTTTTCTCCGGATCACGCAGATGAGTGGGAGTGAGTGCTCACCGCTGTCGGTCGGCACGGGGGAAAGATGCTTCGATATTCCAACAGGGACGAGTTTGACATTTGCCAAGACCTCGGTCGTTTTTCCGCCAGGGAAATGTTCCCGTAGTCAAAAAAATCCAACGTGAAAAATATGAATTCAGCATCGCTGTGCTGCAAAATGCAAAGAAATTACAAATTCAGTAATCCACACTTATTATTACTTATTTTCCTGCGTACTATTCAGGTACGCGAACTTAAGTTGGCACCAGTGTTAACGAGAATTACATTTTTGAATATTATTAATTTTTTTGGCACTTCCCATCGCGCGAAATGTTTTTAAAAGTTACAAAAAAAAAAACACAGACCATAGCAAAATGGTTGACCCAGAAAAAAGAGTCGCTACTCACCGAAAAATTCTATCTTCGAGAACATAAAATAAACTTCCAGCCGCACATTGACTATTCTTCTGGAGTATGGAGTGGCGTAAGTCGAAAAACAAAGAATCGCTTGGGAGTTCGAAGTGCGATATGGTATCGGGCGGGCGAGTCGTTCGGAGATCAGGATCGAGGAACGGAAAAAGGAAGGAAAGAAAGAATTCAAAGGGAGAAGTCGAGAGTTCGTGGCGGCGCAGCTCGATTTCTGGGCGAAATCCTGGGTAGCGAAGGTTGAACGGGGACGTCGAACGAGGAGGCAAATATATCCCGAGCGTAGCGTCGTGCTGCACTGGTGCACACACTGGCAGATGTCGACGGCGATCTGGAAGTGAAAGAGCGAGACGGATAAACCTCAGAGATTCGTGAAAGCACGGGTTCGACGTTGCCGAAGTCCGAGACAACGGGTGTGGGGAAAGTGAGGAAGGGGGAGGAAAGATTGAGGCAGAAGAGAGAAAGAAAAATACGGCGAAGCGAGAAACCGAGAGGGTTGAACGAAGGCGGAGAGCTGAAATAAACGAGGAGAGAGTTGGAACGAATCCGAAAAGATAAAGAGAAAGAGGGAGCTAGTAAACGCGATCGCCGCATGGAATGGGTACATACAATAACGTGGTAGGATATTTCACGAGTGTGTGCCGAGGGAAGGATAGAACGGGAGAACAAAAAAAGAAAAGATGAAAGAGAGAAAAACATGAAAGTGCAGATCAACCGGAGACCGGGCGAGAGAAAAGGGGCGAGGAGTGACGAAGAGGAAGATTTGAAAGTGAGCATCAGAGAGGCAGCGGCGGTGCTGGGAAAACTGCAGGGGACAAAAGGAAATAACAAAACGAGGGGATCGTTGACGTCGGTGGGCCGAGAAGCAGAAGAGACTGACTTGGCATTGCCGGAGGACTATCTCGTCGCTATGGAAGCTCGTA
The DNA here is from genome assembly GCA_963978505.1 of Listrodromus nycthemerus. Taxonomy (NCBI): domain Eukaryota; kingdom Metazoa; phylum Arthropoda; class Insecta; order Hymenoptera; family Ichneumonidae; genus Listrodromus; species Listrodromus nycthemerus. The sequence goes on along the minus strand of OZ021683.1, from coordinate 15,980,930 downwards.
CAGGGTAAAATTCGTTTGCGCTGTACCAAGTTGCCGGAGCATGGAGCAAAGGAATCGCACGTTACGCGGTCGGACCGCGCGTAGAAGACACGACCGTACATCAACGAGGCGTAAAATTTACCGGCGCATAATCGGGAGAGTAGTGTCTGCTGTACGAGGTGAATGAACAATGTCGAGGGAAAGTGTCAACACCGAATACGCGCGATGGAACATAACCGGATGAAGCGACCAACGATAGCGAGAAACTCCCAGAGCCCGCTCTTCTTTGGATTAACACGGAGGGAAAATTCTTCCCGAGTCATCATTCGAAGTAGGTATAACCAGTGAGGTCGGCTATTCGTGCGGTTCGCGAAAGGAACGACCTACAACAATAACGCAGACGGAGTTGAGTTTTCGGGTAGAGAAAATGAACGCGTAAACGTAGCGGCAGTGGGCATCGAAGAGAGGAATATACGTCCGTGGAAAAGTCGTCAGCCCGGCGGGATAGTCGACGTACGGAGGGTTATACAGGGAGAGAAGCCCCTTGGAAGGAGAGACGCGGAGTTTCGGAGAGAAGTCGTATGTACAACGAGCAGCGAGGCTCGAAGCCAGTTGTGGCAGAGCGGCGGAGCGCCGGTTATACCTCGGGCCAGGATCGCCAGCGACGGCAGTAGAGACAGCCGCGGTGGCGGCAGACCGAAGCGAGAGGAAGACAGCCGTGGCTGGTGTGCGCGGTGCAAGAGCGAGTTCTCGGTTACCGAGAGAGCTTCGAGTATCGAAGAGACGTAGAGAGAGAGAGAGAGAGAGAGAGAGAGAGAGAGAGCGAGTAGGACGTCTCGCTCGCACTCGAGATTGTCGGTCTCGGTTTCGTTGGTGAGCGAGGAAGCGAGAGCGAAGATCCAGGAATCCGGAGAGTGGAAGACCGCGGGATAAAGGAAGACGGAGCGAGGGGCGATTGGCGCGAGCGGGGCTGAGAGAACGACGAGCGAGGCGGAAAATCGTGAACGAACGGTAGACGGAGGAAGACGGACGAAGCACCGCGGAGACCCATTCATCTTGGCGCGCCTAGCCTCAACGGGATTGGCGGACGTTTCGTAAGGCCGCGAGCCGATTGGCCGACTCTGTTTACCAGCTGTGCCAGTAGGTTGGTGAAGAGGGGGATTGCCCGTCGAGAGACAAGCGGCGCCATTATTGTAAGGGGTTACATTTAGCTGGCCGTGGTGTGTAGTACGCGGCGTTCGGGATAGGGGGCTATAGTACCTTCATGCATGGCCCATAAAGGATTCGTCGACTATCCGAGAAGTACGCAAGAAACGGCTTCTAACACCTGACAGGCCCTGACGCGCGCGCCCCGTGCTCTCTACGCCGCGCAGCGTTTTCCTTCTCTCGTCGTCGTGTTTCGCAACTGTAACCGCAGCCGTTAAATTTTCATCACTCGCGAAGACACCCGCGAACCACGGGCCACTCGACGTAACACTGACAATCGGCACGTTCGTAAACACAAAAAAAACAACAACAACAACAATACAAAATAACTTCGGGGCTTATCATTGTGCTTATCGTCACCATCGCTCGTGTGCGACAACAGCTGCACCGGCTGACCACCGGATCCCCGTCATCCCAAACGTCAGGGACCGGTTCGTTTTCGTCGTCGTGCTCCTTGACGTTTTTCTATCCTTTCTTTCCTCTCATTCTCCCAACGCTGCTCCCAATTCTGTTTCTGATCGGTGATCGCCGACGTTCGTCATGCGGACACGAAACACGGTGGTTGCGGGGTTCGAGAGACACTGAAGTCTGGAAGAGCGACAGGCCGGAGAGAACTTGGAAACAATACGGAATCAAGGTCGATCCCACTGCAATAACGCTGTCATCGTTATCATCTATGTTGTTCGTCGTGCAGTGTGATGTGCCAGTTGCGTAAGTGGCTATGAGATACGATGAGGAACGAATGAGAGTAACGTAAAAAAAAAAACGTGGAAAATAGAAGGAGGACGAGAAAACTGGCGACGAGAGAGCCGGCGACCGAGAGAGAGAGAGAGAGAGAGAGAGAGAGTGAGAGAGGGAGAGAGAAGGAAAGAAACAACAAGCGAGGGTAAAGGGGGCCGATAAAGAGAGACAAGCGACATAGACCGAGTTGCGTGGAGGGAGTCATCCTCGCGGTCGCAACGTGGACCAGGGTGTCCGTCGAGGAGGGGGTCTCTTCCGATCTCTTCTGTGGCTTCGGAAGCGGTGCGTCGAGCGCACGCTGGAAAATCGACGCGAGTACCGGGTGCAGCCCGCACCTGGAACACGAGAAGCCCCGTGGCTCTGCGTTTAATGCGTGCGTGGTACGTGTCTACAGCGACTGGTACACAGACGGAGGTGGGAGATACATGAGAACGTGGGGTTTTTCGTCAGCGTGACGTTAATTGGATTTTTTGTTGTGATTGGAAATCGGGGAAGAACTGTCGTGCGTTGTGGGTGCGTTGGCGACCGTGAACTTCATTGAAATCTGCAGTACAAAAGGACGATTGCAGTAGAAAAAAAAAAGGAAGAGTCTACGAAAACCACCGCAAGGATGGTGAGGCTCCAGGGGAGCATCGACGATCAGTGTGTCGGGTGTTGAGGGAGCCTGTAACAACCCCTCGATCGCCGGCTTGTTCACCTCGTGCGCCGGTAGTGTGTCATCTCGCTCTCGTGCCGTCCAGCAATGAGTTCGAAATTCATAATCGATAGTATGCTACCGAAGTATCATCAGCAATTTCATCATCAACAATTGTTCGCAAGTGCATCTAATCAGAGTCAGTCTTGTTCGGGTGGTCCGGGCTCAGCGTCGAGTCTCGAGTCGAGCCTATCGGCAGCGGCTGTCGCGGCTGCGGCCGCGAATTACGCACAGCACAGTTCACCGAGTCCGACGGGCTCGAGTCCTCAGCACTCCGGTAGTTCAGCCTCAACATCACCGGCCGCTCGCACAGCATCCAGTATGTATCCGTACGTTTCCGCCGCGGCGGCTCATCATCATCATCAGCAGCAGCAGGCCGTTGCCGCCGCTGCTTTTGGTGCGACCTCCTCGATGGTACCGGGTTTCGGTTCTTCGGCGGCCTCGAGCGCGGCACTCGCCGCTGCCGCCGCGGTTGACGCCGCGACCGGTGACAAATCGTGTCGTTACACCGCGAGTCTTACGGGCAACGTGGCGCCCAGCTCGTCCGATCCAATGGTCAACTATACACTCAGTCATCATCATCAGAATGGCGGTACACCAGGTGGACTCGTGTCGTCGGCATCCGCGTCATCGGCCGTATCCGCAGCATCCGCATCTATGGCAGCGGCCGCTCAATTCTACCATCAAGCGGCAGCGGCATCGGGAGTCGTCGATCCGCTCACCTCTTGTCAACAACCCACCAATCCCGGACAGCCTGGCATTCCGGACATACCGAGATACCCGTGGATGTCAATCACCGGTAAGTTCACGACGGCAGGTCTCATATTCCTTTTTTTTTTATTGCTTTTTCGTACATTGTGCTGCTCGTGCGTATATACAATTCTACGCGTTTCCTCGTCAATTGTCGTCGATCCTGCATGCTGCATGAGAAATCTTTTTTATCCACTGTTTCCTACTGCAGGTTCCAATGATACAATAAAATTAATTCCTTCTTCACGACGGTCCTAGCGATTCCCACACGAGTGTCTCGTCTAGAAACTAAATGTATATATTTCATATTGTAAATATTCGCTCTGCGATTCCCAGGAATGTAAGTGGCTCATCCGGTCCCTCGTTAGGAGGCTTAAAATGTTGGCCCATCGGGTAAATCTTCCCGACGCCTTGTCGCTTGGATTCATCTCCGACCGATGATGATAATTTTGTTATGATTAATCGTTCTCTCGGCGCCGGTACAATGGCTCGATTCAATGGGTGTTATCGTCGTGTATTTTTAGCCAATCGCCGCGCTCGGATCGTCGAACGAGAGAGGACGGAGCGAGGCGCGAAACGGTTCACGGAATCTTTTCCGTCGCTTCCCGGAGCGTCTTGGCGCGTCGCGACGCTTCATTCCCAGCCGTTCCCATCAGCCGTTCCGAGCATTCGTAACATTCTCTGAAGGCCCGAAGGACGCTTTCACCTTCCATTTCGTCATGTCCCGACGTGTGACGCGTGTTTTCATCTCGTCGATACATCACTCTGCATCCGCGTTAAGTTTACTGGCAGATCGCGGATTCTCACACGCCCTATCTCACTCTTTTTCTCGCGGTTCGATTCATGTCTCGCTCGTGTTAGCTCAGGCTATTAATGGAAACGGCCCTCGGGCGATCGCGGCCATGGAGCTTTTCCTGTTCATGCTGGATGGAGTCCGACGGAACTCGCGCCATCGGCCTTTCGTCAGTCGACGACGCACTTTCATCACATTCAACGTTCATCGCCGTTCTCGGGAGAATTTTTAATTATTCCAACGTCCTCTGCGTGCCCCATAACGCATTCCTTCGCTCGGTTCATCGCACATCCGCCATATTCGAATGTATCGGAATAAATCTTACTTAATCACATAAATTTGATCTTTCGTTGGCTACAATTTTTTTTTTTTTTTCATCAAAACGTTTCATAATTTTCTTTAGTCTGTTCGGCTGCGATGCCTTGATTTTTGGTTTTCTTCTGAGCGGAGATATCGTGAATAATTATCACGCAAAGTGGTCCAATGCCGGACGGTGATCAAATATGCAGGAGACTTACATCAAGGTCCACGCGTCGGAACTTAGGTAAATACAGGTTCGCCCGACGCGCAGGACCATTGGTGATTACGGAATCAATCGCGATTAAGTTTTAATGGCACTCAAATATGCTAATGGTACAGCTTGTACTTCTGGACTATTAAGATTGCGAGTCTGATATCCTCATTTTTTTGTGCTTAATATCGGAAGGATCTCGCTGCGGGACACTCGAGACTTTCCCTATCAAGTAGTCGATCCTGCAAGCTGCACATTTTTATAGAAAAAAATACAAGAATTTTATTGCCCGCCGCGTCTTTATACGAGCTTCCAATAACAAAGGCGAGTCGTTTCCTTCGCGATCGGCAAACCGTCGGTTTCACCTGGCCGCGGTATTTGGGTAACAATAAAAATGTTATACCGCTTTCTCGAGTTCGTAAATTTTCATGGACTCTCCTCGAATCGAGGTGTTCCCCAGGAAATTCTCGCTTCCGGTCGGGAATAATTGGGACACGACAGTGTTTAAATCACTTGGTGACGCTACGGGAAGCCCTCGAGATGCAACCCCACGAGTGCTACGGCTTGAGGAACTTCTCCACGCCGTTCGGTCTTATGCGCGAGTGCTGGCAAATTACCTTGCCCGAAGCTCCCACGTGGAGCTTTGCGTCTATAGTCTCGTTAGAAGTCCTAATCTCTCGTCTGGTTTGTAATTGCGTCTCTCCGCTCGGCAACGGTTAAGCTTTCGGGCACCGAATCGACGGCGTCGGGGTTCGCCGTTTTCCGGCCGTTACCCCTTTCCCTAGAAGCATGCGTTTTCCGTTTGAACGCGAGTACAGTAGTCGCTTGGACGCCCACACCCTGCGTCTACTTCGAGGCTCCTTCTCTCGTACTCCCTCTCTCCAATCCCCTGCTCCTTCCCTCTCAGCACTTCCCGTATCGCACACATTACAAGTATCTACAACTACGCAGCCAATGTTATTTTCCCGACGTCCAATTACCCCTCTCGATTGTTTCGGGGTGGGTCGAAACAGAAGGAATAACACGTAATTCTCTTGTTTTCTCTTTTACAGACTGGATAAGCCCCTTCGACAGAGTCGTATGCGGTGAGTTGAACTTTCATATTTATCGTAACTTTATTACTGCTAATCCTTTATCTTGACACTAAAAATCGATTATTATCTGCGCTTGAACGTGCAATTAAAGATGCACTTTGATTTTTTTAATCGATACCCGGGTATGGCATTAAGTGACGAATTTAGGGTGCAATATTAAAGTGTACTGCAAAATGGTGGCTTGCCGAAGAGGACCGAAGAGCGAGTCCGTTGGAACCGAACGCAGCGACCAAAAAAAAAAAAAAACCTGGAGGAAGGAAATTGACTTTGGTACAGCGCGGCTCGCGCAGCACATGTGGCTACCACATTTTCGCTCACTCCCTGAGTGCCCGCTCGCGGCTCTTCTCAATTTAATCCTCGGAAGTATCGACCGCGAACACACCGACGCGGGCCACCCAGGCTCTCGGGGAAACTGCCGGTCCCCGAAGGCTTTCGATATAATTGGCGTTATTAATTTCTTACTGGAATATGTTGTCGAATATAGCGATTTCGCGTTGCAAACCGAGTGCATAGGGCATTCTCATCGCGCAGCTAATTGACCGAATAGACTGGTTTATTTTCCGGTCCCCGCTGAGACAATGAGTATCGCGAAGAAAATTTTATCTCTCATCGATTAAGCAGAAAAGACAGATATCCGAACTCGCCGATCTCGAATCGTAGAAATTACCGAGAAGCGAGCACTCCACATGGCTTCGGATCGTCGCTAAATTTCTCCTCGGCGTATTATCATCCCGAGGGATTAATATTTCCGGGACTTGCACGAAACCCCGAAGCCATCGAGCGCTCAACATTTTAACAAGCCTGAGTGCCCGCGAGAGCCCGAGGGAGAGCAACGTACGTATAATATTGCTAATACTTACGCTTGTGGAGCACGCGATAGGCACGTTTACGTAGTCGGTTTTACCTGTCGTCGCCCCCGTAAAGTACAGCGCGAGTTGCACACTCCAGCGTACTCTTCGTGGCTCATTCTTTCTCTCACCGTCACCCGTTTCACCAATCTTTTAATGGTAGCACTTGACGGCATACAATCGCCACGGTGAATGATGATTGAACGCAATTAAGATTTCGCAATGGGTCACCCGTTTATCGCTATGGTTTGTTTAATTCGTCGGTATTATAATTCCTGCGGGTTGCGAGCCGTGGACGCGTAAGACTCTGTGCGACTATATGTATATACATATATACACATATATATATATATATATAAATATCCCGAGTCTGTGAGTTTGTATGCGCGGCTCGAGCCCCTCAAGCCCACGTTCGCTACTTAATAATTCAAGCTCTTTATAAGACCGCGGCAGTTTCTTTATTCCCACTTGGTGACCGGCGCCGCCGAGTCGACAACACAGCGTCAATGTCCATTCTGGGGACACATATTTGATTGGCTGCGTTATCTTTTCAAACGATTCATCTACATTCGACCGGGTGTGTTAAAGGAAAAGACAGATTAATTTATTTTGCACTGTCGCTCGGTGCTTTGCCGAAGTAAATCAAGGCGGCTCGCACGGGGAGGGACACGACAAGTGTCTTTGGAAGTGGCGCGAGATTTGAGCCTAATTACATACGAGACGCATTTCCTGCAGGTCTTCGTAAGTTGCATTTATACGACCTGTTTAATAATGGGTTTCCGGAAGCACCGACCGAGAACTCGACTGTTTTCCGAAGCGCTTACTTCGGGGAAACAAGCGAAATTTGCAGTAAGAGGGTCGTTGCTGGAGCACCAAGGATCTCGGTGGCTTCATGAAGCGGCGAGAAGGCGAGCGTCGTACTCGCTGCATCGCGCTGCCCGACCCCATAAAATCATTACGTCCTCGCCGACGAGCTTTGCGCCTTCGTAGACCACACACCTGATCCTTGTAAACCAATCTGACGGAGCGAGTCACCCTCGTGAGACTCTCGAGAGTCCAGATATATACTACTTTATGGCGCACGACGTTGTTCTCAATCTGCGACACTTCTATTTTCTACGCTCGACGGTTTGAGCATTGAGCGCTCATCAACTTATTTTGGTAAATGCAACCGAAAATCGACGACGAAAAGGACGAATTGGACGACCTGTTGTACTAAAAAAATAACTTTCAAGCATATAAAAATGCTATTTTATTGGAAATAAACATTTTTAAAAAACAATGTAAAGATCAGGCAGGGACATTCGCACCTTGCAAAAATCATATTTTCTCATATTTAATACTTGATGGATTTAAATATTAATTTTTTGAAGTTCTTTTTTTTTTATGAGAATTTTCGAGATCGGAGACCGAAATGGGAAAACAAAATAGCAGTGATGGCCGAATCCATCGAAGATCTAGGATATAATACGTCGAGTCACAACGAAAGAGTGACACAGCACGCGAAATATCTTCCAAACTCCCGAAGGCGTCATTTTCTTGCCCCCACCTCCATTTGCATAATGGCATTCTTGAGCTTTTATCACGATCCATATAAATGTATGCGCCGCGTATAGGTCTGTATATCTATATTTTAGCGGCTTCTTTTGCTTCTCGGTGTTCCCATTAACCTCTTTTACCCATTATGTTCGTGCCCGCAACACGCTCGTTTTCTTTATTTATTTTTCTACTCCCTTCGGGAGCGCCTCTGCTCGTCTTTCTTTTCGCAATCCCCCTCGGTATCCAGCTTGTCTCGAATTTTTATTTTTTTGTTCCGTTTCTCTATATTCTGTTTTTTTTTTGTTAATCTTCCCTCAGACTCTTCTACTCTCCAGTCCATGCGTCGTTGCTCGCAATCACGGCGCGTCGAGAAAAGGCCGAATAATGCGAGAGAGCTCTAACAACGGAGCTCGACGAGGCGCTCATTATTTCTCGATAAATTGTCGGCTCGAATTTATAAATTAAACGAAAACTCCGCTTCACAGAATTTTACATCGTCATATCGTGTTCCAGCGGTGCAAAAACAAAAATGATTTCCCTTATCGCGTTTGACCTCGACGGTCGGTAAAAAAAAATCAATATGTTTCTCCAACTACCTACAATTACGAATCCCCCCCCCCCCCCCCCCGCTATGTCAGTGAATATTTCTTGCGGAATTAGAACCCGCTGTGCCCGATTTTACAGCATGTCGTGTCGGTATCAAGAATGTCCGAGCACGTAGAGACGATAGATTATCCTTCTCCCCAGTGTGGTCAATTCGACAGGGTCCGGCGTACAGATGAGTCGCCCCCGTGCCAGGACGTATGATATACGCAGAGGCGCGAGGGAGGGTCCGAAGCGACAGCAACAGCGGCTACGTCCGTTCGGATTTTCGGCAGCGGTAGGTACATAACCTACGTGGTCTCTAGTCGGCCCGGAGATAATGCATAATTTATAATCAGTCCGATCCGGCGTGGCGTTCGGCGAGTTCCCCTTCGTTCCTCACTGATGCACAGCCCGCCGGATCCTCTCCGCCCTCCGGGAGCTTCGTCCGCCAACCCCTCATTAGCATTCGATGATGGCTGCCGAGCGCGTCCTGCAGCGACGTCCCGACATTATCCCCCGTTCACCGTTCTCCATCCCTGCCTATCCCTGATCTGCCCTGCCTGGACTTCGGTCCCTATCTTTTTCGCTCATCCTCGTTCCACGTCGATGTGTGCGTGGAACGCATATGTGACGAGGGTGTGTTCGTCGCTCCCCCTCGCTCTTTCTTTCCTCAACGGCCCTCGAGCGGCCCACGTATAACTTTCTCACTCTTCGGGAATGGCCCAGCATCCACCATTTCTGTCTCGAGCTCTTTCGATCACCCAAAGTGAGGCCGCAAACTCGGTCGGAAACGTCTGGAACCAATCAACAATATCTTCTCTTCTATAGAAACGGTATATACCGACGGCCCTTGGCTTCTATATATATTTATATATAAATATATATAGATATGTTACTCGCTTTCCGCGAGGGTTGCCAATGGCGGATATTATGTGGCAACGGATCGAGTGCCTGATTGGGAAAAATTGATGACACACGTACTTGGGAGAAAATTAATACCGCACGGTTGGAGTTAATTGTGGACGTAGCGACGGACGTTCGGCGTCATTAACGAGCCGACCAATCGCTTTAATAATAATAACAATGATAATAATGATAGTAATTTCGATAAAAAAATAAGTGGTTCCAGTCGTTTAATGACGAGGGACCGGGAGGGGGTCGGAGGTGGATTCTTAAAATGCTGTATGAAAAATACGAGAAACGCGAGTCTCTGAGAATCGAGGATGTTTCCTCGGACGTCGTGAGAATCGTCACGAAGTTAGAGCTATGTCTGGCCGAGCTGTGTCAGGATAGATCTAGCCCGGAGGAGCCGAAGGTGGCCCCCGGTCAGGTCAGAATCGTGTTGTCACAGAGATTATTGAAACTGCAGTTTTATGGGGCCTTAAAAGCAGTTTAATTGCCGTTATATAAGTGTTTATGTGCTGCCAGGTTGTGCCTTTGCCCGTGTGCCACCACCCTAAACGTTTATTTTATGGTCATACGACGCGCCGAGCCGCTCCGCGTGGCGCGTATACCCCGTTGTCGCGTGCCGTAACCATCATACGCCCGAAGACTCGAGTTCCGACCGACTCACCACCTCCGTGTGTTCGACGTGTCGATTCTCTTTCTGACCTCTCGCTCAACGCCCGACGAATATTTACACTGTTTTAGGATCTCCGCGAAACTGTGGAACCGTACCGAGGAATTGTCAGTGCGGCAATCCTCACGCCTTTATTTTAAATCGATCGTGAATCGGCGCCCTTTCTGCTCAACTTCCGCTGGGAACATTTTCCGCCCTCGGCGAGCGTTCGTCTTTCGGGAGAAAGTTTTTTCGAGAAAATAAAAAAGACGGATATTTGGCTTCCAGTGCAGAAAGCCTTTTTTAGAAAGTCGCAACCCGATCACTCGGCGGACGACCCGTGACGCAGACTTTCGGCCGAAAATTTTCTTCCGGCCTCGTGGCGTAGAAATTTTATTTTTTTTTTCCTTCGTAACCCGACGCAACTTTCTCCGCACCCTTTGTCGCAGCGTCTCGCGGGCGTGCTGTTCCGCTCTTCGTCCGCCAAGGGGTAGCAATAAAGTTTTACCTGACGTCCTTCCCACAGAGCGAACGGAAAAAATAACCGAGACTAAGAGAAACTCGGTAAAACGTTGCTGTGAACATTCTTTTTTTCGCTCATCGAAGAGTGTGTAAATCACGCCGCGTCTTCACCCTTGGAGGTTTGTCGTGTTTGCGTGGGGTGAAAGTAAAGGCTTCGTTTCTCGAGACGTCCCGACATTCGATTCGGGACGAAGTGTCACGTCGTCGTTTCACGTCGAAGTTCGTCGGTATTCGACACGTTTCACTACCCGTCAACAATTCGGAATTAATTGTTTCGTGCTCCGGGAAAGCGTACAACACTTTAATTGCTCCTCTCTCTGAAATTTTTTTTTTCTAATTTTTATTATGATTGTCGGTAGCTATTCGCTGTTATATATGCGTGTAACTGGAAGAGCACAATTATTATATCGTATAGCTCGTGCGCAGCCCAGCCAGCCGGACCAATTTAGTATAATTATATCGCGGTCATTATCCGTCCGTGGTTCTCCTCCGTGTTCGCCTACCGGACTCGAACCTACCGATCTAGCAACGAGCGGCGAAGCTGCCAGCGCTGCACGGCATTCGCCATGGCAAATTTCTCAGCTCGAGAGTTGCCCCGTGTACATTCCGCGTTTTCTCAGTTCCTCCCGCGCGCGCTTCGGCTCGCAAGGAGGACGACGAACTCCGAGAAAATGAAGAGCCTGGAGCGAGTCACGCAAAACTCCCGTGATATATATTGTAACGATACACAGATGGAACATTCCATCCTTTTCTGAGCGGATGAAAACTTGGCCTTCCACAAAAAAATCGTTTTAGATGTTCGAAACTCGATTTTTTTAACACTATTTTCATTTTAACTTTCAAGCTATAAAGCATCCAAAAAAATCTGTTCATTGTATAAACACACGAGAGTACATTCTCCGATCCTTTTAACCAAATTCATACATGATGTATTGGAAAAAAATTTTGGACTGTATTGCACAAAATTTGAGCTTTTCTCTATAATAAAAATAATTTTCAAATATTTTCCAAAAATTCATCAAAAACTATATATTATCTTTCTTGAATATTTTTTTCGAAATGTACTATTATCAAGTTTCACATATTTGAATAATAAAATAATGTCACAAAATTCTGAATGACATTTCCGACATTTATTCATATAATGATGTACTGTGCTGAAATATTTTTTCAATAAATCGTCGCGATTTTCACCGTTCGTAATACGATTGATTGCCTCATACACATAAGTGCGTATGCATAAAATAAATGTGACAAAAATGGAGATCACGAGTAATAGTGATAATAATTTTTATCGCATCGAGCGAGTGAGGAAGAGAGTCGGGATAATTTTACAGACTCAACGTATATATTCCGCTCGAGCTCGAGTCGTCGCGATCATAGTAACAGTTTATTTCAGGCCGCCGTGAAAAGGCTATCGACTGCAAATGGCTACCATCCTTAGCGCTCGGAAATCTCTATTTCTTCCTTGCTCTCACTCATCTCTCCGGCGTGCCGTCTCATTGGCACACGAACCATCCGCGCTCGTCGCAATTGAGTCAATGAAAACTTTGCAGTTTCGCGGATGCAGGTAGCTGACGAGGTAGATACTGAGGGAGGTAATGGGAAGCTCTCGAGGAACAGTGAGTTTTGGCTCGCGGGACCATGAGAAAATTTTCATATAATTTTCCCAACTGAATTTGGCCGAAAGTTCTCTCGCTCGGCGCTACGGTGAACGAGCTCGATAACTGTGTAATTTATATTACGCTCCGTGAGCCAACTAGTCGGATGTAGTGAATGCAACAATTCTGTCGCCATTTGGATCCTTAACGGTGTCGTCTGCGTCCGCGTCTGGCAGCGTTAGCGAGCACTTAGTCTTTCTCGTCCACTTCTTAAGACAGTGGTTAGTTCGTTCGTGTGAAGTGTACATTAGACGAGGGCCGCTAATCTCTACGCTTGACAGTGGTATATATCAAGTATAAATAAACGTACAGAGCGGCTCGCTCGGTGACCAAGAGAACTGGCCGGCTTCTTATCGCCCTCGCGTCTCGCCCGGGTGTTGACGACCTCTCGGGAGCGCGGAATACCGGCCGGCATTCACACTCTCAATCTCGAAGTCATCTCGGTGGCAATATTATCTCGGGGGACGCCTCATCTCTCTCGTGCAACAATCGCAACAACTTCGAAACATGTAAGAACACATACGAGAAGAATAGAAAAACGTGCCTCGGCATAATCCAACCGCTTTTGAAACATTTCCATGGCGCAATAACGCGAGCGTACAACGCGTCAGGAAAAGCCACGGTGGGCAAATTGTACGACTATCTATACGGAGCTAAAAGACTTTTGCAAGAATGCTCTCAATTGCACTTGCTCGTGCACGAAAAAGCCATCTAAAGTCGCGAAGAGTCAGGAATGTTGCGACCCTCCGGCCGGGAGGGAGAGCGACCAGCGAAGATGGACTTTTGCTGATCTGCTGTAAAGGGAAAGCTTCTCGGCAGCAGGCACAGCGCCGAAGCAGTGGCCATTTATCGAATTCAATTTTCCGAGTTATTTTCTCGTGGGAAAACGAGTAGGACGACGGGGAATAAGCCGCGACTTCGCGGCTGTTGGCCTCTGACGGCGTAAAAGCTTAAGTGCCGAGAGACAACAGATCTGGAAGAGTTAGGCATGAAAGAGAAAAATCGGAGATAGGAATAAGTTGCTCGGTTGAGAGAAAAAAAAAAAGAAAGTTCAGGGAGAAGCTCTCGACAAACTGGTCGGAAAGTTGGAGTGAAACTGACGAGAAAGTGAGAGAGAAAATTGAGGCTGGTAAGGGCGCGAAAGGGATAAGGACGATGACGTAGAGCATAACAGTCCAGACGTCCTCGTCGCCTTCCCCACCGACGTCGCCAGCGTCGTCGCCGTCATCGCAATCGTGTTTGCCGCCCGAATAAACGCGACCTAAGCCCCCAGAGTCGCGGCTGGGGTATAACGGAGCGCGGTCTCTCGCTCATTGGGCCGGGGAGGTGGGGGTGGCTCTAGGTTATTTCATACACTCGTTCCATTTATCCACGCTTCTCGCTCCGACGCTCGCTTTGCATCCGCGCGAACGACAGGGTGGCACGACAAGCATAGTGGAGAACGAGCCCCTTGCGGCTACTATCGCCAACAAATGTGGCCGTTTGCATAACACGACGACGAGCAATTCGGGCAGGTTTGACGGTGCGCGATATAGACCTTTAGCTGTAGGGCAAGGAGATACGATATAGCGCCGAGGCGTGAGGGTGTGGAGAGCGAGCCCGAAGAGAGAGATGGCTGCTCGATGGGTAGGCGTACGTACCATGTCGGTGGGAAGAGAGCAGCCCGATGTGTCTGTGTGCATATCGTAGCAAAGGGACATCGGGATTGTACGCAGGAGCGGGGATCGGTAAGGGTTTGCCGCTGTGCACGTCCGGGCTATAGGGTGGCTATGCTGCTATACCGGTGCTTCGCGTTCCCAGGGGCTCTTGTGTAATCTACGCTCGAGATATAGCCAATACCGAATAGCACCACGGTGCCATTCCATGACTCCTTTTTCTATCTCCGTTTCGCCGTTCGCCCTCGAGCGCTCTCGCTCTCTCTTCGTACCACGGTTATATTTCTCTTTTGCCCCTCGGTTTCATCGACCTCTCGTTCACGGCTGAAATTTTTGGACGCGGCACAAGCACGGCTCTGTTTGTGTATGCGCGTGTGTGTGTATGTATAGCCGTCATATTCTTCGTCTATCTGTCATCGAGGCTGCCCTTGAGCTACCCAGCCGTCTCAACTGCCCGAAACTGCCGGTGAAATTGCGGTGTTAACGTTTGTTAACCGTCCTATATAGTACTCGCGTGATATAGCAGAACAGGCGACGCGAGCAATAGGCCTCGACGATATACCCTGCGGACCTGTTGTATACTACATTTAGTTCGTGTAACCGGTACACACTTTGATACGGGAGTCTCTGGTGACCCTTATCGTGTACGAAGATCGTTAGCGAAAACGCTCTTGCGTCCGGCGAAGTGACCCGTTACTCGCGTGACACGATCGCTCGATTATTCCCGAAACGCTTACTCCACTGTGCGCTCATTAAAGGTCGTTGCATGAATATCGAACAATTTCCGAAAACATGAGAAATTAAAGAATCATGAAACGAAAAATCACATTCCAAATATTCATAATTACATTCGATGATATAAACTCGACAAATAATTTTTCTAATCAATTTTTTTTTCTCGATAAAACAGCTCATGGTACAATGAAAATGACAGATTGTAAAAACGGTACAGAGTTTAACGACTGTTTGGAGCGGTGCAAAATGCGAACCGCAATACAATTATTTGCTCGGCGATGGTTGGAAGATCAGAAAAAAAATGTAGAAAATGCGGCAGCCAAAGGTTATATTCCGGTAGTTTCCGCGAGCAGAAGCAACGAAACGAGAATACAGCGTGCCGGATCGGGCGCTCGTCTCGCAGCGGGATATCGGCTCGGTAACGTCGGTGGTCCGTGCATACGTTCCCCCCGTTTCTCTCTCGTTCTTTCACACCACTGTGCTCTAGCCGAGCTCTCGTGATATAGCTTATCACGACTTTATCCCGCGATAAAAACTAAAGGCTCCATTTTCCAGCTTTTGTAAGCGCGACCGTGGTCGCCGACCGGCGTTGATCTCTACGTTCACCCACGCGTACGGATACGTGTGTTCGTGCCACTGGGCGACCAACTTATAGGCGGGCCTATCCGGGCTTTTCTGTCCGTCGCTTTTGTGCATACGCGCGAATCGGGGAACCTCCGGTGAATACGCAAACATGCACGAGAAAGCCATCCGTTGTGTGAGCTCCATCGGTGCTGGCGCAACGACACCCGCGCAGCATCCCTCCCGGTGTCTCGATCCACCTCCGGATTACCATCGGAGCTTTCCTCTGTGTCAGTGACCTTCGTGAAAAACATGTAGATACCGCATAATCCACCTGCGAATGTGTGCGCATTCGACTGCAGGGAGTAACGCACACTCGGATGTGTGTAACGGCTACACAGGATGCCATCCCTATCACCGTAGTGTCGGGTCGGAATCGGAAGGAAGGGTGAAGCCCCGTGGCAATGTGCATGTGCCGCGCTGGTGGTAACACGCTATAGCAGCCATGTACCACATAGACGACGGAGCGCAGGAGAGGCGGGTTAAAACCGGGGGTGTAATCGTTACCGGGGGCCAAGCAGCGCGAAAACGCATGCGCGGGGAATCCCCCTTTGTCCGCCTCATGGCGGGTCGCTCCCGAGGTCCATGTATGTGTGTTGAGTTTCGATGCTGCGCGCTGCACAGCGGCCAATGCAAGGGAGCCAACGAGGTCGAGCTCCCACAGGAGTCCTTCCATCTTACTGCCTTTATTATATGTTTGTTCCAAAGGCAGACTCTCTTCCTTCTCTTTCATTTCTCTGCTCCCCCATCTCGCTCTCGCTCTCTTCCTTCCATGCTTGTTTTTGTCAGGAATTTTTTTTTTTTTTTTTATTCGCTTTACTATGTACGATACGACATGGCGGCTATGAGTATGTACGAGAGTTTCCCCCGGTGCAGGTGCTCGCTCAGTGACTACAGCCCTCTCGTTGTCCGTAAACGTAATCCAGCTAGTCGCGGAGCAGCGAGACCGTCCGAATTGCTCGTATCGTACGAGAGGGCTCTCGAGCCCAACGTACGACACGACTCTTGCGCGAACGATGATCGTGCCTTTCGATGAAATCGTCTCGTAGCGATTTCCCCGGTTTTCTACCTCCGTTCTCGGGCGAATTCGCGATCGGGAGCCCACCGGCGCGCGCGCTTTCTCAGGAATCTTTCCTCCCAACGAATCAGTGAGGCGCGTCTCCCTGCCAGGCGAGCCGGAAAATTCAACGGCAGCCCTAGAACCAAGTGTATGACCGGGGTGGACGAGAACGAGAGACCGGTCTGCTCAGGACGCCGGGAGGGTTGGTAATGCTGCACCGAACCGCGACCGGGTTTTCCTTTGCCTCAACTCCAATGCCAATTTATCGCGTACCTCCTTTCTCCGTACACATTCTCTCGTGATCACCAGTTGGAAATTTCTGATAGCGTCATCGGGAGCATTTGCAGTAAAGAACGTACAAGCCGTAAGAACGTATCGCCAATTAGTAACGAAGAATTAATGGGCACATTAACGCATGAAGAGTGAAAGGAACCATGCAGGCGGAGCACGCATGCTGAGGAGCGAATTAAGGTCTTTGAAATCAGGACTCTTTAACACGAGACGTGTTTCTGCGCCTTGAACTCAATAGAGTCATCAGACGCAATGAACGTGACGACAGAACGTGCGAGATGAAGATCGTTCAATTGAAGCGTGGGGTCATTTGCGGCCACTGGACCGACGTTTCCACTGGCAAAGATCGAATCACAACGATTATCTTGGCCAACCGGAGACTTTCGCTCTGCTCGGAGACCGTCCGCGAAGTCGGCGCTATTCTGCGTTTCGGAAAATCAATCTTGAGATTCTCCTGAGAGTAACAAGAAAAAAAACTTCCGAGTAAGGATGCTGGATAGGGGAGAAGACTCCTCCGAGTGGTCGTAACTTCTGCTTCGTTCGCTTTCAGGCAGAGTACGTGGGTGCCTCGATTTCTCGGGCTTCCCCCCCGTATTCAGCGTCTTTCCACGGAGCGGCAAAATACTTGATTGTTTCGATAGATTTCGGCGAAGCGACGATCGAGAAGGAATAAATTGAGATATCCATTGAAAGTCGACCGATGGCGATTTTATCACGCTCGCAGCTGTGTGCATTTTTTTTTTTACAGGCAGTTTCAGTGTGACGAGAGTTTTATATGCATAGTTTGCATCCCGAGGAGTCAAAGCGTTGCCGCGCATTGAGACACAGGGATGTCGACATTTTCATGGAGCGGTTATGGCTACGTCAATATATGAGATCATGCCGGGATTCTTCAACACCCCCTACGAGCACGGACGACGAGCGGGGGGTGTCAAAGCAACCGGACGATGAGCAAACATTGCGTGCGGATGTGAGGCGAATTGAGGTTGAAAAAGCTACGGAACGTAACTGCACAGTCATTGTCCACTTGATGGTCATTGGCTGGTGCACGGTGAATTTTTCAACATTACATTTTTATTATCGCCTGGGAACGCGTATCTTCACTTGCTTACAATTTACTTACTCACACTCGCTTGCTTACAATTTGCTACTGAAAAATTGGCGGATGGCGAAGGAAGATGCAGAGGGACATTTTTTTTGGCAAAAACATTTCGGCGCCGAAGTGAACCCCGTCCAGAATAGAGCAATGGATCGCCGAAGGGAGTGTTGAAGGGATCGAAGGAGCTCTCGGCTAGGGCAGCTCCTATCGGATGGAGGGGCGAGGAGGATGCTGCGAACACGCAACTTCGACTAATATCGTAAAGCCGCAACGTGCTCTGATTAAACATTATGCGGGTTCCACGAGTTTCCTTATACGCTCGATGCCCTTATTCCCAAGCAAAATGGGGTGAAACCGACACGAGTAAGACCATTTTTTCTTCCGCACAGAGTGCGATCGGACCGCTGTATCTCGGGTCGTAGAACTTAATCGCGCGGACATAAATGAGACTCGAGGAATTCATGAACTCCTCTAGTGTCTCCTCTCTCGTCCTTGATCAGATGTTTCTTTATTACAAAATTGTGTGCATATATTAACGAGGACTTCCGTTCGCTCATAAAATTGTTGAAAATTAATTTTCTTGAGTATTTCAACTTCGGCGATTAATACGCTAGCAGATAAACACACGTGACGTGCCAATGACTGGATCGCCAAACGAGATGCGTGAGAACACATCGCACAAAAAAATGTCACATGCAAAATTCGAAACCTGGTTCGTTTGAAAATTTTGTATTCTTTTACGCGCAAGAAGGAGAAACTTCTTGATGTTTAATTTTTGTTTCCCCTCTTTTGCGTTGTTTTTAAGCGACGAGAGGAACGGCTTTATTGGAAGAATTCCAATATCGTCCACAGGCCCGGGCACGCGAGCGGAATATACTTAATTTCGGACAGCCGGTAGTGCTTTTTATTGGCGGAAGAAGCGAGACAGGAGAGGTTGGGTAAACCCAGCGTTAGGGCAACGAGAATTAAGAGAGGAGTCGAAGCGACGGAGACAAGGGGATCCTCCGCGCTGCCGGAGAAAGACAAAAACCGGTGGCATTTGCATGTAACGACTACGGAGGGCGATAGAAATACGGGTTGCGCTGCCTCTTTGGGGCTAGACAGGGGCAGCCAACAGCGAGAAGGCAGCACAGCCAGCCGTAATTAGAGCCTCGGGGTTCCGCGAAATGGCTCGTCCTAGTGCGCCACTGGGGGTGGGCGCGTCTCGGTAGCAACCGCCATTGCCGAAGTACGCGTCAGGGGTTGCTACCCTCTGCAGCACGCGCTTTCTGCTTCGCAACTCGGGCTCACTTACTCTCCGGACTCTTTCCATATTTCACACTGTTTTTGCCCCCCTCAGACTCACGGGCCCGCTCTCATCGGGGTGGGCGCTGGCACGAAACGACGTTTGCAGCAGCGTCGTTTCAATATGTCATCCTTTGTTCTTGAATTAAAATTTAATTCGGTCGTATCGCCTTCTGTTGAGGGCGCTGCGAAGAGGCACGTCTGCTGCACAACGGGAGGGTGAGAAAGGAAGCTTCCACGGGGAGAGATTTACTATGGAGGCGTGATTACATTTATTTCAGGGGGAAGGTGAAATAAGAAGCTTTCTTTCTCGGTCGATCTCCCCTCACCTTCAGCCCGGCGCCTTGCCGAAGAGAGTGGTTTATTCCCAAAGTCGCGCCGCACCCGAATCCGACGACAATGAGATATACGAGATAGAAACGAGGAGGCTTATACGGCGTGTATAGTATGCTTACTCCATATACTTTTACGTACAGTGTACATCGCCTTGTACAAGATATGTATATGTATGTTTATATATGTGCACACATATGTGTGCGCGAGTTTTTCTGTACCGGGCGAGAGGGCAGAGATCGAGATCGGAGTGGACCGTCTAAGTTTCCGAGCTCCGATGTGTGCGCTACCGTGTAGCAAGACTGTCTATGCCTATCGTGCGCATCGGGTCACGGACGGTAATAAAAAACTTTATGAACCGTTCCGGAACTGTTCTACCCGATTGTTACAGTCGTCTTCAGCCCCTCTCTACCTTCGCGATAAATTGGTTTTCTATTCAAAGTTATTGCGAACCGGCCACCGCACACTCTCTCCTTCCTCTTCTTCTTCGTCCTGTTCCCCTTGCTTCTTTCCCGTGATTCCCCGGTGGGATTCTTTCGTAACGGGGAAAAACAGCAGATCATCTGGCCCACCTAGGTAGTCTGAGCGGGCCCAACGATCTTGCGAGCTCCGATAAACACTGGATAATGCTGAAACAACTGCCTAAAGCAGAAAAATTAAAAAATTCTCTGCGACGTAACTTCCGATTTGAAAATCTCAGATTTCGACCGTAAGTTATGTTTTTCCGGTACGAAGCCAATTCCGATAAAAAAATGATCGAAAATCTGTAGACCACATTTTTTTTGCATGCTTTTAGGTTTCATGCGTTTTCATTGCTAACCTTTCCGATGAACTTCGAGACTCCTTCAAGTCGATATCGTCGCTCTCCCGCGTACCAAACCATATTAAATTCTTCCCTCGATTTATTAATCGATGCGTCTTCTTCTTCCGAGGATTCGATGTATCGCTTTTGCGCTCGAACGCCCACGGCACATCCTTCGCGTAATACGAGACGTGCCAAGTCCCCACGTATTCCGCGATAAAGTAATGGGTAAAAGTTTCCCTCCGGATAAGCCAGTGTTCCTCGGATCCACGCACGTTCCCGTTCGGTTCCCTCGTGCCGAAGGCTCTACGCGTGCGTGTCCCTCCTCTCGTGCTATCTGTCTGCCCGGCCGGCTGGGTTTGTGTGTTCCCCCGTATAACACACGCTCGTATGTAATCGAGAGTGAGTGCGGGACCACTGGCAGATACACGGAGGATAATGCGAGGCACCCTTATGGATGGCGTTTGGATTTCACCGGGGAACAATGGCAGAGTGCCGCGGGCTCGGTTTTCCCCTCGCATCCTCCCAACCTCTCGTCATCCATCCTTGTCGGAATCCTTTATTACTACTCGGTATATGCGAACACCATCCCTATGTACGCTCCATATATATATATATATATATATATGAACCTTCCACGCTTACATGCCTCTACATAATGCACGAGCACATAGCCCTGCGTACAGTTGAAGCGTAGCGGCCATGCGTGTGTATTACACCTACCTGGCGTCGGGCGCGAGTACGCCCGGACCGTACAAGCTGTCCAACCAATCAGGATTTAAGTCTATTGCCAGCAGCGATGGTCGCGAGGAGAGGAGAGAACCCAAACCCCGGAGAGAAAACGAACGAGAGCCTCCGCCGTTTCTCCGGTCTCTCCCTCCGTTCTTCCCGCTGCTCCTGGCGCTGCGTCCGCTCTCAAAGCCGCACGCATAAATACGCGCTCCCACCCCGTCGCAGCTCCGTGTATACCGCCTATCCCCGAGATATACGAGAGACATTGCCGTAGCTCTCCGAGCCGTACATTGTACCTGGAAAATACACTCCGCCCGAGTAACTAGTTTTATGCTTTATCTGAAAAATAGCGTTACATCGTATGTAAATCGTTCGCACATGTAGATTGTTCGATGTACCGTGCGTTTCTGGCGCATGCTTCTTTTCGTCCAATATCTTTCCGCGGTCCCTTCACTGGCATCGGGGTCGGAGGGAAAAGGCAGAGCTATATTGTCCCCGTATCTTTGGCCGCGGACCAGACCATGAGTCTATCGACACGCACGGGTAAACGCGCGGTTCTCGCTGTATTGGTGGATTTAGTCGGGCGCGCACCTATGAATCTCCGCGGATCTGAGTTACACGTTTCGCTGCAGGGTGTAACCGTGGGATTCTCTCCGTTGAAATTGCACCGGGGAATATTTGCGATAAGTCTGGTCACACCGGCGCACACCCACACGCCGACCCATGTCGCCTCTGCATTCGCCGTAGTTTACAGGCGTGCTCTCGCGGTCCCGCGATAATTATTACAGCCATTGATCTCGCGGACGGCGAGATTAACGCGTTAAACGCGGCTCTCCCGAGGCTTTTCTGCCTTGGGGAGAGATAGAACGAGCTCGAGAAACTCGAAGTCGAGTCAGTGTGTACGCGTCGCCGGATACAGACTCGGATAAATCCGTATTATCGGGTGTCGTGCTCGAGGCAAAGAGCGCTTTTTTCTTTATGATTCCTTTGTTTTTTTCCGAGTTATTTTTGAAACGAGCCCATTTTCCCTGGTGAATGCGCCGGGGAGACACGATTTATTTTTGAACTGCGATTCCGAGCGGTTTTTAAGGTTTTATTTTTATTGAAAAAAAAAAGAGATGTTTTCTCTTGTTCCTCGGCGCTTTGCCCGAGAAGTTTCTCCGGCGATGGGAGACGACCCCGCGGAATTTTTGCGTCGTCGAGGAACGGGCGTTGCAATTTGATTCGCTGATTCGCTGTCCCCTCACTGCCGCCGCCGCCGTGCGGGAAGAGCCTTATTGTATAATTATTCCGAATATTATGAGGATATTCGCACTCAATTAGTGTCCGGTTTTATCGGTCATTCTGAGGAGACGCGCGAGGAGCTTTTATGCGAGACGTTTATAAACGCCGTGAGAGAGAGAGAGGCAAGACCGGGCGTGTTACACACTTCTGAGTCGTGTGCCACACAGCACACCATATGTGCTACACACACACACACACACACACACAAACACACAAGCTCTGCAACCCAACCATGAACGCCGAAGTTCCCGGTGACTTTAACGTTATTTTTACGACGCCCCTACGTCTCCATCATTCTTTGATGTGTATTCCATATTGCGAATCCCGTGACTGCCGTTTCGAGAACACGTACGCGTCGAGTACCAGGCAACAAAATCTGTTCAACGCGACAAAAATTAATTTCGCACATTGACGAGTCGACAAAAAATTATCGACTTGGGCTGAGTCGGTCGATGAATTTTCGTCACGGAAATGACGTGAGATATATACTGCGTCGCGTTATTCCGTGGATGTCTTTGTTCAGCCAGATGACTTCTGCCGAGGCGGGAGAGAAAGGGGCTTCTCATTCCTGCAACATCGCCGAGAGATCCATTCATAAATATCTCAAAACGGCTTAATTTCGCGGCGAACCGCCGCGGTGGAATAAAATTCTCGGGCCAGTTGGATAACGCATAAGTTGTCGGGATGGTCGGGGAGTCGAGAGGGAGGAAGATCGGAGAGAACGGATCGCACGACGGAGAACGCGACGAGCGAATGGATAGGGAAGAAGAGAGAGGAGAAGATAAGATATGGCGACTCGCGCGATCGGCGTCCCGGGTCACCGAGGACCGTTCGGGCGAGCGAGACTGAAAAAGAGAGACGGAATGGCTCGGCGAGACATTGGCCGAAGGAGAGGAAGAAAAAAGAAGAATCGAAGACTGGAGCACAGCGAGAACTGAAGCGAGTCGAACGGAACGGGGAGTCGAAAATGGCCGAGAGATAACTTCCATACGTTCATTCTTTCTTCCTTCTCGCTGGCTCTCAATACGGCTCGTAGGAGCCATCGCAAGGCGCGCATTGTGCAATGGGTCGCGTACAAATCAATCGAGAGTCGTGCAACCAGGTCGCAAACGTAATTTTCCAACCGCTCTGATGCAGCGCGGCGTTGCTTCTCGAAGCGTTTTTTGACTAGCGAACACGCTTCTCGTTTCTTTCGCAAAAAAAAAAAAAAACCCGCCGTGACGAGATCCCAGCGCGAAGTAATGTTTTATCGATACGCTGACAGTTTCATTCGCTCCGCTGTAAAAATTGCTTCTTAATTTATGCAGCGGCGTACCACACGAGCACCGCTCGCGATGGTTTCACTTCGCGCGGACCTCGTTCTCCCGTTTGTCGGAATTTCTTTCGTTGACACTCGCACAATGCGCTGCGGGCTTATTTGCCGTATTTTTCGGTCAAGTTGAATTCGTGATATTTATTTATTGGCCGGAATATAATTATCCACCGCGGAGCACCACCGTATTGCCGATAGACGACCCGCGATCCGCCGTTTAAACGTGATCATTTTATATTTACTAATAATTACCTCTGCGCCGCTCTTCCGACCCTTTGACCGTTCGGTTATAAAGCTCGGAAATTATCTCCGATAGACACGAGCCCGCTAAAATTACCGTCGGCTTTCCGTGATTCCACAAAGAGACGCGAGAAAAAAAAAAGATACGCGAAAAGTCTCCGAGCTTCCTGAGGTCGTCGCGGAGGGTGGTCTTCCTAATAGTGTTGAAACTTCCTCGACGGTAATTCTCAAAAAAAAAAATATATATATATATATAGAACGTGGAGCGACATTAACTCGCAATAATCATAGAAACATTTGAATTTGAGAAACACGAGTGGGAGAGAAGTTTCCTGGATGCTCACGAGCGTTCCTCGTTTTCGTCTGTTGCCGAATGAATTACATTCGAACGTCGCCCCTTCGCGACAAGCCGCAAAGTTCATTACCGACAATTGTGAGCGTGACGCTCTTTGCGGGTAATTACAGTCCAGATCGTTTCGTATCTACTCACGATATACACGTACGCGCTCTTACGAACGCCGCACACCAGCGCTCGAAAACGGGTTATGATTAAATCGTATTGCCCCTTAAACGGGAGATGTACCGATACGGACCCTCGATTACGTTATCCTTAATGCTCGATTGAATTATCTTACAAGCGTGCGATCTGCCTCGCAGCTTCGCCGCTCAGGGTTCCATACGTATTATCCACCCGTAAGCTATTTCGCGGGGCGAAAATATCGCGCGCCAGTCTCTCAGCTCCATCGGCGAGAGGGAGCAACGTTCGAGGCTCAAATATAATCTCTCTATAATTTACCTTCGTTAGTTTGATTTGTGAATTAGATTGGAGTCCGCACCGATGCGGCTGCGAAAGCTTCGATAAATCAACGGTCTAAATCGGTAAAACGGCGACGCCATCACTCGAGATTAAGCGGCAGAGGTAAAGAGAGTGTGAGAATCTCGCCAAGTTGGTTATTTCTCTTTAACTACCGGCCTCGTCGGCGTCTCCGTCTTTGCCTTTTTCTCTCCGGTCTGATCTCACCCTGGCCGTGGCATGTGTGCGTCTCGATAAAACGTCAGTGTGTAAATGTCCGCGGGAACGGCTTTAAACGGCCGTTAAAATCGCGTTATTGTTTCTGACCGCGACGTGGAGGGCGGCCGGAGAGGCGCGGAGGAACCTCCCGAAATCGCTGGACAAGAGTGCGATACGACGGTAGAGCGTGCGAGGCTCTCGTCCGAGACTTGCCCCGACGTTTAATCGTTCTCCAAGATTTACGAGCGTTTCTCCATGCACACCCCTCGCACGCCGTACGAACCATCACGGCTGAACCATCGTCACGTTCGGAGCTCACCGGGCGAGGGACAAGAAGCGGGAGGGAAAGAGAGCGAGGAAGGGAGATCGATAAGCCTGACAACAACGAACTGAAAATAATTGCTCTATCTTACCCATCGAATGCGAGGATATGTAAATCAGAGAGCCGGAGAAATAACCAGCAGACACGCGAATAAACAGGGGTGTTGAAAAAAAAGCCATTGACATTGATATCATTTTTTTTTAATTCGCTAATAACTGCTCGTGTCTTGAAAGTATAAATTTCGTTTGGATGGTTGTGTGAGAAAAACGTCGCCGTAAATATTGAGCGATGAGAGTCCGAAGAATCTTCGAACCTACGAAAAATCCATCGGCTTCTGCCGTGAAATTTGGGAACTCGACATTTCGTGGTACCGCAGGATGGTCGAGGCTATGGTCTCGGCGATGGGGTGAGAGACGGATGAGCTGGCCATGACGTTAACCGTTGGCGAAGCGATTTATCGGTGCTCGGGATATCTCTCGAGATTCCCCGATGGACCGGCCTGAAGAGCCTGACGGCCCGGTTGTTCGAGGGTCGTTTAGCTGATCGGTGCTTGGATGACGCCGCGCTACTGGTTTTGACGGGAAACCGGGAGGAAGTGAAGGTGCCATGGGAAGGAACGGGACGACGAGCTTCTGCACTGTCGCAGAATCCTCTCGTCGTGTTTCCGGGCGATGCCATTTCCATGGTGAAGAGGGCCGCGATAAACGCTTCAATGATTGGCTACTCGATGTCGCGAGGGTAACAGTTATTGGCACAGTTCGTCCTATCGCTATCGAGGGCGATTTTCTATCGGGACAGCCAATGACTGCCGTGCGGTGGAAAACTGCAGCGTCCAACTTGGAGCTCTTGAACCGGCAGTCCCGACAGGAAACTTCGTCGAAGCGGGAAGCATGTTCTCGGCTCCATTGCGAACGGAAATAGTCGACAAAACCCGAAAGCCGATATTAAACTTAATTTACGGATGTAATTAGCCGCAGACCCTTCGACGGTCCCTGAACTGGAATCCCACTTGCCGTCAGGAAGGCGCGTGCTAGACAAGTCGCGTGGACCTAACCAACCATCGCGTTACTCACAGCTTACCGCGGCTTTCACTTCTACGATTTGTACAACTTGTACCTTAACTTCCGTCAAGTCTCGCCGGGCAAGTCCAAGAACGCGCAAGCTTCTTGCGTTCGTCGGTGAATCGCTGAAGAACCTCTCGTCGGTTGAGTGAGTTAGGAACGTGAGGGGATTAGCCTTGTCTCGGGGCTCGCCGCAATTTTCGCGTGAATGGACTTGGAAAATTATTGTTGGATGAGAGTGATGGACGTCGGAGAAGAGGTCGAAGACCTCGAGAGAGCCTAGTATAGGAATCGTTCTTGGCGACTGGTTAAAAATAAATTATTTAACGAGAAGAATAATCATAAGGGAATTATGGCTAGCGGGGTCGATCATGCGAAATAAATAAGAAAAATGCTGGATTGAATATGGAACCTTCAACGTTGAAGAGGGCGCGAATGCAAGGCTCGAAGGGGCGTGCAACCCAACGCGTTATTTCACGGTGTCACCGAGGCGTGACAGCATCGAAACGCGTTTTCGTGAGTGGTTCCATGAGGGTGACGGCCTCAAATAAATCCCCAGTTACGCTAATATCGCTGACGATTTTCCATGCCGTAACGACCATCGTCGTCGAAAACGGCACGATGGTATTTCCGACTACAATTTTGAGCCCACTTTCGGTAGTGTGGCTCTCACTGCAGTGTACATGCTCCAAACGCCAGGAAATCTTCCGGCGAGTGTCAACGCGTGTGCGTGGCACACGGACTTGCCAATGGCACACACCAACGCACGACCCTGTCTGTGCCTTCTGGTGAGAAACGAAAAGCCTCGGTATGTCCACCCGTACAAGGGAAGGAACCAGGGATGCAGTCAAGGGTTTCCGTTGGCCTGTGATACGCCGTCAGCAGGACGGAATGGTTTTCCCCCCTTTCGCAAGCCCCCGTGAACCGGGGGTTGCCAAGGTAACCTACGGCCCACCCTTCGAAAGCCGCTCTCTCGCTTCCACCCTTTGCGGCGAGTCTCCGCTCCATCCACACCATCGGCGAACCACCCTGAACGGCGCAGCCCGCACTCCATCCGCGCGAAGCACTCTGGCCAGGTTCGTACACCTCTACACAGATTCGTTTCACACAGAAACGAGAAGCACGCACATCGACGTAAAATCCTAGCTGCACGCGCTAGAATTCTCGTCGATGTATTAGAAAGCGTGCTCGTGCCGAGGCCCACGACCGCCGGTCGACCATGTTGAATTCAATATCAACATTCTCCGGATTCCACTAGATTTTTTTTTTTCC
Organism: Listrodromus nycthemerus; assembly: GCA_963978505.1. Taxonomy (NCBI): domain Eukaryota; kingdom Metazoa; phylum Arthropoda; class Insecta; order Hymenoptera; family Ichneumonidae; genus Listrodromus; species Listrodromus nycthemerus. The sequence continues at coordinate 15,953,334 of OZ021683.1, read as the reverse complement.
TCGAAGAGCACCGAACGACCGATAAGCGTACTCGGCTAATGCCTCTCATCCTCCCCGGCTCGCCCCTGCACCCAAGTGCAACAGTAAACTCACGGAAGAAACAAAAAGAAAAATACGATACTTGCGCTCTGGTCGATGATAAAATTGAAATAGTTTGACATTCGTAAAACTTGAGGTTCTCAGAGTGAGCTTCTTATTTTTTTCCATCGCCCGTTTCCCCACACGATGTGCGCGATGCCGGAGGATTATTGAGTCTTCAGAATCGGTGAACAGGGCACTCGCGTACGGTCGTCGATGACCTTACGAACGGGTGTATAACGCACTAAAGTACACATCACTTGATCTCTCTATGGGCTGGTACTTTATTGATACTCTGAGAATACGTGAATGAGTACTCAGCCTGGGGAGCCGAGGTTGGAATTAGCTATGTACGAGCCGAGCTTGCGGTACCAAAGGTTACGTCCGGTCGGTACTCAGCGTGGTTTTCTTCGCTCGTACTGCCGACTGGTAAACGAACTGTGATCCGCAGATGCGCTTTTTGCATAGAGACGTCTTTCCAGCCAGAGAAGTCTTCAGACATCGGCATTTCCCGGCAGTGACGCGATGCTGAAGTCGAACCCAGAGAAATGCAAGCATTCGCCAACAGCGGATAAAAACGTCATGCGATGGAGGGTACGACGAGGCGATGCACGGACGAGCCGGTTGAACCGAGTTCTCGTCGTGACGAGTGAAGATTGTGCAGATAGGAAACGGACGTATGCTTGTCACGCAGTCGACAGAACGTCGCCTGGAGTCGCTGGCACGCCTCGACGTCGGGCTCCCGGTCTAGGTTTGCACTCGGACATTCAATTATCATTCGCAATTTACATCACGAGAACTGCAACGTCTAATAGACGGAGAGAGTACGTAATCGCAGTGTCCTCGACACATCGATATTCTCAGTACGTTCGTTCTATCGTTGCCAAAGTCACGATGCCTCAACGTCAGTTCACCTTGCACGATCTTGGTGGTGTCGAAGGGACCAAATATATCGATGTTGCTTATCGGTATCGGCTCAAAGAGTAATTACAGTTTTTACGGTTGAACGCTGTAGGTAGAAAAAAAATTTGGAGTGTAATCGACAATTTTTATTTGAATTTACTATATGTTGGTGAATGGAGATTTGATCGTTCCTTCTTAATAAAAAAACATAGTCGTGACGAGGTACGTGTAGTAACGTAGCAACGAATGAAAAATGCCGTGCCTGCAGCAATGGCCGGAAGAATTTTTCGAATCCCCGGTAAAAAGGTGCACAGTCGAGAGTCATTTTTTTTTTTTTTTTTACGAAATTATTTTTACTCAGGTATAAGACGATGCGAATGCGGAAAAATGTTACCTGACGAGACAGCGTGTTACACGTTGACACTTGGATCGCTACCTAAACACCATAAAATGACGGGGTCGGACGGACTTAAGGAAAAAACGATGCCGGCCAAGCCTCCGTGGTCGACCGTGTCAGAGTTTTACGACTCCGACTCGAGCGCAGAGAAAGTCAGCGCATCGCGTAGTTCTCATCTTGAGAAAAGCGACGTCGTGTTCTTTTTTTTCATGTTTTTTTCGACTTTTCGGAAAAGGGTTTTCGGCACCCAGAGGCGCGTATAATGGTCAACTTTTTTCGGCGAGTTCCTCCGAGGAACTTTCTTTTTTTCCGGGTTCTCGCGCGCGTTCGTCTCAACCCCTGCAATAAACTGACCCATCGTCGGAATCATTCTTTTGTCGTATTTCCTCGGAGAAAGCGAAGGGTGAGAGGAGAGAGTTGAGATTTGTGACATACCGGGCAAGGGTGCGTACGCTGTTGGCAAGGAACGACAAAAAAAGAGAGTCAGGAAAAATTCTTCTTGCAATCCTGTCTCGTCGTTCCTTTTTTCGTCATTCTGTTCCAGCTGTCAGCCAGATCTTCTGCGAATTAAAAAGATGCCAGGAGAAAATTTCGACAATGTAGTCAAATATCTACTTCCTTTCACTTTTCGTGACGAGCCATTCCATAACTGCTGAAAGGTTCAATAAAATGTGATTCTACGATCCACCGAGAGAAGAATAATTTTTTCTCCGATTATCGATAGATTTCATTAAATCCCTTTCTCAGTGTATTATTAAAATTAATTTTTAAAAACTCGTAACTGACCACTCGTTTTCTCATTTTAGGTCCAAACGGATGTCCAAGGCGCCGGGGTAGGCAAACGTACACGCGGTTCCAGACCCTCGAGCTCGAGAAGGAGTTCCACTTCAATCACTACCTGACGAGACGACGGCGAATAGAGATCGCCCACGCGCTCTGTCTCACCGAACGTCAGATAAAGATATGGTTTCAGAATCGGCGGATGAAGCTGAAGAAGGAACTTAGAGCCGTAAAAGAGATAAACGAGCAGGCGAGGCGAGAGCGCGAGGAGCAGGACATGATGAAGAAGCAGCAAGCGGAGAAGCAAGCGAAGATGCAGCAGGATCAGCAGAACGCACTCCAGCATCAACAGCATCACGTAGGTGCTCTGGACAAGGCACAAAGTGACCTACTCAAGGCAGTCAGTAAAGTGCCAACATAGGAGGCCACGAAAACGGTGTGGCGATCGCTCTTCCCTTCGTTTATGTAGAAGATTAAATAATAAAAGGAACAAAAAAAAACAAGAAAATTGAAAGAAAAAAAAAATAAACAGATGACGAAACAGGGAGAGAGATAGAGACGAGAGCCACGCCGTGAGACTCACGAGAAAAGCCACGACGATTGTGAGAGAACGGCGATGAAGCGAAAGAGCAGAAAGAGTTAAACAAAAAAAAAAAGTAAGAATGGAAAAAAATACCCTCGACTACGTACTTACCTGGCTGACCGTGGAAGAACCGCCATATTTGTTCGTGCCCGGAGCCACGCCTGACTGATTCCTAGAATGTATTTTTTAAAAGCGAGGGGAGATGGACGACGCCGATGATGAGTCGGACCGGAAGTGGGGATAGTGCGAGAGCGAGAGGCTGCGCTTACAACGGCTTAGCTTCGTAACTGTGAGGTCGAAGTGTGCGCTGTCAATTCGAAGGTAAACCCGGCTGTCCGGGAGCCCCGTGTCCACTGTCGATGTCTTCAGCGTCTCCGAAGAGTTTTAAATCTTCGGCGTTCCGCGGAAATTCTCACGAAGCGACGAACAACACTGGTGCTACTGCGACATAAATCGTCCCCGATCCATCTCTCTAGTGTCATCTCGACGAGTTATGAAACTAAAAAAAAAAAAAAAAAAAAAAAAATTATAAATAAGAGGAACAAAAAAAATTACCATGGAACTAGATTCGCGAGTGAACGTTTCGTGGATCGGAAAGGATGAGCGCGAATAGTTCGCGAAGATGTCAACGGTGGAAGGTCTTCCCGTGCAGTTGTACGCGGGAACTTTGGCGAAATGTGACGGTGAGAACACGCGCTCACATCGCTGGCAGAGAGCACGGGTCCTTGAAGGCCGGTCCTGGTATCGATTACCGCCGCGAGTTCTCCGGGTGTACATATAAACGACGGGCTCTCAAGGTGGGCCGCTTCTTTGATATCCCCGAAGAGCTCGGACATCGATAGCGCGCTCCGTATCGCCACGGCTACAACGCGGCCAACGCTCACACAAACGGCGAAAGGAAGATAAAAAGAAATACCGCAATACACGTACAAGAGACACAAATACATACACGCGCATAACTAACAATCTCAGAGGGTCACACGAGTGCTGAACGAGGAGAGTAGATTGGCGGGTTTACACGTAGAGACACATATGTAGAATAAACAGACACACATGGGAGACGAGAGATTGTGTGCGGGACGAATGCATGCAAGGCGAGTCGGATTCCAGCCAGCACACACCCAAGCGAGACGAATAAATAACGATGAATCTCCGATGAGTTTCACTCGTGAAAATACGAAATATCGAAAATAAGAAAGCAAACAAATAATTAATACACCGATTGGTATTAAGCACAGTCCCTCCAAGTCCAAACCTTGCAACGTTTCCGCCCCCGTTGTAGGACACAAAAAAAAATGAACGAAAAAGCAAAAACGAAAAATTCTATGAAAGAAAGAAAGAAAAAGCAACAAATCCCGGTTCAGTTTAGTTTTTTCTTATTCCTTTAGTGTTAGCTTCGCACGCGGCCATGTTGATTTTTTTTTTTTTCGTCATTGATTCGATATTCGATCATGTTCTCGAGAGTCTCGTATGCAAGTTAGTTGGTTCGTAGTCAAGTTCTTTTTTTCATCTCTTTCGATCGTTCAACCCTTATTGGGTATTGTTTAGTATTTTTTTGCGATGCATTCATCATCTTCTTCTGCTTCAATTTTTATAGATATGTTTGTATCAAGCTTCCGCGCGTGTTCACGTTGATTTGGCTGTTGATCTTTTTGTTATTCATTTACGGTTTTTTTCAGCGTTAGTTGATTCACTTTTCGTAACATTTTCTCCTTTTCCCATGGTTCTTCGATGAGGAAGACGTTATTCGCGGACCTACCGGAAACCGGGACTCCTTCGCCGATGTAAAAAAAAAAAAAACGTTGAATAGGAGGGGTCGCAAAAAACCTGGACGAGTATCTCACTCTTAGTACATTAAATACGTAATTTGGTGTCAGGGTAGACCTTTCCGTAGTTATAGAAAGCCTGTTGTTGGTATTAACTTCCTAATTACCTAACTATTAAAAAATCCTGAACGCCCCTTACCCTCTCAAAACGGAAGTTAATCAAAATAAGCGACATTTCGAAATCGTAATAAATTATTGACTATTTTTTCCTCGCGTACGAACGAGTCTTGCATTCTCTGATTAGAACCGCGTTAGTCATCATTGGAAAGTGAAACAAAAAAATCCGTCACATTCGAACAATTGGCGAACACGCGGAATTGCAGACTCACGGCAGAGTCGATAATCTGTTTTTTTTTTTTTTTTATGAAAAAGATTTTTTAAAAAGCGGACAGTGTTCAGAGAACGAGACTCATTCGTGGCTAAACAGAACTATTACAAATTAAAGATAAATCAATATTTAGGGTATCCGTATATTATCGAGAGAATAAAAAAAGAAATAAACGAGAGAGTACATTATTCTATACACAATGTACTAACGTGTGTTGGTAAACGTGAGGTTTTCAACAAATGAGGATGCCGGGTACGAATTAAATAGCTGAAGCGTTCAAATTAAGCACTTCTTGGTGCATAATATACTCAAGTAATTTCAATTAGAGCGAGATAATGAACAGTACCGCGTATCTCGATCGAAAATATCTCGGACGTAGACTTAAAAAAAAAAACAGCGGGATGAAATGAAAAATTATGGCTGCTAGAATTGAATATCCAATGTAAAAGAAACCGGTGAAAATTTCAATAGTCACAAAAATTGTCTCGTCTTTCGTCTGGTGCAAGCACGGCTGTTAATCGAGTAAGCTCGCTAATGTGCGGAGATCAAAACTGATATTATCCCATCTATAAATACCTAAAAGCTGAGCGCGTGCATAAAACTCATAGCTATAGATATCGAATATTATATATAAATATGAATCTATATTATATACGATTACGAATATCGTTTGCGCTCCGCGTATCCTCAGTTACGAACTATAATTAATCCCTTATGGTTGGGAGAGTTTCGTTTTATTTTGACATTCGTGAAACTAGTAAAAAAAAAAAAAAAAACCCAACAAACGACGTCAAAGAGTGTGATCCACAGCGCCTGTAAAACCGCGATAAAAAAAATCCACGGCAAATGTATACGGCAAAATTAGATGAGAATCGACGAGGAGAATGTTTTACGGGGGGTTTGAGTGATCTGCTGATAACAGATATCAACGAAGCGTAAACACGAGCGGTGTGTATAACTATTTGTAGAAAGCTTTATATATCGATATACTTATATTTAATGACCCATTATTACCAGTTACGTTTGATGTTATGTGCCGTTGAATTAACGCGACGCGAGTATTAGAAACTTAATTAGAAGCGTGTAAAAAATTGATGAAACGTTTGTACAGCAGGGAGTTATTTTCGTCACGAAGTTTCAACTCGAAGCTATATCCTACCGGATATATCTTTTTTGTTTTAAAACGCGGCTGAAAATGTCGCACATTAGGACCTTATTTTTGTACTCTCGTTCGCGTTTATCCCCGCCGCCTAATTGAGATTATTTCGAAGTAACGAACCCTTGCGATTGTTCGGATGAGAAAAATCGACAGTCGTTTATTTAATTTTAGTAATTTAATTGAAGGTCGGGTAACTGTGCTCTAAAGTAGTATAATTTTGATCACGTTTGTCAATGAAAAATTATTGATCTCGGCGAAGCAAAGTGCCACAGCAGGTGGAGAGAGAAAAATTTCGAGTTTGAAGCAGAAGAAGATGATACATTAAACGATGAAAAATCGTGGAAATATGAACCTAGCGGACGCCGTCCACACACATACACACACAAACACGCGGCATACACACACACAAACACACACACACACACACACTCGAGCTTTCTCTTGACCAGTCTCGGCATATTCCGAAACTCGGATGATGATTAATTACTATTTAATAGCGACGCGTAATCATATCACGTAACTTTCTTAAACACTATTCCCAACGTCATTTTCCTACCAATTTCCTAAATCCATTTTTCCTCTTATCTCCCATCCCACTTATCTCGCTCTAGACTTAGGATATTATTAATAATGAATGTATTATATCGAAGTGGATATTATACATAAGACGTAGCCGAGTAAGCGATTTATTATAACTTTCAATTAACACGAATGCGATGCGTTAGTACAACGTGCCGGACTTGCCAAACTCGCCGATCCAAAATCGCATCAACCGGATTGATTAAGAAATTCGGGAAGCATTTTTGATCAAGCGGGAACTTCTCACATCCGAATTAAGAATAAATTGAAGTATAGAGGTTAATAAAACGATGGACTGTCGGCAATCGTGGCTCGTATCCGCAACGGTAAAGAAAAAAGAAAAAAAAACGAACTGAAGGTAAAGCCATTGGCTCAGATCTGGATGAATCTGTGCTTCTCTGGCTGTCGATTACGTACTATGAATAATCCGACCCGTCATCGAACCCAGTGAATTAGAGATATAATCATCGATAACTAAAAGTGTAAACAAATGAATTTCGTAACGAATAGAACGAAAGACAGAATGAGAGAGAGAATAAGAAATAGAGAGCGATAAGAATTTTAAATGGTCGCCCAATCCGTCACACGGAGCGCACAGAAAGAAACGAGTTTAATAAGTAAATGAAATTGTTTGTTATTGTATTTTCTTTACTTATAGATACATTGTTTATTTATGAAACTGTTTAATTTTTACGTATTAGCGTTTTTTTTTTCTTTTCTTTCGTATTTGTTTTTTTGTTAATGTGAGACGAGCAGTGATGAAGGTACTGACAAAACGATATCATTCTTTACTTGTTTTGTTTAATAACGATTATTATGTATAAAACAGTAGTGTAGTGTGACTATCGCTTACGATTTTTTTTTCATTCATTTTTTTTATATACTGTTCCCAAACTTCTATAGAACTTTAATGTTGATCTTGGAAGGGGCAGGTGATCGTGATTTCGTGTCAGTCTTCGTTGACGAATTATAAATAATAATGTGCGCTCCACAATCGCGTTCGGGGCGTGAAAAATTAATGATAATTCTAACGATAATTAATGTAAACAACAAGAACAAAAAAATACACATATACGTAACTAAAACTCGTCATTGTTGATTGAAAATATTATTTAATCGCGTTGAATAGAGCGTTAGCGCGCGTCATTTATACAGAACGACACACGAAACACTTTCATCGTTTCTTGCCAAATGACTGGTTGTAATATAATTTTTATCTGCGCGCGAACGCTCGCGCAAAAATTAAATTCACGCGAGAGTTGCGTGAACGCGTGACGGACGAGAAGGAACCTCGTGCCGAGTATCTTGTTGTTTCTTCTTTACTTTCTCTTCATAGGCAGCTGTCCCGTTTGATGCGAGTTCAAAATATCGAAGAAAAATAAAATTACCTCGAATGTTAACATTGAAAGTACTACGGGCGTAAACCGTCGGCCAGAGCCCTCGCTTTTCGCTTTCGCTCTCTCGCGAGTCGCTTGACGTTTCTCGCTTCTCATATTACTTCCCGTTCGAGGATTCCAGCCATAACTAAAGTATTTCACGATTTTTTTTTTATTATTATTATTACTATCCTTTTTTATTTGTTGCATATATTTTTTGTTCTATTTTTATTGAAAAATACGAGCAGCTCAACGTTTACATTTTTGAGACACTCGAATTCGCGATAGACTCGGTGAGTGTAGGTTTTTTTTTTTTTTTTATAGTATGTTTTGTTCGTGCATGCGATCTAGCTCGATAATAATTTTATAAATGACTCTGAAGATTCATAATACGTTGCTTAATGACCATTGGCGAGTGGTCCAGTACTAATTAATCACCCGGTGAATGAGGCGTAGATTTTTATTGAAGCAAAGCTGTCGTTACACACGCTTAACGTCGTACAACTTGATTAAAAAAAAAGTGATCGATTAGTTAGACCCCGTTTCACAAAGACAGTTGCCATCATCCGAGCATACCCTAGCCTAACCAACAGGATTCCGTAATGTTTATCGATCGATTATGAAATATGAAATAATAAAAAACTGAAGAAAACAAAAAAAACAAAAAACGATATTAATATTTCGGTCCAGCGTGCAAATTCGTCTTACGTGTTTGTCTTGCTATTATTACCTTACCTATTCCCCATAGCCGTGCCCACCTCGTCTATTACTTCATGAATTCTCGATGTAAATATTAACATTGACTATAATAGTAATATCGAATCTACCGTGCAAGAAAAAAAGGACACGGTGTGCGCAAATGTTGTGCACAATAAAAATAGATCCTTTCGAAAGGGCGCACGGTCACCTAATTAAATGTAACAACTATTAATTAATAAAGATAAGAGAGCGTAGCTGTCCTACAATACCGAACTACCGTGTTAAGAGGTAATATTAAATATACAGTAATGAAAAAAAGTGATGAAAATAAAAAAAAAAACCGAGAGACCGAATGGGAGCGAAAGGATGAGGAAAAAATAAGGTGAAGAAAAATAATTAAAAAAATAAAACCGTAATGACGATGAATCTCGTGTCTGTCGAATATCGAAGATGAAAAAAAAAAAAAAAAAAACAAATAAAATAAAACAGAAATTATTGAAAGAAACCACAAAAAAACAATTAGTATTACCGGGACTAGAGGCGAATGAGGCGAGAGGGTTAAAAGAGGCGAGGAAGGCCGAGAGACAAGTTATGACGGAGAGTAACCTATTGACAATGAATGTAAATGTATCCATTTTTCGAAAACACTTGATGTAGAATTATACTCATAAGCTATATCTATGATATACAAACGAAATAAATGCGTACCATAACTTAAAAGAGTTCCGATACTATTTACGATTTTTATTATTAATTTTGAAATTTTTATTTTTTATTTAACGATGAATTCATGAACCATCGCCGTTTTCTTCCCTCGGACGTTTTGTCGGTCGAACAGTGATTAAAGAGCAATCGATTGATTGGCAAAAGTGAAAGAGCATTCACCAACCAATATCTCGGAGAGATAAAAGTTAGCTGTGCGCATCTTCGTTACGTTTATCGAGCTGGAACGATCGGCGACGCTCTTCGGTAGAACTCGGTATCAAACTCGTTCCATCGTAGAGCTTTTTCGTCCCCTCCATGCTCGAAATACCCTCGGCTGACTCTCTCGAACGCTCTCCACGCGCTTATGTTCGCGATTGCAAACATTTCCGGAAATCCTTTCCAATCACGATACACAGCTCGCGCGGGCGTTCGAGGGTGCGAAAATGTCGAAAGCCCGCGCCAAAAGCGCTGCAACCAGAAGCAGCCGCACCACCAGAAGCTCCCTTTTCCGCCATGACCCTCTCGACTACTCACTCTCCTTTCGCAGCCAGCATAAGCAGCATCACTGTACCGTGACCACCAGTGGATAACGTTTTCGCCACTTTTACGCCCGGACGAGCGGAACATTGAAATGGAAACCGGTCGTATATGCTTCCGTTTCTGGATATTCTGGGGAATAAGCTAGGCCCCTCGAGCACCATACCGGCGAGGAGATGACCAGGGAAATGTCTTTCGACCCTTTAGATTATTGCTCCGAGGTCTGTTCGGGACGATTACGAAACCACCGAACTTACCGATTTCGATATCACAAGTTCGTTCGCACTTGACGGTAAGAATATTCCAGGTGAAGAACCAATTTACCAAATAAAATGGCTAATTGCCGTTTTTAGAGTGTATAACCCGATGACCGACATGGCTTTTGTCCCTCAGTATGCCAGACGCGAGTGACGAATAAATTTTTCTCTGCTTGTCTCGTCTCCTCGGTGAATCAGTGCTTTACTCCTCGGTGTCAAATCTCTCGTGTCATTGTTATTCGGCTGGCGTCGAGGAATTCTTTTTATAATTTTACTTTCAATCTTCTTTGTTTCCTTTTTTTTTCTTTTCATTCCGCCGCTCACGAGAGATGAGAATACGCGGTTTCCTCTCTCGGAGATGGGAATAAGCTCTCGAGAATTTTACCAATCGCCCAGAGAGGAAAGAGTGTGGGTATGGCAGTAAAATAAATTATTAATGAGCTCGGTTTGCCGGTGTACGGTGAGAGTATAAACAGACGCCGAGAAGAGGAGGCTGTCCTCGTCTCCGGAGAGATATCCACTTGTCGAGTCAGCTCTTACATCGCGGAGTCGTCCGAGTTCGACGACGAATTCGAGCGGGATTTAAGAGAGCACGGTGATGCGTCCAGAAACAAAAGTGAGGAAAAAATAAAAGATAAGAAAGCACGGTCGATACACATTATATACATAATTTACCTACGTGTACACACGGAGAGTCGAACAGACGGGGTGAAAAATACTGCTAAATTACAGTGTTAACGTTGCTCGTACACGAAAAAAACTGAGAGGGCAATGATTTCGAAAAATTTACGACTCGCCGAGTGGGTGATGAAAGACCCGTAAAAAAAAATGTATACGTCGAATAACTGCGAGCAGGGTTGGGAACTAGCTGGCAAATACCTTGCCACATCTCGCAACTGGTGTAAGCTGTGCGATATATCTCCCGGCATTGCAGTGATTGGCCGCCGAGGGAGGCGGCTGTTGCCGAAAACTATAGACGCAGAATTCCTTCGGAGAGCCAATAACTGTGTGGACATAGAGATTGCAGCGAAAGTGCACATTTATTTGCATTTAAGGGGCTTTGAAAAAATGGTTATTCGTCGTTGCAGCGTTGCTCGCGTATGCAACTCGAATTCCCTCTGATTACATAGCAACACGTGTGCACATAATTCTGCAGGGTATGAGAAAAAAACAAAGTACACACGTAGGTCTCGGACATCGGTAGAAGATTGGGAAAAATTTACGCTCACGTTGGAACAAACTTTGAACGAGATTCGAGGGGCATCTACGCTGCCGTACAGCGTATAAAAGTCATGACGAGCGTTCTCGTGTCTTCGGGATGTCCTTGTGGTTGTTCGTGGAGTTTGCGACATCGTTTTGACCGAATACTCGTCGTGCTCCGTGACACTCTCTCGATCATCGAAGCCTTGGCGTGGGTACCACGTTATTTCCGTTATAACGTCGCTTCCGGTCGAAGAATTAGATTTTCAAATCGGAAGCGACGTGTTTCCGATATGACGTCACTTTCCATCGGAAATGAGATTTTTTAACCGGAAATAACGTGACGAGAAATGTTTTGAAATTCTTCTGTGTGACGTCACTTTCGTTTAAATGTTGGATTTTCAAACCGGAAATGAGTTTACAGAGCAAATTTGTTATTTTGGGGGTAAGCGATTATTCTTGGAAACGTGTTATTTGAGAAACACAGAAAAGTGGGTAAAGGAGCGTGCGTGTTACATCTCAAATGGTTGTAAAGTGGACCCGAAATGCACTGGAGTGGAGTCGAGGCAGATTCATGGTCTTCGAATAGTATTATGAGACCGAGGATGCTCGCTCGAACTGTTGAATAAAAATTAAAGTCGGTCCAAAGCATCCCTAAAAATTTAACTCTGTAGTTTGAAGGCTCATGGTTTTTTCCATAACGTACAAGCGTTTTAGTGGAGATGATTTTAATGGAGATTCGGCAGATATCATTCTCCACTGTTGCAACGTTTCATAACATAAACTTGACACAAGTGCCCCACATTGCTGTCACGGCTCTGGGTGGTCGTGGAAGTTTTCCCATCGTTCCGATGCGTTTTGTTTGTTTTTTTTTTTTTTTTTTCGCAACACGCTCCCTCGAAACGAGTTCATTTGGAGTTAGCTTACGATTTTACCTCGGAGAAATTTTTAAATGATTTTATTCGATACAGACCTGACAAATATGTTTTCCTGGAGACGCTCGAAAAAAACCATCGATAAATATCAATCAAAAAGTCCGCGTAACGGTACGACTCCTGTTAATTACGTTCTCTACTTAACCTCGATCCTGGAAATCCTTGGCGGGTAATTCCTTATCCAAAAGAATCGACTTCGGATTGGTTTTTTTTTTCTTCAGTCGTTTTCCAAGAAACCCGATGATTCCTTCGATATCTCTTCGTCCGTCGACCGACCATCGGTGAGAAATAGTAAATCCTGTAAGGTCGAGAGAGATTCTTTCTCTGCGAAACGGGCCGAATGGGCGAGGCCCGGGAGCGGCGAATTTCATTCTGACGGATAAATTGAACGAGAGAGATAGGATGAAAAATAAATCGCGATCGGAACAGGTCCTACCATTTCTTTGTCCGAACGTTCGTCTCCCTCCCCTCGGCCATGGATCTCCGAGAAAGATCAAGGAATGATCCACCGAGAATCTTTTTTTTTTTTTTTTTCGGGCTACTCGCCGACAAAACTTCCGCCAGCCCGTCTTATATCAATACCAGCTCTTCGCAAATCCTAGAAACGATAAAAGAAAAAACGGAGTAACAAAAGAAATTCATCGAGAGATCAGCGATCGGTGATATTTTGCAGAATGAGCGGAGCCGCGATGCTCGGCCGTTGATAAATTGAACGAGAAGAAAAACGACCGCTGTGAGGACGCATTCGTGTCTCATTGGAACCGGCGAAACTCCTTCGGACGTCGCCATTCGTTCGTCCATTGTCCGAAATTATCCTCGCAATTCAGACGGTCAAGAGGAATCGAGCTCGGGGCTTCGCGGTCTCTCTAGTACGCCATTGGCAATCGGCCGGACTCTCCGGTAAGCGACGCGAATAAAATATTAATGCGTGGGGTTTAGGGGTTACTAACGTACTCTCGGGTCCTTGCGGCTGAGGTCTTCGCACGAGAGATGAGCATACCGTATATATTGCTGGCCCTCCTCTCCGTCTCGTTCGTTTTGTCTTCGCGGACCTTCTTCCACCGCGTTCTTCGTCCTGCGCCTTTTTCTCCTAGCTCTTTCCTTTCTTTTGCCGGGCTCTTTCTCCCCCCCGGCGTCGGACGGAGACCATTCCACGTTACTTATTGGTTTCGCCGGTGGACCTACCGCGCTCGAGCACCGGAGTAAAAGGATAGAAAGGCGGAGGGCCCAACAGGGACTAGCTGGCATACTCATCCAACGGAACAGCGTGTAGCATAGAGCAAGGAATGAGAAAGAAGGAGAAATGGGACGAGTCCCTACGGATCTTCTCGCCATGGAACAAAAAGTGTATGGGAGAGTTCCAATGGAGGGGAATCGGTGATTCCATTTGTCCAATGCACGGCATATCATTGTCACAGTTGCTTCAACACTGACTTTCTCTCTTATTTTTTCCGCTCCTTCACCCTCGAGGGAGCATCAACATCGTAAAAATTTGGAGCACGAATACTCCACCGTCACTCCAGCACGGGCTCAGGGGGTTCAAAAAATCCTTGTGTACCATTACACCAGTCGTAATTTATATCGATAAATCTAGAGGTGTGAACGGTAAAATACCGAAAACGATTCTTTTTTCTTCTGGGCGTGTGCGGGATTTTGAATGGGTGAATTATAATGAAGGGCTGCACGAGGGACGAAGAGAAATATGCTTTTTTTTTTTTGTCGATGACGATTTGCGAATATTTTGGTTCAGGAAATGAGAGAAATCGGGGGAGCGGCATTTTATTTTAACAGCATCGATATTTCTTCGGTCGATCGCGGATGAGATACGGACGGTCGGGAGCGAAAAGAATTCCTCGGCAGCAGCGGGAGTCGTCGATAGTGTGGGCGAAAATTTGCCGGAACGACATAGGGATTTTTCCGATCCATCCCACCCTCCCGCTATCCAACAATAAATTCTTTTACGATCAGTCCTTCCGTTCATTCGAATGGTCCATCCGACTCGGCGTGTGTCTCGCCGAGACAGCGAGGAAAACTCGTGAGGAAAAAGCACACTGACACAGTCGTATCCGCAGTTTCTTCGATGCCAAAGATAAAAGGACAGCTCGAACGGCACGACGGAGAAGGAGGAAAACGAGCACGAAGGAGCAGAGAGGGAATCAGCAATTTATTCAAGATCTATTCGGACCTGTTATACCTTCGTCGGACCGACGCTGCTTCTTAACGCTCCGTCTTTATTTTCTCTGTCTTAAAAAAAGAAGAGCAAAGGTTAAAAAAAAACGAAACTACAGAGCTCGACGAATCTCGTAGCTGGAATCGCCCTCCGCGGACTAAGTAAATTAGATCTTCGCCAATTTACTTTAGTTTTCATTTTCTCGGAGAAACGAAAAGACTGCCGGAGTACGCGGGATCGTCGGGAATTTATTCGAGCCCCGGCGCGAAAATAGTCGGTCAACATTTCGAAGTCGAAATTGAAATAAAATTAAACGAACGTCTTCGCCGTGGTCGCGAAAGGCTGGACGCACGCTCGTTAAAATACCTGAAAGCCGGGTAGGAGTTGTTCGCGAACGCGTAATTATCTCTGGCAAAGATCGATCTTGGAGGCGGGAGGAGAGCGGCTCGCACCGGCAGCAAAGCAATCCGTGTATAGCAACCCGAAGAATCACGAGCCCGAGAGCGAGTCGTGTATAGTCGACGGCGCGATAACCGCAACGATAATGTAACGAGGCTCGCGCGATAAGGATTGTCTGAGGCTCGAGTAGGGGGATGGTTGTCGCGACGACAAAGCCGGCGGCACAGTCATTGACACCGAGTCCCTAATCGCTTTCGGAGGGAACTTTTCTCCCTTTCTCGCTGTCTCCGAGCATTTTGCTTTCCGTCGAACCGAGTCGGAGCGTCGGCGAAACGTCGTGACGCGACGACGAATTTCGCCGGGGTAATCTTCGCGACGGGACGGTATCGAGGGTGGGAGTTATGTGTTTACTCAATCCCGTCTGCGCCCGTGTCTGCTTCACTTTTCATTGTCCCTCTCGACTTTCCAGCTCGCTTACGAATCACGAACTGTATACCATCCGCGATCCAGCTGCGTATCACGTTTCCGCGCAGTGGGATACGTCGCGGGCTTTAAAAAATAAAAATCACCGTCGCGACGTACTTAATTGCGAAAAGGTTCAGGCATCGACGAGGATGCCTTGTACGAACTGTTTATCCGAACGGATCTTCGAGATTCTACTCATATTTGCGGATCAATATGGATCGACGGCGGTTCGGTTGAAATAAATTTTATCTTCATTCTTTTTAAATATTTTTTCCAAAGCCAATTTTTAAAAATCACGTATTGTACTAGCTTGCACCATGAAAAATTCAATATCGAGTCTCGTATATTGTTTTTCATTCCGTACATTTATCTCTCAGACAATTTAGAATTAGACTCAGCGTATCGAATTCGGAGGAGGGTTAAAAAGATGGAGTTGAGAGAAAAATAAAATGAACCGATGGGATCGGAGAGATAGTCAATGCAGCGAGGTAATTTATTAAGATCGGGCTAGGCCCGATTGTTATTCGGGTTTTCTGGTCCAGCCGAATCGGTATTTTTCTCCCCCGCGACTGTCTCTCCCACGCTACATCACGACGCAGCAGCGAGAGGATGCGCGTATTCCGTTGCCGGAGCGAGACACCGGCACAGTTGTAGGTCGTCTCATCTCTCGTGGCACAGCTTACCCTACAAAGGAATACCTGCGTGTTTCCTTCTTCATTCTCGATAGCACCTTTACACTTACGCCTACGCGGCCATAACTCCTGACCAATGGCATGTAACACGAGTATGCGCGTGTGTGTGTGTGTGTATCTTTCTCCATTGCGTACGTCTCGCGCCTCCACCCTTCCTCGGATCAAGCATTTTTATTCCGTACGAGAGTCGCACGTTCCACTTTCGCGTCACACTCGTATTTCTTTCCTTACACGCAGTTCCACAAAACGCGATTACAGTTCTTCCAAGTCTCTTCTTTTTTTACCCCTTGACAGAGGCAGAAACTTTGGAGAATGGAAAGTTAGAAAGTTCACCCGGAGCGATGTATAGATTGTACGAAGATTTCAGGTATCGTTTTTCCTCTGCGAAGAGTACGTTTGACCGATCCATCGGTGAAAGTTTCAGCCTTTGACCACCCTTCCACGAGGCAACGGACTTCTCTACCCTTCTTTACTTTTTTTACGCGCGCGCCCGAACCCCGATGGCCGTTTTTTCCACCGTCGGAGAAAGTCTTTCACTCGCAGTCCGCAACGATAGCCACGAACTGTCGGGAAGACAGTTCGGTTCTCGAGAAACGGTGAAACGGTCCGTCAGTGTTGCTCGGTATATTTTTATTTGCGCAAGTGGATCGAAGTGTGCCTCAGCGGTGTTTTTGTAAACGGCGCCGATGTCCGAAGTAATATTTTTTCACCCAGTCAATTTATTAATTTTTTCGCGCGTGCCTTCGGCTGCTTTATCGGCCTGCAAACGATCTCTATCGTCGAAGGTAATTTGCTTAACGCAGTGAGAACACTGCACGTCTCGGGCAATGCAAACACGTTTCCGTCACGCGACATGCGCGACACTTGTCTCCAGCGCAAATTGCTCGCTTCTTTCGCGCGACAACGCGCACTCAATTGTGCACAATGCGGAGGAGACAAGAAATTGGCGCTTGAAGTCTTCACGTATACGAGAACGAGGTTGCTTGCAGTTTACGACTGAGATGTTTCTGCACAACGCACGCGTTGCCGTCACGTCGTGTTACGCGAGCGCGCTTCTCGTTAATTGTTCCGGTACGTGATACGTTTCGTCTCTCGGAATAACCTCGCGAGGAGTCCCAGAGATTTCTTTTAATTCGCTAAACAAGTGTCCGTCGAGCTTTTCTTCCTCCCGAAATCGGGTGATTTTTTTTTTTTGTGTCGCGCCGCTTCGAGCGTAATATTTAATTGCTCGTTTGCGAATAAATGGTATCGAGTAATAGCGAGCAATCTTGATTCGCGGATGTATTTATGTGACTCTAGAGATGATTAAGCAGGCGTAATCGGAAGCGATAACGAGAGCCAGTGGTCGGGCAGAGTTCCCGCGAGGGGATTGCAGCTTTGAGGCTATCATGCGTGCAGGCACGCAAGCAGGAATCCGAAACTACAGTGAGTGGACGTGTGCAGAGGCTGTGGAAATTTGCCGCGAAGATATCTGGGCATACGCACTTACAACCTGTCCGGCGAAGGAGCCGAACGAACACATTGCCGTCGGCATATCGGAGGAGGGAAGACGGAGAGAGCCTCTCCGTTGCTTCAGCTCTTTCTCTATATATCCTCTTCACGAATCATAAACATTTAACGCCCGCATTAGACAGCCGATTCGATGGTGATTACGGCTGAGCCGAACGGCTCGTAAATAAACTGGTTGCATATACGGTATACATGCCGCGCGATATACCGGTCTCTCGGGGCACGGGCACGATTTATCGGTAAAGTTTTATTTATAAATAATTTACTTTTTTCAATTACAAGAGCGAGACAAAGCAGAACGGGCCGAAGTACAACGATGCGACATCGTAATTGTATCTCGAGATGCTTTACACTGGCGATAAAGGCGGGAGGAAGAGAACGAAAAAAAAAAGAGTATCGCGTCTTCGTTATTATATTACTTAATTAGAAGCGAGTCGGTGCTCGTGGAAAATGTCGGTGATAAGGTGATTCAGTCGGTGGCTCTTTTTTTTTTAGTATCATCAAACAAAACTCTATCAGTGAGCGTTGATAGGCGTTCAGCGTGTATCCTATCAAAAATAAATCATTTTTTTGATTAATCAAAAATTTGTAAATTGTCTTTATGGACTTCGCAGAATATTTTTATCACTTTGCCTTATAAAACCTCTTTTTTTAGAATCATCGAAATTACTTTTTTTACACTTTTTTTAGAATCACCGAAATTCTGAAGAGCGAATAACAATCGGAAATCGATCAAAGAATTATCAGCTGACACACGTAAAGGGAAGATTATGGCACAGGTTGAAGGAAAAAAAATGAAAGAATTACGTAAAGATTACAAGGGAGTGATTTGCGAGAGGAGGAGGGAGACTGTAGTGGGGCTTTTTATACATCTGACACTTTGTATTCATAATAAGCGAGTCGTAAAAGCACGAAAACATCCATTCCGGCCGATACCATTTATTGCTCGTACTGCCGCGTCATTGTGAAGCGTGTAGTAAGCCACGCTGCTGAACACGTGCTCGTCAACCACGCAAGCCACTCCAGTGTAGATTTGCGTACGGCTTCAATCTTTATTCACCGGACTCTCGTACGATATTTGCGCATAAATCAGCGCCTACGACGCTATTTCCCGTCGATTAATTTTGCGCAACGAAAACGTCGTTTCTCCGAGTCCCCGATGTTAATCGATTCACTGTCAAAATCTTGTTACAGCCAAAATTAAGTGTCGTAACTCGATGTAAAAATCCAATTGGCCTCCGACACCGCGGACTCGAATCGGCGCGCCTCGTTTTTCGTAATCACAGTCACGCGGCGCTAATCCATCACGAGGAATTAAGAGGGTAATATCGCATTGAGCATGTAGCTCACGATTGCCACTGGGCTTTACATGTAAAGAGTAGAAATTTGTAAAAGCGTGACCGACAAGATTAACCCTGTAAAGCCGTGGGCTACCGTTTTGTGACGGGGAGCGTCGCGACGCTCGTGTCTTCACGTTTTTTTTTTGTTCTCAAGCTCTCGGCCTGTGCCTTCGGGGTCTTAATTTGATTATAAATTTTGTATTCTCATCCTCTCGTTGCCAGAACACATCCTGCGCCGAGGGACGTTGTAGGGAGAAAAAGTCTCGGCAGCTGATGGGTATTAGGAAAAAAAATATATATGTATATTATGTCGATGTCGTCGTCGACGTCCATTTCAAAGTTTCCGAGCGCGCACGTGACGCCGAGCCTTCGAGAAAATTTTTTTTTCCCATCGATACTTTCGCCTCGTGGATATAAATAACTGTATGTAAAATTAACGCTGTGTTACACGTCGTCGACGGTGTTCCGACGAGTCATCCACAAGTCGAAGCTGAATACGCGACGACCTCGTCGCTGTACCTCCCGGAGTAAATTTATTTTAGGAATTCAAACACAGCGCCCGACCTCGCGGAGGCGCCATTCGGTCACGATATGATAGCTGTACCAAGTACGACGTTGTCGTATTGGTAATATGGATGTACGGAAAACGGTGCTGTGGAGAATTGCGCAAGATCTCATCGGATTCCGTAGGAGCCAGGGAGCGAGGAACGGTGAGCTCGGCGCGGTCGCGATGGCGTATTGATCTTTTTAGCGGCGGAAAAGCAGCGGAAGTTACGCTCAATCCAACTCGCGCGTCCAGACTAAAGGTCTATATTTCCCCGGGGACGAATACGTTTTATTATTCCTATAAACACAATTTCCTCGGGAATATTGTGACTCGAATACAGAGAGAAGACGAGTATCGTGACGAAAAGGCGCGGTATGAACTGTGTAGAAATTAGGTCTCCGATCACATTCGGACCGATCTAAGATAGCGATATTTTTTTCCTTACAGTCTGAAACCGGAGTCGATTTACGAAGTCCACGTTACTTGTCTTTTAAAGAACCGCGTTTGTGACTACATTGAGGTTTCCCCGATGGCATTATTTCCCTGTACTTTGAAAAATGAATTGTAGGTGGGATATAAAAAAATAAAAATAAATTGGTCGTGACAACGAGTCGCAGATGTACGGTAACACGAGGTATCGGGTTTGGGAGCAGCCAGTCATCGTCGGCTCCCGGCGGCGAGCGCCATACAGTCTAGCTTGGCTTAGAGACGCCGTGGCGCTCGTCAACGTTTTATATTTAATCCAGAACGCTTTAACAAGCGATAAACAAACGGTGTATCACTCGTGTGCAAGGCTTAAATTAGACCCGATACGATTTCAAACGGCTTCACGCATTTATGAAGATGACCGTGATGGTGGTATCCGTGGAGTTTCCGCGAGGGGTTAACCTCGATGGAGGGGCTCGAGTCGAGGAGTGGGGACGACCAGCGAACATAGTGGGAGAAAGACCAGAGTCATGGAGAAACCAAGCACCGCCTCTCAGCATGCAATGGGCGGGAATCCCACCACGATTTATGACTCCCGACACTACCGACATCTACCAGTAACCCAGTGAAACTTCTCCCCCGCGACGGCCATTACGCTGCCACGATTGGCTGAAACTGCGCCACAACGCAAATCATGCGAGGCCCCAAATGACACCCTTTAATCGACGACTCTCATCGGTCACGGTGATCGAATCGTTCGTCTGCGTTAATACGATCTGTTATTGTCAGGCAAATGACAATATGATTCGAATCACTCAATTTTTCTCAGCACGAGGAACTCGTTTGACTGCAGTAGTGAATCTATATTTAGCTAATCGAAGGTGGGTGCTAAGGGTGGAATGGTCGCAACATCGCCGCTTCTAACGGCGCGTTCTGCAATTGTCGTCCGCATTATATTTCATTTTTTAATTACCAATTCAACTATAAATTCACCCAACTTAAACGCAATTTTTTTCAATCGATTGTCGTTGTGGTTTTTGAATTTATGAGCAGGTATTTTTTTGTACTTTGGAAAAATTATGAAGAAAGTTTTCGTAAATAATGGTCTGTAAAATGTCATTCGGGTTCGATACCTGCCCGAAACAAAAAGGGTCTTGGAAAGCGGAAGTAAAAGTTCGTCCGTACAACATCGACATTGACTACTTGAGAATCAGATGGTGCGTCACTCTAACGGCCGACGCTTAAACTAGATCACTGTGTCTGATTAAGAAGGGCCGTTGACCGAGGGCTGGTCAGGACAACCATCTATAGGTAATACTTTTTTAGCAGCGATGTAATTGAGTGTCTCTGGATTACCGACTGTTTTCGTTGGATAAAACTCTGTATTACATCCCCGATTTTATTGAAGCAATCTTTGATGAACCGTCCAGCGGATGGAAGAGGGTAAAGGCGACGTGAATTCTAGTGCAACTTAGTTTCTGCGTGCAAGAAGTGGGGAAAAAACGGGGTGATTTTTCGGGTTAGACTTGGTACGGATGGGCTACGTGGTCGACTGAGAGCGCGACTGACGGTTACGTCGGTTTACGGCTGTTTTAACGAGCGCCGCTGCACGCGACTCGGCACTAAACCAGCCCTACAAAACGTATCCACTAGTTTAACGTTTTACGGCCGAATTTATTATCTGTTACCTCCTTATATGACGAGACGATAACAATAATTGTCAGTTTTAATTTGATCGTAAATCTACGAGGGCAGGCACTTTTAGTGACTTCGAGAAGCTCGGCCAACCGCGAGAGATTTGACCATCTGGCATCGAGCTCGAGTTACCCTCCAAGCAGATTTATGCGGCGGCTGCTTTCGCCGAGAGTTGGCCACCGAGTCTCACAGATGGAGTGGCATATTTCTGGTGGAGCGCGGTCGGTACGAATGACTCGGGAAAAACAAAATAATTTTTTTGTTTTAAGACATCGAGAACAAAAACTCCATTAAACATATTGCACAAAATATTACTAATTTTTCTGTGAATATGGGCATTTTTTTAATATAAAAAGAGCGAATTCTAGCGACAAGGCTTGTTCCGACTGCCGGTAAAGAGATTCTTAATTTCCATCAAAAGATCGCGAAATTCGAAGGATGAAGTAAAAGTATTTTTTAATAAACCGTATCGAGTCTAATGAACAGCAACGACAGATATCGTAGAGCCATCTGAAGGAAATCTCTGGAATTAACAAACACTCTAGCAGATGGCGCCACAAGGTACTTTTTTGGAGTGCTGAATCAATCGCGCACAGTGTTTCATGGAACTGCCGTTCCAAGTGGCCCAAGTTAGCACTGCGGTACCAGAATCTTAAGGTTCAACTAAAAAGTATTATTTGTGTGTTTCATCGCTATCAGACCGCGTGGACACGAGCGTGCAGAAATTAAATGAATCACTATAAATCCAATTTACACCATATTTCGTACTTCAACAGTATTTTAACTGCGATTAACTTAGAAGAGTTATCCCTCCTTTTTAATGGACAAATCGTGTGGTTTATGGAGCTGTATAAATCCGTACCGGGTCGCTTAAATTTTATTCGTGTTTTAGGTTCCTTCCTCGGCGGGGTGAGAAGCACTCGCATATACAGCGAGAAGTGAACGAGCGAGAGAAGCTTGGGGTATCTGACAATGTCATCAGTTACATTTACGAGGCCGTGAAGGATAGAGAGTGAGTATCTTGAGGTTGCCTCATCGTCACTTTAAATCCCGTTACTCGATCGTAAAAGACTTTGACGACCGCGCGCGTGGAGGTATCCCGAGCACGGGGCTCCGTGGTACCCCGCCAGAGAGCACGGACGAGCCGTTCACTGGAACTATAAAGACCAGTGAGGGCTTCCCCCGTCGGCGAACCCCTAGACGGCGAAAGGGCTTGACATTTACGTACCCACTTGCCCAATGATCGTTCCCATAATCGCTAATAGACCCGAGAATGTCGAAAAGATGGAATATAACAATTATCCACGGCACATTCTCGTATTACGTCTTTAGTATTCAGAGTGATTTTCCCATGGGAGATAAACGGCTGAGGATGGAATTATTATTTACGAGTGAAACTACTCGAGCAACGCTCTTCCACTCGTACCGTTAATAAAAGAATTATGCTTGTCGTCAATTAATTTTCCATGCGAGATATTACGTTGAATTTAATCGTTCGTAAAGTAGACTCATATCACGGACACATATCTGTCCTCGCGAAATTATTGATGCATCGAACATTTTTACTTCTTATTTTCCCTTCTGTTACCAATAATGAAAAAATGTTGTGGACCATATCGAACGAAATATACGCTCCCGGTTGCGCGGAGAGACTATAGATGGGCTCTTTCATGAATTGAAAATGTCTTGCACCGATGGCAAAACAACTCGTAAAACGTGAATAAAACCGCCATATCGAAGTACCATTGTGGGATACTTCTGGGTCGACCGTGCTCCTCCGGAATATATTTTCACCCCGTGCCATGAGAGTGTCATTAGTCATGCTCCCATATTCGTTCACCGAGTAATTCAAAAGTTGTACAATTGCCCGATTGTCACCTGGATTCCCCTCAACCGACGATCCTCGCACATCATCTCGAGGACTCAATATCCCACCACAATGGCCGTCGAAATGCCACCGAACGAAAGTTTGTATAAATAAAAAAGAAATAAACATTTCTCGCGAAGAATAGACGATGTCTCCTTCGGTATTCGTGACAAATGCACGGTACATTCACAGGGCATCCCATTACGTCCTCTTAAGGGTCTGTAAGCGTATCGCAGAAATGGCGTTGTTTCTCACCGCATGATGTAGGACGAAAGTCTTTCACTGGATCTCTTTGGACCGCGTAAATCTCGCTGGTATCCGTCAAGAATACAGGGGAGGGTCGTCGGGTCGAAGAGGACGAAGTGAAAGGAGGGTGACACGGAACGATTCTCCACAACGTATTATGCACGATGGAGAACACACACATCCTGTCTCTCTCCTCGAGATACCTGCATCCTCTTTCGACGTCGTTTTTTCCTCCTGTCTATTCTTCTCCGCGCTTTATTTATTTTTTTTATTTGGATTATGTGCGGCGTTATTAAGGTCAGCCACCTGCCGCGCTCGATGGAGCTCACTTCAGGGATGCAGACCATTATATCCCGGCGCATAGAGAGGTACCAAGCCGGAGACCCTGCCCTACCTACGTGAACGTTCTTCCCGGTGGACGAATCTCTCTCGTCTACCGGGGGGTTGGTTCGGTCGTCCGGTTGGACGTTGCGCGCGGAACAAAGAAAATAAGAGATGCGAAAGGACGAGAGCAACGGCGTCAAGAGTTTGTAGAGACGGCGCAGAGGGAGAGGAGAAGGTTCGGTCGGGTGTACAGCGAGAGATGAGGAGAACGTTGGAGAGACGGAGGATGGGAAAGGGAATATACGGAGAATGAGAGTAAAGGAAAAGGAAGGATGAGAGGGTTGGAGGAAAGATCCGCGGGCCCGCACCGTCGGCGAGAATAAAGGAAAAGCGAGAAAAATGTGTCTAACGTGGCAGAGGCAATTCTTCAGCGGGAGTTGCCGCCTTAACGCCCGTTGGAGAGAGGCGATTGGTTCTCGAGAAGAGCCCGCGGGAAAGATGGCCGCCATTTCCCTCCAACCACCCGGGGGGAATCCCCTTTGCCCCGCTAGTGCGTGTGCCATGTCTGTGTGACTGCGGGGGTGGTCGCGTGTGGGTGAAAAGGGAACCCGCGGGAACATCGGCTGCTGCGCTCGTGTCGGAGCAACGGCGATAGTAGTGGTAGCCAGGATGGTACGGGGCACACGAGGGGACTCCACGGGACTCTTATTCTTATTAACTGTTTAATCTTTTCTCGAGACGTACGGGCGCATTACCGTCGGCTTGTTTATTTCGCATCCTCTTTCTCCTCTCACTCGCGCACAAACACACGTGCGCACACACTCACCGATGGTTCTTTCCTCTTATAATTCTCGCTTTACCTCTTGCCCGTGAAACATCGTCGGCTCGTGGTGTCTTCGTTCTGCTTGGTCACACCGAGAGACGGATTAATGAGTGAACGCGCTCGAAAGATTCACTGCCAAGATACCAGACGTCCGTTCGAAATTCTAATCAAATCATTGCCAGACTCGTGAATCTCACGGCTCCGCTCGCTTCTTATTATCTGACTATTCAGACATGAATTAAAGCTACGAGTTTTAGATTTCTTTTCGCATAATTTCCGTTCATTAATCGCGTTAACGAGTGTTTTTTTGTCTCGTGGATTACAGAATAGATGATCGAGAGGTTTCGGAATTAGTTTGCATACCTGCTGAATTCTCCATTAATAGGTAAGAAGTTTTGGGTGGTCCGTTCGGAAAGCCGATACGGAGGAGGGAAGAAGAGAGCGGAGAGCGCGAGAGAGATCGTCTTTGAAGTAGCGATTCGAAATGAGCGGAGGAGGAGTTAATTCCAAGACCGGGGATAGCGCAGCCGGAGAGTTACACCACTCAATTATTTGATAATGTCGGCGACACCGCGCTGAGGGAATCTCGTTAAAACTTGGAGCGAACTCTCCGCGTAATCTCCCTCGATGTTTATACCGGCCTTCGTAAATCTTACGGTTTCACACAGGGATGGAAGATGGTCGCGTTGTCTGCTCCTGGTCCTCCACTTCAACCCCTTTGCTCTCTGCACTGCCGACAGCGTTTCCTGCAGCAGGATAGATAATGCGAAACTTCCGAGGAATATTCCTATCGCACCCAGTTTCGTTCAGCTAACTTGACTCTTCTTTTAAATATAACATTTCACGCGAGAAGGTCCTTGCACGCCGCAACTTTGGTACATTATTTTATGCAAAATGCTACCCGACTGCGCGTATAATTTTCATATTTCTACCACCCTGCTTACAACCTGGAATTATACGTTCCGTTATTAATTTTTTTAATGCGGTAGTTTGAATTAATTTTTAATGTTACCGACCTGAGATATTTAATTGTAAGATATTACTATTATGCAATTACGAGAGTAGAATTGTCTAATCTACCCATCGATACATGAGTTTTCAAGGCAGACATTATTGTGGCATTGTTAATTGTAGGATTTCCTGGTTCGCATCGTTCTATTTCTCGTAGTACAACGGTATAATGATCGAGTCGTTTCGTGCTGTCAGGTCAATTAATTCCAAGTGACTTTTCAATCCGAACGGTGCGCTAAGGACTTGAGGCTGGCGTGGAGAACTTCCTCATGGCGATAAATCGGTCTAGTCTTTTCGTATACCGAGACGAGCGTTTTTATCACACGATGACTCGGTCCGAGAGATCGTTAAGATCTTTGTCTGGTTTCGACGCTCGCATACATAGTGGGATTTAAACGTGGAATCGTTCCTTTGTCGGAGCGGGGTGCCGTCGATAGATACCGCTTGCCTTGGTATCGCGGTATAAGGTGCGGATCTGAAATCGCTCTGCTCCAGACACAAGAAACTCGTTAAACTGGTCGAGAGACTACACAAAGGACAAAGCCACGGTGATGGAGCCATCGAAAGAGAGCGTGTGAGTGAGAAGAAAAAGCGTGAAATGTCCTCCAATGAAGAACACCAGAGTTACTGGCATAGAGAATGAAGAGATTGGAGCTTGAAATCGTATAGATTACCTTTGGGAGAGATTCCGAATAGGAATGAGAATCCTTAACGAGCGGCCGAGACACATCTACATCAAGATGCGTCGTGCGGCAGTCTCGACTCTCGAGTGAAATATGGTTCCAACTCCATCTTCTGCTCATTGCATGCGACGCACGATTCAGAAACTTTCGGTAATAAATTGAGATTTTTCAAGTGGGTTTTTCGTACCGGTATTTTTCGGGAAAATCGTTTCGCGACGTAAAGTCACTTCCGGTAAAAAATCAAGATTTTAAAACAGCAAGTGCCGTTTCCTATATCGTTTCCGGTAGAAACTTATAATTTTTAAACTGTATGTCAATTTTTTCTCTATCAAATCCAATATGTGACGATTTCCCCTATGACTGCGGATATAAAAATCGAGATTTTGTGAAGTGCCACATATACCGACTGTTTTCGTCAAGGTATATACTCAGCGTATATGACAATGGCTGTATCAGCGATAAAGAGTCACGGGAATCTCGACAAATCCTCATAGCACCCTCGATTAGAGAAGCTCGTTGAGCAGATCAACAGGCTAGAAAGGACGAAAAAAGCCAATGCATTTTGTTCCGGATACATATACGAGGAGAAAGACTTTCAAGGACCGACAGGACCTCTTCAGGATTAGTGGGCCGGGCCACTGTTCTGGCATGGGGAACGATGTCCAAAGGGGGTTGTCGCGACGCAGGAGACCATGCGAAAGAACACAAAAGAAAAAAAAGCGAGAAAAAGAGACACGAATACTATAATACGAGAAAAACATCTAGATTAAGATGCGAGGAGAGAGAGGTAAGGAACTGGCGGTCCTTCCTTTTGCCGGGCGCGTTAACTTACGATCTCGGAGCTCCGAGCTCAAATCTCGAACCCTCGACAAGATCGGGGATCCTCTCACCCAACTCTCTCCTAGCGCTGGTGACCAGCGGAGACGTAGAAGGAGGAGTCAGGACAGAAAGAGCCGGGGTTCGAGATCCTGCGAGTGACGTACGAGAACGTGGACCACCCCTGGAGATCGGGGAATACTCTCCAGCGCAGCCGGTTTCACACAAAAATCATATTTATCGCCTGGTCTACCTGCCGCGCGACTACGTGTCTCTTATCTTCATCTCTCTTTCTCTCGTACTCTCCTCCCATCTTGATTCGACTTCTTCTTGTATCTCATCTACTCTTACCCTTCGTTTTTCACTCCCCTTGTTCTCTCCGCCCCGTGTTTGCTCTCGCAACACGACGAGACCCCAAGAAGAGACCCGGGAATTCTCTCCTTTTAATTTCGAGTCAGCACAGCACGCCGTGAGCTCGGGGCGAGTGATTGCCCCGCCGGGCCGAATTTATATCACGCTGTGGAAACTTGCTCGCAACGTTGGGACAACGACGACAACGTCGACGTTCCTCCGTGCTCGCTCCCTCTCGTGATTAAATGCTCGACCGGATTGGATATATGAATACGCGAGATTCCCGACATATCTGCCTATATACGTGCTCCTCGTCGACTCTATATATACGAAAGTTCCTTCTCTTTTCTGTGCTCTCGAGGACCCCAACGTGGGAATCCGTCAAATTTATTACCAGGGTCGTATCCTTGCTTCTCGTACTGTGCTCCGGAGACATCTTAATTATTGCTTTACCTGTTCTTCGCTCCACGAACCCCATGAGAATAAATGCTCACCATTACCTTCTGCTAATATAGCTGATACCCTGACCCATGATAACTCATGTATCTTCGTTGTTTATTGAACCCGATATTGCTGTGGGTAGATTAAGACCTTCCACGCCAGGGAATTCGATTTTATTGCCAGTAGTTCTCGTGAATGATGAGGAACCGTAGAAAAGTGACAATCATCGGTTCTCGCACAAGGAATTAAGGAAAATACCGGGAAACAATTGATTTTTATGAACCCTCGTCGTATTCTCGTTCGAGCATGAGTGTTGAGGGGAAAAATTGAATCAGAGACTCATCTGCTGCCTGACAGTCTACAGACAATTCACCGTAATACGTTGCGTGTTTTTCCCCTAGGGCTCTTTTTTATTTACATGATCTTTTCTCCCGACTTTCTTATCACGAGTGATGATGGCGATGGAGATCCGGCAATATAGAGTGGCGTCCAATCCCTCGCCTGTGTGTGTGTGTGATTTTTATTTGTCGTACAAAGGGAGTCATCCAGCCACTGCGTTACACTTTTGTGAAAAATGGCAGCCGTTCAATAACTCAAATTCGAGTCAATTTTCTCGTCGAACCAAGGAAGAAGACTCAACTTGTATCGATGATTTTATCGTGCTTGATGTAACCGGACCTCGATGCTTCTTGAATCTGAAACAAAAATTCAAATAACCAATATGAATTAAGGGAAATAAAAAATTGGTCTGAACGAGGCAGTGAGAATAAAGTTAAGCGGGGGAAAAAGAGGGTAGCACGGGCATGAATTCGCTAGGGTTGAAACAGCGGACGTTTTACCGTGGAGAAGTGAGAAAGAATGTTGAGAGAAGAGCGAGCGAGCCGGGAGCAGCTCGGAGGAATGTGTAGCTCGAGCGGAAATTGCCGAGAGAACGCGTATTAAAATCGCTGGATTTAGTGGAGAGATAAGCCGCGCTGTGCTGCGCGCTATCCCGCGCGAGGGGCTGGTCTCGGTTCGGGAGAGAGAAAGAAAAAGGGCTCCATTGGAAAGCCGGAGGGAAAAGAAAAACTCTCCTTTACTTTAGCGCGCGCGCTACTCGCATTACCGTCGCCTCGACGTGGCCGTTATCCAAAGCCAAGTTCGACCCTTCCCAGCAGAATTCTACACCCTCGGCCCCTCTCGTGAAGCCTCCCCTAACGCCCACATCATTTAAGTCGCCATCCACGGTGTCGTTTTTTCTGAACGCTCCCTCACGCAATTTTCATCGTACCAACGTTATTTCTCGTTTGTAATGAAAGGCCGCTTAAATCTCTGCTCACAGAGGGAAAAAAATTCACACGACTTTAGAAAAGAGAAAATATCCCGGCAAGTTGATTGGTAATTCGGCCATTGCATTTGCGTTAGTCCGCACGGCTCCTATCGAGTATGCAGCCCGTCGTACTTGCGTGCAAACGCGCGTGTCTCGTTGTGTGGTCCCGATTGCCGTCGCGGCAGGAAACGGGACCCCCTTTCTCATTCGCTCTTGTTTCTTTCATTTTCGTAAAACACGGTACGTTCCAAAATTCCCTCTCCCGTCGCAATAATTCCGGTGTTTACAGAATTCTCGCTCGTATACCGTCGCAACCGATGCATTCATACCGTGGTAATGCAATCCATCGGGTTCGCGTTCCCCCTTTCCGAGATCTCCGCCTCGTCTGACTGCACGCTGATCCCTTTCTCTCTTTCCGTGACCCCTTCCGTCGTTCTCCTCCGATCAACCTTCCCGCTCCTCGTCCCGCGCACTTTTATGCCGTCGTAAAAGAGCCGTAACAATTAATAAGTATCTCGTAAAAGCGATTGCTGTTGACACCTCTTTGAATGACAGGGGCGCGGACGAGAGGAGTGCCGTACGCCGTCGAGCCTTTCGTCTGGATGCTTTTGGTAGAGGCGTTGGTGGCGCGACCGCACTATTGCCCGTAAATCAAGTTTACGCCTCGGTCGTTACTTTTAATCGGGCAGTTATGCGTACTGCCGGACGAACGGCGCTCTAGCCGACCATTCGGCGACCACGATCTCGCTCCCGCCCGACCGTCTTCTCGTATCGTCTCGTTCAGTTATCCGCAACATCGTAAATCATCTCTGTCGGAACGCGAGACAATTTTTTTTTTTGTACAAATACGAGTCTTTGCATTTGTATCTAACATTTTTAATTTGACTAACTCTGAAATGTATGTCGGAAGAGTGTTCAGCTGTATTTTAGAAATATATTTAACGCGATAAGAGGATAGTTACGTTGAACGCAACAAATACAATTTCCGACGTGGCCATTGCACACCTAGGTGCAGGAGTCGCCATCGTCGCCACGACCGTGGTCCGCGGTCGAGGATAATATTGCACGGATGTAGGGAAACACTGGTGGGTCTCGGTCTCCGTACTACTACGGACTGCGGAGGCAGCCGCAGAGTCGTGGTCGCGGGTCTCTCTGCGTCGTTGACTTAATTAAGTTACATGCCGTACCCCGTTGTTCGGCTACGTATTAATGTCACACCGGAGCACCGGAGCATTAGTTGGCTTCAATGTTTCCACCCCATGAAACTCCCGCTCCGTGAAACTTTCGCAGACTCATGAATTTTCAATTGCACGCCAAAAATATTGGAGTTCCGGGATGTCCGTTCAATTTTTGGGGTGAACGAACGTGTGAAACCAAAATTCCAGTAATACTGGTCTCCATGAAGAACGGCGAAATCCACTTGATTGTATAATATGATGCCCGTGTGACGCATTTGTAACATTTGTATATGAAAATATGGTATTGAAGAAACATTTATCCCCCACAATAATGCTTGCTCTATGGAGAAGCAAAACAGAAAACAGACCGTCTTACCGTTCCTTTTTATTAATTAACTGGTCTCCATTCGTCAGCCATACGTCCCATAGCAGTGATCATTTTAGTGGGATAGTTGTGACGAAGAAGACCGAATTTTATTGGAACGTTGATGGACCGACGATGAGCCCTGGAAGAGCGATAATTAATTGCCGTAGTGAGTAATAAACTCACGTACGGCTCGAAGTCGATCGCTGAACGATTGCGCGTGTGTGTGTGGAAGAGAACGCACTCTGGTACGTGGCTGATCCATACATAACCCCAGGGAATAAATGAGGTGCGTAGTAGAGGTTGCCGCAGAGAAGGGCGATGGTAATAGTCGGGTGGCCCGAGTGAGTCTCATCGGTCCTGCAGAGTATCCATGCTGGGTGGCGCTAAGCCGGCTTTCTCGGGAGCTAAGGGTTGCTGCTCTGATGCTTTCATGCTGTTGAGGCGCCACCGGGAAGGGGTGGCTTCGAGCTGGAAGGGGCTGCTGTCTGTAGCGGCGATGCCGGGCGAGGGTCTGAGGAGAGACCAGAGCAATAGCCTTTACGACTCGGCCATAGTATCGAACGATCTATCCGACCATTAAGATAGTCTCGAAACGATTCGGTAACCTTTGGGTCTCTGCGAAAGCGATACGGTATCGACTATGCGCTTGCTCGCCCTCTTCGGAGGGCAACCGGCCGTACGGAAGGGATCTTCACGGACTTTCATGAACGCTACCTTTTTGCTTCCTCTCTTTCTTGTTTGATAACACTCGGTGAGCCTTTGATTCTTCCTGATTCTTCCGGCCCATTTCCACGTTTCTGCTTCTCCATTTTCGTTTTCCCCTTTGCTCATTTCCTCCCGAAGTCACGGAGACAAACGGAAAAAGATACTATAAAGTACCGGTGTTCGATATCCAGCCGCATAGTCTTCTCGGCTCTAGCTGATGCATCAGGGTCCAGGGAGGCCAAGACGGTAGCTATCATCGTGCGAGCACCACTGTCTCTCTTATCAGCGCTTTATCTTTTTAACCCGGAAGCCCCAGGATGAATTTTCCCTTCGAGGTCCCATTGGGCAGGTGTTTGGGTCGAGGATTCCCTACGAACGATGATGGTATCGCTCTGGATTGCGAATCCGGAGTTTGCCCTGTTTCGGGTAAATATTGAGGGTGAACGGCCACGTGGCTTCTCCATTATATCGATGGACCTACGCCACAAGGTACGATGGACTGACAAGTTATGACTGATAAGAAAAAAAAATGTTTATTTAATGTTCTCGACGATCACTGGGGAAAGTCTCGTTCCCTCTGCTACTGCACTTTTCTAAATTCTCGTTCCGATATGTGGATATTCATTTCGTGACTCACGAAAAATCCTTTGTGTCCAAGTTCCCCTGCTCGGAGTTCTTCGCACTGTTCTACTCCATATACAACAAAGCGTTCTCCCGCAGCCGTACGAGCCGTTAGTTACAGGGATGATTATTAGGTTCAATCGACTTGAGTGCTAATAACGCGATGGTAGCGTAATGGGAGCGCCGAGTGGAGTCCGCAAAAGCTCGGCCACGGTCCATATCCATTACGATACGTCTCCACTGGGGGGCCGCATCGTCGCCCGTTTCCCCGAAGCGAGGAAAAGAAAGACTGAGAACGAAAGTTGCGAATGGAAGAAGCGAAGAGAAGGCAAAGAAAAAAAGTCGTTTTGATCGGGATGACTGCGGCTTTGCGCTTTGCTGGTCTGTGGCTACTCTGTTCAGCCGAGTCGCGAGTTTCGTGGGTCTCCGTGGCAGCACGCTGGCACAGAACGGAAATAGATGTATAATATAAAATGCAATAAAGGTTCTTGGCAAACGCGGTGGTAGCGGTATCGGTATGAAGCTGGTTACAGTTGAAGCAAACGGTGGTATATACGCCTCCCGGCACGAACTTCCTCCGAGGTGCTACTGGCGAACGCTCGTCCCGCGGTTCCACAACCGCTCTCTTCCCACTTGATCGGTATTGGCGTACTCACGGATGACGAAAATCTTTGTGGTGGAGCTGCGGAGTGTCGGAACGCCCTTGCATAGGGATTATAATAGTGTGTTGGTAGCATTCTTTGGACCGGCGAACGTTCTCCGACTCGTCTGCGTTCCGAGACAGTGGTAGTCGGTCTCCTTGCATGCATACGCTCAGAGGGTGTAAGTGCGGTATTGTTCGACCGAAGCGAGTATACTTGCGCGATCTCAACTACAGAGCGGCGGAGAGGATGCACGAGGTTGAGAGGGACAGAGGAAAACGGACTTGCGCGAGAGCAACCAGCCACGCCGGAAGCTTCGTGTTTGACGGGGTGGTTTTCTCGGGCCGTTCCACAGGGTGGAGGGAGCCGAGCCGGAGAGACTCGAGGGTTCCGGACCAAGACCGGGATCCCGGGGGCTGGAGCGAAATGGAATGGAGTCGAGACGAGCGACGCAGAGTGCCGTAGGGCTCGCGCTCTGGTACAGAGCGAGCGAACGAACGGCAGCAACGTCGGGGAGGAAAAGGGGAACTGCGGGGTTCCGGAGATTGATAACGCAATTCCAAGACTGCCATTACCCCCGACCAACGACGTCGGGGGCCGCTCTGCTCTCGCGCTTGGCTCTCCCGCTACGACGGCACCGGGGGCTCCTAGCTCTTGCGCTCGCTTTCCTATCTTTCTCCGCTTTCTTTTTTCTCTTCGTTTCCATCCCACTTCACCTCTCTTTCCTCGCCGTTTCCACTCTCGCTACCATTTTCCTCTTCCACCCGCTTCAACTTTTGGCCTTTTTCTCTTCGCTCTCCTTTCCCTCCTCCTTTCCAACTCTCCACTCGCCGATCCTCTCACTACTATTTCTTTCCTTTCTACTTCTTTGTTTTTTACTCCCGCTATCGCTCCGAGAGCTCCTTCCAGCGCGCGGGTGCCACCCCGGATCGTCGAGTTTTAGAAACGTTAACTCCATAAATGCCGGAACAATTCCTCCTGCGCTCGAGCCCTCCTGCAGATGAAAAAGAAGAGGAAAAAAACCGTTTTGATGGAGAACGCCGATGGTGACCCGAGTTCAGACTTTCCTATGTTTAGGACCTCCTGTTAAAACTTGTACCTGTAATCAAGGGATCGTTTAGTTTTACGATCGGAGAATGGTTTACGAGGGTGAGGGTCATCATTTTTAAAAGAGCTTCGGAAAAATATGGAACATTGTTCCTTCTTTAGTACCCCGGTTAAAAAATATTTCTTACGTTATTGACCTTAAGTCTCGAGAAACATAGATTTAACGGTGCCACCCAGAACAAAATGCCCAAACGGTTGCAGCGTCACCAAAATTGCGAAGATGCGAACGAGACGGTTCTATTGCGAACCTTCGTCACTCGACATTTTTTGAGTAAATATCGCGAGTCTCCGAAAGCTTAGCTCGAGCGTTGGCCTATGATGTGTCGTCGACCCGGCTTTTCCGAGGCATTACTCAAGCGGAAAAGGGGTTGTTCGCCGTTGGATGGCGATGGAAAAAGAAGAAGCTGGTAAGGTAGTGGAAGAAGAAACGTCGCGATAGCCCCGACGGGGTCTGAGAGGAGGGTAGCTGGCCTCCTTTTTCCGTTTTCCCGGGGAAGACCCCCCGGGGGCGGATAGTATTTTCTATCCCCGCTTACCCGCCGTTCTCGTGTCTCGCTGCAGCGGCGAGGCTGGGATCTCGCGTTTTCGCTTCACTTCCCAAATCCCTCGCGGCAAAGTTTTCCGGCAAAGCTCCCCCCATTCCCCACTCGGCGCTTCCACCCGTATTCTCGTATTCCTGCCTCCTTTTTTCCCTCGTTCTCCAGCCTCCTTTCTCTTCTCTCTCGCGCGCTTTCCTGCTTCTGCGGCGTCATGGACCCCGGCCCGGAGGTTCGCGCAAAAATACGATTATAACGATAATTGTATGTGCGGAGTGCGGCACCGGGTATATATCTTGTTTATTCGCTGCCGGAGTGCCTGGGCTGTGTGCAACCTAGTCGACGACACGGACGACGCCGTACCGACGCCGGCATCGCCACGTTTTGTATATACCGTTCTGTGGCACAGTGTATATGGTACACTATACACACACACAGATCGGTATTCTGCCGCGAGGGGGGTTGGGAAACGCGAGACAGGGTGGAAACTGGTGACTCCGGGGACGCAAATTTTACCGTGGATATCTACGCGCCATCCTCGTATACCGAAGCAAAATAGCTGCCGCTGCTGGCTTCGTGTATTCTTCCACAGCACCATAGCCCATGCGACCGTTCTTTCCGTTTATTGCAACTGCAATTGATGAACCTGCAGGACCCCCGGACCGTTCGCCGACTAGCCAAAGCGAACTACATAGTACACGCTGTATATCTGTATATATATATTTATATGTGGACACATATATACGTAGAACACGAACACAGAGCTCCCTGCCGATCCGTTTCGCTCGAAACCCGTTGCGTATTTCACGTTCACCACTGCGGAACGATTTTAGTTGCTATAGTTGAGGCAGTTTCGTTCGCTGATGGTCTCGTATAACAGTCACTGAAGTGTCGAGCTCTTTTGGAGAAAACCCCAGCGCGATTCGGAGGATGGGCTATGTTGTGAGAGGGTGAAAATTACTCGGTCGCCTTTTTTTTAATTGCCATGGAGTACGAAACACTGTGCCGCATTCGATAGACCGTCGTCGCTCTCGACGCTGACCCGTTTCCGTGTGGGATTCAAGTACAGAGAACTCGCAGTTTTCCTTTGCCATTTTCGTAAGATCCTCGAAAAGATTCCCCGTGAGCCTCCGGACTTACCCGGTCGTTTTAGATCTCCGTCGTTGTTGCCGTCGCATAACGGATTCCCGGTGCGCCGTTGAGAACCGGCTAGAGCCCTCACGCGGGCGACAACGACGCTCTTTTATCGTCCTCATGAATAGCGAATGCGCCGCCGCTTGCGCGGGCACTCGCCAAACTTTTCTGATATACCGAAGATTTGTTGTTTTGCGGAAATGCCGCGTGTTGCCGCGCGCACGGCGAGTCAGACTCCGGGAAAACGAGAGGAACGTGCTCTGCGAAGGGACCGAGAATTCGCTACGAGTATAATGCCAGACGAGTCCCCGCGGCATCGAGTCGAGCGGAGATAGGAAAGTGTTAATCCGCTTCGCGTTCTCCGAGCGCCGGTAGCCAACAAGTTCGCCGGTCGCGCGAGAGGTATAGCAACACTACCGGAGAAACAGAGCTCTTCGTTTCCCGTTCCATCTTTTCTCTCTTCGGAGCACGGAAAGTTGCACCCAGCAGCACGCTTATGCCGCCAGAGGATTTCCATCCAATAAATTGAGAGCTTTGTATAAGCTTTCCGCGCTCGAGTTTAAATCCCCCGCCTCTCCCGTCGGCGGCAACGGAGTCGGCGTCCTCTCTCTGGAGTTTACTGTACTCCCGCTACTTTTCGCGAATGTGTATTCGCGCGAAGCACTACTCTGTCTCCAGCGCCTCGCAACACTCGGAGTCGCATTATATTCACGGCGGAAGCCAGGAAAATCCTCTTTTCCGCGTAATGCATGCGACGCGACTGCTACTGGCTCGGAAACGCTCTTTCTTTTTTTTTTTTTTTCAGCTTTTTTTAACTGGTGCCATTTATACGAAGGGCTTTGGTAAGGAGAACAGTGTTAAAATGAACGGTAGGGCTTACACCGTAAAAAAGAAGAATTGAACGTTTAACAAAAATTTCTTTCCACGCGGAGTTGCTATTTTATTTTTTTTTTATTCTTCCATTCTCCGCAATGCAGAAAATGGCAGAGTTTGCATAAGCGATGCGTATTTTTTGGAGAACTGAAAACACAACTAGGAAATTGTGGATGTTTGTGGAGAACCGAGAAAAAAAATCACGAAAAAAAAAGTGTCTTCGTGAGCGTTCCTGTTGGCAGACCTTGGATTTCCGGAGGGCCGAGCGAATCCCTGCCCTTCGCGGTAAGGATCCTTTAAGGGCCAACTGCCACTTGAACGTCTCGTTACGAGAACTCTTTTGTACCCCTGCCTACACAGATTTGAATTCCTCTCGCCTCGAGGCACGAGATTAGAGACTTTTTATACGCGGCCACGCGCTTTTCAACCCTCCGAGAGTCGCCCAGCTCCCGAGTCGACCGAGTAACAATCCCTGTAACCTTCCCTCAGGTCTAAAACTTGGAAGCGCGTAACCAGATTCTCGACTCTCCGAAATGCGACCGGCCAATAACCTCGGGCTACTTTACTGTTACGCAAATCCACCGCCGATTCCACTTTATCAGGATCATCCGCCTCGTTGAAGACATTGTAAAAGTGTGTCTCCTTTTTACGAGCACGCCCCCTCGCAGCTTGGCTGTACTGCAGATAGCATTTCCAAGCTTTATTTTTCGTCACGTTCGAATAGAACAGTTTCTATCCTTACTTTCTTCCATCTCGAGCGATGGATATTTTTTTTCCCAGAGAATAGAATTTGAGAAATTCAGACGAACCCGTGAAGAGAAAAGAGTTCACGCTGGCGTGGTGGCTGCGGGAAAACGAGTAAGCCGGTCGCGGAAAGGATGAGAGTCGAACACGGAGAAAACAAAAAGTATGTATAAAAAAACACCGGCGAGACGGTGAATGCGAGAGTCGAGGTCGAATTCCCATGTGTCCGTAAGATATTGCTTTTCATCCGGCTCGTTCGGGGCCTCGTAACGTTTGATAAAAATGCGTGTTCCGCGCGTTTCGTTGAGCGCGCGGCTGCGAGCGGATACCGATGGCAGGGTTCCGAAAGGGCGCCATGGGACTCGTACGTGAAAAGATCACGAGAATTTTCCGTCTGCCTCGCCTTCTTCCCCCGCAGGTATTTACCCCGCGAGCTCGTCCGCACTCGTGTCCGAACTTAAGAGAATCTCGATTTCTTAGTTCTCGTGACTTTACTCCACCAAGTATCGATGACGTAATTGTAGTTATTCAAACCTGATTTTCCATCGTCGCAGTAACTAGATATTCGCAGTGTACGAATTCCTACTTGGCATAGAAAATTTAAAAAAATGTGATACGTCGGTTTCGGCCTCATTTCGAAAATACTTCGTATTCGGTGTATTTCTGTACGGAAATTATATCACGACGCGTCCTCATGCTCCGATTATTTACCCTATTAACGGTGTTTTCAATTAATTTTATCCCGCAGCGCTGAAAATAGTCGTCGAACGTCAAATAATTTGAAGGACCGAACGCTTGCGAAAATTCGTAGCGACGAGCCGCGCGCACTTTCTCACCGATAGCGGACGTGTACAAACGTCCAGCGAGAGCTTCAACGGGTTACATCGTACGCCCGGGCACGATAAACATTCTCCCGGGAAATTTATGCAACTCGTAGTTACGTCGGCAGTGCATACGCGAAATATCAACGGGCGTTTGTACAGTTCTATTTCGTCGTGTCGTGAAGCCAACCGGAGAGGGTGAGCAGGCTATTTTCACAAATAATCACCATAAATATGCCGGACTCCAGAAACTACGTTCTGATCGTGCCGACTGCAATAATCCGATCGATTGATGACCGACCGGTAATCCACATGCATTGAAAATTATCATACGCCGAGACGAATGCACATCACAAATTCAGCGATCCGTGCAAATTCCGAATATTTTTAGGCCTGCTCTCGCGTTATTTGAAATGTTCAGAATATAAAAATTTCCAAAATGTCGCTGATTTTTTTTTCACGGTTTAATGTGCGATCGATGAATTACGTGGAATTGAAATAAACATTTTTCATTATCAGATCGAGCAAAAATTCATGCGTGGGTGCTGTTCGAGAATGCTGAGCGCCAACAACCGACCGGAGTAGAGCGAATATATGTATTGGGGCGGGGAATATGCATACTCGAAACAAGTTTCCGCTGATACAGCAGGATAAAAGCTTCCATCGAGGTTCCTTCGTTCGCGACGAATAAGTAGTCGGACGAGCCTAGTAGATGTAATTAATTTACTTTGTTTTCAAAGATCGAGTCAGCGCTATAAAATTGGCTCATTAGGGAACACCCATGCGACAATCGGCGGCACGATCGTCGAGAATGAGCCTGCTAATGTTTCAGAAGCGGGACTCTACTGAAAATACCCGAGCAGCAACACGCCGACTCGATTGCCGGCGACGATCGACGCTCGTGCTATCCTACTTCCCTCACCTGACAATTCTTGACGCATGTATCGTATCGTCATTTTGTTCTCTTTTTCTCAGCACAGAAAGAGCACGCAATTTTTGCGAGAAACTTCAGGATTGCCATTCGACGTCGCGCACGACAACGTAATAGCCAAGAGAAATGAAAATGAATTATTTTCATACACTTTCCTAAATCTTTCGTATAGTAAATATTGGGAAATGCTTTCTCTGGTAAAAGCATTCCACGTGAATAATGAGTGACGATAGAACGAATCTACAGAGTACTCCAGAGTTGGTCGAGCGTTTCTCGACTCGTTCAGAAATGTTCGTGTGTCTGTGTTCTCTCGTTTGCGTGTGTTCGCGCAGTCGAGTGCAAGGCTATCCTGAAATGGCTCGAGAGATCTTGGCGGAATTGCAGTAACGGGGTAACAAATGGCGGCCATGATGGCCAACGTAGAGTAGGGGGATTACGAGTAACCCCTTGCAACTGGTCCATCGAAGCGCGGGGGCAGCAATGGAAGCTGCCGGAGTGGTAGTTGCTACTGGGGGGATAGCGTGCAGGGTATACGGTCCGATAAACACCGCGTTACTCCGGTGGAGCAGGGCGTTTCTCGTGGCTAGCGGCATTGCCGAAGGGAGCCCCGTGCTATAAGGCTCGCTAAGCCTCGTCAACTAGCGCGAGTCGCCAACTAGCAGGGGTCAGCCTGAATTAGGGAATAGTCTGCGAATGCCGTTTAGGCCTGATATGTGTTGGAGATTCTAGCTTCGCCGCGTGATTTCGGATTCGTACTACTTGCCGAGGAGGCCACGGCGGAGAAGGCGAGGGGTTGCGGTCGCTGCCAATCAACGAATCTTCGGAGACCCAAAATTCCATGTAGTCTCTGAAACTTCTAATTACTTTGTCCACTGGGCGATGGTAGACAGAGGAACCAAACAGTTTCGATGATAAAACGGAGTGGCTGCATTATACAAATTTTTATTATAGCCAACTTTGTTTCGCGCTTGGAAACATTCTATAATCATTGATCTGTGCGATATATTCGGTACGTATAATTCGAAATATCTCGTCGCCAAATATGCAACTCAATTAGACAAAGCAGCGATAATGCACTATATGGGGATCCCGATGGTTGCAGAAAGTGCAATAATGGTGGGGAATGCAATCCGGCAATAGGTTGGATGCTGCGGCAACTCCAACAGATCACAA